>CM069925.1:21987061-22643791 GCA_036172225.1 Cryptocoryne crispatula var. balansae
TCAATAGACAAGTTCTTCCTTCCTTAGGGCCTCTAGAAACTTTCCAGATCCAAGCTTAACCATAGGAGATCACCTTCTAGAGGAGAGAGAAGAGAAATAGGCTTGTTGGGATGTGCTCCAACCCTATGGCTTGTTAGAGTTTGGCTTTATAAGCCATTTATTTATAGAAGATGAAAATTTTCACAAAAATCTAAAACTTTTATAAAATTACATCCATGCCATCATCTTATTGAATAATTCTAATGTGTGTGACCCATTATGCCTAATAGTCAATTTGGTTGAAGTTTTAATTAATTTAAAAATTATTTTTTTTAAATTAAATCAAAATTGTTATCTGATAACAATTTTTACGGCTTTCCGATCATAAAGGGTACAAGCCACATCCTAAGATACTAAATGACTTTGGAGAGTTAAATAACATCTATTGAGCCTTTCCTTCATCAATTACCACACAGATTTAAATCTTCATTCATACAATGTTCCGGTCGGTCAAGGGTTTGACATCAACTGTCATCCCCTAAATATTCTGACTCTATGGGATCCTGCACTTGGGTTCAGATCAATTGGAAAACTCCTTTTCCAATTATCTTAAATACCTTGGCCAAGGATTTAGAGTACTATTCCATAGGATATTCTCTCTCTCCTACCAAGAGTGAATGATCCCTTGTTGTCTGCTCAATTGCCTCCACCGGGTTTTTCTTGCATCCAATACATCAACTATACTAGACCATCAAGATGGTGATCCATAAGTCAATAATCAAAGTACAAGATATATCTGGTAAGACATCTTTGGCGACTCATGTCAAAGATCCAACCATGTTATTGAGATGTAAAAATAACCTGATAGACAGTTCGGTAAGATACCAATCAGGTTTTTCTAAATTGGTCAGTTAAGTGAACTCATTCCACTAATGAGCACCTATGTGTGTATCTCAGTATCCCCACACTGATGACCAATGAGATCGGTCATCCTCATCACATGAGAAGACATCACACACACTAGTCTATCTGGATCCTTGATATCCCATCTCAAGGATCCTATGACTAGGAACATTTAAATCACATACCTCTAGATGATCAATCCCATTATCATGATCTCATTATGATTTAATCATCATTGTATGTGATCAAGGACTTCATTACGATATACGCTTCTAATAAAAGCTAGTAATGAAGTTTTATCTATTTAATTGAATGAGATATTTCTAGAAATGTTGAATCATATCATATATGATTGGCTTGTAGGGCATACAATTCTATCAATCAAGCATGTCATTACGATATTCAAATCCAAGAAGAGGTATTAATGAAGATTTGTCTAGTGAATTTAATGATATATTTCTTGAAATATCGAATCATATCATTTATGATTGACTTGTAGGACATACATTTCTATTATATTGAACTGATCAAATTGGAAAGTTGAATAGTTTCTTACCAAACTATTAATTACAGTTTTCTATCATTACTTTTGTATGGTTAAATCTTTGACTTGAGTCGGCAAAATGCCTTGTTGGGGAAAGCTTGTGCTTAGACCATTGACTTATTGACCACCATTTAGATGGTTTAGTATAGCGATGGATTGGGCAAAAGAAAAATCCGATGGAGACAGTTGAGCAAACAATAAGAGATCATTCACTCTTGGAAAGTGTGACTGAATGTCTTATGGGACAATACTCTAAATCCCTAGTTAGAGTATAGAGGATAATTGGAAAAGAAGTTTTCCAATTGATCCGATTTCAAGTATATGATCTTATAGAGTTGGTATACTATGGAGTTAATAGTCGATGCTGTATTCTTTTCCAACTAGGATATTATATAGATGAAGGTTTATATCTATGTGGTGACTGATGATGGAAATACTTAATGGAGATAAGATTATCCCCATAGCCATTTAGAATCATTAGATGTGCCTTGTACCCTTCATGATCAATAAGTCGATTAATCTGTTATTAGATAACATATTTAATTAAATTGAATAGAATTATTTTATTTTATTTAAGCCTCAAACAAATAGGCTATTGGGGCTAGTGAGTCACACACATAAAGACTTATCAATAAGTACATGGGTAAGGGTGTAATTTATAAAGACTTTAGATTTTTATGAAAATTTTAATTTTTCTATAAATACAAATGTTTGCAGCCAAACCCTATCAAGATAAGGGTCAAAACTACATCCTTAGCCTTCTCCATACTTCTTCTTCTCTCTGGAAGATATCCATGGGTGCTGGAGCTCCATTCGAGAAGATTTCTCGAGACTGGTGCAAAGGGAGAACCTATTGTGAATGAAGTTCGTGTGGATACCACTTGACACTAGGCAATTGAATGATTTGAAGATCTTCAAAAGCTTTTTTTATTTCTCTTCAAGCGATTAGATGAATCCTTATCAGGTATATTCAAAATTGTTTTGATTAGGTTATCGTCATTCGATTCTTATTGAGACAAGTTCAACATGAACACATAGAAATTGTCGCTTTTGCTACTCCAAAATTTGTAGCACAATTCGTTACACTCGTATCAGAGCTAGATTCAAGTCTTGGCTGAAATTGATGTCGAATTGATGTTATTTTATGTATTTTCTGTGTTCTCAAATATGTGCAAATGTTTATTTTGTCGAGGCCTTCATAATTTGTATATGATGTAGATTAGAGATTGATTGACACTAATAGAATATCATGATATAGGGATTTTCAAGGCTTCAAACTA
This sequence comes from Cryptocoryne crispatula var. balansae, assembly GCA_036172225.1. Lineage (NCBI taxonomy): Eukaryota > Viridiplantae > Streptophyta > Magnoliopsida > Alismatales > Araceae > Cryptocoryne > Cryptocoryne crispatula. The sequence goes on from CM069925.1 coordinate 21,989,768, forward strand.
TTTGAATTTTAGACCTCTTTAGAGTCCAAGAGAAGCCCCAAAATTTGTGTTTCTGTCATACCCTAATAGTCACTGGATTTGGGGATTTTGGGAAACCTTCATCCATGGAAGGAATTAAAGCCTTGATAAGGATTTAAAATATGAATAATATGATTACCTTATGTTTTTCTATGATCTCCTTGTTTGAACGGTGGTGGATGAAGAGTATTTGCAATTTTTCCAACGATCTAGGGTTCTACTGAGTTTGACAAAGTTGCACTATTTCTCCTTGATTTTTTGCCAATATAAAATTTTATATAAAAAGACATATACATATTTGTAAATGTCATTTAATGAGGATTCCATATTGTATTTTTGAAAAACTTTAGCCTATGGGATGATGAGTTATCCAAGTTGAAAGATGGCAATTTTTGTTTAGTGGCTCACCGCCCTCTCTTCTTTCCCTTTTTCCCATCTATTTCTATTTTTTCAGAAAATAATACTATTATTTTAATAATTCTAATTTGATGAAGATTCCAATGCATATTTTTAGTATTTTTTGGAGCCTTGGATAAAAGGATATACCTCTCAAAATTTGGGACAAATTTTTTTTTCGTTTTATGGCTGCTAGAGGGTCTCATCGAGCGGAGAAGAGGATGGACTGGGTCTGATTTGGACCTGGTTGCTCTAGTAACTGGAAGGCGGCACACAAGCAGTTGTAGGGTGGTAGGTGCAGGCACTGCTGGAGGCTATCACATCTAACAGCGCACGTGGGCGCACAGTTTAGTGGCGCATTGGGCCGACACACTTTTTAATTGATTTTAAATTGTTTAAAATAATAAAATTTTTTGAAAATTGCCAAAAGCTTATATAAAAAATTTATAAAAATATAAATAATTATTTGACACGTTTTGAAGTGTTTAATGACATGTTAGATGATATTAAGCCTTATTGACATAGATTTATTCATTATAAAGCTTAAAAATTGTTTTAAAGGTTTAACTTAATTAATTAGTATCTTAACTAATTTTTCAAAATGATATTTTTTATAATAGAAATTAAGATATTAATTTTTGACTTTTCACAGTATTGGTCATTCATGAATGTTTTAAACAGTTTAAATGTGCTTGTATGGTTCGTATAAATTGTTTATATGTTACTTTCATGTTAGTTATTTCATGCAAATTCGACATGCATGAAATTCAGAATTTCAAAATTACATTATATACTTTTATGCTGGTATGTATGATATATCTCATATAATTATCATGTATGTGCTTTATGTTCATGTGATGAATGTTAACACATGTATGAAGGCGATCATGGACTTAAATGTGCTTGGTTTGTGATTGCTTATTTAACTGTGTTAGTTTCATTATTAAATGGGGCTTGTATGCGACTCCTCTCTCTCTATACAATTTGATTGTGAATTCTACCTTCCTCTATTAATGTACTCCCCTTGGTTAAAACCATGGTTTCTTATTAAGCTATGTACATTTGCAGGTTTGTGTACCCTTAAGCTGCTTGTAATAGTTAGAAGCTGGTTTGTGGAAGATTGGAGAGTTGGACAACTTGGAGAAGCACCCTTCTGAAGTGGGAGCAACTCAAGCTTCTAAAGCAAGGAATTTCACCTATCGAGGTGTCTTAGGTGAATGCTTAGGGTTAAATCCATGATCACTTGTTTTCTTGCATATTTGATATGTGGTTGTGTGCTATGTGATATGCCTTAGATATATGATATTTTAAAGGTAATATATATACTTAGCACATATTATTGATGAGACTGAAATAAAATCCCTTTTTATTTTCAAATTGGTCGATAAATGTGAGACATTAAAATTGACTCACACAACTTTCCGTTGTTATGGTCATGATGAGCCAATCTTGAATTGGATGGATTTGTTGTGCTACCATAAGGCCTATTCAGCAAGGGATTGGTGATCATGGCCAAGACATATACCGAACTTTGGAGTGGACCATTTGCATGGCTTTATTGTGCTACCACAATGGCTCTATGCGAAGAATCCATTCTCATAACATAACAAGTAGGTTTGACCTAATTAGATTATAAGGCTTGTCATGCTATCACAAGGTCATAACTCTAGAGAATAAATAGCTAAGAGTTTCAAGAGTTGACATTGGCAATAGTTGCCTACCTATTAAGTGTGGGGTGATTTGTTGTACTACCAAAAGGTCATCACCATAAAGTTAATAGGGTCTTAGTCCCCACTAGGATTTTATCGTGATATCCCATCTTTACATAATGAGGGTTATGCAAATTCGTCAAAAATTAGTGAGAGTATAAATTAAGATGAAAGATCATATCTTAATTTTAAATAAATGTTTATAATGTTATTTTAATCATATCTCAATCATAAAATATGATGATAAATCACCTAGTAAGGCATATAAGTTGCCAAGTAGTTTAATGGCTCACACTTCTTAGACTGATTTTGAACCAACAAAGATGTTCTCAAGGTTGACCAATTAACTAACCTACTTGAAAAATAGGTGTCTCCTATAGTATTTAATAATATGATACAAGATATAAGGTCCATCATGGCTCATAGTGATGAGTTAATTAAAGGCATGTTAAAACAATAATACATCTTAAATACTTCTTGTTGGCGAGACCAATAGAAAAAAGTATGATTATTAGGTAGAAATAGAAGGAGATAGTTAAAAGTCAAAGAAGTAGGTCAAGATAATAAAATACCAAATAAGGCATAGCATTCTTCCACTATCATGATGATGGTAAGTGGAAGAGGAAGTGCAAAATGTAGTTAAAAGTCAAAGAAGTAGGTCAAGATAATAAAATACCAAATAAGGCATAGCATTCTTCCACTATCATGATGATGGTAAGTGGAAAAGGAAGTGCAAAATGTGTTGCACATAATGCAAAGGTAGAGCTTGAGAAGCTTCATGCATTTAAGTCATTGGAATTTACTTGCCTTAAATACACACTTAATAATATCAGATACTATGTGTATATCATGGTACTAGATACTAGAGATGTATCTAATGGTATGAGATATTGGATATGTATTTTATATCCATAAGGAGTTGTAGATGGTGACAAGTAAATGAAGACTTAATAAAGAAGTTGTTGACCCACATATGAAATGATGCAAAAGTTGCATCATTACTAGTGGGAGTTACATATCTTTAAAGGCCTTATAAAGATGTCTTAATAATTAAGGTTTCTATTATATCCTTCTACAAAGAACATTATATCATTTCCATCAATCTACTCTTTAGCTTAATGTAGATATGGAAAATGGGCTAATGAGTTGTAAGAACTTATACATCTAAGTGTATGCTAGCCCATATCTATTGAAGTTGAAAAAGATTATTTCTACTTCATTATTTTCAAAGATGATGTCTCTAGGTATGAATATATGTATTTAATGAAGTACAAATCTGAAACCATTGAGAAATTATTTAAGATTAAGAATGAAGTAGATATACTAATGAAAAGAGTAATAGAACTCTTTGATAAGATTAAGGAAGGGATTACTTAAGTACATAATTCACACATAATTAAAAGATAATAGAATCTAATTTCAATGGACACCTTTTTACACATTTTAGCTTAATTGAGTAGCTAAAATAAGATGTCGTGCTTTGTAGGGTATAATATTGATAATGACAACCTTTGTAAAATTTCTTCTTTGCTATTTAAGACTAAGCACTCAATATAACAACTTTAATTGGTACATTTTAAGTCTATTCTGACTATTCCATATAGGATATGGGAAGGTGTTAAAGCTTGTCCTTATGCAAGTTAAGTTTTGAAATGTCCAACCAGGTAAAGAAGTATTACCTTAACTACTTAGAATATAAGACTATAAAGTTTTAGCTTGTGGGATATTTTAAAGAAATTTTTGGATATTAAATAGAGCACTCTTATGATTAAGGGTATATGTTGCTTAGTTCACTATATTTCTAGAGGAAGAGTTCCTCTTTAAGAATGATAGTGAGAGCTAGATATATATGGAAGATGTTCTAGTCCTACAACCTAAGGTCATGTCTATTAAGGTATAATTTAATAATTACACATGAGAAATTCATAAGTCATTACTTGTGTCCATTTAACCTAAGAGATATGTGGGACATATCTTTGATGAAAAAAATGAGGTATAAGATAGAAAGGGTATCGATCTTAAGATCTATATTGAAGTAATATGAGATGTTGATTAAAAATGGGAAGAGATAATAAAATCCAACATAAACTCGATCTATTCTAATCAAGTTTAGAACTTGATATATTTACCTAAGGATATAGTATCTATAAGGTATAAATGGATCAATAAAGAATAGAATACAGTGGATTAGAAGGTAGAGACCTTCAAGGCAAGGATAGTTAAAAATGATATCATTTAAGTCAAATAGTTGACTATGATGAGACATTTTACTTATGCCATAGTTTATTTCATTCATATTTTGATTGTTGCACACTATGACTATAAGATATGTCAATTATATGTCAAGATAGTGTTCTTCTATGATATTTTAAGGAACAATTGTATATGATACAACCCAAGAGAATCAAATCCCAATAACATCTAAATAGAATGTGTATTAAGTTCTATGTATGGACTGAAATAAAACTTCTTATAGATGGTATATAAGATTTAATGAGATTAAATATTATGACTTCGCTGAGAATGAAGAGAAGCATTGTGTATTCAAAAGGATAAGTGGTGTAGACACGCCAAATTCGCCTAATTCAGAGCATAAAACTCATGTTTTATAGGGTAACATGTATGATTGACCTTATAATGATGCCGGGTCTTTTAAAGTTGATTTGGAGCTTCGCCGAATGAAATCGGATGTTTTTCGAAGTTTACTACAAAAAGCCATAATTTCCGAGCGAAAGTCACACATAAATCGTGTAAACACGGAAATTGGCTGAATGACCAATGCCTAATGATCATGCATTTAAGGTTATGTTCAGATCCACACTCCGGACAAGTTTTGTTGCATACCGTGCCTTTCCGGTTTGCCGTCGGAGTCATTTTAAACTGTATCGGATCTTCTGTTCACTGTCCTAACTTCCGGACAAAATTCTGAAGTTTTAGAGGTTGTGATGGCTTATAATATGCTATATAAAGCTTCTTCGGCCTGTTATCTTTCCAACGCAACAAACGGTGTCGAATTCCAAGTTCGGGAGTGTTCGCAATGGCTTCCGGAAGAAGGACGCGCAAAAATAGTCCCATGCGCCCGGGTCCCTGGTCACATGCGCCCGGAACCCAGGGCACGTGCCCATGCGCCCTACCAGTGAGGCACGTGACCTCGTGCCCTCATTTGAGGGCACATGCGCCCTACCCTTGAGGCACGAGGGAACCAGTTTTTCACCTGGACTCTACCACTGAACCGATCGACCGGATAAGGACAAATTTTTCGGGAACAGTGCCATGTGCCCCCACTGGGAGGCACATGCGCCCCTCAGTGGGGCGCATGCGCTCTGCACCAGGGCGCATGCGCCCTGGGGTAGGGCGCAAGGTACCCTATTTTTTAGTCTTGATCGCGCCGTTCGTTCTCCTATAAATTAACTCCGATTCTGGTCGTTCCAGGGGCTTGGGCACGACCCCCCAGGAATATCAAGAAGTCCAACCACCCTCATACATTGATTTTGTGATTTTTAGAGAGAGAATTTGGAGTTTTTAGAGAGAGAAAAGTCGGTTCAAGAGAGAGGAAGGCTGTTCTGTAGGTGATCAGTCAGGTCTTTCTTCTTCAGCCTATACAGCAGTGTGTGGACATCTTCTGCCCAAGCTCTCTTCATCAAAGTTATTCCTCTCCAAGTCTTCTTGATTTTTCAATCAACAAAACTTGATTATGAGGTAGGGGCTGGTCGTGACGAGTGCAGAAGCAAAGTCGCGCTTGACAGATCCTGGACTGCTGCTCGGCTTTTTCGACAACCCAGATTTGGCTATATCTTTCTCTATTCTACTCAGAATCTTGATGTTCTTTTTCCTATATCTTTGTTTCGTGATTATCCATTATCCTATAAATTTTTTATATTTTTTGCATTATTTTTAGTCTATTTATTCAAAAATAGAAAAAGAGGGGTTAGAGATAACCCGAATCTGGTCAGTTTCTAGTCAATTGTGTGTTTCATGTTATTTTATTTACATATACTCCACTTTGCATAGTTCTAATAGTCTTTTCACTTGTTTGTTTATCTAGTTGCACAGAAGATCAAGCACCCACATGTTGTGGACTCTTCTTCATCGGCCGGCCGAAGAAGGAGAAGCTTTAACCCACATTCTTCACGCTAAGGTACACACGGTCATTTTAATTTCATAAATCAGAACCCATGGTTCCTGGAGACCACATGTCTTAATTTATTTGTTCTCACCCTCCTCCCACATGACCCTAACCGTCTCTTTGGTGATCGAGCGTTGCCAAGGGATGAAAGTTCGGGGATCAATGTGAGTGTGGGACCGAGGTGAGAGTTGCTTTCCGTGTTTTCTTTCTTTCTTTCTCATCCCCTCTTGAGGTGACGATCTGGGTTCACGGACTTCCCTGAAAAGGAGAAGACCCCGTCGAATTTTCAGAGTCGACAAGTGGGAGTGCTATTACTCTCTTGACATTTTATGTAGATGACATACTACTTATTAAGAATGCAATAGGTGTGTTATCATAAGTGAGCCTAACTATCAACTTAATTCTCTAAACATAATATGGGTTTTAAGATATATAGAGATAGATATAAAAGTAACACCCAATTAATGTACATAGTCACCATAGTCAAAGAGTTTAACATGGTAAACTCTAAGATAGGTTTCTTACCTATGTAATGTGGAGTTGATCTCTCTAAAGAGATGTCTTTGTAGACTTCTTGACAAATAAAGAGAGCACTGAGTAGAGTCCTTATACTTTTGTCATAAGGTCTATCATACAGGTGATGCTATGTACATCACTAATACTTTAAGTGTTATGAGCATTCATCAGACAAATCCATGTGAGAGTCATTGAATAGTTTAGAGATGTATCCTTTAGTACTTGAGAAGAATTAAGGACATATCCCTAAACAATGGAGGATAAGACTTGAAGCCTTATAGTTTTATAAACACAAACTTCTAATTAGATAAGTCTGATAACAAGTAAAAATAATGGTGTGCAATGAGCTAGAAAAGTTTCATGCAATAGAGCACTACAAATTCTACAATTTATGTAAAGAAAATTACCTAATGGCTTCACACAACTTGAGAAGTAGTGTAGATGAAGTTCATCTAAATACGAGATTGTCCTCATTTTCTTTGAAAGTGTACCAATTTTTGAGAAAACAATGGGGTAGAACTGACATCTTATCAGAAATTTAAAATTTCTCTGACAACACCATAGAATATGTAACTTATAGAGATATAATTAAAGATAAAATATCCATCACTAATAGCATTACAGATCCACTAATTGAAATAGTTAAAATTGTATTTGAGCTTCACCACAAGTTGACAAAGATTAGCCATACGGGTGATTGGCTTTAGTGCAAGTGGGAGATTGATAGAAATATATGCCCTACAAACCAATCATATATGATGTGATTCAACATTTCTAAAAATATCTTATTCAATTAATTAGACAAATCTTAATTACTAGCTCTTAGTAGATGCATACATCATAATAAAGTCCTTGATCACATACAATGATGATTGAATTATGATGAAATCATGATAATGAGATTGACTATCTAGAGATATGTGATCTAAATGTTCATAGTCATAGATCCTTGAAATGTCTTCTTATGTGTTGAGAATGATTAATTTCATTAGTCATAGTGTGGAGACATTGAGATACACATACAAGTGCTCATTAGTCGAATAGATTCACCAAAATAACCAAATTAGAAACCTTGAATAGTATTTACCATACTATCAATTAGAGATTTTCTATCATCATGGTAGTATGGTTGGACATTTGACTTGCATTGCCAAAGATGCTTTGTTGGGCAAAGCTTGTGCTTTGACCAATAACTCATAGATCACCATTTAGATGATCCAATATAGCAATGGATCGAATATAAGAAAAATCTAATACAGACAATTGAGCGGACAACAAGGGATCATCCACTCTCAATAAGTGAGAGTGAATATCTTATAGAATAGTACTCTAAATCTCTGGATAGGGTAGAGAGGGTAATTGGAAAAGGAGTTTTTCAATTGATCCAATTAAGAGTATAAGATCTTTTAGAGTCAGTATACTAAGGAGTTGATAGTTTATGCCATACTCTTTTCTAATTGGGTCATTGAATGAATGAGGATTTATATCCATATGGTAACTGATGATGAAAAGACTTAATGAAGCTAAGATTATCTTCATAGCATGTGACTTGTACCTTTCATGATCAGTAGTCGATCAATCTGTTATCAAATAACATATTTAATTAAATTAAATAGAATTGTTTTATTATTTAGGCTCAACCAAATAGGCTATTGGGCCTAATAGGTCATACACATAAGGATTTATCAATAAGTACAAGTGCAAAGACATAATTTATGGAGATATCTAGTTTTTATAAAAAATTCCAAATTCTCTATAAATACCAATAGTTTCAACCAAATCCTATCAAGCCAAGCATAAAAACCACATCTTCAGCCTTCTCCCTACCTCCTCCTCCCTTTAGATGGCATCCATTGGTGACAGAGCTTGGTTCAGGAAGAGTTCTTGAGGCCAGTGCCAATGAAGAACCTATTGTGGATGAAGTTCATGTGGATACCACTTGAAACTGGGCATTTGAACGGTTTAAAGAACTTTAGGAATTATTATTATTCATCTCCAAGGGATTAGATGAATCTTTATCAAGTATATTCTGACAGAAATATGTGCCCTACAAGCCAATCATATGTGATATGATTTTACATTTTTTTATAATATCTTATTCAGTATTAATGGCATTTTTTTCATTACTTGCACTATCTATATACGTCTATCGTAATGAAGTCCTAGGTTGCATGTAATGATGATTAAATCATGATAAGATTATGCTAATGAGATCAATCATCTAAAATCATATGATCTAAATGTTCCTAGTCATAGAATCATTAAGACAAGACATCAAGGAGCCAGTAAGACTAGTGTATATGATATCTTCTCATATAATGAGAATGACCGTTCTCATTGGTCATCAGTGCGGGGACACTAAGATACATGTACAAGTGCTCATTAAAGGAATGAGTTCACTGAACTGACCAATATAGAATTTTTGAAAGGTAACTTACTAAACTATCGATCAGGGTATTCTATCATCACAACTGCACAGTTGGATCTTTGACTTGAGTCACCAAACATGTCTTGTTGGGCATACCTTGTACTTTAACTATTAACTTATGGATCACTTAGTATTGTGGTCCTGTACATTTCATGGATTGGGTATTTGGGAAACTCGGTGGAGACAATTGGGCAAATAATAGGGGATCATCCACTCTTAGTAGGAGAGAGAGAGAGAGAATGTCACATAGATAGTACTCTAAGTCCTTAGCCAAGGTAGATATGATAATTGGAAAAAAAGGTTTCCAATTGATCCAATTACAAGTACAAGATTAATTCTATAGTGTCAGTATATCTAGTAGTTGACAATTGATGCCGTACTCCTATCCGACTAGGACATTGGATGGACGAAGATTTATAGCTGTGTGGTAACCAATGTTGGAAAGACTCTTTGAAGAGGAGTTCATCCTCAAAGCTATTTAGGATCATAGGATGCGACTTGTACCCTTCATGATCAGTAAGCCGTTAAATCTATTATAAGATAATAAATTTAATTTAAAAGAAGTTGTTCTTTTAATTAGGCCTCAACCAAATGGGCTCTTGAGCTAAGGAGGTCACACACATATAGACTAATCCATAAGTTTGAGGGCTTGGGTTAATTTATAGAACAAGGAGGGGTTTTTGTGAAAAACTCTGAGTTCTATAAATAATAGCCATGAGTGCAAAAGCCTTATCAAGCCAAGGGAGCTCTCTGCACTGCAGCCACCCTCCTTTGCTGTCTCCCACCTTAGCAACCACTATTCGATGGTGGAGTTCCGTTCGGGAAGAGTGGTCGAAGCCGATGCGTAGGAGAACCCGACCTCTGAGGTGGCTTGTGTGGATACGACTAGAGGTCGCACGATTGAGTGACTAGGAGAGCATGAGAATGCTCAATCTTCTCCAATCTATAAGGATTATTTGAATTCCACAAAGTTACATGTTTGAAATCATTTCAAATACTAGTTTTGGTGACGTTGTTCAGTTCTGATCCAGGCCAAGACATTGATACACGAGGAATTGAAAATTGTTCGTTGTGACAATTGATTGGACCGATTTCTTACATATTCAAATCAATTTTGATCAATTTTTAGTTTTGTCACATAGTTCCCATTGAAACAAGTTCAACATGAATCTATATGAATTGTCCTTCGCATTGCATCAAATTTTATAAGATGATTCCTTACAATAGTTTTGTCAATCACGTTCTAATAATATGATCTTTAAATTGTATTTGCTAGATCTTTAAAAAACATGTTTTATAGGGTAACATGTGTGATTGATCATAGAATGATGCTAGATCTTTTAATATTTTTTTGGAGCTTTGCCAAATGAAATCGGATGTTTTCTGGAGTTTTTGCACATAAAGCCGCAATTTCCAAGCGAAAGCCACACGTAAATCGTGTAAACATGAAAATTAGCTGAATGACCAATACCTAATGATCATGCATTGAAGGTTATGGTCAGATTCACTCTCCAGACAAGTTTTGTTTCATGCCATGTTCCAGTTGGCCGTCAGAGTCATTTCGACCAGTATCATATGTTCTATTCACTGTTCTAACTTCCAGATAAATTTATGAAGTTTTGGAGGGTGTTATAGCTGATCCATTGCCATACAAAGCTTCTTTGTCCTGTTATCTTTCCAATGCAACAAACGGCGACAAATTCCAAGTTCAGGAGTGACCACAATGGCTTCCGGAAGAAAGACACACAGAATTAGTCTCATGTGCCCTGGTCCCTGGGCACATGTGCCCTGGATCCAGGGCACGTGGCCATGCGCCCTAACCCTGAGGCACATGGCCATGTGCCCCTGATCGGGGGCACGAGGTAACCAGTTTTCGACTAGGACTCTACCTCTGACCGGATCAGATCGAATTTTTCGGCTGGATCATATCAACTTTGTAGGGTGGATAGGATGCGCCCCCTCCAGGGGGCGCATGCGCCCAGGATCAGGGTGCAAGGTGCCTGATTTTTAGCTATGGATCGCGCTGATTTTCTCTTATAAATTAATACCAATTCTGGTCGTTCCAGAGGCTGGCTCATGACCTCCCATGCATCCCAATACGTCCAAGCTCCCTCCTACATAGATTTTGTGATTTTTAGAGAGAAAATTTTGAGTTTTTAGAGAGAGAGAAGTCGGTTTAGGAAAGAGGAAGGCGGGTCTGGAGGTGATATGTTAGGTCTCTCTTCTTCCGCTTCTACAGAAGTGTGCGGATGTCTTCTGCCCAAGCTCTCAACGTCAAAGTTCTTCCTCTTCGAGTCTTCTTCTGTTTGCAATTGACAGAACATGATTTCAAGGTTGGGGATGGTCGTGACGAGTGCAAAAGCAAAGTCGCACCTGGTAGTTCCTGGATTGCTGCTTGACTTTTTCGACAACCCAGATTTGCCCATCTCTCTCTCTATTCTTATCAGAATCTTTTTGTTCCTTTTTCTATATCTTTGTTTCGTGATTATCCATCCTCCTATAATTTTTTTCACATTTTTTTGCATTAGTTTTATTCTATTAATGTGAAAAAATAAAAAAGGAGTTAGAGATAACCCGAATCCAGTTAGTTTCTATTCAGTTGTGTGTTTTTATGTTATTTTATTTACATATACTCCACTTTGTTTAGTTCTAATTGCCTTTTCATCTGTTTTTTATTGTCTAGTTGCATAGGAAATCAAGCACCCACGTGTTGAGGACTCTTCTTCACCGACCGGCCGAAGAAGGAAAAGCTTTGACTCACACTCTTCACGCTAAGGTACACACGGTCATTCTCATTGCATAAATCGGAACCCGCAGTTCCTGGGAACCACATGTCTTAATTTTCTTCCTTCTCATCCTCCTCCCACATGACCCGAACCGTCTCTTCGGTGATCGAGCGACATCGAGAGATGAAAATTTGGGGAACAATGTGAGTGTGGGACCTAGGATGAGCTGTTTTCTGTGTTTTCTTCCTTCCTTTATCATCCCCTCTTAAGGTGATGGTCTGGATTCACGGACTTCTCTGAAAAGGAGAGCCCCATCAAATTTTCAGAGTCGACAGCTTTGTGGCGACCACGGTGGGACAAGCAATGTCTTTAACTATGGGTGCTTAGTGTTTCTTTGCATCTAGTTCTAGTTCTAGACCGGTTCCCGCGTGAGCCTTTCCTTCTTTCCACCTTTCTTAATTTCATGCCATCTCAAATTTTATGATTTTACCCATCTTTCATCAGATCTGAAGTGCCAAGTATCTCATTTAATTTTTGCCATTTTATTTCAACTGGTTCCCGCGTGAACCCACCTATGCTTTTAAAATCGGTTCCCGCGCGGACCAACTCTCTTCTACAAACCGGTTCCCACGTGAACCAACATTTATTTTCAGCTATTCAAATCAGAATTTTATCCTCTTTTGATGCAGGTTATCTCCCTCAAATTGGTCACCGCGTGACCCTCTTTTATTTCCATTTGCCATTTAAACCGGTTCCCGCGTGAACCAATCTCTTTCTTTACTTCGGTTCCCACATGAACAAAACCCTCTCCTTCAGATCTATCCACACTTGGATCAGATACTTATTCACCTTTAATTGGCCCCACGTGGCCTTCTTTCAATCATTCAAACCGGTTCCCGCGTGAACCACCCCTTTTCTACCCAAAACCGGTTTTCGTGTGAACCACCTTCACTGTTACCCTAGTTCCCACGTGAACCAGCTTATTCTTACATTGGTCCCCACATGGACCACCCCTTTTGCTGGGCTATCAGATCTGAACCCTCTTTTTCCATCACTTTTCACTACCTCCATTTCGCTCCCGTGTGAAACAAGGTCTAGATTTTAGTTTCTAATTGCTTGCCTAGTTTCTAGTTACTTCCCTTGTGTCATTGCTTGTTTATTTAAGTTTATGTTTTGCTTATCACTTGCTTAATTACTTGATTGCATTCTCTACTCCTTCTCTCTACCTTTTTCTTTTACACTTTTTTACTTTTGAGGCGGGTGCTCACTCTCCCATTTACCCCTCCCATCCAAAACACCTTCTTGGTGGATTCTGACCTCTCTTTTGGGATATTCCTTCCTAGTTGACTTGGTTGGCTTTCATCAAGGCCTCCTTAATTCCTCATATGTGGAGTATTCCTCTTCACAATCGGGTTGGTTGTACCACTCCCCAAAACCCGAAGCATCCTATGTTACCTACACCTGGTGAGATTGTGTGAAACCTAGGTCATTGGAGTTTGGAGTTAGAATCCTAACCCATTTGTTGAGAGAACAATTCTTAACAAATCCATAAACCTAAGATTTAATCAAAATCATTGCGTAATCCTATTTTCAAGTCTTTACATCACTTTTTTGTCAAACAAAAATTCAAAACTCTAACATTTTTGTAAGATACTAAAAACTAGAAAAAAGTTCTTTGTTTGTTTTGCCAACTCGTTTGTTTTACCCTCTCCTTGAAGTTGAAGGGTGACAATGCAATTAAGGTCTGGAAGGCACGTTGGAATGGCGGAACATGTTGAACGTCAAGAGCACGAGATGGGTCACCAACAAATTCTGTCAGATGGTCATGTTAATCCCTTGTTTGAGTCAAAAGTGCAAGAGGTCCCTCAACCATATGCTCCCTGTGATGTTGAACAACTCTTTAGGGAGTTGTCTCTTTATACTGACCTAGAAACCTATGTTTGTATACAATCCATGGTGAAGGGCAAAATTGCCTCTGATTAGGCTGAAGCCAATCAAGTTGCTGCATCTCCATGTCCTGTGGTTCGACCACCACTCATTCAATCATCCTTTGTTTAACCACCTATTGTTCAGCAATATGTGATTCAACCATCACTAGCCCAACCATCTGTGGTTTAACCATCCATGGTTCAACCATCATTTGTCCAGCCACCCTATTTCAACCATATTGCTCCCTTGGCTCACCAAGTCATGGGACAATCTTCAGAGAATTTGCTAAATCATGCTCCTCAATTCTAGAATCACGCATCTAACCGCATATCCCCACCAGTAAACCAAGAACCTGCTCTCACCTAGGCAATCATAGATCAGCTCACCCAGATGAATGAATGTATGAAGAGCTGAGATGTCGCTTGGATTCCAAGTCAATTCTGAGGTCTCTATTCCTTCTTTGCCAATTCTTCACCTGCCACCTTTTGAACTACTAGTTTATCGTCGCTATAATGGTACTAGCAACCCTTTTCTCCACCTTAAGAATTTTCTCTATGAATCCTCGTTCTAGAAAAATTACGATGTTTCAATTGTGATATTTCATAAGATATTATTTGTTGCAATATTTGACATTGACATTTCATTATTTTACGTCAATTAAAAGCATAATCATTCCAAGCTACGTCACCTTATAACCTTATAATGAGATAGTTCTTTGTGCATCTCAATTGTCTATTGATATTTTCTAAATATTATTAAGATTAATAAAAAAATGAACTAAAAGGAACAACTAAATAAGTTAGTAACTCTATGAACTTAAAAAGATAGTTTGAGAGAGAGAGAGAGAGAGAGAGAGAGAGAGAGAGAGAGAGAGAGAGAGAGAGAGAGAGAGAGAGAGAGAGAGAGAGGTGAGCGAAAGAAGTGCCCTTAGGTGTCTAATATGGAGGCCCATAGGGAATGAGGTGCTGGTATACATTAGTAGGCCTTGACTTATACGGTGTTTGGTTTCACAATAAGTGTTTTGTATACTTTCATGATAAAAAATATTAAAATAAAGTCTAAGCTAGCCAATGATATAACATCATCATGTTTTGGGGGGGGGGGGATGTGATACCAAAATAGAGTGGGAACCATGTATGATACAAAAACGTGGGGCACCACAAGATTAGCAAAGAAGACATCACATATTTTTTTGTTTAAGAAGAAAATAGGTTAAAAAACATAAATTTGCAACAGTTGGTAACATGTTTGTTAGAAAACATATTTTTGCAACAAAAAATCAACACTCCATTAGTTATTAATTACTCAAGCTTAGTGAATGGCATGAAAGATTTTTTTTGGAATTGAACTGTATTTCTCACATGCAATTGATATCATTATATACAAATACGAGCATTCAAGAGAAAAAATATGCTAGCCAAAGTCAACTCACTAAATTCAATAAATACGATAAATAAAATTTAAAAATAATTATAATGTTTATATGATATGTACATGTGATATTAACACCTCTTAAACTCATGTTGGATCATACACATTGAATTTTCTAATCGGTTCATAAAATCTCAAAGTATGTTGAAATTTCATAAATAGATCAACATTCTGCTAAAAATGACACAAGGAAGAGTTGAAATGTCAAAAAGATAATGTTAATGCGCAAAGTGAATAATTTTAATACGTTTTGTTTGTTCATGAAAGACAAAGTTGATGGTGATTTGTAATACACTTTGATTATCTCAACACAAAGGAGTTGGAGTATGAAGATCAATCTCAAATAAGTATAGAATACATCTTAACCAAATAATTTTTATTGAAGTGTTACCCATGGCATGATATTCAACTTCAATTTCAGACCCAGATGATATTAAATATTTCTTGATATATCAGAAGAGAAAAAAGGAACCTAGAAAGATGCAAAAGTAGTAGTGGAACATTGATATATACGTATCACCTATGATTATCATGCCACCAACAAATAGGAGAAGGATAGCATGCTATTAGTTGAAACATAAGTAAAGAAGGCATAATCTTTGATGTTCTTCTTAGAAAAAGTGGCGAGAAATATACTTCAAGATTATTCAAGCGAAGCATGCAGTGCCTATTTGAGTTTACAAATAACTTTGTGAAGAAGGTAAATATAGTCAAGTGTAGTAGAGACCAAGAAGTACTTGTATATAAACTTATTTTGAAAGCCTTTATAGAGAAAAGTGTTATTCACATTGAGTTGATAGAGATGCCAATTCAAATGATAGTAATTACAATAAGATGCAACCAATGGTCATCTTTGTTACCATAGTGAATGATTCTTTGTAGTGAATATCATATTTTTGAGTTAATTTTTGTGCCATAGGTCATATATTGTGATGCTCAATGAAACAATCCATCTTGTTCTTAATCTTATATATCCATTCGCAACTAATTAAAGAGATAGTAGATGGAGGTGGCACAATATCTTATTATATATGAATACACCGAAGAGATTGAAAGTTCTCTTTTATTGCTTGATGCTATTTTGGGAGCTAATTATCTTGCTTGAAGCATTGGGGTTCTTGATAATTTTAAATAGTTATAAGAAAGGTAGAAAATTGAGAACTCTAAGGCGTCGTTTGGTATCGGGATAAACTTGATGGGGATAGGGATAAACTAATCCTTGTGGTTAACCTTATCCCCACCATGTTTGGTTTAACTTATGATAAGTTTAGGGATAATCCTATCCTATGTTTGGTATGTTAACAATAAATTTGAGGATAACCCTAGATTTTTATATTTTTATCTTTATTTTTATATTATCTTATTTTATTACCCATAACATATTCATAAATATCTTAACCAACTTATATATTTATATAATAAATTTAAAATATAATTTAAAAATATAAACAAAAATACATTTAAAAATATAAATTTGAAAATATAAATAATGTAATTTATTAAGCGGGATGTTTTAACGAGGAGATGTGTTCTATACAGGGAGGATTTCGTTTCTTATTACATCAACAATTTAGCTTAGGGCCTAGATTAAGGATATCATATTATTTTGGACACTGGGTGCTATCAAATATGGTGTGGATGAATCTAAAAATAATATCAAAATCGGTGATGTATTAATTACAATACTTTAACCAAACAAATCATATTTGATGATCGAGGTGGAAAATAAATTAGCAAGAATAATAAGAAGTTTCATGATCATCAGACTCTACCATGTGACATGAACACAACCGAATGGACTCTACTCTGGGTCTATGCACACCACACCAAAAATCTGTGGAATCAGGAAAAAAAATATACACATAAAATATGCCATGGCAAAGTCACGTATACTTGCAAAATCATCCACCTATACATCAGATCTCACCAAAATCTTGCAAGATCATCCACCTATGCTTGCTATTCTGCAGCCTCGCAAAGAGATGTATCTAACTCTATGCTCTTCCCGCCCAACCCAAAGAAACAGCTAGCAGAGAGATTGAGCTATCCGGATGAGATGAACATCCATCACAATCATCAAAGAAAAAAAAATTCAAAAAAGATGTCATCTCTTTCATGTCTTGGATCTTCTTTTTTATCTTGGTCCAACTAGCTATCAAATAGGTTCAGTATACAGCTCCTCCTTTCATGTCTTGGATCTTCTTTCTTCTCTTCGTCCAACTAGCTATCAAACAGGTTCATTATACAGCTCCTTTCGAACACCTTGCTTGTTTTCAAGATTACAACATCCCGAAAGGGAAGACCAATCGAAAGCGGAGGCTAATCTAGCTTTGCTGAAACGAAAATGCAGAAGTACCCATTATCAATGGTGTTATATAAGGAAACTTAAAATGCACAAGTAATAAACTCTAACCTGAATTCAGAAGGTGCAATCCCACTCTGGATCAGCCTGAACTGAGCAACAACTTTCCTTTCACGATCACCACAGCGGCCATCAGATGAACAAAACAACCTGAAGGATGAATGGTATTACAATTGTTATCCACTAACTAACCAATACAAATTTTTGGCAGCAGAAAATTTAGGTACAAAAGGACATCATAACTTTTCAAAGTGGACTCAAAATAGTTTCTGCTATAGTTATAGCTAAAGATTGTCATACGCAATTTGAACTTCAGGTGGTCGAGAGAATGATGTGAGAATATAGTAGCCAGCAGAAATAATATTCTTGTTGCCAGCTTATTTCTGGTGTGTATTATTTCACTTTGTTGATCTAGTCTTGATTTTGAAAACAGAAAATTCCTTTTTTATCTCAGGTAACGTACGATCACACAAAGGCCTATTTGGTAATGGATGATTTAGGAATATCTGCATCATTTCTTGACTCAAAATGTTCTGAAGTGGTCAAGAATCCAAGTGAAGCATCAGTATCCCCATCACCACGTAGTCATTAGATCCGGGGTGAGGCATCTCAAAAAAGAGAGGCCAAGTTAAGTGAAGCAATTTATTGCTCCTCTGACCAAAATTGATGCTTGAACAAAAAAAAAAGAAAAAAAAGAATGAAAGATGTATCATCTTTCTCATTTTATAATAACAAGTTCATGATTCACAATTAATATGTTGATGAGATTTGATCCCATGCTTTCCAGGTTGGAAGGAGAAATGGAAGCTGGTAACTGACATTGATCAGAAATATACCGAAAATCTGAGATATGAACCCTCAGGTTGGAGGATCCGGAAAGCAAGAACAACATATCACACTAGATGTCAGAATTTTATAATCATACACATCAACTAAGTTGAACGGTAAGCTGAAAACACGCACCTGAGACATGAGAGAGAGAGAGAGAGAGACAAGGACCTGTTTCTGAGCAACTTGTGGAGTCTGATGATGAGGTCTTCCTCTTGCTCCGATATGTTAGTTTCAAAATTTTCAGGTTAAAAGCTACCATATTTATAAAAAAAGTGGTTTAAAAAAAGGTCCCCATGAATAACAACCAGACAGAGGTTAGGACTTGGGATCACCATGAATAACAACCAGACAGCTATGAATATATACCAAATAATCTGGGATTAAATATGACCATGTATAGAAGTTGCACACACAACAGTAAATAAAGAACTACATACAACTAGCAAAAAAGATGACTTCTTTTTAAATGGTTACTGTACGGAAAATGTATTAGCAAAAAAAGAAATAGACCACAAGTGAAAAAGAGGGAAAAGCAACAATAGAACCTTTCTTTCTTAACAGGAGCTGGAGTGAGAAATACAGAGATAGTGCTGCATTAGGTGATCATTTATTAAAATAAAGACTAATAGAATAACCTTCTGTGGATTATAGAATGCAAAATGGTGTCTAGTAAATGCATGTACTAAAGACGTACGTATAACAGAAGGAAGTACTATTATCAGCAAGGTTAGAGAAGAAACAAATGATTTTGCTTAGTTAGATTGGAACAAAGGTCAGAATAAGCTCTTATCATTCTAGGATAAACGCAAAAATGATGTACATTTGTAGATGAGATGTTGATGGATGAGAATAAAGAATTAACAGAAAGTTCAAACTAAGGAGATGTGGTGCAGCCTCCCTCCATGCTACTGCAAACTGGTGGTAGTCTTCACCCCAGTGGCTCATCTGCTCTGCCCTGGACTGATCTTGCTGAGATCTCATCCCTCTAGCCATCCCAAGGTGCATTGAGACGTGAGATGGCAATGCTTGAGTGGGACCCATGGAAAAAAGATGATTATCTTGAAAAACATAGTAGCTGAAGACTAAAGTGAGGCAAGGACTTGATTAGAGATGAGAAAATAGTATCGTAATCCAAGCAATCAGGGTACTCATCCTAGACCAACTATGTACCGAACATGATATTTTCATTGCTTGCTCAATTGAAGTTTTCATTGCTTGCCAAGATGATGTCGGACCTGGATGGGCAGGTGAAGAAAGCATTTCCAGGTTCGAACCATGTAAGACAGAGACTGGGCTTAGAAGAAAAAAAGAAAAAAATGACAATATACCTAACAGTGTGAGCTCTACAATCACAGGTACAACCCCCAATTAATGCAGCACCAACAGAGAAATATGTGATGAAATAAATGCCATGATAAATCAAGAATAGAAACATTATATTAATATTCAAGTAAGAAAATAAGGTACAACAGGCAACTTGCAAAAAAAATTCACTAGTAGCAACTGGTCATGCTTAGGCAGTGATGAGGATTCTTCAGTGTGTTACACGCACAAACATAGTGATAAAGTGGCTCACCAAATATCTTCTTGATCTGATCTGAGAAAAAGTGCCCCCTCACACCAAGGCTTGTTCTCCTGAAAACCTTGATAAAACTGTCATGTAGATTGCTTCCCCGAGGCTTACCAATCTGCGTAGTAAATAAAATGTTTTATTTCCTGTTAGTGAAAATTTCTCACCCTCACCTCTTTAATTAATTCAAGTGCTAACACAATGAATTATATATATAAAAGAACGGTAACTATAAAAAGTATTTATTTATCAAATTATCTTATGATTTCAAATGCGGACAGAGACAGAGGGACCCAGAAGCCAGAGGCTATACTACTCAAGACCTTCTTCCTCCATTCGCGGTTGCAAACGGGAAGAGTAGCTCCATCACCACCACTATCATCACCGCAATCAACCTTCTTCTTTCTCCTGGTTCTAATGGATAAGACTCCCCAGCCTCCTCCCGCAGACACCACAACCAACCCATATGCATAGACGCGGTGCGCCACCACCAACAGCAACATCAGCAACTCTGCCTCTATATACAACAACCTCAGGCAGCTCAATAAGAGCTCGTACAAGATCTCTAAGCCTGCCTCAAGGTCGAGCGATGATGGAAGCAACGACACCGTCTCTTCTGCTTTTGAAGATTGTGATTTCAGTAATCCAGGCGGTGGCAAACCCCAGACACCTTCGTTTTCAGCGGCTTCTACCAGCAAGCAGCCTCTGCCGCAGCCTCCCGTCTACAACATCAACAAGAACGATTTCCGGGAGGTGGTCCAGAAACCTCCGGCGCTATCTCCCTTGGCAAGCACAGATGGAGGAGCGGGGATGATGATGGAGCCAACTCACCGTCTAAGAAGAGAGCTCGCAGATGGAGAACGCTCCGTCGTTGGCCGAAGGAGGTTGGGGCTTCGCTTGGAGTCTCCTCAGGAGATAGTGCTGGATGGTCGCGAGTGGAGTCTCCTGGTTCTCCACTACTGCCAGATTCGTCAGAGCTGCGCGATGCAGCGAGAGAAGCAGCTGCCGCGAGAGCCCTGCCGCCGCGCGAGAACGGGGCGTATCCCCGAACGCCTGCCCTATCCCATCAAAAAGAGGGGATGACTTAACCGTGTCTTTAACCCCATTTTCAGGGATAAACCGGATTAACTAATTCTAGGATAACATAAAATTTATGTTACTAACAAACAGAGGATTAGGGATAAACCAGGTTTATCCCTCCTTATCCTTCTACCAAACAGGGCCTAAAAGTTAGAGGGATCATAGCAGAGTATATCAAAAAAAAATGAGAATGCTAAGGGCAATGGCAAGACAAAGTTACAACCGGCTTAGAGGGATTAGGAGCACGAGGAGGTGCAGCCCCACTTAACCATTCTAAAGCATATTGCCATATTGGAACACTAGGGGGTGACGAGAGAAACTAGAATGTTTTGACTCAGGAAGAGAATAGTAGAAATTGCGTCAAAGGTGGGCAAACAACTCAAAATACCATACACAATAGTAGAAAGTGGCTTAGGAACATGAAGAAAAAACAAATCTGAAGAACAAGAAGGGAAGAAAAGAATATGTTTAGAAAAAGGTGACTTGAGGAGAAATGCGAAGGTATCAAGTCATAGGGTTGTAGTATTGATATCCAAGGTTTTTTATCATTCCAAAAAATACATTTATCAGTATAAGGTGAAAGTTTATTAATGCTCATTGAATAGAGACTTGGATCTCCATAGCCTGATGTAACAAGATAACAAGGTCTTTGTGATACCTATGAACACTTATGCAATCTCTCTAATAATATTTATATAAAGAACTAGCATACACAATCTCCTAACGTCCTCCTCAATGTGCGAGTTAACTCTAGGTGTCCTTCTAGTAAGGGTGTTTATGGTTTGATTTGATTTTTGACTATTTTTTTCTTAAAACAAACAAAGCCAAACTACCTCTTAAATCATACCAAACCCAACCAAATCAATTTAATTTGATTTGGTTTAGTTTGGTCTGATTCAAACCATATTTTATTATGGTATATATGGTATGTATGTCAATACATAATTTCATTTGGTTTATTTTAAACCATAGTTTATTAAATTTTAGTAGATACATATTTATGCATTTTACTAGTTTGTCTTAAACACTTTTGAAAAAAAATTATTTTATTGTAAAAATATATATTTTTAATATATATAAATTAAAATAAATATTTAATTTAATTAGATTACTTGGTTTGATTTTTCAAGTTGAACTGAATAGTGAACACCCCTAGTTTCTAGTGGCTAAACTACCACGGATGCTGGGAAGAGAGAGAGAGAGAGAGAGAGAGAGAGAGAGAGAGAGAGAGAGAGAGAGAATTTCATGACCGACCTCAAAGTGGCAGCTATTTGTAATATCTATTGCCCTATCTCATTTTTATATAAAGAATCCATAATCCTAATGGACTATATTAGGAGACTAATTTTTTTTAATAATCTAATAATTCATTAATTAATATCTTTATTTATCAATGAGTCCAGCTCAACAAACCATCTAATAATTTAGTTTATATTAATTGTATATCAAATATTGAATCCTCTATCATCTCTATTTGACTATCTATTGTGTGTGACCTTTTAGACACAATACCAAGTTAGTCATGAGCTAACCTTGGAACTTCTTCCAACTTATTAATTTAATTATATTAATAATTAATTTACTTTTTCATCTATCATGATTATATCATAAAACTATGCCATGATCCCCAGATGATATCAAAGATATCAATCTGCCGAACCTTTCCATCCATAGTTACTATGTGCCTATAATTCTTCATCCATGCAATATCCTAGAGTCCATATATTTGGCTTGGTCATGTCAGCTCACATTCAGTCCTATTGAAGTCACACTCTTGCATGGATTCTCTTAGATAACTTTTTCCCTCTCAATTTTTGATCTACAATGGCTAAAGATTTTTAAAATATGACTTTGTAGAATATTCTCTTTAGTGATACTAAAAGTGGATAATCTTTTAGTGCCATTGAAGTGCCTTCATAGCCTCAATAACGAGTTATACTAAGTTTGTACCAACCAAGCCCATAAGTCTAATATTAAAGAATGGAAGTCCCATTCGATATATTTTGGTATCTTAAGACTATGGACCAATTGCACAACTAACTTTCAAGCACATTATTGTCTTCCATTTGGGTTCTAAAATCATCAATTCTAGTAGATCCTTCTTACATTTTACTTTCACCCGAGTAGGATTTAGAAATAGATATGTATTCAAATTTTAATTATTTTTAAATTGCACTTGAGCTAATATTGTTGGTACAATGTTGTATGATAGTGAATGTGAGATAATAAAAAATATTTTTTTAAAATTAGTATTGCTAAATTGAGAATGCTAAGATAGATGAGTAATCATATTAGATTAGATAAAATAAAAAAATAAATATATTAGAGAAAATATAGGAGTATTGACAATTGTATGTAGCAAACATAAACAAAATGAGATTCGAGTAATAAAATTATCAAATACTAGAATAACATAAACAAATGGGCTTGGTAGACTTACGTTAATTTAAAGGAGGGTAATTCAATATGAGTTAGATGATTCGACTTTGAAGAATAAATTCAAAATCAACATGAGTGGAGAAAGAGAATTTATATGATTGACCTCAAATAATTTAAGACTAAGACTCAATTTAATTTGAGTTGACTACTTTATATGCATATTTAAGTTTACTTTCAGTTATTTCATATGAATATATGGTCTTTTTAATTATTACGTATGAATATATGGTATTTGATGGTTACTTTCTATCACAAGTTTGAACTAAACATTTCACATTCGTTTTTAACATTCCACGGCGGTAATCATGCTCATATTCACGAGCTTTTCCGTTCAAAAGACTAATCACACGTTTGAAAATTATTCCAAGCAGTCAGAAATTTATCAAAAACACAAATGCAAGTGGAATGATTAGTTTCCCACTAGATTAAATTAATAATCTGATGAGAAATGCCAGAAAATAATCGTAACTTTCACGAGACCTGATTAGCTCACCAAATTGATTAAGCAGAAATTAGGAGATGGGATCCATCAATGAAAGCAATTAGTGACCGTATATATTAATGAAACTGTGTGCACTTATCTGGTGTTTTGTTGCACAATAATTATTTGTACACTTTCGCGACACAAATGTGTATTAAAATAAAATGTCAACTAATCAATGATATAAACTTATCGTATTTGGGAAGACGTGATGATAAAAAATAGAGAAAGTCATGTGTGACACAAGGAGGTTGGGATCACAAGATAAAAAAAGAAAATGGCACATGTTTTTAATCTAAGAAAGAAATCACTTAAAAATACAAATTTATAGTAGCCACAAGTGCATTTTTAATGAGTTTTGTTACAGAAACATGAAATGGTACTACAAAAAATATGGTTACTGGCGACGGCTAGAAGCCATCAACAATAACGATAAAGTCATCGCCAATATCTATTGGCGACGATTGGATGTCCGTCGCCAAGTCGCCGCAAATAAGTCCGTCGCCAATGGTATTGACGACGGCATTACCAAAGCCGTCGCTAATAAGTGTATAAGCGACGGCTTTCAGTCGTCGCTGACAGTAATTATTGACTATGGCTGTAGGCCGTCGCCAATAAATTTATAAGCAGCGGCTTTGTAAGCTGTCACCACTAAACTTAGTAGCGACGGCTTAAGACATCCCTAAAACGTGGAATCAAAACTGCCTATTAACCTTTGGCAACGACTTCCAATACAGATTTCCAATCCGCGAGGTTCCAATCCATGGATTATAAATTTTGCTTTGGTGACGGCTCGTAGATTCCAAATTCTACTTTGGCAACGGCTTCGACCAACCATCACTAATCAGGTTATTGGCGACGGCTTCTAGGAGCCATCACCAATAATTCTGTAATGTAAGAAAAACAATTCGAATAGCTCGTCGAATCTATGCAGGTTTACGTCCATGCATGAATATACATTATGGGGATGAATACCATCAACCTAATCATACATTTACAAAACACAAAGTCCAAATTCCAAATCTATCAACATTTCGCATCCCAAATTCCAAATCAATCCACAACACAATCAAACCAAAAAAGAAAACAACACAATTAAACCACATATCCGAAACATGTAATAATCATGTTTTAATAATTATAGTAAATTTGATATATTTTGATTTGATTATAATATTATTGTAAAGATAAGATTTAAAAGAATATGTATATTAATTTATTACTCCTTTCTTTCTACGTTAATAGGTATCCTAGCGAAATAAGACTTCTTCTCCCTCCATCCCACGTTAACTAGTATCCTAACCGGTTAAAACGTTTATCTAATCAACTTATTTCAATAGGTTTACAACTCTTCTTCCGGTTAAATTTCCTTATCGCGATTGAACTCTCTCCCTCCCTCTATATATATCTTATGCACGGGCGATTCTTCATTCCCTACCCGAGTTTTGTCGCCGCGAGTCCAGCCACGCATACTCTTATCCTTCTCCCTGTTGCGTTCTTCTTCCCTCTCTTCTTCTCCCATGCCAGCACCTGTATGGCTGTGGCCACCCTCTTGTGCTCGCGACCAGCAGGACACCTCCCGCGTGAAGCACTACCCACCTGGTCGTGCGCCATGCCGCGCGTGCCTAGCCGGTCCCCCCCGAACCAGCTTCGTCACTGCCCGCGTGAAGGGCCGCCGCCCGCCTGGGCTGCGCGAACCGCGGCTACCGCCACCTTCTTCTTCCCTCTCCCAGTCGCTTGGCTGAACGTCGCCTGCCCCGCGACTGCACACTGTCCTCGGGCCGCCTTTGCACCCCTCTGCCTCCGCCAGTCGTTCCCACGCCCTCGGCCTCGCGCGCGACCGCACCTTGTGTGCGTTGACGTCATCACCCTCCGCTTTGTCCCCGTTTGCTTGCATTCGCCTACCCCCGAGCGCGATGAAGCTTCCGCCCAACCGCCTCCCTACTGCCGCCTTGCCCACGCGACCAGCTGCCGTCGCCTTCCCTTTGTGCGCCGCGGTCTTCCGTCGCCGGTGCCCTGCTTGGTGCGCTGCCGTGTGTCCTTCCTCCTCCCCTTCGCCGTTGTTTTCCACCCCCCCTTTTTCTGCAGCCGCTGTCATTCATCGCAAGTGAGCCCCTTTGTCACCGTCACAGAACCTCCCTTGTTCTGGTCGGAACCGCTGTGAGGACCCCTCGTTGCCGCCACCCATCATCGGCCTCCTCCTCTTCTTACCGTCCTGTGCCGTCCGCCGAGTGCCTACAGCCCCCTCGGTCGCCGTTGAAGGCCGTCTCCATCGAGAGCCACCGCTGTCACTGCCTCTGTCATGAGCACCGCCGCGCGAGCCTGCGCGAGCGCCGTCCGAGCAGCTGGTCAAGCCCGGATCAGTGCCCCCCCCCGAGCCGCCCGGTCCAGCCTCCAGCCTAGCGCCTTGAGCCGCAGGTTGAACCGCCCGGTTCAATGTTGGTTCAGCAGTTTTTGACTATTCGATTTATTAAATCCGGAAATCAGAGTTAAGGCTAGAAAATTAGCAGTAAATCCAGAAAAATCCAAAAAATTCATAGGAGCTTCCAGATAGGTTTCTCAATCTTGTCTATATATTTGACCTCATTTGGATAAAAAAATATGCATGATTTAACTTATGGATCTTGATTTGACTAGTTTAGACTTTGGACTTAAGATTAGTGATTCTTCTCAAAAATCTTTGAAACTAGGAACTTGAAATTGCTATTTTGTATATTATGAAATATGTTTAGCTTGATTCTGGATGGGTAGAAATATTTTTTATAAGATTTGATCTTATGTTAGTTATGTATGTGATTATATGCTAGATTGGACCTAGAATTGAAATATAATTATGTGTAGATTTGGAAAAATCTTGAGTCATCAAATCATACCTTTTAGAACCTGTTTAGGTCAGATTGTGGTTGATTACCTTAGAACATAATTTGTTTAGTATATGCCAAGCTTGATTTAGGTTAAATGTCTTGTATATGTTGATTACCTCAGAATTTAATTTGTTTAGTTTATGCCAAGCTTGATTTTGGTTAGATGTCTTGTATATGTCTAGTTCGGCTTGTCATTTCATGTATGTAAATCATGTAAATTTTGGTTAGTTTGGTTTCAGATTATGTATTATGTCATTCATGGTATGGTTATGTTCATATGGTCAAGTTTGGTATAGGTTTGATTTAGATATGTCAACCAAGTTCGTTAGTATAAGTCTTGTCTAGTTTATGATAAAATAAGTTGTTTTACATAAAAGATACTAGAAAGTCATGTTTATGTCTTGTGTGCATCAAGTGTGTCATTATTTGAAACTTGTTATTAATTCTTGTTACGACATGTTATGAAGGCTTCACCAGCCTATTTTAGTCAATTGCCCGTGGGCAACGGGTAGCTTAGTTGAATCTGGCCCTCCCACAGATCTCGGATTACCACAGTTTTTCCCTTAGTGTTACCACTGCCTAGGTGCACTTTGGGCTAGCTTAGTTACTTCTATATATATTAGATGGTGAATGCATTTTGTACATGTGATGTGAAGCAAGATGGCCAATTCCTTGCTATTTGACTGTGTTTGAAGGGAATATAAATTTGTGTTATTTGCATGTCATGTATAGGTGTTAATCCATGTTAGGTTAGAAAAATCAGATCTGTCCTATGTTAGTTCGGTCTTGTTAAGTTAAGTCTTGAGGTCATTTCGATAATATTTGTCTAGCTTGTATGGTCTTGTGTGTTTTGGTCTAGAAGTGTATAGCATTGGCATAATTGTTTCCTTAAAGTTAATTCATGGTTTGGATATGGGTTGTGAACTTAATATAGAAGACATTCTATATATTTGTATTTACATCTCAATTTAGATATGTTATCTATCATTGCATGATTATATGTTAGTTATCCGATTGGCGGGAAATGGGTGTAAATCTTACGGAGTCCCCATACTCATCCCGTTGTGGGTTAAATTTTTCAGTACGTTTTGAAGATTTAGGAGCTTGAAGATGAGGTTCAGGTGGAATCAATGGAATCAGAGTCATCTACACTTGGAGATGAGAAATATTCTCTACTTAGGTAGTTGGTATATGTTGGTTGGTTTTGAATAAGAATGTTGTTAGATTTAACAATGTGGTTCTATTCCTTTATTTCGATGGATTTTTGTAATAAGATTTTTTGAGTTGGGTTTGGATTTTCTTGAATCCTTTGAATTTTAATAGAGGTTTTGTAGTATGTTTAGTTTGGGTTATGGAATCCAAGTGTTGGGTTTCATCCCACTGTCACGATGTTGGGTATTCCCACTGCATATTTGTTGTTATGTTATTTAAATTCTAGGTCGTGACAAAACAACACATTCAAACACAATCATTCCACTTAGCATTGCACAACACATTATCACAACACAATCATTTCACATACATAATATCAAGTACACTAAGTTTTGGACATAAAGAGTACAATATGGATTGTAGAAGAGAAAAGATACAAATGTCAATCGTCTCCAAATGATCCTTCCTCATCATCCTCATACTCTTCATTGTCATTGTCTTCGTCATCGTCCTGATGAGATTGTGTTGGAGGTTGTCTCGATATGGATGGTATATCAGCCAAAAGTCTTTGACTAATATTTGCGTACATTTGTGTCAGGCGTAGGACAGTTTCTTGAAACGACCTTTGTTGATCGTCCAACTGTTGCTTCAAAAAAGAAATCTCAGATCGACATTCAACGTTGACCTGAACTTGCTTCTCCACCTACTGTCTAAGCTCTCAGACCTCTTGGGACGTGGAGGAAGAAGAACCTCCACTGGACCCACCATACCAAGTGCTGCAAGTTTCACCTCGTCCACCATATTGGATCCGTCCCAGTCTATCTCTACCAAAGATAGATAGAAAAGCATCATCCAGAGTGAGTGGCTACGATACCCTAGCATCCGATTTCTCTGATGCTGGGGGATTCATCAATTGTTGTATATTTTCCTACAATGAAATTTTATGTTAAAAAATATAGGCATTACATGAAAAAATGTTGAGAAATCGGATTGAGTGTATCGGTATATACCATCATTTGACGACTCTGGTCATTATCCTAGATGACCGCTCCATTTACCTCTTCATTTGTTTGAGTCATCTAGAAAACTTCGGGACGAGTAGGGCGACGTTCTTCTTTTTGTACTTGTTTAAAAAGAATATGAATATAACAAATCATTTTTAAAAGTAAAGAATTTAATCAAAATAATGATTTTTATACTTACAAAATCTCGCTCTAACTCGTGTATGTTCGTTCTTCCTCTTCTATACGACATTACTAACTTACTTCTATTTTATTGATTTCTTTCACTCAACGCCTACAAATTTATACATAAAGACTTCATTAAACTCTTGAAACATTGGCGACTGCCTCCTCGAATAGTCGTCCTACAAAATACTAAATACAAATGTTGTCATCAAGGAATAGGAGGATTATATTACTTGAAATTAGAAATTTATCTTTCTTTTTAAGGTGCTCTTTTGTTTTCTTTGCATTTTGCTCATATATCTCAAAATATGTGCATCTATAGATGTAGTCCATTCAAAGGTAAAGTGTTTCTACATGCAAAAAGAATGATGAGAATCAAGACAACAAAATATAAATATCAAACTCAAAAAATAAATTTACCTCAAGATCACAGAAGATGGCATCGTTCTTCTCCTGTGGGAGAGTTATGTAATTTTGTTTCCATAAATTACAATGCACTCTGTTACATACCCCAAGTTGGGAGGTAAACTCTTGACCATGGGACCCCACACCTGAGCCACCTACTAACTCGACGTTAAATGACTCATCGGGTCCCAGAGTTCGCACAGTCATCGCTTTAGCTGGACCTCTTCCACGACGAGCAGATGTAGCTATTTACATGTAAGTTAGCAAATTGGTTAAGACACAAAGTATTTCTTAAGAAATTGTTATAATTAAAAATATTGCAACATATACCTGAGATGTGTGAAGATGGACTACCTCCATCTGTAGGTGTTGGCTGAGGTGGAATAGACTCACGGGGTGCCTCTACCCCTGGCTATAACGCAACACTCCAAGATCTAGAAGGAGTAGACTAAAATCGATCTTTGGATGCATGCATGAGACTGATCTGACCGACACTGTGGTCCACCACCCTATGATGGTGTACCCCCTGAGACATCCTACGGTTCTTGCTGAAACCCCTCATCTGTCATATTATAACAAGATTTGTTTGACGCTGAATCAATTGGGTGTTTGGCTTTTTGTACCCAATCGGAGGCCAATTTGCCCCATCCAAACCTGTGACCGGTTTGGATGGGCCAAATCGGCCTTGGATTGGGTGTTTAGATTTATTTCCCCAATCGAAAGCTGATTTGCCCCATCCAAATCCGTGACCAGTTTGGATGGGGCAAATCGGCGTCTGATTGGGTGTTTGGATTAATTTCCCCAATCAGAGGCCGATTTTCCCCGTCCAAACCCATGACCGGTTTGGATGGGCCAAATCGGCCTCCGATTGGGTGTTTGATTTTTTGTACCCAATCGGAGGCCGATTTGTCCCTTCCAAACTTGTGACCGGTTTGGATGGGCCAAAACGGCCTCCGATTGGGTGTTTGGATTAGTTTACCCAATCGGAGGCCGATTTGTTTCCCCAATCGGAGGCCGGTTTGTCGAATTTCTATTTCTAATGGATGTGTTGTTTAGAGTTGTACATCTTCATCAGTTACACCAAAGGTTATAGGTACGCCCACAAGTTCTTCTTGATATGATTTTAATTCATCGTCACTCTCATTTTTTGTAATGTTATAATAGTTACGAGGTAAAGATCTTACCGGCAAAACCCAACCCTTATTTGAGTTGTCATTCACGTAAAATACTTGTTCTACTTGACTTGCAAGTGCAAACGGTTCATCAGTCCTTAATCTTATTTATGTGTTTAATGATATAAAACCATAATCGTTAAATTTAAAATCTCAATCCTTATTATACACATCCCACCATTCACATTCAAAAACTATTAAACGACAATTCTTATCGAACGATATCTCAAGTATATCTAATATCTGTTCATAATACCCATCACAACCAGATTGAAGATAGTCCTTGACAAGTACACCACATAGTTGAGTTGATTTGTTTGAATCTGAATCCAATGTTCAAAACCTAAATCCATTGCATATATATCCAGATAGTGATGATGCAAATCTAGATGGGCTAAGTGATAAAATATCAAACTTTTTCATGTACCGAGAAGAACCTATATTTCTTAACTCCAAAATGTGTGATCTAAACCACACCAAGAAGTTTTCTTACATAGTTGATCCATTACTAAGAGCATTTCTATTATCGTGAAAACAATCTATATCAGCATTTTGATTCAACACATATGTATGGATTAACTCTTGCTCTCTTTCTGTCAAAATTTTAGGCACTCGCCTACAGTTCAATGGTCGACCAACTGGTTTGAATATAGAACTATCGCCATGATCATCTTCATATGGACTACCATCATAGTTTCGATCTCTACTATATTCATTTGTATCTTTCATATATGTTGAAATAAACTATGTACACTCCTCAACCAAATAACCTTGGGCAATCGAACGTTCGACTCTTGCCTTGTTACCAACATAATCTTTTAGCTTCTTTAAATATCTTTCAATTAGATACATCCACCGGTATTGAACTGGTCCAGACATTCTTACCTCATAAGCCAAATGCACAACCAAGTGAAGCATAACATCAAAAAATGATGGTGGACAAATTTGTTCCAACTTGCACAATGTTACTGCAATCTTAGACTCCCAATGTCTAAGAATGTTACTATCCAACACCTTTACACAAATGATTTTAAAATACTGGCATAAATCTACAATGGGATTGAGTACATCCTTCAATACTATCCCTTGAGATGCAAGAGAAATAACCATTTGCATCATGACATGGCAATCATTGACTCTTTAACCTACTAATTGTTTTGCTACTTATATTTACGCATCTACTAAAATTCGAGGAATAACTATCTAGTACTCGAATATTCTTAATGAAATCAAGTATTCTAGACTTTTGTTTGTTACTAGGCTTGTAATTACATTAGGAAACCTCGATGAACCCTCATATGGATGTAACTCTGGACTAATGTTTAAATCTACTAAATCATTCCTTGAGTTAATATTGTCCTTATCAGTTTTAGATAAGTTAAAAACATCTAATATATTATCACACACATTCTTCTCAATATGCATGACATCCAAATGGTGTTGAATTATTAGAGATGACCAATATGAAAGCTTCTAAAAAATATACTATTTTTCTTCCAATTTATATTCTTTGATAAATTCTTCCTTAAATTTTTTAAATCCTTCTTAAATGGTTTTTCAAATCTAATAACATCCATTTTTTTTGCTAGATCCATATCTCATATCTTGTAAGCAGCTTTGGTGTTCCCTTCGGACATCGACAACCATAAAAAAGATGATTGTATTGGTTCTTTCTCCACCGATGTGCTACTGGTACAAACCGACGATGACCCAAGTAATATTGTTTCTGACTATGAGCAAGTTAAAAAGAATGTGTTTCGTCATTACAAATAAGACATGCCAATTTTCCTTTAGTACTCCATTCAGATAAACTTGCATATCCTGGAAAATCATTTATCGTGCTCATAAGTATGGCTCTCATCACAAAAAACTTCTTTTTTTGTTGCATCATAGGTCTCCAATCTGATCTCCTACAAATCTTTTAACTCTTCTACCAATGGTTGCAAGAATGCATCAATATCATTTCTGGTGGCTCTTGAACTGGGTATTAACATTGATATCATTGTGTATGTGGCCTTCATACACATCCATGGTGACAAGTTATATACCATTGTTATAACAAGCCATACGCTATACTTTGAAGACATGTTACCAAATGGATTGAAACCATTTGAAGCTAATCCAAGCCGAACGTTGAATTTCTCTAACACAAAATCCAGATAAAGTGCATCTATTCTTTTCCAAGCCGAAGAATCGGAAAGATGACTCATTTCACCAGCCAACTGTTATGACCGTAGTTGGCTATGCTATGTCATTCACTTAGCCATATTGGATGATATGAATAGACGGCACAACCTATCTCTTAATGGGAAATAAGGTAAAACTTTTTGTGCTATTTTTTATTTTAATTTTTAGGATCATCTTTATATCTAGAAGTGTTACATTGTGGACAAACACTTTTTTCTTTATTATCTCTTCAAAAAATAATACAATCATTTTTACATGCAATGAATTTTTTCATAAGTAAGTCCTAATTCCTTAACAATTTTCTTAAGCTCATACCAATTATCGGAAAGACATGCACTATTAGGTAACACTTCCTGAAATAAAGATAATATCATATCTATACGTCTTCTAGCGAGACCATTCATCGACTTAAGTTGAATCAACTTTAAAACAAATTTTAATTTAGATACATCTTTCACACCATCATATAAAGGTGTTTCTAAATCTTTTAATAATCTAAAATATTTTAAACTTTCTTGATTTGGTTCATTGTCATTATATCGGGTAGAAAATTTATTATTTTGAATATCTTCAAGTATTTCCATTAAATCATCCTCTATGTGATCATCTTGCCCTTCATTTAATCATGTGTTATCCTCATTATGAGAGTTATGTTCGATTTCACCATGACATATCCAAGTTTGATAATTTAACCATATGTCATCACATATTAGGTGTTCTTTTACAATATTTCTTTTTAAAATAAATGTATTACAACATACTCTACAAAGGCATCATATTTAATCTTTGTGTTGTCCATGTCTATATTATGGCCTATAATCATCAAAAACATAGTTTAAGAATTCTTCGACCTCTTGTACATACATAGAATCTAATCTATTATGAATATGCATCCAAGATTTATCTAATGAACTCATTTATTCTAATAAAATATCTCAAAATAATGAATGACAATGTAATAAATATATTACTTTAACCGTACGTCCTCCAAAAGAAGCAAATTTCAAGTGAAACAACCTTTTTTTAAGCTTCCTGACAACAAGGTAAAAAACAAGTATATATATTGTCAGACATATAATCAATGGGATGCTATAGAAAAGACAATATCAGATTGTTTGTTAAACCATAATTAGAAATCTAGATTGGGAGTTAATTTCCTCTTATTTTTATGATACACATGCGACGGGTAGATAGGCCAAGATCGTGATGCTAAGGTTGACATAGTCATCACTTAAAAAGAAGACATTCTTATTGTCGAATAACCCACCTAAGTTTTATTTTCGAAAACAAGTTAATCGATTTTGATGTATGAATTAAATCGGAACCATCACATTCACATCACAATTTAAAGATTAAATCTTACCATATTCAATTTTCGGATTTGAATGAATCTATTTTATGTGCTTTGTAGGTAATGTAAGAATTGATATAGAGTACATGTGGTATAAAATGGTTTAAATATGGAATTGATCTTAAACTGCCAATCCAAAATGTTAATGTGTGCTTTGTAGGCAATTGTTCATATTTTTTGTTGATGGATTCCATAGAGATTCTTTTGATAGATAGTGACATTAATTGTATGGTAAGTATTATGGAATTGCACTTTATAAGTTTGTTGATATTAATTGTATGGACAAGTCTCGAAAAACTAATCCTTGGAGAAAAAGTCTATTTTTACAAATCACATTGGTTTGGTTTCATTTGTTTTCAAATACCTTAAAATTGATTTAACCAAACTATATTTCTATTTCCATCTATCTACGTGGATTGTAAAAAGGGTTAAATATGTGTGAATTTACTTGTCTACAAACACACAAATTTAAATACATGAAAAATGAAAATTAGTTTTTAAAGATTAATGGCATGTTTGGTTAGAGTTTCATTTTTGGTACTATATCAATATTGATATTAATATTTTCAATGTTGGAGTATCAATATCAAAAGTAATACAAGTGAACACTTGTATTAGATAATATGCTTTGTTTGCACTATAAATTTTAAAATTGATACAATTAACCAAATACCTCTTAATGGTTCCTATCAATATCAATTTTAAAATTGATAGTGATAGAGGTACCTAATAGTGTTACCAAACAGGGCGTAAGGCATGCAATCTACGTACCTTCAAATCTAAATATGTGCTTATAGGTTAATTAAACACACATAGTCAAACAATCTAAGTACCCACATGACAAATCATATTAGAGCATACTTGGAAAACCTAAACAAATATATGACCTCTTATCGACGTTTATATTTAGATTATTTGAAAAGATTAACTTAATTAACCACTTAATCGTTTAAGACAACAAAAAGAGTGAGATTTGAATAATTGATCATACATTAGGCCACACTTGCTATCTACGCCGGACACTTGCTATTTACGCCGCACACAAATTCTGTATAAGGTGGTTTATGAAGATGAATACCTTAGAGAGGCCCAGTTAACCCTAGTTAGGCGGCGGCGGCGTCCACAGCGGCAGCGGCGGCGGCCCTTCGCGGTGGTAGCGGCGGTGGCGGCCCTTCGCGACTACGGCGGTGGTCTTCAGGGGGGTGGGAATGGCACAACGGCAGCAACGAGGATGTGACGCCAACGGCAGCTTTCAGCAGTCGAGAGCGAGATCGTAAGAGAGAGAGAGAGAGAGAGAGAGAGAGAGAGAGAGAGAGAGAGAGAGAGAGAGAGAGAGAGAGAGAGAGAGTGCTAGCGGCGGGGGGGAAGGGAAAAGGAGAGTTTCGAAAAATATAAAATTAAAATTATTAGCGACGACTCTCGAAGCCGTTGCCAATAATACCTATAAGTTGCTTTGGCGACGGCTGAACATTAGACTTGACTATTCAACGGTCGACTGAGACTACTAGCGACGGCTTAGTAGTTTTACTCATGGTTCACCGGATCGCGACCGAGGTCACGACCCGAGCTCGACCCGGTCGCTTTTGGGGCCGACCGACCCGGTCCCGACCCCAATACCCCGACCCCAAAATTAATAATTTATTATTACTTTTGGCGACCCCGCCGATCCCGACCCGACCCGGGTCGCGACCCCGGCCGACCCGGGTTGGTTTTGGGCCCAATCGACCCAGTCCCGACTCCCGACCCCACCTTCCTTGGTTTTACTAGTGACGGCTTGTTTAGCCATCGCTAGCAAGTAGGAAATCCACCGTGCAGGTTTTTGTTTTCTGTATTAGTGTCGGCTTCTTCCGTTGCCAATATATTTTTTGCGACGCTTATGTTTAGCTGTCGCTATTTTTTCATTTACTAACGACAGTTTTTAATAAGCCGTCGCTTTAAGTGTTATTGTCGACGACTTTCGAGACCGTCGTCAATAACTCGTCGCCGGTAACCATCTTTCTTGTAGTGTGGTAACAACCAAATTTTGTTTGTTTGATTACTTGATCCATTTGAGTTTGAGATGAACTTCAGAGTTTTGACTCAATCTTACTGCAAATCGATCAAGTTAGAAGTTACCCTAATTTTATCTACGAAGCTCTCGAAGTCAAACTTAGAGCTCTATCAACATTTATTTATGGAATTCGAACTTGAATTTATTAATAAAACCTGAGCATGATTTGAATTTTAAGATAATTTAATTTAATTTTAACTTATTTGACAGATTTAATAAACACTAATTTTTATTACTATTAATGAATTATAATCGATTTATTTTGAACGGCTATTTAATAAAGTACTTAATCAAATACTTATAAACTTGATCGATCACCACTGACTCAACCAGAATCTACTCAAATTTGACCTATACATTAAGCCAAAAAAAGAAAGAAAAGAAAGTCAAACTTGTTTTTCGTCTTACCGAAAAATTTGACCCCTGTAACATAATAAACAGCCAATTTTTATACATAGTGCCTAGTTTAAATCTATTCATGGCCGATCGATCGGTTACTTTTATTTGCACCCGTACATAAACAAATCAACTCTCGGTAATTAATGATACATATACATTACCGGGGCGGCCGGTGGAGTGATCTGCTCCGGCCAGCTAGCGCGAGCGGGAGGAAGAAACCACCCCGATCCTGGTGGCGTTGACATAATTGTAGGCCGCGTGCGGCGGCAGCCCCGGGACGACCAGCCCGGCGATCCTGCCGATCCTCATCGGCCACCCTTCCTCGTATTCGCGACCCAGGACGCATCCGATGAAGATGCCCCGGACGAGCTCCCATGCTGCGACGAGGTACTTGGGCAACACGTACAACGGCGAGAAGTAGTTCTTGTTCGGCTCCTCCTCCACCACCTGCTCTCCTCCGTCCAGATCGAGATTAGAACGCTGGTGATCGAGTATTGTAGGGCATTTCCACGCATGTTTTTTTATATCATGTTTGGTTATATATATATATATAAAATTTGGATCACTTCAAATGAACGAAAGGGAAAACTTTTTCAATCTTCAATGAGAAATAATTACAACCCCGTACCACTTGAATGATGATTTAATAACAAGTTCACTGAACTGCTATTTTAATAACGATCCGTCCAGGGTTTGACAATAACTTAGTAAAAATTTCTTAATGATTTAATAACAGTTCAATAAATTACTTAATTGATATTAAAATTATTGAATTATTACTAGACTTTTAGTAAATTTGTATAGAACCTTTACTTAGTTGCCATTGCGTAATCAATGAAATCATTCAATAGTGACTCAATACGTTATTTTGAAGAGATCGAATCTCCTCAGAAAATATGTGTGATCTGACCGAACTCCTCTATAAATCTTCCTAAAAAATTCAATTTCTATTTTAAATGAAAAACTACTTACGCGATCTCACACTTTTATAAATAAATAAATAAATATATATATGTATGACCGCTATTAAAAATGCAAAGTGGCTAGTCATATACGTCGTACCCTCGTCCGGAAGAGGCTGTCGGAGTAGAGGCAGGTGCCGAAGTGCTTGAAGAGGAGGGTGGAGTCGTCGTAAGGCAACCGGGGCACGGCGTCGTTGCAGTAGACGTATCTGAAGTACCTGCTGCGCGGACCGTCGATGTGCTCGCTGGCGAACTCCCCGAACCGTCGGTCGCCCACGCGCGGCTGGCCGAACGTGTAGACGCCTTCCAGCCTCTCCAACATCTCTTTCTCGCCGTGCAGCGCCAGCACGGCGGGGAAGAGCACCGCCAGGGCGCCGCCGAGGCTGTGCCCCGTCACCAGGAACCTGGCCCGGGGGCTGCTGCGCAGCACCTCCCGGAGCTTGTCCCTGACGGTGTAGTAGGCGATGGGATGGCGGGATCCGGGGACCTCCGGAGGCCAGCCGCCGTTCCGCTGGAGGCCCAGGGCCTTCATGAACCCGCCGTGGACTCTGCCCGCGGCGGGGATCTCGTACCAGGAGATGTCGACGTCGACGCACCATTGGAGCATGTTGAAGGCCTCGGTGCCGCGGAAGGCCACCACGACGAGCTCCGGCTCAACTTGCTTGTCGCTCAGCATGAACACCTGGGTGGTGAACTGCGACTCAAACGCTGCGGTGCGAGCACGCTTGTATTAATTAATGTCGTCAACGACCGCTCGGGGGCGGTCTTTGAACTTTGTTCTAATATTTCCAAACATTTTGAGTTATAAGGTCATGTATGGTATGAGAATAATTTGAAAATAAATTAAATTTATCTTCAAAAATTTTTGATGCTAAACAAACGATGAAGAGAATTTTTTCAATCGCTCAACAGAGAGAACTCGCATAAAAGTTGTCATGTCTTAGATTTCCAATATATGGAGTAGAATATAGTTTGGTGACGGTCGAGAAAATAACTTTTTAACTACGTCGGTTTGAAAAAACTGAAAATTATAACAAGTCCCAATACATCAATCAAATGATTCTAATAAAAAAATAAATCATATCTTGATTCAATATAAACAATTCACAATCTATTCTTTATTAATCTTCTGTTGCACTAATCTTGATCTACTACATTTTTACTACATTAAATTTGTAATCTTGAAAAATATTAAGAGAATTTGAAATGAGTGTAGAATTTATACCCAAACTCTCTTATTATTTTAATCAACTTAAATGATAGTAATACATAATAAATCTTACAAGTCAAATTGTAACATATATACTAAAACTATCTATCAAGTTTCAATTAATCAAATGGGATACTTTCCAACCATAAACAAATTAATTGAATTTTAAATGTACCAATTAATTATGAATTGACTCGATAATCTATTCTAGATGCTCATGCACTTGGACCTACATGTGCATATTGTACATTCTTTAAATCCATTTTAATCTATTTATTTGAGTGAATTACAAGTTCTACTTGGACATTGTAGTTATGTCACAGGACTTACACTAGCTCTAATATACATAGAAAGTACTATATAGTAAGTTAGATCTTTAGTACACTTAGGCAGGGACGTACTTAAGATAAACCACAGTATTTGAGATCGAAGAATGCACCGGATTGAACTAAATCATCCGTTGCCTATGGGAACTCTAATTATATATTGGAGAAGTAACAATTCCATCACAGAATATTAAAGTATCAACCACATCTCACAAGTAGAAATAAATAATTACTCGAACAACCAATATAATCAATCAGATATGCAATTCATTGAATTAATATGCAAATTACCAATTTATGTTATATAATTCAATTAATTATCAACTTCATACATTTGACCCAACTATTACTTTTGATTAGAATCATTTGATTTATGAATTGGAATATGTTATTCTTAATTTTTTTTAAACTAATATAGTTGAGAAGTTAATTCCCTAGTCTTGTCATCAGATTAATTTCGTTGTGCAGTTTCAAAAATCTGGAAAGTGACAAAAGAAGTCTATATACATAGGATGTACAACAAACAAGTATTTTTTTACATGATTAGTGACCAGGATTATATATATACACGTAAAAAATTCACTGTTTGACAACAATAGGTGAATAGTTATTGAGCAGGACTCCCCTCAGGACACCTCCTGAGGGGAGTCCATCGGGCCCCTCGCATTTTTTGATGTGAGAGCCCGGCTCATAGTTATTAATATGAAATCTGAACCTTATAATACAAGCAAGACAGACTAGTTGTAATAGAAATGTCCACGTGCATCGATACTTTTTCCACTAAATCTGTCAATGTCAAAATCGACATATTTATCCTCTGTTATACTCTAGCTAGACACGACAAGATGTTGGCATTTGATGATTTTCTAACGTTTGGAGATCTTCAATTCCAAACTTAACCACACGACACCAAACTGGTTAAATTGATATAATTAAATTATAATATAAGTATTACTATAATATTAATCTATAAAAATGATATTTTTATAGTTTTTATAATTAATGAAATAATATAATAAAAATATGTATATTTATGTATGGAAATAATTATTTTTTGATCCACTTGACCAAACTAAACTGAAACAGTTTGGTTTGGTTCCTCTTGACAATCCAATTCTGTTTTGCCCCGTTGAAAACAAAATCAGGCCAACCCCGAGTACGCACTTTTGCATACGAGTGGTCAAGAAAACGTCAGATATCTAACTGGCATACATATAAGTTAGTAGACTGTATCAGTAAAGAACATAAATGAATAAAATTAGTCACCTATACTTTGTAGTATGCATATTTGTACGTATATATTTGCTTATATTTACCTTATTAGGTACTATACAAATTAATGCAATGTTCCTACGGCTGCTTTCTATGGTACATGTATACAATGAATGTAAAATTAAAAAACTTAATATATGATATTTTGCTTCATATCACGTACCTTTATAAATATCATATTTGTGTAAACTCTTTTAATGTAGCAGCGCGCATATTTTACCTTCGTATTCTGAAATGTTGCAATCATTGTGACTTTATATATATGAGGATCATATACATGCACAATAAGAGACGTGCGTCTAAAATCATACCAGGGACAAAACAACAAACATATCTCAAAAGAATTGGGACGGGATATACAACATGTTAAATATTTTGCAGGAGTACTATGAGCAATTTCAGGAGTATAGATGCCAAAAAAAAATCCCAATCATTTTCTAAAACTTCTGTTTGCCTTTACTGATCTTTTTGCCCCTTATTGGCTAAGATGAAAAAAGAACCTGTCATTGTGTACAATATTACGTATATATCTTTGAAAAATATCAAACATATATTTGACAATTTTTACGATGCGATACATCTATAAGAATCTCCATCTCTTATGGCACCTATCCAAGAAAATTCTTTTCTTTCACTCACATGAATGAATAAAACCCAAATCATTTAAGGGAGGTTGAAGGCAAAAAGGTGTATTAAATATTGCCAGGGTTTTCTCCTATAGGCTATGAATATGGATTCAAAGACCACGAACTTGTTAATATCACTTCGATGAAAGTTCTTTTAGTAAAATTAAGGTGCACCTTTTGTCTGTAAATTAAGGTACGTATATAGAGTGGTCCTTACCATTCCAACAGTTGAAGAAGCCCAAGAAGTGCATCTGCGAGCATTAAGGAAAGTTAACAGGGTAAATTTTATTGCATAGTAAAATTTTTATTCATTTTCTTGACCAAAAATTTAAATTAAAGTAAAGTGTAAGCTAGCTATCGAGGATCCGATGAGATAACAAAAGAGTATCAACCATGTTAGACCAAAAGAGGAGAGGACCACTAGATAAAATAGGGTCTCACCTCTTTTACGTCCAAAATCTTTTTAGAAACGAAAATAATTTTTAATGATTGCCAAACATCTCTGTTTTATTAGAAAATTGTAAAATTGTAACAAAAGTTCAGTTTATCATCCAACCACGCAAACACAACACCCATAATGCTTATCATTCCACATTAATTTAAACTGGTGCATGTATATACAGCCATTAATAAATGCAGTGTATA
This sequence comes from Cryptocoryne crispatula var. balansae, assembly GCA_036172225.1. Lineage (NCBI taxonomy): Eukaryota > Viridiplantae > Streptophyta > Magnoliopsida > Alismatales > Araceae > Cryptocoryne > Cryptocoryne crispatula. The sequence continues at coordinate 22,031,618 of CM069925.1, forward strand.
AAATATGGATAGAGTATTAGTAAAATACAAATGAAAACTGTAAACATAGAGGCTGCTAATAAAATATAAATTAACTTAGTAAAATGTGTTGTAGGACTTATTAATGACCATAGTTTCAGAAATATAATGTTTTAAGTCCAGCATGGGTAGTCAGGATAATGCGTTTCTCACATAAAACTTCTTCCTTCCTCCTGACAGTGGTGTGTGTGTGTAATTATCTATCTATATCTCGGCTGTTCCAGTGTGTGATGGGCGTTCTAACCTGCCAGTGGTTGACGACGGTGCTTCGTATGTTGGCTTCGTTTTCGTACGCGAGCTTGGCCGCCATGACAGAGAGAGCAGCGTGGTACGGTCTGCCGTCCGCCGGCGAGAGGTCCCCGTCCAATTCCACTCTCTTGTCGAAGGAGCCGACGACGGTCCAGTACGACGCAGACTCGCAGTCCGGCGTCACCACCCTCCCTATTTCAATCAATTTGTTTCACTCTTAACTAGTATATATGAATTCAAGAGAAAGAGGGAATATCATATGTCGACCTAGAAATGACGCTTCTCATGGCGGAAGTCAACAAATCCGACTGAATTACGATTCTACGAAGGATTTGCTCGGCTAGATCAGGATTCAGGGAGCAGTTTAGAGCTGACCTCGAAGGAAGTTGAATATGAGCCTTACAAGGCCGTGGTTCTCCCAGATTAGGTTCTCGAGGACCTCGATCTTGCCTCCGACCCAGGCTGCAGGTCTCGTCAGGAGGAGGAGGATCCTCTGGGCGACGAGGGACACGAAGATGAGCCACCGGCGCCTGATGCCGACGATCGCCGTCCGGCCGTCCGGGCAATCAACGTACTTGTTCTCGCTGAGGTCGCCGTGGCACAAGAGATAGAAGAGATCCAGCACCCCTCCGATTTCTGGTCGCACGACCATGTAGTCGCAGAAGTACCCATGATCTGCCGCCATTTACCTCTCGGAGAGAGAGAGGGGGGGGGGGAGGGGAGGCAGTCATGAAGATTAGGTTTGCATGTTATAAAGAAGGGTCAAGTGGGGATGCTCTAGATGACTACGGAGTTCTCCGGCCTGCTCACTTTGGTGTACGTGCGTATACGTTATTGGTGGGTAACATGACCTCCTTTACATGATTATCTTATTAAGTCTGCAGGTAAACGCCTCCAAGATGATGCACAGACTCACAGGCGTATGCGGGAGGGAGGCCCCTCCGAGGGGGGCGCAGTCTAGGAGCATGTGTGTTGCTCTAGTTATGGACAGATTTTGGTGATGTTTTGACACAGCTGCCATCTGAGATATGAAATTTGAGATCCACGTTGCGTAATATTTGAAATCTTAATATAATTAAGATCGTCTGATAGTTTGACAATTTATTATCTAAAATTAAAATCTAGTCCGATTAATGTTATTTGATAATCATAACTGACACCAGAGTCTTAAATATGAACACATTGTTTGACAATAATATATGAATATAAAAATGAACATAACAAATCATATTACATATCAATAAAATGACATCTACATATGAGAATAATATGAACCTAACATATTCCACCTCCAAGTGTATATATATATTCTTCTAATAGAGAACAAAGTGTTGACGAAGGATTGATTCATAGATTCGAGAGGTAGTGGTAAAACGTAACCAGCCACACGGAGATGGGCAAGGTTGGAGGGAAGTGAGGTAAGAGGCAGTGGATGGAAGGCGCCCAGGAGGAAGAAGAGCAAAACGGCACAGGAAAAAAAAACCATGTAAGCCCTCAGCCACTTCAGCAAACACCATGGAGGCTCATCAACAAAGGTGAAAAAGAATATGTGGGCTTGGTTTGAAGAGACCAAGTTTTCTCAGTTGGGTGGCGGAGAGAACATCTTTCACCTAACACGACATTTCAATGAGACTTGTGTGATATGTTATAATTTGACTGATAAGACACACATAGCAGGGTGAGTCTTATTGATTGTTTTATGTTTGCAGTGAAGGGAGTGAGTTCTCTCCTTCCATCCACTGACCGACTGAGGGAACCGGTTTTTGGTTTGAAAAATCCTCGGTGGAAGGCATCAGGCAACCAAACCTGGTTCAACAATAAAATGGATAAAGACAGCCACGGAGCAAGAAAGAGAGACCCCGTATGTAAAGGCTCCACCAGTAGAGTTATTCCTGGGCACGAGGTGCTCAGAGGGTTCCCAATGGGAGCGTAGTTCTCTGGTCTACAACTTATTTTTCTGCCAGAAGGGAAAACCTGCCATGTGATTAATGGGGGAAGAGAGAGACGATAGAGTCTATTTTTAGCGCTGAGTGGGTTTACATCCCCTTAGCAATTTAGAGAACAGCAGTCGTTACAGGTGTTCAGATCTGAAAATAAAAAATTTTCAAACAATTTTTTAATATGTTAATGTCAGACCGAATCAGACTTAGGTGGTGTTTGATTAGACTTAATCTGAAAATCTTAACTCTTAATTTCACATCTAACCTCTTAACAAGTGGTGAAAAAGTACTGAATTTGAGTAAGAGATAAGTGATTTATGTTGTTTGATAAAAAAAATCTGAATTAAAATAAGTGTACGAGCGTCGCGAACGGACGGAAGGGGCATGGGCCGGCCGACGCAACAGATCGTATCCCCGGAGCTCCCCGCGGCGCCCCCTTCCCCCCCCTTCCTTCCCGGCAGTCCGCCCCCCCTCCCGCGTACACCCCCCTTCCCCCCGCTCCCCCTTGCTTCCCGGAGCTCCCTCCCGGAGCTCCCCCGCGGCGCCCCCCTTCCCCCCCCCCCCCCCCACCTTCCTTCCCGGCGGTCCGCCCCCCCCTCCCGCGAGACACCCCCCCCCCTCGGCGGACGCCCCCCTCCCCCCCCCCCCACCTTCCTTCCCGGCGGTCCGCCCCCCCTCCCGCGTACACCCCCCTCCTCGGCGGACGCCCCCCTTCCCCCCGCTCCCCCGCCTCCGCGGCACCGCCCCCGCCCCCCGGAGCCCCTCCCCCCCCCCCCCCCCTGCGCGGATTTCCCTCCGCGGAGCTCCCCCCCGGAGCTCCCTCCGCGGAGCTCCCCCCCGCGGCGATGGTCACCCGCCGCCATGGTCACCCGCCGCCACCCGCCTCACCGCCGGCTCCTCTGTGCGCTGCGGCAGCCTGCCACTTGCGCATGGTGCGGGGGAGCAACTGCGCGGACGATGAGTAGGAAGAGCAAGACGGCGTCGCGGAGGATGGGCAACGTCTGAACCCCAAAAAGCTAGGTCACGGATCTGAATCACTCAGACCATTTTAAGAGATTAGATCTTCGTTCAGACACCACTTCAGTGGTTTTATCAAACATTGTCAAATATCTTATCTCTGACCGGATCAGAGATAAGTGGTTGATTAAGCCCTATCAAACAGGGCCTTAAGCACAAATAATCAAGGCCTTAGGATCAATTTGTACAATATGTTTGACTGCGGCTCTTTAACAACTTGGTCATTTTGAGTTAAAGAGAGTTAGTGGAATTATTCATTTCTTTTGATTAAGATCGAGTTTGAACTCTATTTGAAGCCGTTTTTTGAAATTTGATTTCAACATTTTTGCCAAACTCAAACTCGAGATCATTGTGGTTAGTTAATAAAATTTGAATTTAAGCACATTTCCGGAGATCAAAGCTTGAGTTTTAACTTCAGTTTAGCTCATTTGATACGTTTAATTAACACTAGAACCAATGCTCTTAACTTATTTTTTTAAACAGCTAAATTAATCAATACTTAAATAAGTTCATGTGAGTTTTATCAAGTGGAGTATAAATTTGTTCAAACTTCGGCCATTAACAAGTTGAGCTCTTTTTTCTTGTTCCAGTTTACTAATATAGTCAATAAATCTAAAATAGCCTTATTGAGCACTACTCTCGAGCTACTCGTGGGGTGTATCGGCTTGTTTATCCTTCTGCATGCGGGTGTGCTTAGAACCAAATTAATTGGGTTATCCTGATCCCACTATGAGTAGCTACTTGAGAGTTGCTAATATACAAAGCGACGAGCATTGACTTAAAAGAAATATCTCAAAAGATTAGACAACTTGACGGGTCTCCCTTGAAGACTTTCAAAAACTATAATGTAGTCATATCTTTGTTAGTCTTGGAATAGTTTGAGGGAAATACAAAAACACTCTCTATTTCAGACATAAAAAACATGGGGTCTACCTCTATCATGGGTGGAGAGTGTTCCCTCGTGTGAATGTCTGACGGAACTCACGCTCCAAAAATATCCATTGAAATATACGTGTCAGGTTCACTCAATCCCCATAGGAACAAGCTTCATTAGAAATAAACTTGATTCATTTCAAAAATTTTAAACAAGGATTATCTGTAAATTAAACTTGTCTATAATGGGTCTGTAATATTCTGAACATCAGACGACTTAATAAATTTTACATAGTTTCAAAGCTCAGTTCATCAAAAATTTGTGTTCTCATATTTATACTATGGCAAGAATCTGATTAAGAGAAACCGTCCCATCGTATTATGTGTAGGCCGAAGGGTGTCATACCATTATCGAAAGTTCTAATAAATAACTTCACTCATGAATGATCCGATAATCTTAATAATCTGCAGTCACCAATTGCCGTTACAATCATGATGAGAGGGTGGTCTTCTTAATTTCAGCGAAGAACAGAGAGCATGCCATGAACCGGGGAACGTGCAGACCACCCCTCCATTCTTGCCATGGCGCATCCTTGCACGGCAGGCCTGGTGCATGCTTCTCATTTTCCCCTCCTTGTTTCAAGACGACGGCGGGACATGACCAGAGTTTGCGTAAAGCAACCGCTCACAATCAGGCAGACGGCCGGCCGGTGGCACAGAAGACCCTTCAAATGCAATCCGGACAGACTGTCCGCCATGATTTTACTTCCGGAGCCGATCACCTCAGAGGATCCGTCCTCCAAGGGAGCTCCTTGGTCAACCGACGGGAGTCACCCTCCTCCCGCATGCTTTTTTTTTTACTAATTGATGCGATATGTTGTTAAATATGGTGCAGGCTTTTTAGTTACTATCAAATGTAATATATTATTAACCCCCTTAATGAATTAGAGGTCGGTAACGAAAAAAAGTTTAAATATTATTAAGTGAGGGAGGGATTTTGGCTCCGGGCCGATTGACGACGGCTGGAGCTCTCTTCTCCAACCAGTAAGATAATCCGAGCTCTTTTACTTGTGCATAGAAGTACACATATAGAATAGAACCGGCCTTTGTCATGAAGCACCAAGTAAGAAGTAACAAGTTGGACTTTATTTTTTTAATAATTATAAAAAAACATCTAGAAGAAACGCAACAGTTTTTTTTATTATGACGAGACATTCATCCAACTTTAGACTGAAGAAAAATTTATTATTCTATTCATATAATGGAATCATATGTTACGAAGATCTCTCTCTCTCTCTCTCTCTCTCTCTCTCTCTCTCTCTCTCTCTCTCTCTCTCTCTCTCTCTTTCATTATACGTAGACTTTTGTTTTGGTCGATCATTATATATAGACACAGAGTTTGTGTGTACAATTAATGTTTTTTATGCAAATTTTTTTGGTAGGATACAATCTTTTAGCTCCATTTTTAGAGCATATTTCTCTGATTAAAACTTGGACAAACTTTATGATTGAACAAAAGAAAGTAAAAGAAGAGTGAACTAGTCAAGAATTAAGGGTTTGTTTGTTGGAGATTCATAAATATATAACGACGATCCAAAGTCTTTCGTGCTGCAAAATAAGAAAGATCCACTAGATAGGATAGAAATGCCTATCTTCTCTAGATAACCATTTGATTTTCTCTTTCTATTGAATTCGTATGGTGCAACTATATTGAGCGTCACAGCCCTATCTATATATATATGCTTATATAAAGAGGAGAGGCACTTAATAGAAATGCCCGTCTCCTCTAGATAACCTTTTGATTTTCTCTTTCTATTGAGCTGGTATGCTGCAACCATATTGAGCGTCACAACCCTATCTATGCTTATATAAAGCGGAGAGACAGTTGATAGAAATGCCCGTCTCCTCTAGATAACCCTCCGATTCTCTTTCTATTGAGCTGGTATGGTGCAACTATATCGACTGTCACAACCCTATCTATACTTATATAAAGAGGAGAGGCAGTTTGAGTTTGACTAAGATTAGGATTCTGTCCATAGTTGGATCCTAAGCTAAATAGGAGATAAGATCCGATAAGTCATGATTCATATTCTATACCTAATAGTGTGCTTATCAAGTCTAATTAACAAGTGGATCATTAATTAAATATCGAGATAAACCCAACAATCTCCCACTTGATATATATTGTTACTTATATATCAAATCTTCTCTTTGAACTATATATATAACATTAATATATATATAATTTTAAAAATGTCTCTAAAAGATTTGATACCAACGACTTCAACTCGAAACAAGAAAATTGGTATGTGTGCACATGATAAAACATAAAATCAACACACTATCTCTAGTATATAAAACTCAAATTTCTTAAGTAATAGTAGATCAATTGACGAAGGTCGTGACGGTAAATGCATTTAGTCACACACCAAACTTCTATGTATCATGTGTCATCAATATTCTTATAACTAAACACTTTATATGGCTGTCCGAATAAATGTAGACTTAATGTTTATCTATTGGTCACCACTATAAGTTACATCCTACATATCTGAAGTCTATATCTGAAATATATATATATATATATAAATGGAATAAGAAAAATATAACAATAACAAAAAGAATCATTTATAACTAAATAAGTATCAACAACATTATAATATATCAAGAGAACTGACAATACCCATACTAATCACATTACTATAATAGATATTAGTTGATAGTCCCTTAATGAGTGGGTCTGCCACCATGATACCTATATCAATTTGTTCAATAGACATCTTGATTCCTCACATGATCTCTAAGAAAAAACTACTTTATATCTAAGGCTCTACCACCTTGATGTCTTATTGTTCATAGAAAATAAAACTGCAGTGGAATTGGTGTTGTAGATCTGCAAAGGTCTTGAAACAAAGTCTACAAAGGTAGAAAGCATATTGAATTTTGCAATTGCATAGCCTGTGCACTAGTCTCATAACATGTAATGCCTTCACCACCATGGTGAAAGTAACTGTAATGTTTTGCTTTTTACTATATCAATAGATAACACACTTGCTAGAATGAAAAGATAACCCAAAGTGGACTTCTGGGTATCCATACAACCACCATACTCTACATCAAAATATGCAATGACCTCTAATTGATCTGACCTTCTATATGTGAGCATAAAATCTACTATGCCTTTGAGATATTGCATGACCTTCTTAATAGTCCTTTAGTGATCTATGACTGGGTTACTCTGGAACCTACTGAGCATACTTACAACAAAACCTATATCTAGACGTGCATGAGTTTGTAGGTATATTAGGTTGCCAATACTTGAAGCATAAGAAATGTACTCCATTTGCTTTCTTTCTAGGTCATTATTGAGACACTGTAATTTAGTGAATTTGTTACCTTTAACAATGGGTATTTTATTGGATGTGCAAGATTGTACATTGAATATTTCAAGAACCTTTAAGATGTAAGACTTTTGAGAAAGACCTAAAGTGCTTGATGGTTTATTTTGATAGAAATGTATGTCCTATAAGTCAAGCATATTTGATATGATTCGGCATTTCTAAGAATATCTCATTCAATTGACTAGGCAAAACTTTATTATTAACTCTTATTAGATGTGAATATTGTAATGAAGTCTTTGATCATATGCAATGATGATTGAATCATGATGAGATCATAATAATGAGATAAATTATTTAAATGTATGTGATATAAATGTTCCTAGTTATACAATCCTTGAGATAAGATATTTGGATAGACTAGTGTGTGATGTCTTCTCATCTGATGAGGATGACCAATTTTATTAGTCATTAGTGTGGGGACATTAAGATACACACATATGTGCTTATTAATAAAATAAGTTCACTGAACCGACCAATTTAGAAAAACATGATCGGTATCTTACTGAACTGTCTATTGAGTTATTCTTATATCACAATAGCATGGTTGGATATTTGACCTGAGTCACCAAAGAAATATTATCGAAAATATCTTTTACTTTGATTATTAACTTATAGATCACCATCTTGATAGTCTAGTATAGTTGATGTATTGGATATAAGAGAAATCCAGATGAGGCAATTGAGTAGACAACAAGGGTTTATTCACTATCAGTAGGAAAAAGAGAATGTCCTATGGGATAGTACTCTAAATACTTGACCAAGGTACTTAGAATAATTATAAAATGAGTTTTCTAATTGATTCAAACCTAAGTACAGGATCCCAAAGAGTCAGAATATTTAAGGGTTGACAGTCGGTACCAAACCCCTGACTGACGAGAACGTTGTATGAATGAGGATTTAAATTCGTATGGTAATTGATGATAGAAAGGCTCAATTAATATTATTTAACTCTTTAAAGTCATTTGGGATCATATGATGTGGCTCATACCCTTATGATTGGAAATCCATATAAACTGTTATTAGATAACTATTTTTATTTAATTTAAAGAAATTGTTCTTTTAAATTAATTAATACTTCAACCAAATTAACTATTGGGACTTGTGAGTCACACACATTAGATCTGGTCAATAAGATGAGGGCATGGGCATAATTTTATAAAAGTTTTAAATTTTTGTGAAAAATTCTATCTTCGATAAATAAATGACTTATGAAGCTAAACCCTAACAAGCCATAGGGTTGGAGCACATCCCAAGAAGCCTCCCTTCATCCTCTCTCTTTAAGAAGGTGATCTCTCATGGTCAAGTTTGGATATAGAAGGTTTCTTGAGTCCTGAAGGAAGGAAGAACTCGTCTATTGAAGCAGATCATGTGGATACTGCTAGTGACTATCCACTTGAACTATTTTAAGCAAGAAGGAATGTCCTCTCTTCATCTATGGTGAGGTATTTTAAAAATTCCATGAGGTACTTTCGTACTCTCGTTCTACTTCAAATTTGGTTCTCGATTTTACTAGTTTGGCATCGATCAAAGTAAAAACTATGGTTTTAAGAAATCAAAAATTTTTACACTACCATATATTTATTCCTTATAGTGGTATTAGAGCAAGGTTGAAGCCTTAGTTAATGCTGACTTGAAATTGGCATAATTTCATGTGTTTTCATGCTTTCCCAAAGCTGTATATAGAGCAGTTTTTTTTAATCACCACAGTGCATATGTGATACTAAACTATGTGGTTAGATTTATTTATTTTCATGGATGAGATCTTTCCAATGCCGCAAACCTCATGAATTTTGGCTAACCGGAGAGTCCAGTATGAGTTTGGAAAGATGCTAAGATCATTATGTCTGAAAAATAGGCTGAAATTAGGGGAGTTGATAAAATTACCTATTTGGATGCAATTAGCTCTATATAATGGTGTGGGAAGGTAAGAAATTGAGTTTTCTTAAGTTTTCCTAACTTATTGGGCATTAAACGGCCCTTGGCGGCACCGAATTTGGAAGGTGTTTGGGCAGCTAGGATTTCCGCAATCAAGCTACTTCCTCTGTGAGCTGCGCTCTAGATAGATTTTTTCATGAGATAAAATATATTTTATTAGATTTATTATTCTTCCAGGATTCCATCGAGTATTTTTTTAAAATTTTTGGACTCATTTGAACCCTAAAAATATCTCTAAAATTTTGATATTTTTTAGGGTTTCCGCACACTATAGGACTCCTCTGCCCTTATTGGGTGGAGGTAGGGGTGTCAATGGGCCGGGCTTGGGCTGGCCCGGCCCAAGCCCACTTAAGCCCATATACATAGAGCCCAAGCCCAAGCCCACGTAGAAAGCCCAACGGGCTTAGATTGTGTAAATGGGCTTTAGCCCGCCAAAGCCCATTAGCCCAACGGGCTTCAGTTTTGCAAAACAGTCATAAATAAAATATTCTACAAATATCAGAAAATTAATAAAAATGTGAAAAATTTTAAAAATCACAAAGAGATTATAAAATCATCCGTAAATTTCATAACTCAACTAAATATAAAATAAAAAAATAGAACACCTATCAATTTGTGAATTGCCATAATTTAAGAAATAAAAACAATACAATAGACATCATTAATCCCTTCTGCGAAGAACATACAAAAATCGAAACATAAAAAATCTGAAGTCAAAATACGAAGAACCCCTAAATGCGGAAACCGACTTATTCCGTAAATACGCAAGAAATCGAAATCACGGGAATTTAAAACTTGAAGCCTAACCTCGTAAAATCCGAAATCTGAAAAATAAAATCACATCGAAATTCAAGGCCTAAAATGCGGGTCCGGAAAGCTGAAATTTTGAAACATAAAATCGCACTCTGGAAAGTCGAAATCGAATACACCATAAAATCAAATCCGAATTTGAACTGTAAAATCCGAAATCTAAAAAAATCTGAAATCACATCTGAAATTCAAGGCCTAAAATCCGGAGTCCGGAACCGAAATTTTGAAACATAAAATCTGCATCTGGAAAGTCAGAAATCTGAATACACCATAAAATCTGAAATCTGAATTTGTGTAGAATTATGCTATTGTCACTCTTTTGATCAAAACACGATTTACGAATTATGAACATCACAGATAAAAGCAATACATGTTGGAATTATCAATATCAAAATGTCAACCTAGAGAGAGAAATAGAGTGAAAAACACCAAAGCCAGCATTCCATTTCGGGAGATGGAATCTTGAAATGATGTATCCGTGAATGATGTATCTGAAATTTGATTTGTATGGTAACCACTCAACACACTTTTCTCGGTCTTGCGTTGTAAAATCTTTGGATTGACCTTCGCCGATTTCGAGCATGCACCCTTTGACCATCTCCAGGGTGGCAGATAGGTCCATGGACGCATCTCTGGCATAGTATTGCAGGATCTTGGGCAGGCCTATCTTACCTTCCCTTGGGATTGAAACACTAGACCGAACAAACTCATCTCTTGCGATCTCAAGCTCTTTAATCACATTCTTGGGAGTGTAGATACGGACCTGTTCATAATCAAGTAAAGCAAGAGTCAGGAGCCCGTTCCCGGTTCCTAGATTCTCCAAATTCTTAAAGAAACTTTTTTGGAGCCCATACGGCGAGGTCGGAGTAAGCTCCTGCACAAAGAGCAAAATGAACAAGAGGTTCTCTACCGCCCGCAGCATATGCATGTTTTCCATTGACCTTGATGAACTTCTGGGCTGCGAGAACAATGCTTGTAGTTTCTGCATATGTGATAAGTCAGTTTTCAGAGTTAAAAAGGTACCCCAAAACTTAAGGAGTTCCTTGTCTAAATTCCTGATACAAAATCTAGTATGCATCAAAAAGTTATTCTCGGGCACAAAGTGGAGGATAAAAAGCTCAAGATTTCTAACTAGCAAACATATTATATATTATTTTCATTGCCTCAGATGACCTTGTATTGGAAAAGGCAATATGCTTAAAAATCTCACATGATAGATCAAAAGACTAGCATTAATAAGAAAATGCGAAAGGGAACAAACATAAACTTATTCATATTTAGGGAAGAATGTAATGTGATCCGAGCCGCTTACTTGAGATGTTGAAGAGTTGTGGCGGCAAAGTTGTATCGTCACCATCTATGCAAAGTTGTATCTGTCACCATCTATGCAAATCTTAACATAACAGTATATCTACACTCTCGCCAAAAAAACAAAAAAACAAAAGGGAAAAGAAAATCTACACATGTTGCATTCTATATAAATTGGAGGTGTCAATTATTACTAAAACAAATTGAAACATAAATGGTAAAAATGCAATATTCATGACACCTAAAATTTATAACATATTCACAATGAGTTATTAAGAGAAAAACCTAAAATATCCATAGAAGCTAAACAGAACAGTGATCATTATAAAAATATACAAATATGAAAATAAGGCAACATAAAATAAAGAGTCGAAATGTACCTGAAAATCATGAGATTATAAATAGACATTTTTTCATAACTCCTGCTCAATTACTTGAAGACAATGTGAGCTCTAGAAGAAAGAAAATAAGTTAATTGGTGTAAAAAGCGAAAAAGATAGTACGAAGAACCTAATATACCTGCCATGCTATCTTTTAACCAATCTTGTGTACAGATTAAAGTCTTTACAGTCTCTGAGACAAAGAACTTCTATATTGATCAATAATTCTTCCACTTGTGCTAAATGCATTAAAACAATGCTAAATCGTAGAAGCTGGAATTCCCAAGATATCTCGTGCCATTTTTGAAAGTATTGGATACTTGACCATATTATCTTTCCACCAAGCTAAAATAGTAAAACCTTTTTGACTTCGAGATACAACGCTCTCCTCTAGATACCGATCCAATTCAGATTTTGAGTCTTGCAATAAAATTTGTGAATGAAGAAAATGGTCAAACCCACTCAAAATATCAACTTCTTCATTTTCTCCTAATGATGGATCCTCATTTTCTTGCATTTGAAGATTGCATTCATTCATACTTGTGGAAGCAAATTGTTGTGAATATGCATCAAAAAGATCATAGATGCCTTGTTTAATACGAATTAAATTCAAAGAAGCCTCGGAGCCAAAAAGATCCATTAATGCATAAGTAACAAACATCAACTTGTACCTAGGGTCAAGCACTGTTGCAATAGCAAATAATAATGCAGAATCTTCTATTTCTGACCAATATTTGTCAAATTTCTCTTGCATCTTGACAATCATATCATGAACAAAATCATGTGAATTTTGCATTTCTTGTCTCAACAATTTCTTGACGTTACAAATTTCAATCAAAACTATGTTTGAACTAGGTTCTTCGGTCGTCGAAAATGTATTTGTAGCATTATAAAAGACTTTTAAGAATTTGCACATAAACTCTGCCTTTGACCATTCCTCAAGCGTGGGAGCACAATTAAAACCTGTATCCCATGTCTCCAATGCCATAAAAGCTTTTTTGTAAGAAAGTGCAGCATCCAACATCATGTAAGTAGAGTTCCATCGAATTGGGAGTGTCATATGGAAGACCTTTCTTCCCAGATAATCCAACTTGTTGCACAATTTCATTAAACTTTTGTTTTCGTGCTTGTGATGATTTAACATACTTTACAGACTCACGAACACTAGAAATTGAAGAACGAGCCTCATTTAAACCATCTTGCACAATTAAGTTCAAAATATGTGCACAACATCTCACATGAAAAAATTTTCCATTCAGAACAAGAGATTGTTTCTCTACAAGATTTCTTCTCACTAGTCTACAAAGTACATCATTACTGGATGCATTATCCAAAGTGAGACCAAATATTTTTCTATCAATTCCCCAATCCATAAGATATTTTAAAAGAACTTTTGCAAGTGAAGAGCCAATGTGTGGTGATTCAACCATCGGAAATTCAATCACTCGCTTATGTAATTTCCACTCAAGATCAACAAAATGAACCGTGATACTCATATATCACAATGTTTGATTTGATGTCCATAAATCTGAAGTAAGACTTAACCTTCCACATTCATTAATCAATATTTTTCTCAATTTTTCTCTCTTGTTCTCGTATATCTTCTCACAATCGACTCTTCATTGTGTTTCGAGACACCTGCGTCAAATTACGGATTAAGACTTCTAGCAAAATTTTTAAATGCTATACGCTCTACAAATGTGAAAGGTAGTTCCAACATAATAACCATTTTTGCTAATTCAAGTCGTGAAAATGCTTGATCAAATTTGAAGTTCAAAATTTGACTAGTCCGTGGGCTCTTGCTTTGTGAAGGACGTTTAGAACATCGAGTAGTATGCCGTGACAAATGACTTGTCCCCACGAGATTTTGAACATGTAAAAGTGGCATTGCAATAATTACATACCGCTCTATTACTCCCGTCTTCTAAAACTTTCTCACTAAAATGTAACCAAACTTTTGAAATTCGTTTACGAGGACGTGATGAAGAGGAATGTGTCTCGAGTTCAAGGGTTGACGGATTTATACCGGATTCAACATTCAAACTCTCATTTAAATCCATCCGAAATGTAAAAAAACTAAATAAATACGATAGACCACAGATGGGTTAGTGATAAAGCATGGCTGAAAGAAAAATAATATTCAGGACTAAAATATTTGAGTATTCAGGATAGGTTCATAGCGATTACATAAAGAAAAGAAATAAGGGGGTCTCGGTAGTAGTAGAGAGGAAGCACTCTGATTACATAAAGATAGTGTCAAAGATCTGGAAATTCTCCCTGAAGATAGGCAACATGGCCGGGGAAAGCCAGCAAAGAAAGCTTAAATGTTTATTCACAAATCACCACAAATCACAAGTAATTTACATCTGATCATCTGATGACAAAATTTTGAAATCTAAGGGCATCAACTCTAGCAAGCACAATGTTCACAAACATCCCAAGTTGAAGTAGAAAACTTTTTTATATCAACTTTGGCATGCCAAATCCATTCAATTAGAGTAAATCTACCCTCATAATAAGCACAAGCATATCTTATAGTATATGAGCACTATATATGAATCAAATAAAAACTAATAATGATAATAATCGACCAAAAAGACATTGTTACTCAGCCTTTGAACGGTGATAGCTTTTAAGGCTTAGCACATAAACAAGTAATAAATTAAGGACTAATGGGAGTAATCAAATATGAACTATGCGGTATGGATCGGATTTACGAGAAAATGTAATTAACATATAGCAATTTAAGAGCCTTCAATTTGAGTGGTATTGCTGCCATGTATCAAGACTAGTCATAAATTGCAGGCTATCAAGATTAGAATGTCCAATATGATCACCGGTTGAGATAAAAAACACAGAATATCCTTTTGATGATATTGCCACAAGCATTTTTATCTCGGTCAACTACTAAAAAAAGGAGCCAAAAATTAGATAAATCCCCAATTAGCACCTCGTCAACCATTCACATAGACGTAGGTCATTATCACTTTCTCTTTTCCTTTTCCGGATATTGTCGGCTAGTCTACCTTCCTAAAGAAGGCAGACCTTAGAGAAAGATGTATTGGTCATAACTCAAATTAAATACCACTTGACATCGAACTAATCCGCCCTATTTTGTATCAAATAACCGAAACGCCGCGCCGCTGAAGTCCATTTACCAACAATGCGCAACAAGTGGAAACAGGACTTCCCTGAGGTCACTTCTCCATCATTTCTAGAGGTTCAATGGTCTAGTGTAGTTAATAATAAAAGAAGAGAATTTAAAAAGCATCTTTGCATTGTGAAGAGCTAGGAGGCAACCATGTAAAGCCTTAAAAATGTGTAATTTTCATATAATGGATGGAATTC
The DNA here is from genome assembly GCA_036172225.1 of Cryptocoryne crispatula var. balansae. Lineage (NCBI taxonomy): Eukaryota > Viridiplantae > Streptophyta > Magnoliopsida > Alismatales > Araceae > Cryptocoryne > Cryptocoryne crispatula. Next base: position 22,046,897 of record CM069925.1, read on the forward strand.
ACAAGCTTTAAAAATCTATTTATTGAATTATATTTATTATAACTTTTTAGGTAGAATCCATTGCTTGATGATACATACCGGTGAAGATCAGAATCGATCCTTCAGGCCCCTCTTGCGTTCCCGTTCTTGTACCGGAAAGATCGAGCGAAGAGCGGGGAAGAGGATCACCGCCTGCTGAGCACGGCGAGGAGCCAATAGAAGTAGTCGAGATGCTACCGGATGATCTCCACCCACTTCAGGAAGTTCACCTACGACGAGCTGAAGAAGGCGACCAACAACTTCCGCCACGAGCTGGGTAGAGGAGGAGCCGGCGCCGTCTACAAAGGAGTCCTCAAGGACCGGCGGACGGTGGAGCACCAGCTGTCCGCGGTTGAGGTTGTCGGCGAACCAGCTGTCGCCGCTCCGGCGGCTCAGGCTGTCGATGGCGGACACCAGGAAGCCGCTGATGAAGCTCCCGATGCCGAAGATGCTCAGGTAGAGAGGACGGGGGCAGGTCCAATCGCAGATCCACACCGACGGGCGACGGGCGACGGTCGCCGAAACCCTACGCGCTTGGGGGTGCCGGGCCGCCGGCCGCCGGGTGCTACGGACTCGCTGGCGCTTCGGCTTTGCTACGGGATGCCGTGGTCGGGACTCGCGGGCGCTTCGCTACGGGATGCCGTGGTCGTGGCCCGACGGGCTTTAGACGGGCCAGCGGGCCGTGCTCGCCGGGCCTGTCGATAAAACGAAAATGGGAATGGATTTATTAGTTAAGCCCGTTTCAATTTTTTGAGCGCTCAGAGCCCAGCCCGCGATGGGTTTTTTGACGGGCCAACGGGCCCAGCCCATTCATTTGACACCCCTAGGTGGAGGAGACGAGTCTTGATTGGATCTGGACTCAATTGCAACAGGGGGGATGTGGTGAAACCGCAATTGCAACTGAGCGGGGCATGCAACAGCAACTCGTTGGTGCCAAAGGTGGGCGTTGGCACAGACGGGCATGCGTACCGATGGCTTGGCGTAGGCATGGGCGTATGTAGCATAGCTTTATTGAGACTGCCAGGGGGCCGTGGTTGGTGCTGATTGGTTAGTGCTGTGTGTTTAAATCGTTTAAAATTCATTTTGGAACCAAATAAAATGCCAAAAATTTATTAAAAATTCTAAACAATTATTTAGTTAGTTTATAAAATGTCTGTGGACCTTTTAAATAATTTTGAGCTTGTTTATCATTGAGTCATTTTATAAATGATTTTAAAATATTTATTAGTTAAATTAGTGCCCAAATTAATTCTAAAAATGTGATTTTAAAAAAATTATGATTTAGACATTAATTTATTGCTCTGAGAAACTTTGAGAAAGTATGAAACATTTAAATGTTTTATGTTGCTTGTCTTATTCATGTAAATTTTTTATATATGTATTTCATGTTATTTATTTCATGGAAATTTGATAAGCATGAAATTATAAATTTAAAAAATTATAGTATATAATTTTATGATGGTATATATGATATATCTCATATAATTATCATGCATGTACTCTATGTTCATGTGATCAATGTTAATGTGTGTTTGGAAGTGATCATGGACTTAAATATGCTTGAGTTGTGATTGCTTGGTTAATTATGTTGGTAATGTTATTAAATGGGACCTGCGTGTACCTCCTCTCTCTCTATAAAATCTGATTGTACATTCTACCTCCCCCATTTATGTACTCCCCTTGGTTAAAACCAAAGTTTCTTATTATGATATCTACATTTGTGGGTCTACGTACCCTTAAGCTACTTGCAATAGATAGAAGCTGGTTCATGGAAGGTTGGAGAGTAAAACCACTTGGAGAAGCATCCTTCTGAAGTGGGAGCATTCCAACTCAAGCTTTTGAAACAAGGATTTTCACCTATAGGAGTGCCTTAGATGTATCCTTAGGGTTAAGTCCATGATCATATGTTCTTTTGTATATTTGATATGTGGATGTGTGCTATTGGTTATACCTTAGATATATGATATTCTAAACATATTATATATACTTAGCACATATTACTGATAAGAGTAAAATAAAATCGCTCATTCTAATTAAGTCGATAAACATGAGACATTAAGAAAGACTCATGTAGCCTTTCGTTGTTATGGTTTTGATGAGTCAATCTTAGATTGGATAGGTTTGTTGTGCTACCACAAGGCCCATGTAGCAAGGGATTAGAGATCATGGCCAAGGCATTAGCCGGACTTTGGGGTGGACCATTTGCATGGCTTTGTTGTGCTATCACAAGAGCTATGTGAAGAATCTATTCCTATAACGTAACAAACATGTTTGACCTAACTATAGTATATGGTTTGTTGTGCTACCACAAGATCATAACTCTAGAGACTAAATATGACTAAGAGTTGCAAGAGTTGCAATTAGCAATAGTTACCTACCTATTAAGTTTGGGATAATTTGTTGTGTAACCACAAGGTCATCATCATAAGTGAGTAGGGTCTTAGTCTTTATTATGATTTCTTCGTGATATCCCGTCTTTACATAATGAGAGTAATGAAAATTTGTCAAAAATTAGTGGAAGCATAAATTAGCATGAAAGACCATATCTTAATTTTAATGAATGTCTGTAATGTTAATATAATTATATCTCAGTTGTAGACTATAATGATAAACCACCATTAGTGTAGCATGCTAAATTGTCATGACCCGAAATTTAAATAACATAACCTCAAAATATGCAGCGGAAATACATAACGTCGTGACAATGGGATGCAACCCAACACTTAGATTCCATAACCCAAACTTAAATATTTTCATAAGATCAATCAAAACAATATAATAGAACCATACTAAGTCTCACAACACTCTTGCTCAGAAACAATCAAGATCATCTACCTAAGTAGAGAATACCAAGAATCTTCAAGTGCAAAAGACTCTGATTTCCTTGGGTTCCACCTGATCCTCATCTTCAAGCTCTTAAATCTTCAAAACCTGCTGAAAAATTTAACCCACAACGGGGTGAGTCCAGAGACTCCGTAGGATTTACACCCTTTTCTTGCCAATCGGATAACTAACATATAATCAAGCAATGATAGTCAATATATCTAATTTGAGATATAATACAAATGATAATAACATGTCTTCTATATTTATCCATAACCCATAATCAAATCATGATTATCTTTTAAGGAAAAAGATTATGCCAATGCTACTCAATTCTAGACCAATGCACACAAGACCATACAAGCTAAACAAATATCATCTAAATGACCTCAAGACATAACATGACCAAATTAAAAAAGACAAATTTGATTTTTCTAACATGACATGGTTTAACATCCATACACGACACACAAGTAACATATTTCATATCATTTCCAAAACACAGCCAAAGAGCAAGGAATTGGTCGTCTTGCTTCACATGTACAAATACTTTCACCAGCTCTAATATATATAGCAGTAACATATAATAAGCTAGCCCAAAGTGCACCTAGGCAGTGGTGACACTAAGGGAAAACCGCGGTAATCCGGGATCTGTGGGAGGGCCGGATTCATCTAAGTTACCCGCTGCCCACGGGGCAATTTACTAACATAGGCCGGTGAAGCCTTCATAGCACGTCATATCAAGAGTTCATAACATAATTTCAAATCATGACATACTTGACCATACCATGCATACATGACATAACCATCCAATTTCATAGCCCTTCATGCAAGACATAACATCCACAACGAACTTGACAAGACATATGATAACTCGACAAAATTGAACTTGTTCTCAATGACAACTCGTACTAATCATGACCAAATTGACATGACTAACTATGTATAGCATAGCCCATGATTTGAAACCAAATTAAACATATTTTACCATAACTAGACAAGACTTGTACTAACCGACTTGGTTGACATATTCTAAATCAAACATATACGAAACTTGCTCATATGAAAATAATCATATCATGCATAACATAATACATAATCTGAGACCAGACTAATCAAAATTTACATGATCCTCACACATGCAATGACAAACCGAACTAGACATACTTAATTACATATACAAGACAATTAATCAAAATCAAGTTTGGCATAACCAAAACAAGCTAAGTTCTGATGTCAACACCCATAATCTGACCTAAAAAGGTTCCAAAAAGTGAAATTTGATGACTTATGATTTTTCCAAACCTCCACTTAACTATATTTCAATTCTAGGTCCATTCTAGCACATAATCATATACATAAATAACATATGGTCAAATATCATAAAAAATATTCTACCCATCCAGAATCATGTCAAACATATTTCATAATATTAAAAATATCATTTTCAAGGTTCTGGTTTCAAGGATTTTGATAAAAATCACTGATCTTGAGTCAAAAGTCTAAACTAGTCAAATCAAGGTCCATAAGTTAAATCATGCATATTTTCTAATAAAAATGGAGTCAAATACATAGAAAAGCTTGAGAAACCTACCTGGAAGCTCCTGTGAATTTTATGGATTTTTCTGGATTTTTCTCTGATTTTTCTGGCCTTAACTCTGATTTACGGATTTAATAAAATCAAATAATCCCAAAGGCTGAACCGGCGTTGAACCGGACGGTTCGACCAGCGCCTCAGGACGTTGGGCCGGATGCTGGACAGGGCGGCTAGGGGGGGCTGAGCCGGGCTCAACCGTCAGCTCAGACGGCGTTCGCTCGGGCTCGCGCGGCGGCGACGTTCGCGGCGGCGGCACTCGCCGGTGACGACGACTGAAGCTGCAGGGGCACGGCGGCGGCGTTCAAAGGCAACCGAGGGGGGGGCTGCAGCATTGAACGGCAACGAGGAGGGGCAGAGGCTGGCAACGGCGAGGGAGACTCACGGCGGTGTTCCGGCCGAAACAGGGTAGATCCGGCGAGGCTATCAACGGCGACGAAGGGCGGCAGCGATGAGAGGGAAGGCCGGCGATGGCAGCAGCGGCGAGGGAGGACCCCCATGGTGGTTCCTGCCAGAATAGGGGAGATACCGGTGGTGGGAGGCTGGCACGGCAGTGCACAAGCGGCAAGTGGGTCCACGCCGGAAGGCGGCGGCGGCGCGCGGGTGCGTGCTGCAGCTGGCTGCGAAGGCAGAGGCGGCCGGGCGGCACTGCAGATGGGGTGGTGCGGATGGGAGGTTGGTGATGGTGCAGGCCGGCAAGGCGACGGTGGCGGAGGCCGCGGGTGCGCGCTGCGTAAAAGCGGGTGTGTGGCCGCAGTGCCAAGGGGACGACGCAGGGCGGCAGGAGGCGTGGTTGGTGGTTGCGCATGGTGGTGGGTTGCGCGCTCGCATGCACCAGAAGGTGGCCGACGGTGGGTCGGGCACTCGCGGGCTGCTGGGTGATGGGGGCGCACGGCGCTGTGCAGGGCGGCGGCCGCGGACAAGGTTGCATGGGCGGTGGCTGGGAAAGGGGTGGCCGGCGGCGGGTTGCGCAGGCGCTGGCGTTGGCGTTGGCGTGGGAAGATGATGGCGATGCGGTCCGGCGGCTGGAAGGAAGGAGAGGGAGAGAGAGAGAGATCCAGCGGCGGGGGGGGAAGGGGGGGCTGCGTAATAGCGAGAGAGAGAGAGATGGCAAGGCGGTTACATTTTTTTTTAAAGGCCAGATATTACATAAATGCTAAGTAGTTTAATAGCTCACACTTCTTTTGAACTAAGAGAATTGTTCTCATAGTTAAACTATTAACTATCCTACTTGAGAAGTAGGTGTTTCCTAGACTATCTAATGATATGAGAATATAAGATAATATCTCATAAAATAGTATGAAAAGCTGTATTATTTGCCTTATACAAGGTGTTAACCTTAATAAGATAAAAATTGTAATGACAACATGAAAAGATGGATATGAGATCCATCATGGCTCTGGTGATGTGCTAATTAAAGGTAAATTAGAAAAATACATCTTAAATACTTTTTGTTGCTGAGACCAATAGAAAGAAGTAAGATCATTAGATTGAAACATAAAGAAATAGTTAAAAGTCAAAGAAGTATGTCAAGATATTAAAACCAAATAAGACATAGTATTCTTCTACTATCATGATGACGGTAAGTGAAAAATTAAGTGCAAAGTATATTGCACATAATGCAAAGGTGGAGCTTGAGAAGTTTCATGCATCTAAGTCATTAATATTTACTTGTCTTAAATACACACTCAATAGTATTAGATACTATTTGTGTATATCATAGTATATGATACTAGGGATGCATATAATAGTATGAGATACCAAAAATGTACCATAAATCTACAAGGAGTTGTAGATAATAACAAGTAAATGAATGCTTAAAGAAAATTATTGGCCTAGATATGAAATGATGCAAAATGTTGCATCATTACTAGTGGGAGATACAAATTTCTATAGCCTTATAAAGTTGTCTTAATTATCCTTTTTAAAGAACATTATTTTCATTTCCTAGTTGAATAAATAACGATTTATTCTATGATATGGGAATGGTAATAGTTCTATAATAATTTGTAAAGTGTCTTCTAGTGGGAGCTTAATAAAATGTTTATTCATATTAGATATGTATGCTCTCATAATGTGTGAATAATCCTCTTTAAATGAAGTAGATTTATATTGATCAATCTATCCTTTAGTAGTATATTGATATAGTCATATTAATGAGAAAAGACTTATGGAGTACCATTCAGATGGACACATATAGATAAATAACTTAGAATCATTAACTATCTGTAAGTCTTATCTTATTAAACAAAATGACCATCTCTCCATTTGATAGACATGGAGAAAGGGCTAATCAGTTTATAGAGCTCATGCATCTAGTTGAATGCTGGCCCATATCTATTAAAGTTAGAGGATAATATTTCCACTTCATTAATTTTCAAAGATGATGTCTCTATGTATGGACACTTGTACTTCATAAAGTAAAAATTCAAAACCTTTGTGAAATTATTTGAGATTAAGAATGAAGTAGAGATATTAATGGAATGAGTATTAAAACTCTTTGATGAGATCAAGGAGAGGAATACTTAAGTATTAATTCACACATAATTGAAGAATACTAGAATCTAATTTTAATGGACACCTCTTATACATTTTAGCTAAGCAGTTAAAATGAGAAGTCATATTGTGTAGACATAATATGGACATTGACAATCTTTGCAAAATTCTTCTTTATCTATGTAGGGGTTAGTAGTCAATATAGGCACTTGACCTTAAATTGGTACTTTCTATGGTTATTCCGATTATTCCATATAAAATATGGAAAGGGGTTAAAGCTTGACCTTAAGAAAGTTAACATTTCATAATGTCTAGCCTAGTGAAAAAGTATAATCTTAACTAGTTGGAATATAAGATTTAAAGAGTTAGCTTGTGGGATATCCTAAGGAAACTTATTATGGAGAGTGGTATATGTTGCTCAGCTCACTATATTTCTAGAGGTAGAGTTCCTTCTTAAGGAATATAGTGAGAGCAAGGTATATATGGAAGGTGTTCCTATCCCACAACCCAAGGACACTTTTATTATTGTACAAGTTAATAATTACATAAGGGCAAATCATAAATCTTTTCTTATGTCCAATCAACCTAAGAGATATGTGGGACATATCTTTGATGGAATAAATAAGTCATAAGATAAAAGGATAATGATCCTAAGATCTATATAGAAGCAATTTAAGATATTGATTCTAAAATGGGAAGAGACAATAAAATCTGCTATAAACTCTATCTATTCTAATCAAGTTTAGAACTTGATTGATCCACCGGATATAGTAATCATAAGGTATAAATAGATCACTAAAGAATATATTGAAGTGGATTAGAAGGTAGAGACCTTCATGGTAAGGATAGTGAAAAGAATATTATCTAAGTCAAATAGTTGACTATGATAAGACCATTTTAGTTATACCATGGATTTAATCCATTCGGATTTTGATTGTTACACACTATGACTATAAGATATGTTAGTTGGATGTTAAGATAGTGTTTCTTTATAGTACTTAGAGAAATAGGTGTATATGATACAACTTTGGGACTTAGGTTCCAATAACATCCAAATAGTATGTGTATAAGGTTCATTTATGAATTAAAGTAAAACTTTCTATAGCTAGTAGATAAGGTTTAATGATATTAAATCTTATGGCTTTGTTATGAACAAAGAGGTGTCTTGTGTATTCAAATAAGATAAGTGGGAGTACTATTATCTTCTTGACATTATATGTGGATGACATGCTACTCATTAAGAATGAAATAACTATGTTATCATAAGTGAACCTAGCTATTAAATTCATCCTCCAAACTAAATACAGGTTTTAAGATCTACATAAATATATCTAAAAGATTGCTTAACCTTACCCAGTTCATGTATGTAGTTACCATAATCAAAGAGTTTGATATGGTAAACTCCAAAATAGGCTTCTTACCTTTGTGATGTGGATTTGATCTCTTTAAATATATAATCTTCTTGAGAGATAAAGAGTTCACATGAGTAGTGCTTTTATGCTTTTGCAATAGGGTCTATCACATTTGTGATGCTACGTACATAATTTGATTAGTACTATAAGTGTTATGAGTATTCATTAGGTAGATCCATGTGAGAGACACTGGATAATTAAAAGATGTATCCTTGAGTATTTGAGAAGCACTAAAAATGTATCTCTAAAGTATGAAGGATAAGACTCCATGTAGTGTTATGAACACAAGCTTCTAGTCAAATTTGTATGATAACAAGTCTAAATAATGGTGGTGCTATGAGCTAGAAGAGTTCCATGCAAGAGAACACTACTAGTTCTACAATTAATTTAAAGTAGATCACATAGTGGATGTATAATGCTTTAGAAACATTCTAGATGAAAATGTTCATCTAAATATGAGATTGTCCCAACTTTCTTTAAAAGTGTGTTTTGAGAAGACAATGGGGTAGAGCCAAACATCTCATCAGAAGTCTACAACTTCTCTGGCAATACCATAAAATCAGAGAGATTGTAGCACATAAAGATATAATTAAAGATAGAGTATTTTCAGCTAATAACATTATAGATCCACTAACTGAAATAATTAACTCAAAGAGTGTTTAAGCTTCACCTTGAGCTGATAGAGATCAGCTAGATGAGTGATTGTCTTTAGTGCAAGTAAGAGATTGATAAAAATGTGTGTCCTACAAGCCTAGCATATTTGATATGATTCAACATGTTTAGTAATATCTCATTCAATTAATTAGGTAAAACTTCATTACTAGCTCTTATTAGATGCAAATATCGTAATGAAGTTTTTAATCACATTCAATGATGATTGAATCACAATGATATCATGATAATAAGATCAATCATTTAGAGGTATGCGATCTAAATGTTCCTAGTCATAGGATCCTTGAGATGAGACATCAATGATTCAGATAGACTAGTATATGTGATGTCTTCTTATCTGATGATGATGGCTAATATCATTAATCATTAGTGTGGGGACACTGAGATACGCACATAGGTTCTCATTATTAGAATGAATTCACTGAATTGACCAATTTAAAAAAACTTGATCAGTATCTTATCGAACTGTCTATCAGGTTATTTTTACATCGCACATCGCAATAACACAGTTGGATCTTTGACCTGAGTCACCAAAGAAGTCTTATTGAAAATATCTTTTACTTTGATTATTAACTTATGTATAACCATCTTGATGGTCCAGTATAGTTGATGTATTAGATACAAGAAAAACCTAGAGGAGGCAATCGAGCAGACAACAAGGGATCGTTCACTTTTGGTAGGAGAAAGAGAATGTCCTATGGAATAGTACTCTAAATCCTTGGCCAAGGTACTTTGGATAATTGGAAAAGGAGTTTTCCAATTGATCCGAACCCGGGAACATGATCTGAAAGAGTCAGAATATTTAGGGGTTGACAGTCAATGCCGAACCCCTGACCAACTAGAACATTGAATGAATGAGGATTTAAATCTATGTGGTAATTGATGATGTAAAGGCTCAGTGGATGTTATTTAAGTCTCCATAGTCATTTGTAATTACAAGTTGTGACTTGTACTTTTTATGATCGGAAAGCCATAAAAACTATTATCAGATAACAATTTTGACTTAATTTAAAAAAATTTCTTTTAAATTAATTAATACTTTAACCAAATTGACTATTGGGCCTAGTGAGTCACACACATCATATCTAGTCAATAAGATGAGGGCATAGACATAATTTTATAGAAGTTTTGAGTTTTTGTGAAAAATTTCATCTTCGATAAATAAATGGCTTATGAAGCCAAACTTTAACAAGCCATAGGGCTAGAGCACGTTCCAAATAGCCACCCTTACTCCAATTTCTTCAAGAAGGTGATCTCACATGGTCAAGCTTGGATCCGGAAGGTTTCTCAAGGCCTAAAGGAAGAAAGAACTTGTTTATTGAAACAGATCGTGTGGATACTTCTAGAGATTATCCACTTGAATGATTTTCAGCAAGGAGGAATATCCTCTCTTCATCCACGATGAGGTATTTTGGAAATACCATGATGTACTCTTGTTCTACTTCATATTCAGTTCCCAGTTTTACTAGTTTGACATTGATGAAGGCAAAGACTATGATTTTAAGGAATCAAAATTTTTTTGCTGCCATAGATTGATTCCTTACATATCCCTAGTGATTTTATGCCCAAAACATATCTGGCTACACTTAAATTATTCATTTCAAAATTCTTAAACAAAAAAGTGTTGGTTTAAGCAACAAATCCAGATCACTAATAGCAAGTAGTATGTCAACCACTTACAAAAGAAAGATGATGAATTTACTCCCATTAATTAACTTTTAGTATAAACACTCATCAATAGTGTTATCCTTAAACTCAAATGACAAAATTATGTCATAAAACTTGAGATACCACTATTGGGAGGCTTGCTTAAGTTCGTAAATGGATTTTCTTAACTTTCATACCATATATGCCCTCTTTTCAGCATGAAACCCTTGAAGTTGCTTTATGTACACCTTTTCATCTAGGTCCCATTAAAAAAATCTATCTTCACATCCATCTGATGTAACTCTAAGTTCAAGCTACTAGGGCCATGACTACTCTAAATAAGAGTTTCTTAGAAACCAGAGAGAAAGTCTTTTTATAGTCAATGCCATCCCTTTGAGTGAAATTTTTAGCTACCAGCTTGACCTTATATTTCTTAATATTACCATTAGAGTCCAGCTTAGTTTTGAATACCTATTTTTATCCAATGAATTTGAACATTTATGATAAGTCAATGAGATCCTAGACTTGGTTACAATTGAGTCAAGCTCATCTTTCATCGGCTCCCAACCAATATCTAGACTTTGTGAAAATGTCACTAGATTCTCACTACTGCCCCTATCTACACTATTCTCTTACAAATACACTACAAAATCATCAGATATAGCAATACACCTAACTCTTAAAGGGATGCAACATAGGCCCCTGATCTTGAATAAGTGGTTGGTCAACTGTCACATCCATCGACTTTGGAGCTGTATTGGGAGCAACATGGGATGGATTAAATTCAATGCCTTGTTCCCCTAAAGTATTATTTAGATAAATGAACAATGGAACATGGCTAATAGTAGATACATGTGATTTATCTTGATCTTGCAACTCCCTAAAAGAAATCTCTCAAGAAGCCCAACTCCCACTAATTTCACCATCCTTAAGAAACCTTGCTTTATCTATCTTTATAATGGTGGGCACATGGGAAGGTCAATAAAAATTTTAACCCTTTGACCTCTATGGATAACCAATGAAAATCTATTGGTTGTTTTGAGCTCAAACACCTTATCCTTTGGACTATATGGCCTAGACTCAGCTAAGCATTCCCAAATGTACATATTAGAGGGTTTCCTATCACACCACAACTCTAGGAAGTTTTAGGTGCTGCCTTCGTAGGAAACTTATTTATGATGTGCGTAGCTATCTGGCTTCACTCTATAGGGATAAAGGTAGGGTATGACATTGTCTTGACCATATTTTTAAGTGTCTATTTTTTTATTTTATCAACTCAATTTTGATATGAGCTACTAGGGGTGGTGTACTGAGGTACAATACCCTCTTCTTTAAGGAATCAATCTAATGGTCCCAGTTTTATCCCATCTCTGTATATCTACCATAGTACTCACCACCTCTATTAGATCTGTCTATCATCATTATTTATTTGATTACTTCTCTACTTTCTATTTAAAAACCTTAATGAAGTGGAAAACATCACCTTTTCATAAATTAGAGATATATAAGCATAGAATAGTCATCTATGAATGTAACAAAGTACCTCTCTCTAGTCAGACATGGTGGAAATGGACTACAAATATCGATGTGAAATATCTCTAAGATTCCTAAACTTCTTGTGGCATCCTTATTAGACATGTGTGTTTACTTTGCCTTAATGCAATCAACACATATTTCAAACTCCTTAAATACACGAGAAGGAAGTATTCCTTCTCTCACTAATCTTTAAAGCCTCTTAGTGAAGATATCCTCTAATCTCTTCTGACACAACAATAATGACTTTTCATTTATTGTACCATGCTTATTGCCTATCAAAGCTGAAGTATGCAAGGTATCAGGAACATGTTCTACCAAAGAAAGGGAGATGCAATCTATATAAATCATCAAAAATATTACCAGTGCTAATAACAATTGAATATTTAATTAAATTAAAAAAAAGAGTTACCAAAACTAAAATGGAACCCTTTACTATCAAGTTTTGATACCAATACCAAATTTATACTAAATGATGGCACATAAAAGGTGTTCTCTAAATCTAAAAATATCCACTACTCAAAATAAGCCTAAAAGATTCTATAGCTTTCACTTTTGAGCACATCCTATTCTTTGAGAGAATCGACTACTCACCTACTATGACTAGCCTTAAGAACAAGAACCCTTACATAGAAGTGGAAACATGCACAGGAGACCCATAGTTAATCCACCATGAATCTAAAATAACATTAACGAATGAGACTCACAACATACGTTGACTGCATGCTTGCTAACACTTCCACTAAAACATGCATAATAGACCCATAGTCAATTCACCATGAATCTAAATGAACTTTATCCAAAGGAGACTCATAGCATACATTGATCGTATGCTCTCTAACACTTCCACTACTAGTGTATTTCAATAAGGAGAGATTGGCCATAAGGGTACTGGCCATTGCTTTGTTAGAATTGATGAACTAATAGAAATGTATGCCCTATAAGCCAATCTTATATGATATGATTCGATATTTCTAGAAATATCTCATTCAAATAACTAAGAAAATCTTCATTACTATCTCTTATTATCTGCGAATATCATAATGAAGTCATTGATCACATACAACGATGATTAAATCATGATGAGATCTTGATAATGAGATTGATCATGTATAGGTATGTGAACTAAATATTCCTAGTTATAAGATCTTTGAGACGGGACATCAAGGATTTGTATAGACTAGTATATGTGATGTCTTCTCATGTGATGAGGATGACTAATCTCATTGTTCATTAGTGTGGAGACACTGAGATACATATACATGTGCTCATTTGTCGAATGAGTTCATTGAACTGACCGAATTAAATGAATGGTATCTTACTAAACTATCGATCAAGGTTTTCTATCATCACGATTTCATGATTGTACCTTTGACCTCAATCACCAAAGATGCCTTGTTAGGAGGAACTTGTACTTTTACCATTGACTTATGGATCACCATTTAGATAGTCCAGTATAGCGATAGATTGGGTATAAATAAAACCTGATGAAGGCAATTAAGCGAACAACAAGGGATCGTCCACTCTTAGTAAGTGAGAATGAATGTACTATGAGATAATACTCTCAATCCTTGGCCAGGGTAGATATGATGATTAGAAAAAAAGTTTTATAATTGATCTAATTTTACAGGATCCTATAGAGTCAATATACTGAGAAGTTGATAGTCGACGCCGTACTCTTTTTTGACTAGGACATTAAATGGATGGGGGTTTATATCTCTGTGGTAACTAATGATAGAAAGACTTAATGAAGATAAAATTATCCCCTTCACCATTTAAAATCATGGGATGTGACTTGTACCTTTACGATTAGAAGGTTGATTAATCTGTTATTAGATAACAAATTTAATTAAATTAAATATAATTGTTTTATTTTAATTAGGCCTCAAACAAATAGACTATTGGGCCTAGTGGGTCACACATAAGGAATTGGCCATAAGTACAGGGGTGAGAACATAATTTATAGAGTTTTAGGAGTTTTTATGAAAATTTTAAAAATTCTTTGTAAATTCTAATGGTTTCAACCAAACCCTATCAAGTCAAGGGTGAAAATCACATACTTAGCCTCCTCCCTACCTCATTCTCTCTCTAAAAGGTGTCCATGGGTGATGGAGCTCTATGCAGGAATAGTTCTCGAAGCTGGCGTAAAAGGAGAACCTGCTATGAATGAAGTTCGTATGGATACCTCTGGAGACCGGACACTTGTATAGGTTTTAGAGCTTTAGAAGCTCATCTTATCCCTCTCCATGGAATTATATGAATCCTTATCAGGTATATTCGAACCCATTTTGTACAATTTTTTATTTTCATTGTTTGGTTCTGATTGAGATAGATTCAATATGAACCCATAAGAATTACTGCACCAAATTTTGTTGGACGATTCCTTACATGAACTACTTCATAAAAACCTTGAAAATCACTAGCTCTATTTGTGTAAGAATATATTTCTTTATGTTTTGATTGATGTGTCCCTGAATAAATAGGAGACACCAATGATTGGATCCCTCCCACTCCTCTAAGTGAGTATTTTGGTCAAGTGTACTCTCAGCAGTAATGCTAGTAATAGGAGTAGGTTGAACCTCAAGCAAGGCTAAATCTAAGTCCATGCACCTTAATGTCAATAGTACCTTTGTTTGCATTTAGTAAAGTTGGTCACATTAAGATAAGGCATAGACATAGTGAAAGGTGCAAAAATTGTAGAAGCAACTGCAATTAATAAACATGCTCATGTAAGATAATACAACTTTACGATATACAAGGAAACAAGCTTAAAGTTCAAAGTAATTCTAATGACTAAAAAGAATTACAATCAATCTGATGTATCATTGTAATTTCTTCTTTGAGAGGTAATTACAACATGCTAATGGACCAACTTCCCAAATAAATTGAAGTGATATAACTAACATCTATATATACTTTGATCTCAAGAGAATTTAAACCTTTGGGTACCAAACTCCCAAGAGTCGCAACATACATAAATATTATTCTATTCTATTCTTAACTTGAAAATAAAGTACTCTTTTGAGAGTCATACTTAATCTCCAAATCAAAAGCCCAAATTTAATACTATTCTTGTTTTCCTTATGTTGGTGATCTACTCACATACATCAAATATTAAATCTCTCCCTCTAAATAGGAATAATATTAAAACCATATACTCACTTGATGCTATTTAAACTAAATAGTAGTAAATTTTATTAATATTCATGATTAGTGCCAATTTGGTGATCTACTCAACTACTTAGAATGAAAAAAATTCACCACTAAACCATATAACAACATCAAATAATTACTTCATGTGAGTTAGGTCATATTCATAATATTATTGCAATAAAAATATTCATGAATAAATAAAAATTTAAGAGATCATGATTGGCTTCTCAATATTTCTAATTATAAAATGTAATAATTAAATGTCTACTTTTATGCTAAGTTCACTGAAAATAGCCTAAAATAGTGGATGCAAAAATGTCCACTATTTTGCATATACATATATTTCTATATTCTTTAAAATGGTTTTCTTAATTGATCATAGCCCTAAAGGTTGCTTAATGAACCCAATATCCTATAACTAAATGAATACCTGATAATTTTGTAACCAATTCAAAAGATAAAGTTATTAACTTTAATATAAAACAATTAATTTTAAAAGATATTTCAAACCTTATTACTTTATGAATATCGAATTGTATCTAAACTCAAAATGGATTTGGATTTAATTTTTTAAAGGATCCGAAATCAGAATCAAATCCAATAGTTTGATCCAAACATACAAGATCCCATAGATAAATCCATGTCAACTTAATTTGTCACACCTCAGATTTCAACTTGCATAGTGGAATAATTTGATGACGCAATCGGGGAAATTAACTCCTCAAATACATCAATTTAGGAAAAGTGAAGGGAAAAGTAGGTCCCAACTCATAATTCCATACTTTCTAACTAAAATACGCTGCTAATGCTAATCTAAACAAAACTATACTCAAATCTAAAACATAATGATCTTTCATTTGCCTTCTTGAAAATCAAACCCTCATACTACTACTATGCTAAACTTGATTACCTGAAAAATTGTTAAAAGGATTGGAATGAGTATGATGACTTAGCAGATGCTCCATCATCTATCAAATCAGATAGCCCAATAGCCCTAAATGATAAATAAATAGGTACCCAAACCTACACCCCTTGTATAGAAGTATAGAACTAAACAATATATTAAAAGTTTGACTTAACCACATGTTTTAAACCACCAACTAACCTCTAAATACACACCAATTAGCACCTATAAGTCGACCAACTAGTACTTATAGGCACCTAAGAACAATTTTGATTAAAAGGGTTAATACATTCATAAACACATATTACATTCTCTGTATGATGGGATCATTACAAATGAGACAGACCATATATACTATGCAACACAACCTGATTATGACAATATAAAACACATCACTAGACCACATTTACAATACCATGCAATAAATGAACATATCCTCTAAGAGACTACATACTTTCTTATTGGAAAGGAATGTGTTGTCTTGCCACCTTAACTACTAACACCATATCTACCATATATAATAGTACCATATAGCTAATCGAAGTCCCAAAGTGCACCTAGGTAAGGGTGGCACGTAAGACAAACCACAGTATCTGAGATCAAAGGATGCACCAGATAGTTCTAACCTCTCATTATCGATGGGTCACAACTAACTTTCCTAGTGTAGCTTAATATTCCATTTCAATTAATGCAACATGCATCCACATAAATCATGCCATGCTATGACCACAAATATGCAAGATTAATGAACATAAAACAAACTATGCTATGACAAATATATCACCAATGCAATTACCACAATCAACAACATCCAAACAACCTGTTCATGATGCTAGAATGCTAAACTGACAAGAATAGACATGAGCTAATCTGATACCACAAAATATGCTCAACAAAGTATAATAAGACTATATCCAACCAGATCGTACCACTTGGTTCAGTGACACAACATAGCCAAAAAGAATCAGGTTAATTAAGCTAGCTACTCATTATTTAATCTTATTAATCTATCTCCATATATAATCAGCCAAAAATATCTACCAAGTAGACATTATAAAATCACCCAAACAAGATCCCTATTATATGAAAAAGAGAATAACACCACTAATAATACTAGTTAACCACGACAATCAATGCTAACACAGATAATTAACTCATTAAAAAATCATTACAAGTCATGGGGGATTTAAACATATGAATTTAATGATATTAGTCACATCAAGAGAACCTACCAGAATTTGTAAAAGTCAAGGATTGACGACCGAATATGATATCGGATGTTCGACATGGTGCACAAATTGAAGCCACCCAAAATGTTATCTTACACCACCAAGGCTTCTAGAAAAAGAATATGAATATAAGGGAGGTAGGCCATCGAATCGGTGGGGGGGAGAGAGAATAAAGGAGATATACCATAGCTAATAGGAAGAGAAGAGAAGAGAAGATAGATAGAGAGAGAGAGAGGCGGGGGGGGGGAGAATAAAAGAGATATACCATAGCTAATAGGAAGAGAAGAGAAGAGAGAGAGAGAGAGAGAGAGAGAGAGAGAGAGAGAGAGAGAGAGAGAGAGAGAGAGAGAGAGAGAGAGAGAGAGAGAGAGAGAGAGAGAGAGAGAGCACTTTCGCAGATAGGGGGGTGGAGTACACCAGCGGCACAAGGTGGAGGTGGTGCATGGCGGCTGGCAGGGTCGTGGCTGTAACTGGTCGTATGGCACATTGACATACGCGGGGTGAGGGTCAAGGCTGGCGATGACGAGGAGAGTGATAGAAATGTATGTCCTACAAGCCAATCATATATGATATCATTCGACATTTTTAAAAATATCTCATTCAAATAATTAGGCAAATCTTCATTACTATCTCTTATTAGATGCAAATATCATAATAAAGTACTTGATCATATGCAATGATGATTAAATCATGATGAGATCATGATAATGAAATTGATCATCTAGAGGTATGTGATCTAGATGTTCCTAAGTATAGGATCCTTGAGATGGGTCATCAAGGATTCGAATAGACTAGTGTATGTGATGTCTTATCATATGATGAGGATGATCAATCTCATTGGTCATTAGTGTGGAGACACTGAGATATACATACAGGTCCTCATTAGTTGAATGAGTTAACTGAACTGATTGAATTAGAAACCCTGAATAGTATCTTACTGAACTATCAATTAGGATTTTATATCATCATGATTACATGGTTGGACCTTTGACTTGAGTTGCCAAACATACCTTGTTGGGTGGAACTTGTGCTTTGACCATTGTCTTATGGATCACCGTATAGATGGTACAGTATAGCGATGGATCGGGTACAAGAAAAACTTGATAGAGGTAATTGAGCGAATAACAAGGAATCATCCACTCTCAGTAAGTGAGAGTGAATGTCCTATAGGATGATTGGAAAAAGAGTTTTTTAATTGATCTAATTTTGAGTACATGATCCTATATAGTCGATATACTAAGGAGTTGATAGTTGTTGCCATACTCCTATCCGACTGGGACATTGGATGGATGAGGGTTTATATCCATGTGATAATTGATGATGTAAATGCTAAATGAAGATAGGATTATCCCCATAGCCATTTGGGATCATGAGATGTGACTTGTACCCTTCATGATCGGTAGGCCGATTAATCTGTTATCGGATAACAGATTTAACTAAATTAAATAAAGTTGTTCTATTTTATTTAGGCCTCAATTTAATGAGCTATTGGGCCTAGTGAGTGACACACATAAGGACTTATTTATAAGTATATGGGCATGGGGGTAATTTATGGAGATTTTGGGTTTTTATAAAAAATTTCAAAATTCTCTATAAATAGTAATAGTTTGAGCCAAACCCAATCAAGCCAAGGGTGTTAACTATGTCCTTAGCTTCTCCCTACCTCCTTCTCTTTCTAGAAGGCATCCATGGGCGATGGAGCTCTGTTCAGGACCAGTTCTCGAGGCCGGTGTGAAGGGAGAACCTACTATGGATGAAGTTCGTGTGGATACTTCTGGAGACCGGATGTTTGAACGGTTTGAAAAGATTTAGAAGCTTATCTCCTTTTTCTTCATGGGATTATATGAATTCCTATCAGGTATATTCGAACCAGATTTGATCGATTTTTGGTTTTCATCATTTGGTTCTGATTGAGACAGATTCTAAAGGAACCCATGGGAAGCGTTATTTTCGCTACACCAAATATTTATGGACAATTTCTTACGGTGGTATCAAATCCAAGTTCAAGTCTCGGTTGAAACTGACGTCAAATAGGCATTATTTCATGTAATTTATGTGTTCCTTAATATGTGCAAACGTCTATTTTTTCGAGGCCACCATAATCTGTATATGATTTAGATAAGATATTAGTTGAATTTTATATAATTTCATGATAAAGGGCTTTCCAACTCCACAAATCATTTGAAGTTTGGATCTCTGTAGAGTTCAGGAGAAGCCCCAAAAATTGGCATTTCTGTTATGACCGAATTGTCACCCAGCTTTAGGGATTTTTTGAAATATCCGTCCATAGATAAAAATGAGGCTTGACAAAGGTTTTAGGAGATGGGTAATGTGATTACCTAACCTTTTCTCATGATATCTAACTTTGAATGGCAGTGGAGGAAGATAATTTGAGATTTCTCCGACGAACTTGGGTTCTATTGGGTCTGGTTGTGCTGGCCTATTCCCATCATTAATTTTTTTTATATGATTGGATATACACATATTTGGAAATGTAATTTGATAAGGATTTCATATTGTATTTTTGGAGAATTTTTGGCTTTTGGGATAAGGAGTTATCATCGTTGCAAGATGGTGATTTCTGCTACGGAATCCAGACGATCGCCACCTCTTCTTCCTCATTTTATGGTTCATTGTGATTTTTGGGCGCACATTGGTTGGTGCATGTGTGATGATGCTAAGTGAAAGAAGAAGTACAAAGTGTATTATACATAATGCAAAAGTGGAGCTTGAGAAGTTTCATACATCCAAGTCATTGACATTTACTTGTTTTAAATATACACATAATAGTATTAGATACTATATGTATATATCATAATATTAGATACTATGGATGCATCTAATGGTATGAGATACTGGATATGGATCTTATATCTACAAGGAGTTGTAGATGATGACAAGTAAATGAAGGCTTAATAAAGAAGATGTTGACCTACATATGAAATGGTGCAAAAGTTGTATCATTATTAGTGGGAGGTACAAATCTTTAATAGCCTTATGGAGATGTCTTAATAATTAAGATTGCTATTATATCCTTCTACAAGAACATTATATGATTTCCTTTTTGAATAAATGTTGATTTATTCTAAGCTTTGAAATTGATAGATGTTCTAAAAGATTGAATGGCAAAGTGTTTGCCAGTTGGAGCTTAATGAATTGTTTAATCATATTTGATATGCTAGCTCTCATGTTATGTGTGAATACTCCTTTTAATAGGAAATTGGTTGATTTAGATTAATATACACTTTAGCTTAATGTAGACATGGATAATGGGTTAATGAGTTGCTAGAACTCATACATATACGTGTATGTTAGCCCATATCTATTAAGGCTAAAGAAGAATATTTCTACTTCATTATTTCAAAGATGATGTCTCTAGGTAGTATGGATATATGTACTTTAGGAAGTACAAATCTAAGACCTCTGAGAAATTATTTGAGATTAAGAATGAAGTAGAGATACTAATAGAAAGAGTATTAGAACTCTTTGATGAGATCAAGGAGGGAAATACTTAAGTACATAATTCACATATAAATGAAAGATAATAGAATCTAATGGAAACCTCTTTATACATTTTAGCTTAATTGAGTAGCTAAAATGAGAAGCCATATTATGTAGGACATAATATGAACAACGACAAACTTTGCAAAATTTCTCTTTGTCTAATTTTGGCTAAGTACTCGTTATAACCACTTGGTCTTAATAGGTACTTTCTAAGTCTATTCTGATTATTCCATATAGGATATGAAAAAGGGGTTAAAGCTTGACCTTAAACAAGTTAAGGTTTCGGAATGTCCGGCCTGGTGAAGAAGTATAACTCTAACAAGTTGGAATATAAGACTATAAAGTTTTGGCTTGTGGGATATCCTAAGAAAAACTTCTAGATATCAATATACCACTCTTATGTATAAGGGTATGTGTTGCTCAGCTCACTATATTTCTAGAGGAAAAGTTCCTCCTTAAGAATGATAGTGAGAGTAAGGTATGTATGGAAGATGTTTTAGTCCTACAACCCAATGACACTTCTATTAATGTACTAGTTAATAATTACACAAGGTCAATTCATAGGTCTTTTCTTGTGTCTATTCAACCTAAGAGATATGTGGGATGTATCTCTAATAGATGAAATGAGGCATAAGATAATAAGGATATTGATCCTAAGAACTATATAGAACCAATATGAGATATTGATTCATAAATGGGAAGAGATAATAAAATATGATATAAACTTTATCTATTCTAATCAAGTATAGAACTTGATAGATCCACCTGAGGATATAGTATCCATAAGAAATAAATGGACTAGTAAAGAATAGATTGGAGTGGATTAGAAGGTAGAGACCTTCAAAGGTGAGAATAGTTGAAAAGGATATCATCGAAGTCAAATGGTTGACTATGATGAGATCATTTACCTATTCCATGGATTAATCGATTCAGATTTTAATTGTTATACACTATGATTATAAGATAAGCTAATTGGATGTTAAGATAGTGTTTCTCTATCGTATTGTGAAGAACAAGTGTATATGATACAACTATTGAGAATCAAGTCTCAATAACATCTAATAGAGTGTGTATTAGGTCTATTTATGGACTGAAATAAAGCTTCCCATAGATCATATATAAGATTTAATGAGATTAAATATTATGATTTCGTTAAGAACGAAGAGGAGCGTTGTGTATTTAAGAAGATAAGTGGGAGTGCTGTTACTTTATTGACATTTTATGTGGATGACGCACTACTCATTAAGAATGAAGTAGGTGTGTTATCATAAGTGAGCTTAGCTATCAAATTAATCCTCTAAACATAATTTGGGTTTTGAGATCTATGGATATAGATCTAAAAGCAATGCCCAGTTAATGTACGTAGTCACCATAGTCAAAGGGTTTGACATGATAAACTCCAAGATAGGTTTCTTACCTATGTGGTATGAAGTTGATCTCTCTAAAGTGATAGCTTTGAAGACTTCTTGAGAGATAAAGAGATCACATTAATAGAGCCCTTATGCCTTTGTCATAGGGTTTATCATTTATGTGATGCTATGTACATGATGTGATACTTTAAGTGTTATGAGCATTCATCAAGAAGATCCAGGTGAGAGTAACTGGATAGTTTAGAGATATATCATTTGGTACTTGAGAAGTACTAAGAATGTATCTCTATACACTGGAGGATAAGACTTGAAGTCTTATAGTTTTACAAACACAAGCTTCTAATCAAATAAGTTTGATATTAAGTCAGAATAATGGTGGTGCAGTGAGTTGGAAGAGTTCTATGTGATATAACACTATAAATTCTACAACATATGTAAACAAGTTTACATAGTGGTTGCATACTACATGAGAAGTAGTCTAGATGAAAAATTTCATCTACATCTTAGCTATGGGATTGTCCCAATTTTCTCTTAAAGTGTACCATTTTTTTGAGAAAACAATGGGGTAGAGTTGATGTCTTATCAGAAGTTTAGAACTTCTGTAGTGATACCATACAATCAGAGGGATTGTAGCTTATAGAGATATAATTAAAGATAGAGTATCTACCGCTAATAACATTATAGATCTACTAACTGAAGCTATTACTCAAAAAGTGTTTGAGCTTCACCTCGAGCTGATACAGATCAGCTAGATAAGTGATTGACTTTAGTGCAAGTGGGAGATTGATAGAAATGTATGCCTTACTAGCCAATCATATATGATATGATTTGACACTGTTAGATACGAATATCATAATGAAGTCCTTGATCAAATACAATGATGATTAAATCATGATGAGATCATGATAATGAGATTGATCATCTAGAGGTATTTGATCTAAATGATCATAATCATTAGATACTTGAGATGGGACATCAAGGATCCGGATAGACTAGTGTATGTGATATCTTCTCATGTGATGAGAATGACTAATGTCATTGGTCATTAGTGTGGAGACACTGAGATACACATACAGGTGCTCATTAGTTGAATGAGTTCACTGAACTGATTGAATTAGAAACCCTGAATGGTATCTTACCGATCTATTAATCAGGGTTTTCTATCATCACGGTTGCATGGTTGGACCTTTGACCTGAGTCGCCAAAGATACCTTGTTGGGTGGAACTTGTGCTTTGACCATTGACTTATGGATCACCGTTTAGATGGTCCAGTATAGTGATGGATCGGGTACAAAGAAAACCCGATGGAGATAATTGAGCAGACAACAAGGGATCGTCTACGCTCGGTAAGTGAGATTGAATGTCTTATGGGATAGTACTCTAAATCCCTAGCTAGGGTAGATAAGATAATTGGAAAAGGAGTTTTCCAATTGATTCAATTCCGAGTACAAGATCCTATAGAGTCGGTACACTAAGGAGTTGACAGTCGATGCCGTACTCCTTTCCGACCGGGACATTGGATGGATGAGGGTTTATATCCATGTGGAAACTGATGATGGAAAGGCTCAATGGAAATAAGATTATCCCCATATCCATTTGGGATCATGAGATGTGGCTTGTATCCTTCATGATCGGTAGGCCGATTAATCTGTTATCGGATAACAGATTTAATTAAATTAAATAGAATTGTTCTATTTATTTAGGCCTCAACTAAATAGGCTATTTGGCCTAGTGGGTCACATACAAAACGACTTATCCAAAAGTATAGGACTAAGGGCGTAATTTATGGAGATTTTGGGTTTTTATAAAAAATTCTAAAATTCTCTTATAAATACTTATGGTTTTAGCCAAACCCTATCAAGCCAAGGGTGAAAACCACATCCCTAGCATCCTCCCTACCTCCTTCTCTCTCTAGAAGGCATCCATGGGAGATGGAGCTCCGTTTAGGAAGAGTTCTCGAGGCCGACGCAAAGGGAGAATATGTTGTGGATGAAGTTCTTGTGGATATTGCTAGAGATCGGACACTTGAATGGTTTGAAGAGCTTGAGAAGCTCATATCCTTCCTCTCCATAGGATTATATGAATCTCTATCAGGTATATTCGAACCCTATTTCATTGGTTTATGGTTTTTTGTCGTTCGGTTCTGATTAAGACAGATTCTAAAGGAACCCATAGGAATCATCACTTTCACTGCACCAAATTTTAATGAACGGTTTCTTAAACAAGCCACATCCCATGATCCCAAATGGCTATGGGGATAATCTCATCTCCATTGAGCCTTTCCATCATCAGTTATCACATGGATATAAACCCTCATCCATCTAATGTCCCGGTCGAAAAGGAGTACGGCATCGACTGTCAACTCCTTAGTGTACCGACTCTATAGGATCATGTACTCGGAATTGGATCAATTGGAAAACTCCTTTTCCAATTATCCTATTTACCATGGCCAGGGATTTAGAGTACTATCCCATAGGACATTCACTCTCACTTACCGAGAGTGGACGATCCCTTGTTGTCCGCTCAATTGCCTCCATCGGATTTTCCTTGTACCCGATCCATCGCTATATAGGACGATCTAAATTGTGATCCATAAATCAATGGTCAAAGCACAAGTTCCACCCAACAAGGTATCTTTGGCGACTCAGGTCAAAGGTCCAACCATGCAACCGTGATGATAGAAAACCCTGATTAATAGATCGGTAAGATACCATTCAGGGTTTCTAATTCAATCAGTTCAGTGAACTCATTCAACTAATGAGCACCTGTATGTGTATCTCAGTGTCTCCACACTAATGACCAATGACATTAGTCATTCTCATCACATGAGAAGATATCACATACACTAGTCTATCCGGATCCTTGATGTCCCGTCTCAAGTATCCTATGACTAGGAACATTTAGATCAAATACCTCTAGATGATCAATCTCATTATCATGATCTCATCATGATTTAATCATCATTGTATTTGATCAAGGACTTCATTATGATATTCGCATCTAATAAGAGCTTATAATGAAGATTTGCCTAATTAATTGAATAAGATATATCTAAAAATGTCAAATCATTTCATATATGATTGGCTTGTAGGGCATACATTTCTATCATTTCGGCCTCAACCAAATAGGCTATTGGGCCTAGTGGGTCACACACATAAAAACTTATCCACAAGTACATGGACAAGGACATAATTTATAGAGATTTTGAGTTTTTATGAAAATTTTTACAATTCTCTATAAATACTAATGGTTTCTGCCAAACCTTATCAAGTCAAGGGTGTTAACCACGTTCTCAGCCTCCTCCCTACCTCTTTCTCTCTCTAGAAGACGTCCATGGGTGATGGACCTTCGTTTGGGAATAGTTCTCGAGGTCGACGTGTAGGGAGAACCTACTATGGATGAAGTTTATGTGTGCACAACCCGTAGGTGGCCTGTAAATAGCCCATTTGGCATCCCTAAGCAACCCCATGCTATCACCTAACACCGTACCCCTTGTTGCCATCCATCTAGCAGCCAATTAGGCTCTTAAACATGCTCCTAATCAGGCCATGTTTGACCATCTTTGCTGCCCAAGTGGACAGACTTCAGAACATACCCAAATTAGGCCCCACTGCTGGCCCTGAAATCAGGTCCCTTTGATGGCTTCGAAACCAACACCTATCTAACCCCTCTGATGGTCATCTAAATGTAGACATGCAATTTTGGTTTAGTTGAAGAGCTTAAATTCTTGTTTTCATGAAGTATATGTGGTTATCCTTTCAAGGAAATCGGGTTTTCTGGAAAAATTAAGGTTTTCGGTTCATTTCAAAGAGGGCACCTGGCTCCCTATGTATAGGGCACCTGGCGCCCTTCTTATAGGGCACCAGGCGCCCTGGCCGCCTGGTCAAATCAATTCGACCGGTCAATTTGACCACTCACTGAGACTCGTCTTATCAATTTGACATGACTCATGATGCTAGCGCCCCATATATAGGACGCTTTGTCGCGTGGAACTGGTTTTCAGATTTGACCAAAGTGCCATCTTTTTGGCTATAAATAGGCACCCATTTGGAGCTTTGAGGGGATTCCAGCTCCGTCCAACCACCCAACTCATCTAATACCACGAATCCAAGTCTTCAACACACTCCCTAAGCCCTCAAATCACCTCAAAACTCTCTCCCAAAAATCCCAAAAACCTACAGTTTCAGCCACCCAGAAATATAGTTTTCTTCCGACTTTGAAAGCCTCTACTCACTATTCCTCTTACATCCAACAACTAAACACCCTACCATTTGCATCATTTACATATTGGCTATAAGGAGGAGCTCCCGTTTCATCTTGGAGATTTTCCTACACTCCGAGGCAATACCGCGAAGAAGGGAAGAAAATCTGCTGAAACCAGTCCCTGGTGCCCCATAAATAGGGCATTTTGACTTTGGTCAATGTGCCCCATAAAGGGGACACCTGCAGATAGCGCCCTAATGGGGCGCTAGCAAGGCAGACCCCGTTTTGCATTTTTTTGGAGTTTATTTACCTTTCCAGTCGATCTCTTATTCCCCCCCTTTCATTTTAACTTTCATTAACATGTTATTTAGCATGCATTAAGCCACACCTTTGCATCTTCATACCTCTTTAAAAACCTATCAAAAATAGAAGTTGGGATTTAGTCCCAATCCGGTCAGTTCCTTCCCTTTTGCATGTTTAAGTTCGAATTTGAGCATGATTCTACAGTTTCACTAGAACTAATGATCTTTTCACTTGTTTCTATGTTTTCATATGGACATTTGTAGGTAAATCCAGCCAAGGTGGAGCTTCAACCGGATCAAAGATGAAGGACTCACTAAGCTCTCTTCTTTCGGCCGGCCGAGAGAGGAGAAGTCGGAACCCAACAATCTCCCCTCTTCTAAAGGTATGATGGTCATTTTTATTCTTCATTTTTATTTCTTTTTACTATATTTTGGAGACTTTGGCTTCTGGCAACCACAAATACAAACATCCCATCCACCAAGTCTCCAAAGCAAGCATAGGGGCCGAAAAAGGGAGATCTACGGATCCCGTTTCGGTTGCTTACACCTTTTGGTGACCACGGTGGGACCGACTTTTCTTTAGTGAGTTCTTCTTTTCTTTTCTAAGAATGTCCACTTGAAAACATGCTTATTTTCGCTCTAATTCTCATTTAAACCATTTCCATTTCCTTGCATTGCTATTTACTTGCTTACATGCTTGTTTGTTTCCTTGGAGTGTCATCAAGTTTCTTCCGATTTACCTACTTTTCATTGGTCCTTTTAAAAGCATACAATCTGATTTCTAGCTTTGTTTATCAATTTATTTCACCTTAGCATCGTAGATATCATCTTCTTTCATCCCTTGTTAAGTATACTTGCCTATTTCCTTCTAAGTCTAGTTCTTCTTTAGTAAATTTTCAAAGCATGCTTAGTCAAAATTAATTCTCTCTTTCACCTTAGTTTGATTTCATATCATTGTCTTATTTACTTGCTTCCTACAGCATCTTGTTAATCATTGTATGCTTTTATTTTTTTCTTTGTTGCTTCTTATTCCTTGACATTTTACTTGCATTTAGTTTGCATTGGAGTTTCGGGTTCGCCTGTCTCCTTAGGACATCCAAGAAGGG
Source organism: Cryptocoryne crispatula var. balansae (assembly GCA_036172225.1). Lineage (NCBI taxonomy): Eukaryota > Viridiplantae > Streptophyta > Magnoliopsida > Alismatales > Araceae > Cryptocoryne > Cryptocoryne crispatula. The sequence continues at coordinate 22,074,863 of CM069925.1, forward strand.
AGGCTCTCTCCTCCCAAAACCCCACACATTCGAACACCCCTCTTGGTGGTTGCCAACTCCTCCTCCGGGGATTCCCTGTTGGAAGGACTGGGTATCTTCCATCAAGGCCTCCTGACGTGAAGGATTTCTTCTTCACTGATCGCGCAGTTTGTACCTCTTCACCCCAAAACCCGGAGTACCTATTACCTATCGTTGTGAAAAGAGTGACAACCTTAGATTGCTCGGCATTGTGAGAGCATAGGGTCCTACTCATTTATTTTAGTGGACAATAATTTTCTTAACAAGCCATTAAGTTGAGGTTGAAACAACAAAATTTTTTTTGCGTTAATCATTCCTAGTCTTTGCTATTGCTTGTTTGCAAACAAAAATTGAAAATTAAACAAAAATCCCAAAATCACCTAAAAAAACCAAAACAAAATTTTTTTGCTTGAGGTTAATTTGTTTGATAACTTGCTTGTCCGACAAAAGAAAATCAAAACAAAAAAGGGGTCAAAAATCAAAACCAAAAAAATCCTTGAGCTTTTATTTGTCTACCTTCTTTTTTGTGTTTATGTATTTAAGGTTAGGACGAGTTATCGGAATGCGGATCAAAGATACGAGCAACTACAATTGGAGTATGACCAGTCTTATTTCTACCCTGATGCCGTATGTGCCGTCAATGAACCCGAAATTCTCCCTTAACCTAGTCAAATTTCTCCTCAACCCAATCCAAATTCACTTTGGGAGGCATTCTCTCATGCCGACCCCACTCAACTTCAGGCAATTGAAGCCATTCTCAAGGGCAAGTCGCCCGCCAAACACATCCCTCCCGAAGATGGTCTTCACATCTCTTCCCCTCGGTCGATAGCACATCAACCCAATGTGCCCACTCATGGCCATTCTTATGCTGGGCTCGTAGCCCCAACTTCTCTTCATCCTAGATCACCTCGATCCGAATGTTGTTGTTCCTTCTGGGCTACCAGTTTATTCTTCTAATCATCTCAACCCTATTCACCCTTTGGTGAATCCCCCAATGTACCCTTCTTATCTGGCCACTTCGGCCCATCCAATCCCAATTCCGGTGCACCAAGCACCCACTCGTCCTCCTCCTCTTGGGAAACCTTCTGTCGATCTGGCCATGATTAATAAGATCAATCACATGGATAAGCAGTATAGAGAGCTTAGACGTTTGATCGACACCAAGGCAGTCCCCGAAATTTCTCTTCCTTCTTTCCCTACTTTACATCTTCTTCCCTCAGAGATGCCGGTATACCGCCGTTACAACGGGACTGGTAATCCCTTCATTCATATCAAGGACTTTCTTTATGAGTCGGTAATGTGTCAAAATGATCCAAGGGCCCTTGCTTTTCTTTTCAGAAGATCATTAGAGGGTTCAGCTTTAGAGTGGTTCTACTCGCTCGATTCTTTAGAGGCGAGTAACTTTGAAACTGTTAAAGCTAAATTTTTGCAGAGATATCAAGATAGGGTTGGACCAACATATTCCATCACCAACCTCATGGCCGAAAGAATGAGAAATGATGAAGATTTTACCAGATATGCTGATAGGTGGAGGTCCATGGCAGAAAAGCTTACTGATTCCATTTCAGAACCAGAGCAAGTGATGATGATCATCACCAACACCACTCCAGCCTTAAAAAATATGCGGGCTTTGCATCACCCCACCTCCATGAGTGAACTCTATGAGAAGGCACGGTACATTTAGACACAGCTTAAGGACTCACCTATCATGAACTTGTTTGATTTTAGACCCCGAGCTGTCAAGAAAATCACTTTTACCACAACCGGCCCAGTGACTGAGGGCGTAGTGACAAAGGAGAACCTCAATGTTGTAGAGAACCCACCTAGAAATTATCAACACCAGTTTAGGAACTCTCAACAAAATCAACCATTTAGAAACCCTCATCAACCTCAACATCAACCTCAGTTCCAGCCTCGTCAACAACAAGCTCCGATCCCTCAGCGACCGCAAGCCCCAGTTCCCCAACCACTGTGGTAACAACTTGCCAACTACAACCAAGCACCCCTCCCATGGCCTACGAACCCCGAAAAATAGGACCTAAGTGAAACCATTATCCGCCTTTGCCATACTCTCTCATGGACATCTTTAATGCACTCATGGCAGTAGGGAAAATTGCATTGCCAAGGGAGAAGTTGGAGTGGCCTCAAAATGTCAACACAGAGCGATACTGCCTGTTTCACAGATATCCTGGGCACGCCGTGGAAAATTATTTTCAGTTTAAAGACTACATCCATGACCTTAATGAGCAAGGTAGTATTGACTGGGACCAGATGGGGGAATACATCATAACAGTGAAAAACCAACAACAGCATGCACCAGCTCAACAACAACAACAACAGAACCCTTGCCTGGGGATCATTCAAAATCCTTTACCTCCATATGCACCTGCACCTAGAAACCAACACGTTAATCCCATCTTGATATCTTCTGAGGAGTATCATGATCAGGGCTAGAATTAGCAAGTTAAGGGAGCCACCTCCGCCATGCACGTCAACCGAACCATCCATTCTTTACACCGAGCTACATCAACCAATCCCATTACTCTCAACCAGCCACCCATCATTCGAGCACCATTACGACCTATCATAACAACACCAGCCATACAACTCCAATCAGGACAAACCCTAATCCTCCCGGTTGATCCACCACAAACATCGCCACCACTAGGACCCATCATCATCCTGCCCTGAGCAACTGTACCTTCACAACCTACCTACCCTACCATACCTCAAACCACCATCATTACACCCATCCCAAGAGCTCCCATCATTCGACCTAACCCACCACCCACCACTACCATCCCAACTATAGCTCCTCAACTTGCCACAATACTCAAGAGTGGGCTAATGTTCCAAAGGGTCTTTCCCCAGGCTGGTCAATCAGGGATCTCACCAGAAGTAGAAGAAGAACACATCGAAGAGCTGTTGCCTGGGACATCCTATGACTTTTTGAAACATCTTGATAAAACCTCGGCACGGATCTCTATCTTAGAGTTGATTAAAAGATCCAAAGTCCATCAAGAGGTTCTCCAACAATACTTACAGCGGGTGATGGTGAACGAGAGCCTCCCCCCCAAAAAAATCTCATTAGTTTTGGTCCCGAGAAGTGAGAACCCAGTCCTTACATTCACAAAGAAAGAGTTGGCCGACCCAAAAATAAGGAAATGTGCCTTATGCATCACAGTCCACATCAATGGAGTAGGCATTAAGTCATGTTTGGTTGATACCGGAGCCTCCATTAATGTTTTGCCACCAGAAACATTACGTCTTTGTGAAATTTCAAAAGAGGATGTCTGGCCATCTCAAATAACAGTGACCGCATATGACAATTCAAAAAAGCCTGCCGATGGCATGATTACACTAAATGTGAAGCTTGGACCCCGAACAGTCACTATTGACTTCCACATACGTAAGATGGATCTAACATACAAAGCTATTCTGGGATGTCCCTATTTGGAAGCACTGGAGGCAGTTGCCTCCACCAATCACCAGTGTCTCAAATTCCCTTACAAGGGACAAGTGATTAAGGTGACTACCATGCCCCTAGATCATTCATCTTCTCCACCACCACCCCTTGGGTTGCCAAACAAGCCGATTTTGACAATCTTGGATCTTCCAGAAATAAGTAGGCAGCCCAGGCAAGTGTGGAAAAGGAAAAGAGAGAAAAATGAAACTGTTGGTTGGCACATAATGAAGAGTTTAGGATACCAAGAGGGCTGAGGACTAGGCAAAGAACTGCAAGGCATAGTTGAGCCAATCAATCTAATGAGGTTACAACCAAAAAGCGGGGTTGGGTATGACGGAACGACTGCAAATGGTCAGAATCTAAAAAATAGATACTTTTATGGATGCTTACAAAAGTTTTTTATCAAGAAAGAAACCATTCAACTGACTGAGAACAAGGAAGAGCAAGAGCTGGAACAAGACAAAAGAAGAAGAATTGACGACCATGAAGATGATGTGTATCCTGAAATATCTCTTTTGTTTTCCACCGACGAAAAAGGGTCAAGCAATGAACCACTCCAGGCTGAACCACCTGTTAACCCACCCAAGGGTCATATTACCAAACTGACTCAAAGAAAAGTCCAACCAACTCCAAGAGGTCCTTCCCTCATTATCTTCTCTTTTGGGGCCCATACCCCAGCTTATTGTGATGCTCTCCCTGGGCTTCTTGGCCCAATCTCTATTTCAGGGCCCCCAGGCCCAACCTCTACTTACGGGTCCACGTGCCCACTCGTTGCTCGGGCCTCTATGCCCATTTTCTCCAACTTTTAGGCTTTCAAGCCCACTTCTCTAGCCTACAAGCCCATATCCTCCTACTGAACCCAGGCCCTCGAGCCCACACGCTCCTCTTATTGGGCCCATGAGCCAACCTTCTTCTATGGTCATCTGGCCTACTGGCCCATCACCTCTCTCTGTCAACATTGGGCCCGAGAGCCCCTCTATCAAACATTGCTTGAAGTTTTCCCTTCTTTATCAATATCCCTGTCTACCCTGGCTCCCGTAGCCTATCTCACTCCAAATCGGGCACCCGAAGCCCATTCTGTCTTTATGTTTAGCACTTCCCAAAAAAAAAGTCCTCGTGACTCAAATTTCGATCAAGAAAATATCTCAACTTGCCCTGGAAAGGCATTCACCTCAAGAAGCCACCAGATCCTTGATTGACCTCCTTTGCCCAATAAGTTCCACTCCCTCCACCTCCTCTTACTCCCCTTATTTACCTTCTTCTTTAGGTTTAGTTTCCATCAAAACAAAAATCAAAGGTAGGAGAGTTCCAGAAAGATACCAGCATCAGTTAGCTCATAAAAGCATAGGATGTGCCAAGCTACCGTAATATCTAGAAAATGCAATCCAGTTAGATGAAATCCGATATGAGGACAAGAACAACATCGATCCAACTTTAGGGGTTTATGAGGTCGTATCGAAAAAAGATCCTGATACTGAGGATGAAGAGAAGGATTTGGCTGATGCTTATGCAACTGGATTAAAGAGGTTTAAAGAGCCGTTAGCCATGGTGGATGAACCAACTAAGGAACTTAATCATGGAACATCAGAAGATCCTAAGAATATTCTCATCAGTGCCAACCTCACCCCTTTGGAAGAGAAAAATCTAATAGGGGTGCTACAAGAGTATAAAGACACGTTCGCTTGGACATACGGAGATATGCCGGGGTTAGACAAGTCATTGGTAGAGCATCGATTAACTTTAAAACCCGAAGCTACCTCGGTCAAGCAAAAGTTAAAGAGGTTCCACCCAGATATAGCATTAAAGATGGAAGAAGAGGTCGATAAGCTACACCAAGCAAAATTCATTAGAGTCATCCTTTATCCGCAATGGGCGGCAAATATAGTCCCAGTCATGAAGAAGGATGGAAAGGTTCGAATTTGCATTGACTTTAGGGATTTGAACCGAGCATTTCCAAAAGATGATTTCCCCATTCCTCATATAGATGTTCTTGTTGATAACACAGTGGGATATGAAACCCTATTATTCATGGATGAATATTCAGGGTATAATCAAATCCGGTTAGCAGAAGAGAATCAAGAGAAGACCTCATTCACTACACCTTGGGGAACCTATTGCTACGTCATCATGCCCTTTGGATTAAAGAATGCTGGAGCAGCTTATCAAAGGGCCATGGTGGCAATATTTCATGATATGATGCATAAATTTGTAGAGGTGTATGTTGATGATCTAGTGGTTAAATCTCGGACCCGAGATGAGCATGTTGAGGTGTTAAAAAGGGTTTTGCAACGAGCTAGAGAATATAAGCTTAAAATGAACTCCAAGAAGTGTGTGTTTAGAGTATCATCCGGAAAACTACTTGGGTTCATCGTCAGCAAAAGAGGCATTGAAATCAATCCCAACAAGGCCAAGGCCATCATTGATATGCCTCCACCAAAGAACATAAAAGAGCTGAGAGGGTTAATTGGTAGGCTACAATTTGTTCGCCGGTTTATCTCACAACACTCCCAAAGGTGCAAACCTTTCTATGAGTTAACCAAGGTGAAGGCCGAATTCAGATGGGATTCAAGATGCCAGAAGGCATCCGATGGTTTAAAGAAGTACTTGTCAAGCCCACCTGTGCTCAAACCTCTGGCCTTACCAAGCTGACATGACATGAAGACCGGCCTTACCAGGCTGATGAAGCTGGCCCATTGGGCCTTGGACATGTAAAAAGCACACTTAACTAAATCTGAAGGCGAAATGCCAAAATTAAATAAGGTGTTAGCACCACCACGTGGGCGCTCCCCCTTGGGCGGCTCATCCGGCTTGCACCGGAACGCTGACCCGGGCATAGGCATGGGACACGCTTCCCACTGTAGATGGACCCTTCCCACTACTTGGAAAGTCAAATGACTATGCCTTGTAAGACGGGTAAAATTCCACACCGATTGAAAAAGAAGGCGGCATGCTGCCAAAATTTTCCCAATCAAGTGGATTTTACACAAAGGGAAGGACATTCACACATTTACACCATTGACGGCATTGAACATGGCATATGAATTGCCACATCTGATGTACATTGACATGGAATATTTTGAACATGAACATTTCAAGTGCTGAGTTGATTGCATGTGACTGGGCATCGACACTAGCCCAACAGACCAGATGTGACGCAAACCGAACAAGAGTTAACCAAAGATGAAGTTAACTTAATTAAATCTAAAAATACATTCAAACCAACCTTAAAACATGCTTAAAATGGATCATTAAAGTTTTAACATTAAACAAGAATCAGATTTAATACTATCTGGAAAAATTGATTCAATACACTTAATTCATTGGAATTCAAATGCTTAAACAAGTGCACATCAAATAATTTTCAACCCACTGAAATGAACATATTAAAAACACATCAAAGCATCTAGAAACACATCTTAAAATATGTGAAATCAAATCGTTAACAATCTGAAGTTCAAGTTTAATCAATTTAAACCAAACTTCAAAACATTTAAAACATACTGAACGCACCCAAATCAGTATTAAAATACCAACCGACATGAGAAAATCACATGAAAATGACTCAGCACATGTCAATTAAACTTAAACAAGTCAAAATTGATCAACACATCTAAAATGTCAAGTTCAAACAAAAATAAAATAAACTTCAACCAATTGAAGTAAAATAAACTAGTTCAAAACAAATATCTTTCAAATCCTAGTCAAATCAGAATATGAAATAAACATTTCAAACCACATCAAAATCCATTCATAAATCAAATATAAATCAACTCCAAACAAAATCTAATCAAACTTGTTTGCATCTCATCGGGCCTGAAAGGCCAGAGCCCTTTGTGTACATTATACGTTGTGGATGTGCACGCTCTCGTCAAACAAGATCGCTATGGCAGTTAAACAAGGGTGTTCGAGTGTTTGCTCGATGTAAATGAACATTGGATATTCGCACCATCCGATGGAGAGAGGTCAAAAATATTTTCACAGAACCTGAACCTCGATTCTATACTCTTTTAATATCACCCGGACTATCTAGTATTTTTATGGTCTATCACCTACTTTACTAGAAAATTCGGATGTTGATATTTAAAAAACATACAAAAACAAAATAATCTTTTCAAAGAATCAAAAAAGATTCTCGAGGTTCCCACAAAGTCCTCTTAGATAGTATGACTAGGGACCCTTCGAGGTATGTTAGGTAAGATATGGAACTGTATGTTCCATATACTAATTTATATATTGTTGTACTTGATACATTTTATCTATCCCTTCTTCTTATGTATACACATAGCTCAAATACATCATTCCACGTTGAGATGTAGTAGACATAGAACTCAATCTAATCATTATTGGGACATCCATGCCCATCTTTATGGTAGCAATACTCTTTATCTCTTGGTTCTATTTGGATTAACTCAAACTGCCTCAAGATTCATTCTAGAGCATAGATCTTTATGACGAGCATATAGAGTAAAGGAATCGAGCACCTACAAATATTTGTGTTTTCTATACACAAGAGGTATTGAGTTCATCCCCTTAGTGTTGTATAGTTTCCAGATAATCTAACACACTTTAAAGAATATATACATGAATAAGAAATGTTTCTTGTAAAATGACAACTAAATAGATACATTTGAATAATGACCAAACTTACTTGACTTTCTTCTTGCAAGTTCAATTCATTTCAATAAAATAATGATGAGGACTTTGTTTATATTTGTCGGATGACTGGGTTCCAACTGCATTAGATAAGTATATTACAACAAATGATAATAAACAACTACCTAAACTTTGTATATCAAAACTAAGTATATTCTTTACCAACGTCCAATGGGTCCTTTTTCAAAACATAGGACCAATTGGGAAGTAATTGGATGTCCAACGTGGAGGGGCACTTAATGACACAACCATAGAATATACAGTTATAGAAGAACCCATTGACAACAACTATAATAAACTATTTAGTAATCACACATACCTATAGCACATTATGAAGATGTTCCCTCAAACAATTGATGATACAAAAAAATTAACTAGCATTGTATTACCTCAATCATCTAGATCCTCCATGAATAACAAATAATGCATGTAAATCTCATTGCTAGAGCTATCTACATCAAGATAGCTTTAATGACCATCAAAATCATAGCCTTGGTGTGATAAGGACAAATTATATGGTTCTTATTGTTGTCTTTCTTGGGTATGTTTAAAGCATTATTCCCAAACTATTCAAATAGTTATACTAATTTCATTGTTGATCAACTCAAACCTATACCATGTGCTGGTGGTATGACACCTAAAATTATCTTGCACATATTGGTCCATGTATCAAAATCTCTTGATGGAACATAGATTTGTGAAATGACTATTGGATTGTCTACTCATAGACCCAAAATTATTGAAATGTTATAAAATGTAATACTCATTGAATAAAGGCCAAACTTACTCGACATCTCTAGTAGCCATCACTTAGTTAAGACATTGATAAGTCACATATTTGATGGGACCTAATAATAAAAGTGGCCTAAAATGACTAACTAACAACAATAGACTACCCTTATGAGACAAAAAAATATGGATAGATTACAAACATAGTAATATGACATGAAAACAAGAAACATTACCAATAACTTTGAGAATTTTACCTCAAGGTTCATCAGATGATGATGATGATGAGTTTGACCAAGCAACAATTCCCTAGTGCAAGGTCAAGATCCATCCCTATAATGGGACACATCATAGCATATACATTAATACATGCATAACAATTTAATACATTTCAAAATATGGCATTGATTGCAAAATCAGCTTATTAATTTCTTCTAGTACATGTGAAATGATTGTGTCCTCGTTGTTTGCAAATCAAATATTGATTCTGTTGTTTATTTGATTCACGGTCCTGTCGACTCCAGAAACGGGTTCCGGATCATCACCTCAAGATAAGGTGAAAGATAGAATAGGGGGAATGAAAGTGAATCGAAAAACACTCGGAAAGCAGTAAAAGGTCCTCACCTCGGTCCCACACTCACATTGATCCCCGAAATTTCATCTCACGGTGTCGCTCGAGCACCGGAGAGGGTTCGGGTCATGTGGGAGGAGAGTGAGGAGAAGATGAACTTATAACATGAATAAACGGGTGGTTGCCAGGAGCCGTGGGCTCCGCTTTATGGAATAAAAACAAGATTGAGTTGATTTGACCGTGTACCTTAGCGCGGGAGATCGGGATATGGGTTCAACCTTCTTCTTCTTCGGACGGCCGATGAAGAAGAGTCTCCAACCGATGCTAGCTTGATAGACCTGTGCAAACTAGAACAATAAACCAAGTGAAAGAAACCGATTAGAACTATGGGAAGTGTAGAAACTATAGAATAAAAGATGAAACAAAGGAGCAATTGGAATAGAACTCACCGGATTGGGGCGAGCCCTAACCCCTTTTTTGTGTTTTTGGTTATGTAAAATGATGCAAATGAATTAAAATATGCTATAACAATTAAATTAACTGTGTTAAGATAAACTTATAGAATGAAACGGCTTGAGTTGAAGCCGAGATGAGTAAAATAAGCCGGTTCGGGTAGCTTTGCACCCTTCTGGCGTGACCTTAGTGCATAGAATACTACGGACGACCCCAATGTCAGAATTGATTTCCGTTGGTTGGAGTAGACAGAAGACTTGGAGAGGAAGAGTTCTTATGTTGATGATTTTTACGAAATCCTCCTGTAGAAGTCTGTAAAAATTATGAAAGTGGGCGGATGTGTAAAATAGAATCTGGATGCGCGCCCTCAGTGCAGCAACCGCCACAAACAAACGGCAAGTCAAAATCGAGTGCCGTCAGTTGGAGATGAAAGAGGACGAAGAGAAGAACAACTTCTATGTTTAAGACTTTTACAGAAGGAGTCCTGGATATTTTGCAGAGGTCGATGAAGTCAGTTGATGCAGAACGCCCTTATCGAGCCTTCTCCTTCACTTCGGGATCGATCTCTCGATGTTGGACCGGCTTTGGACGTCGGGACGGACTTGGGAGAGAGCTTGGATGACCTCAGGATGAGCTAGGCACAGGGGATTAACCTCGGGTCATTGAGAATGGCCCTCAATTTATAGGGGAAAGAAGCCGGTGCAAAAAAAGAAAACTGGACCAACCGCTTCCCCACTTTTCAAAGGGGACGAGGGCGCGCAGGGCGTGCCCTCAAACCAAGGGCATGCAGGGCGCGCCCTCACTTCGGGGGTGCGGTCTGCACGCCCCCCAGTTTTAAAGAAACTGGGGGCGCGGTACGCGTCTCACTACTAAAATTCGTCGGAAACTTCTGGAAATTGCTAAAAATTGACTTGACAAACGTAACGCGCCCCCGAACCGGGGGCGCGGTACAAATAATCAAAAATCAACTGCGGAAACCTTCCAAAAATCTGGTTTAGAAGGTGCTAATAGGGGCAATTTCCGATTTTCGAAAACTGACCGCGCCCCCACTTTTGAAAGGAACCGGGGACACACAGGGCGCACCCCCAGTTTGAGGGCGCGCAGGGCGCGCCCTCCCTTTTCCAAGGGAGCGGGGGCGCGGTAGACTTTCTCTCCTGCGTGAGCGTTCCGCGAGCTGTATCTTGCGAACGGGATGTCCGATTCGGCTCCCGTTTCTTGCGTTGGAAAGAGGACTGTCAACCACACCTCCTCAAGTTGGTAAACCAGCCGACATGACTCCTGAGACGTTCACACGGGACATTCTACCGGTTTACCCTTTTGCGAAAAGCCGAAACCCGTGGCGAAGATCCGAAAGAGCACGGTTCTGGTCGAGAAATCTTGGGTCAACTCGGGATGACTTAAAATGATGACCGAACAAGTCCGGTACGATCGGAAAACCCGAAGTCATCGAAAAATCTGAGATTAACCCGGTAAACGTTGATCCATAAGGCATTCGAGAAGGGAGCTCTCTCTCCCAACACACCCTTACGCTCCAAACACTTTCTTGGTGGATTCTAATCTCTCTAACCTCTCTTCTGGGATATTTCTTTCTAGTTGATTTGGTTGTTTTCATCAAGGCCTCCGTAAGTCCCCATCCGTGGAGTATTCCTCTCCACACGATTGGGCTAGTTGTACCATTCTCCCTAAAACCCCAAAGAACCCCAAGTACCTACTCGTGGTGATTGAGTGAGAACCATAGGTTTTTGGTGATTGAAGCAATAGGAACCATACCCAACTTGAGTGAACAACTGCTAACAATTCACCTAATTTAAGGTTTGAACAAAATCATTGCATAATCATTTAAGAGTCTTTGCATAACTTGTTGGTTAACAACAATTGAAAACAACAAAAAAAAATTTTAAAACACCAAAATAACTAAAAAAAATTTAATTTTGTGTTCAAACTTGTTTGTCAAATCCAAATTGAAAACAACAACAAAATTTCAAAACACCAAAATAACTAAAAAGATCTTGTGTTCAAATTGCTTGATTGAAAACATCTTCTTTTTCATCTCCTCTTTGTAAGAAGTTCGACATGATGCCTGTGATACTAAGGTCCAGAAGGCACGCTAGGATGCATCGGTTTCAAATAGGTAATGATTCAAAATCATTTACCTTAATGCTTCCATCATTATGGAGCTTCTTAATTTTTTCCTCATTAATAGAACCAAGTCTATAATGCCAAAGAATGGATCAATCTAAATCAACCCATTTTATCTTAGGAGGGACATTCACACAAATTATGAGAGTTTTCATATATATATATAAATAAAATATTTATCAAGCTCCCACTGATGAATATTTTTTCATTCAAAGTTAAAGAACAATTATCATTCCCATAAATTCATAATAAATTAATATTTAATCAATTAGAAAATATAAATAATTTTTTGACTGTAAAGGGATATAATAGCAATCTCTAGGATCGAGACATCTTTAGAAGGCTAGTTGAGGGTTTTGCTCTCATTGGTAATGCATGTACAATATTTGTAATTCCTTGCATATAAAAGATGCATATCTAGTATATTATACTATGTGATGCACCTCTAGTATTTAATACTAGGATACACTCATCTAGCATTTAATACCATGATGTGTATTCATATATATGGCAAGTAAATATCAATGATGAAAATTCTTGAAACTTCTCCAAGCTCCACCTTTGCTTTATTTATAAGACACTTTGCAATTTCTCTTCCAATAACCATCACCAATGTAGTAGAAGTATTATTATTTGTCTTATTTAGGCTTTCTTGACTTTCTTCTTGGATTTTAACTGTCCTATATTTCCATCTAAAGTGCTTTCTTCTTTCTATTGGTTTTACCAACAAGAAGTATTGGAAATGTATTGTTGTCTATCATGCCTCAAATAGCTCATCAATATGAGCCATGATGGATCTCATATCCATTTATTCATGTTGCCTTTGCATTTTATACGTTCATAAAAATAAACATAAAGTTTAGGATAAACAATACATTCTTATAATTTTGTAAGATGAAGATCTCATCTTCTCTCATATCATTATATGGTTTAGGAGGGACCAACTTCTTAAATATGTTAGTTACTTGGTCAACCATGAGAACAACTCTCATGGTTTTAAACTAGTCAAAGCAGTTTGGGCCAGTAAGCATGTTGGCATCTAGTATGCCACACAATTGGTGGTTAATCATCTAGTTTTACAACTGAGATAAATTACAATATGATACCATTACAAACATTCATGTAAATTAAGTTATGGTCATTATTCTTAATTTATGCGCCCACTAATTTTTGACAAATTCGTAAAACCTTCATTATGTATAGTCAAGATATTAAAATAACATATTAGAGTAGACTAAGATCCTATTAATCATATGGTAACGACCTTATGGGAAACACAATAAGTTATCTCATACTTGATAGGTAGTAATTGTAAGCACCCGGAACGGGACATCCGCGGATCCCCCCCCCCGGAACCCCCTTACGCCCGGCCTCGGTGTTCGTCGGTGGGTGGGTGGTGTGTTTTGTGTGTGGTCGCCAGGAACCAAAGGCTCCAAAGTATGATGGGATGAAAAAAAAAATGAAATAGAAAGATGACCGTCGTACCTCCGGAAGCGGGGAGATTGTTGAGTTCCGACTTCTCCTCTCTCGGCCGGCCGAAAGAAGAGAGCTTAGTGAATCCCTTGCCTTCAATCCGGTTGAAGCTCCGCCTCGATCGGATCTACCTAAGAATGTCCATAAGAAAACATGTAGACAAGTGAAGGTTTCATTAGTTCTAACGAAAGCATAGCATCGAGCTCGAATTTAGATTCAAACATGCAAATGGGAAAAGACTAACCGGATTGGGACGAAATCCCAACCCCTATTTTTGGTAGGTTTTAAACGTATGTGAAATGCAAAGATGCTCTAAGACGTGCTAAATAACTTGATGATCGATGCAAAAGCGAAAAGGGAGACAAAACTCGATTAAACGGACGATCGGAATCTAAAAATAACGAAAACAAGCTTCTGTCCTTCCTGGTGCCCTGTATATAGGGCGCCAGGAGAAGGTGCCCCCTTTATAGGGCGCGTTGACCAAGTCAAAGCGCCCTGTATACGGGGCACTAAGTCTGGCCCGAACAGATTTTCTTCTCCTCTTCGCGGCGCTGCTCCGGAGTGCTGGGAGGCTTCCAGGACGAAGTAGGGGCTCCTCCTTGTAGACAATACTCAAATGAAGCCCATGGAAGAGGGTTTGGGTGCTGGATAAAAGAGGAGAGACGGGTAGAAGCTCTCAAAGTTGGAGAAAAATCATATTTCTGGGTGACAGAAACAGGGGGTTTTGGGGTTTTTGGTGGAAGATTTTGGATCGGTTTGGGAGGCTTTTGGAGGGTGAATGTGGCTTGGAATCGTAGTGTTGGATGATCTCTAGGGTGGCACGGAGTTGGAACCTCCCCTAAGTTCCAAATGGGGTTCTATTTATAGCCCAAAAGAGGGTACTTTGGCCATTTTCGAAAAACGGTGCCATGTGGCATAACGCCCTATATGGGGCGCTAGCATCATGAGATATGTCGGATCGACAAGACAAGTCACCGCGGGGGTCAAATCAACTGTCAAATCGATCGGATTTGGTTCCGGGCGCCACTGTTTATAGGGCGCCCTGGTGCCTATATACGGGCGCCGGGTGCCTGTATACGGGCGCCAGTGCCTGTTTATAGGGCGCCTGGTGCCCTATAAACAGGGCGCTAGGTGCCCTATTCTTGGGGCGTTCGGCTGGTCTGGTTGCTTGATGGACCCACTTTCGGAATATGCCAAAACTCGATCTGTCCGGAAAACACGACGTGCTTTAAATATTCTTTATGAAAACAAGAATTTGGACTTTCCAACTGGGCCAAAATTGCGTGTCTACAGCTTGCCTCGCCTTGGCGTTGGCTTTGTAGGGGAGTGACATGAATGAAGTGTAGGTGAATGTAGCGAAGCGTAATGAGGCGTAACGAAATGAAGTGGTAATGGACTGAAAAGGTGACGCCAAGGTGTAGATTTAGACACGCCCTCATTGGCCTAGTTGAGTAAAACAAAACTTTACCGGACTCCGAGATTGCCCTTTGTCTTATCGAAACCCTTCCTCTTGTTGATTGGTTAAGTAAACAACTAAAATCCCGCGTGGGGGAGAACTGTAACCGGCCAGGACCCGAACTGCATGGTGTGCTGGACTCGGCAGAAATGCAGTAAATTGCGAAAAGTAAAGAGAAAAAGGCCAATCATCCAAGGTTGGGTTCTTCAAATTCATTGGGTTTTACTCAAGAATACTGGTTCAGTTTGACATGGAAAAACTTCTCGTTTCGATGAAACCATTAAAATTGGATCTTCCAGATAGATCAAAAACCTTCTCGAGGAGCCATAGAAAGATGGTGATGGAAAAGATAATGCATGATGTATCTTTGTATGATAATGCATGATGTATGCCGCATGATAATGCATGATGTATGCTTGAGTTTAAAGAAATAGAAATAAACATAAGAAAATAGTTGAAGATATAGGTCAAACATAACGGGTCAGGACATCCGTGAAGATACCGTCGTCCCCGTTCATTTGACTTTGGCTTAACCGCGGGTCTAAAAGGTGACTGAATCCTTCATTGATTTTGTTGGAGGGGTTCTCTGACTCAGCCCTTTTAGACTCGAGGTCTTCAACGATATACATGCGAGATATATGACAATACATGCAAAATTCTGGGCTCCAGGCGCCCTGCTTATAGGGCTCCAGGCGCCCCATTTATAGGGCACCAGGTGCCCCATTTATAGGGCGCCAGGCGCCCTAATTATAGGGCGCCAGGCGCCCTACTTACAGGGCTCCAGGCGCCCTACTTACAGGGCGCCAGGCGCCCTATAAGTGGGGCACCTGCGCGGATTTCAATTCTGCTCCTTCCCGAGGCAGTTTTGGCTTCTATAAGAAGGGGGGGTCCCCCCCTTCTTCTCCTCCACACCAGCTACAGTGCCTCTTGCCCCTTCCTTTGCTTCGATGGCTTCTTCCTCCTCCCGCCCGATCGGTTCAAATGAGATGAAAAGTTTTTCCGAAGTGCCATGTCATATTCGGAACCGGGTGTCCATGGGAGTGGTAGTGTCTTTATTAGGCACCCTTCTTCGTTCTGTCTCAAAACCCTTTCTAATTGCGCGGTTATTTTGCAGGACCTTCCGAATTTTCCCGGGGCTCGCCGATACGGCCAGGTGCTATGGATAGCCCGCTTAATGGCTGCTGTCAACATTCATGTGCGGACCATTCTTAGCGGGTGGGGCTTCAATGGCATCCTCGTTCACGCCAACCACCTCCTCAAACATTTCTGCGATTTTTCCTTGGCGGGTGCGCTTCTCGAGATGTGGCATCCCGCTACACAAACCTTCGTTTTTGACTCTTGCGAATGTACCGTTCTCTTGGAGGAGGTGGAGCATTCTGGGGCTTCGTGCCATGCACAGGTACGGTCGAGGCCATGTTTATCCCTGTCGGACCGATCACCGGTTCGGACTTCCTCCGCGGCTTTATGACTACCGGAGAGGCCCGATCCATCATGGTAGGCGGCCGTATTTACACCGAAGCGCCGGCGGATTGGTCCATTGGCGTGATTCAAGGCGGCGGTGATAATGAGGACCTTTTGCTGCCCGGTGCCAAAGGCGTCGCCGCTTGCCTTGCCTCAGTGCTCCTATACCCGTGTGAGGACGGGTGGCTTGATCCTACCTGCCTCCCTTGCATTCAGGGCATTTGGTCCAATGAGTGCATAGCCCACTCGGTGCTGGGCTACCTTTATGACGGCCTGACTTCTGCTAGCGTCGGCAGGCCTATGTTTGGCAGCATTCTCTTGTTCGTGTGCTGGGTTGACTGGCACTTTAAGTTTGACGTGTGCTTCGGACCGGCCACGGCTTCCCGGCTTTTCGCTCGGAGCCCCCTTCAGCCTCTCACCAATCGCCTTTGCATGGAATATAAGGTTCGTAACAAGTGCCCCTCGGTGAAGACCCGTGCGGCGGCGTTTGTACTTTTCGGCGATGAGCGGCGGCGGCTTTGTCCGTCCCGCGAGAGGCGGTTATGTGCCGAATGTTCGTGCCTCTCCCACCCCCGGGTGGATCTCCGGTTGATTACCGGTACCTCCTTCATTATCTACAATCCTCACCGATGTCCTCTTCAGTTGGGCCAACCGCGGCTCAAGGTTCCTCGTCTCTCTCACATTTCATCTGTCAAGGATCGTCAGACGGGCACGGCGGCGGATGTTGAGGAGTGCCAGAGCATCCTTGCGATCTGGGGAATCTGCAAGAGCTTTTCGCCAAGTGCTTATATGGACGAAGACGAGGTCTGGAAGAGCCGGTACGTGGCGAAGCTGAGGAAGCTGCGCGGTGGTTGACCTGTGTCTCTGCCCTTTGATTGTATCCAGTTGTAGTTTGCTTTTGTTGTGTCCAGATGTATTTTGTTTGCTTTTGTTGTGTCTAGGACTTTGATCAATGTAGGTGTAGGATTTGCTTGATGTAGTTTCTTTTCAGTTGTCCTAGTCCTGTCAGTGTCAGAAGAACAACAAAATATGCAAAAGTAATAGAATATCAATGTTTTGGCAGTAAAATTGTATCTTTCCCGAAGAATATTGCTCGTGGACACGTTCTAAGAATTTTGAAAATTTTGACCAAAGCACTTTATATTTTCACCCATGCACTTTTCTTCATTTTACCATCGTCTTTTTCTACTTTTTCTATTGGGCGGGACCTTTTCGGGAGTGCAGCGCATCGTGCGGATCCCACGGTAAGTTCCTTCCAACCGCAAACTTGTAATTTATTTCGTTATCTTCATTTTCGCGAAGGGTCCGAACCGATCCGGAGTTGTTCCGGATTGGAACGGGAAGAGAGAAGGGGCTCGGCCCCCTAGCGCCCCTATGATGGGGCGCTAGGCTCGCCGGCGCCCCATCAATGGGGCGCTAGGCGTCCCATCAATGGGGCGCCCGGCCCGACGCCCCATAAATGGGGCACCTGGTCACCGTGCCCCCATCGTCTCCATTTTGCTGTTCTTGACTCGTTCTAATGCTTTGCGGATGACGAAGAGGTCTCGTGTTGACGCTTCGGGTGCCGCCGGGGCCTCTTCCTCCGCCGGTGCTTCTTCTTCTCGCCGGCGCTTCTTCCTCTGCCGGTGCTGGCTCATCGGAGCTACCTACTCTTCATCCTCCTCCGACTGTCTCGGTAACCGAATCTCGACCTCCCCTTTCATGAATTTATTTATGATTGCTTCGTTTCTAACATGATTGTTTGATTGTGCAGGGGAAGATCAAGTCCCGGATATCCCGGGAGATGGTCTTCCATGCCTACCAGGGGTTGAAGGACTTCCGGAAAGGTACGGCTTGATACAATGGGTTTTGGCCCATTGCTTCGTTGCTCGGCTTTACGGGAGGACCTCCCTCGATCCGGGCTTTGAGGGAGAGATGGGACTCCACCACCCATTCCTTCCTCTTCCCCAGGGGGCATATGGTCCCAACCTTGGAGGATGTTTCCCGGATCACGGGTCTTCGTGTTCACGGTCGTGCCGTCACCGGCAAGACCTATCGCGATTACTCGGCCATGGTCCGGGATTTTACGGGTCATCCGATCCCACACCGCCCGGCGGACCGCGCGTTATGAAGCGCACGGCCGTCGGGAACTCGCTCGGTCCGGGCAACGCCGGTGTGGGTAAGGATGACATAGTGGCGGTTGTGCTCGACGAGTTGACGAAACGCGTCGAGCGCTCCCTGGTCGGTGAGGAGGGCACCGTTGAGGCCGACCAGGATCTCCGCCGGTTCCTCCTCTTCTTCCTCACCCGTCTTCTTCTAGCCTCGAAGACAGACAGGGTGCACTTGCGGTTCTTCCCTTTTCTTGCTGACCTGTCGAAGGTTGGTGAGTATGCGTGGGGTGCCGCTATGCTGGCTCATCTGTTCTCCTTGCTGGCGATGGAGAGTGGTCCGGTTTCAGTAGCTGGCTTTACTCCATTCCTTCAGGTATGCCTTGTTCTTTTGTTCACTATTAATTCTGCCTTGTCTCTTTTGGTGACTAACTGAGCTTTTATTTTGACAGGTATGGAGTTACTATTACATCCCCCTGGGTCGTGCTCTGCTGAAGGATGACCCCGAGTATCCTCTTATCGGCACCGGGTTGCTACACGATCTCGCTTCCTCCCATCCTTACCAGTGGAGAACACGAGGAGGCGGTGCTCGCTTCCCTCATCACGAGGTATTCTGTTACTTTTCTCCTTCTTAACTCTTGGTTCTTCTTGTTTACTGCTCTGCCTTGCTTTTTCAGGTGGTATGGCAACCTTTTTCGGATCTTCACTTGGATCGGCAGCCGTGGGTTTTGGAGGGTCGTCCGGCTTTTGGCCGTGACACCTTCTTGATCTGCCTGAACGAGATGGAGCCACTTTGGGTGCGTCTTACGATGCGCTCATTGGGGCTTCACCAGAGTGGGTGGATCTTCCACCTTACCCACACTTGGGTCGTTCTACTCGCGGCCCGATCCAGAGATTGACCGGAAGAAGGAAGGCCGGTTCTTTGTCCGGATCCGGAAGAGGGGTGGCACCCCGGTGACTTCCGGTGCCTCGATAGTGATGACTATCTGCGTCGCTATGTGGCGACATTCGCCCACCTTTTCACCGAGGGTGGAGAGGTACGCACTTGTTGTTTTCACCATCGTTCTTCCTTTGCTTTGATGTCTAACCGTATGTTGCTTTCGAGCATTCGTGCGGAGCTGTCTCGTTTGAGGGCAGGGACAGCATCTTTGGAGGCTGAGTTGGAGCGACAGGTATTTTCTGTACTTTGCACCTTTCCATTGTTGGTTAACTGACCTTTCTTTCTTCTTTCTTTCAGCGACGTCGCTACCGAGGTTCCCGCCGGCAGGTAACACTCTTTACTTTTCTTTAATTCCATGAATGAATGTTGTCGACTGTCTCCTTTACTTCTTTCAGATCTCTCGGCTCCGCGAGCGCGTGGCCGAACTGGAGTTGGGTTCCCATCCGGCTGCCCCTGAGCCGACAGCTTTTGATGAGCCTCCCTTCGAGCCGTTTGACTTTGGCCAGCCTACGGGTCCCGAGCTACCTTCTCACCCTTTGCCGGTTGACCCTCCTCCCTTCATTCCTGCCGATCCTGGGAGCAGTTCTTCTGAGACGGGCTTCCTTCTTGAGGTGATTACTGCTTTTACTTATATTGTCTTCTTTCTTTAATTGCCTTGCTAATCTTTTCTTTTCTTGCGCATTGCCCACCGAAGGAACGGGTGGAGGCCCTTACTGCGAGGTGAATCTCCTTGACTTTCTCTTACTCGCTTTGCTTGATTCTAACATTTTCCTTTTGTAGAACAAGGATCTTTGGGCGAGGATTTCGATCTTCTGTAGGGGGTGCTCCGCCTCCTACCGGTGATCCCTTGGGTTTTCACCGCCTTCTACCGATGATCCCTTGGGTTTTCAAGACAAGGTACATAATTTTCTGCTCCACTTGTTATCATTTTCTTTCTTTCCTGACATTTTCCCGGTAGGTGATGGAGCTACAGAGGGAGCTCGGGCTCGAGCCCCTCGTAGGCATTCCGGATCCTGGTTCCTCTACTTCCGAGGTGCGATGTTTTTATTATGATTTTAAATTGGAAATGCTTGGACCGACGTCTCCTTTGGTTTCCACGGCATCGCTCGTAGGATAGAGGAGCCGACACGGGAGGTACATGTCCGATTCTTTTTCCTCAAGTCGCTTTTCTCAGAATCGATGTATCTCTTTGTCATCTCGTAGGTCGGGAGACTGGAGACTCGCGTGGTCGAGTTGTCACGGCCAGAGTCTGAGCAGATCCTCCTTCTTCGTCTTGAGCACTCCAGAGAGCTCCACCGGGTGGAGGCTGAGCATCGTCAGTTGATGATGCAGGCGTTGCAGTCTCGGAGCCACTCCCACCGCTCCGATTCTCGAGGGACCACACTGAGGGGACCTGCCCGCTCAGGTTCCTCTCAGTCCAGTAGTCGTAGGAGGCGAGATGAGGAGAGACTTGCCATGCCACCTCCGGATGATCAGGCACCAGAGGGAGGCGGCGATTTGTGATGTGCCGACCCCCTCCTATCTTTGATGTACTTTGTTTTTCCATAGTGATGGTTGTTGACTTCTTGACTCCTCGCTTTTACTCGAAGGGCGATTAGAAATTTATTCGTGCTTAGTCCCTTGCAAGAAAAAGGGCGAAATTGCCTTGATCTTTTGTCAAGGGACATAGGCCTTATCAAGGTAAAATAACAAAAAAAACATAAGTGTGCATAGAAAGGAAACATGCAAGACCGAAATTAAACATGAATGCAAAGGCAACTAGCAAAGCAAATTTTTTAGGTGTTTTGGGATTTTTGAGTTGTTTGAGTTTTGATGGTTTTATAATTTTTTGGTGTTTTGGGATTTTTGAGTTGTTTGGGTTTTGATGGTTTTATAATTTTTTGGTGTTTTGGGATTTTTGATTTGTTTGGGTTTTGATGGTTTTATAATTTTTTGGTGTTTTGGGATTTTTGATTTGTTTGGGTTTTGAATATTCTCTCATTTTTTAGAATTTTGATTTTTTTAAGATTCGTTTGGTATTTTCCAAAGTATTTGATTTTTTTTGTTGGTGTGAGGGACACGATCATTTCATCCTCTGCCCTGCTTGCCATAGGTGCTTCTCATTGTTACGTAAGGGTTAAGAGTAGGCATCAAGTGTAAGGAAGTGCCTAGCTTGAGATCTCCTGACCTTTTGCCCTTGATAGGCTATGGTTCTTCTCGGGTCTAGTCGGTCAACCTTACCCGCAAGGTTAAGGAGGGAAGAGGACTGATGGTAAGTCCTTACTAAGATTCAGGGGTGTCGAACTTGTTTCTCTACTAATACCCACATTGCCCGTTTGGGTTTTGACCTCTTCGGGTCCTTCCTTCTAGTCCATTTTCTTTGATGGCCCACATTCAGACAGGTCTTTCTTCTTTTTTGCTTGATTTTTGACCTGAGGGGTCATTGCCCATCTTTTGGAGCCCTTTTCTTTTGGACTTTTGTTGGTACACATTCAGACAGGTCTATTCTTTTGCTGACCTGAGGGGTCATTGCCCATCTTTTGGCACCTTTCCTTTTAATAAAAAAGGTTAGACCTTCAGAGGCATTTTCCAACTAAGGCAATGGGCATTTTCGATACTCCTCATTCTAACCCCTTTCATCTATTCTGGACCGAAACAAGAAGAGAATGGGATTAGGTTGACCTTCCTTTGCCAAGCGTTGCCTAGCTTTCTCTCTGACTTGTGATCATCGGATCTCAAAGCTAGGTGTGTAGTGTGTGCAGTATGATGCCTATCCTTATTTCCCTAGGCGACAAGTTGATGCTCCGGGCAAGTAAGCGTTGGATGTTATCATTATACTTCACACCTTTGATTTTATAGATTTTTTTTTTTGTGATTTTTGTTTTAAGGGAAATATTTTTTGAGGTAGACACCATTCCAGGGATGAGCTAGCTCTTCTCCTTCTGCATTAGTCAGCTTATATGAATTACCGGGATAAATGACCGAAATAACATAAGGACCCTCCCAATTTGGTTGAAGTTTGGAGCGGGGACCGCCCGGCTTAACAAATATTCTTTTAAGCACAACCTCACCGACTTCAAATTTTCTCTCCACCACCCTCTTCTGATAAAATCTTTTAAGTCTATTTTGGTAAGATCTAGCATGTTCGGCAGCGGCCAGCCTCCTCTCATCCAAGAGTTCGAGTTGCGCGATAAGCGAATCTCGGCGTTCATCCATCGGGATATCTCGATCGATCTGGACTCGGAGGGAAGGAATGATTACTTCGTATGGAACTACCGCCTCCATCCCAAATGCCAAAGCATAGGGGGTCTGACCTGTTGGGGTTCGAATAGAAGTGCGGTAGGCCCATAGAGCATCAACTAACTTATCTGGCCAGTCTGCGAACTTGCTAGACTTACAAGTCTTCTTAATGATTTTTATCAGGGTTTTATTGGTGGCTTCTGCTTGACCGTTGCCTTGAGGATAATATGGAGATGAATGATGCAATTTGATGCAATACCTGTTGCAAAGGTCACGTAGCTCCTGAGAGATGAATTGCGGTCCATTGTCGGTGACGATGTCGCTCGGGATCCCGAACACGGCAATGATGTTGCGCTTGATGAAGGTGCGGTCGTTGATGCCTTGATCTCCACATATGCTTCCGCTTCTGCCCACTTGGTGAAGTACTCCGTTGCAGTTAGGATGAAGGATTTGGTTTTGTTTATGGAGTTTGGGTCACCGAGGGGTCCGATAACATCAAAAGCCCACATAGCGAAGGGCCATGGGGCGTGAATCGGGTGAAGGGAAGATGCGGGAGAATGAATCTTGTCGGCGTGAAGTTGACATTGATGACAGTGCCGGACAAAGATCGAGCAATCTTCTTCCAGAGTAGGCCATACCCTTGCCTGATGATCTTCTTGGCGAGGGCTTGAGCATTTACATGGCCTCCACATACTCCGGTGTGTGCTTCTTTAAGCACCAATTCAGCTTCCTCTTCATCTACGCATCTTAACAGAACACCGGCCAAGCTCCTTTTGTAAAGTATCCCGCCTAAGATGGTGTATCTCTGGGAGACTCTCCTTATTGCTTTCTTTTCTTCGGCAGTTGATCCTGGTGGGTACGTCTGATCCTGACAGTAATTCGCAATCTCATAATACCATGGTCTCTCACCTTCTTCTAGTTCCTCCAACTCGACCAAAGATACTTCCTCCTTTTGCTCAATGTACTCTTTCCTTTCAAACTCTTCCTTAACCTTCAAGAACCGTGCATCTTCTACTGCCGGAATGGTACGTCGGCGAACATAGATCGTCCTAACCTGTCTTCCTAGCGGGACAGATAGTGAAGATGCCAGAGAGGCAAGAGCGTCGGCGAGAATATTTTGAGCACGAGGGACATGAATGAATTCGAGTTTGGAGAATAGCTTGATGTAGCAAGTGGTGAGTTCTTGGTATGGTTTGAGCCCAGGATGAGATGTGCGATATTTGGCCGCACTGGCGAAGTATCAATCGACTATCACCGATTACCCTTAGTTTAGTGACACCATAGAAGTGAGCGGCCTCTAGTCCGGCCAACAAGGCTTCATACTCGGCTATATTGGTTGTTCTTGGAAAATGGAGCAGAAAAGCCTGTGGAATGGTAACACCTTCGGGAGATAGAAGAACAATCCCTATCCTTCTACCCTGGGAGTTTAATGCCCCGCCAAAATATAGAGTACACAGATTAGAAGATTGAATGGACATCAATTCTTCATCGGGAAAATCTGTTGGATAGGGTCAAAGGTTGGGATAGGATGATGGGCAAGGTGCTCGGCAATTGCATAGCCCTTGATTGCCTTCTCGTTGGGTGTAGGTGATGTCAAATTGGGAAAGGAAACTCGCCAACGTGCCAAGCGATCGATCGGGACAGATTTTTCAAGGAGAAATTTGATGGGGATCATGCGAGCAATGAGATTAACCTCGTGAGCCACAAAGTAGTGTTGGAGCTTCGGGACCACCCAAACCAGGGCGGCACAGGTTTTCTCCATGGTTGTATACTTTTGTTCACAAGGATCAAAGATTTTGGACAGATAGTATGCCGCTCGCTCTTTCCCTTCATCATCTACTTGCGCCAACACTGCTCCCAAGGATCCTTCCAAGACTGAGATGTATAAGATCATGGGTTTGCCGGGAACCGGAGGTTTGAGCACAGGTGGGCTTGACAAATATTTCTTCAAACCATTAAATGCCTCTTGGCACCTCGAATCCCATCTGAATTCGGCCTTCGCCTTGGTTAACTCATAGAAAGGTTTGCACCTTTGGGAGTGCTGTGAGATAAACCGGCGAACGAACTGTAACCTGCCAATCAACCCTCTCAGCTCTTTTAGGTTCTTTGGTGGAGGCATGTCAATAATAGCTTTGGCCTTGTTGGGATCGATTTCGATGCCTCTTTTGCTGACAATGAACCCAAGTAACTTTCCAGACGATACTCCAAACACACATTTCTTGGGATTCATCTTGAGCTTATATTCCCTAGCTCGTTGCAAAACCCTCTTCAATACCTCAGCATGCTCCTCTTGGGTTCGAGATTTGACCACTAAATCATCCACGTACACCTCTACAAATTTATGCATCATATCATGAAATATTGCTACCATGGCCCTTTGATAAGTTGCTCCGGCATTCTTTAATCCGAAGGGCATGACAACGTAACAATAAGTTCCCCAAGGTGTAGTGAATGAGGTCTTCTCTTGATCCTCTTACGCTAACCGGATTTGATTATACCCCGAGTATCCATCCATGAATGATAGGGTTTCGTATCCGGGTGTTATCAACAAGAACATCGATATGAGGAAGGGGAAATCGTCTTTCGGACACGCTCGGTTTAAGTCCCCGAAGTCAATGCAAATTCGAATCTTTCCATCCTTTTTCATAATCGGGACTATATTTGCCACCCATTGTGGATAGAGGACGACTCTAATGAATTTTGCTTGGTGCAACTTATCGACCTCTTCCTTCATCTTTAATGCCACGTACGGGTGGAATCTTCTTAGCTTTTGCTTGACCGGGGTAGCCTCAGGTTTTAAAGTCAGTCGATGTTCTACCAATGATTTATCTAACCCCGGCATATCTTCGTATGTCCAAGCGAACGTGTCTTTGTATTCTTGCAATACCCCCATTAGATTTTGTTCTTCTAAAGGGGCGAGGTTGGCATTGATGAGGATATTCTTAGGATCTTCTGGTGTTCCAAGATTAAGTTCCTTAGTCGGTTCATCCACCGTGGCTGATGGTTCTTCGAATCTTCTTAAACCGGATGCATAGGCATCAGCCAAATCCTCCTCTTCATCCTCGGTGTCAGGATCCTTTTCTGATACAACCTCGTAGACCCCCAAAGTTGGATCAACATTGTTTCTCTCCTCATATCGAATTTCTCCTATCTGGATTGCATCCTCTAAATATTCCGGTAGCTTGGCGCATTTTAAGCTTTTCTGAGCTAACTGATGCAGATATCTCCCTGGAACTCTTCTACCTCTGATTTTTGTTTTGCTTTTTTGCCGTAAACTAAACCTAAAGAAGAAGAAGGTAAATAAGGAGGTGAGGAGGAGGTGGATGGAGTGGAATTTATTGACGAAGGGCAACGGAGATCGATCAGAGCTCGGCTGGCCTCCTGGTTCGGGTTGTCCTTCGGAGCGAGGTGGGATGGTTCTTCGAGCGAGATTTGGTTTGAGAAAAAGACGTTTTTTTTTGATCTTTTTGAGAAGTACTAAACATAAATACAGTGGGGGTTTGGTTGGTTGTTGTTTCCAACGGGGGTTGAGATATTGATAGAGAGGGGAACGAATCAAGCAAAGATAGGTAAAGAGGGCATCCGTCTTTGCTATCTGGAACTGACAATGGATTTGTCGGGAATGAGTCTGCTAGATCCGAGAAGATGACACTCGTTGAATGCCCTGGGCTTTGGCTGTTAGAAGGCTCGTTGCAGAACGATTCATCACTTGACCCTTCTTCAGCAAATAACCATGATACGTCAATATGTGTCTCATCCCCTAGGTCGCCCACCTTCTTCCTTTTCACTTGTTCTTGTGGTTCCCGCTCTTCAATCATTTGTATTGTTTCTCTTTTATCAAAGAACTTGCGCGGACATCCTTGGAAGTATTTTTGGCCGTTTTTCCGGCCATTATCACGTGTCCCATCATATCCTACCCCATTCCTTGATGTCGTCTTCACTAGCCGAATGGGTTACGTGATGCCTTGCGGTTCTTTCCCCAGTCCTCGGCCTTCTTGATATCCCGGACTCTCCATCATACGCCACCCAAGGGTTTTGGCGTTATCTTTCTTCTTTCTCCAAACTTGCCTAGACTTGTCTTCTATCCCTTGGTAGATCAAGGATTGTAAATGCGGTTGATTCGGCAAGCCGGGGGAGAGTAACCAAGCAGTCCACGGGCATACTCACTACTTTGACAACTTGTCCCTTGAAGGGAAATTTGATGCACCGATGATTGGTTGAAGCTACGGCCTCTAATGCTTCCGGGTAAGGCCTTCCCAGGATGGCTTTGTAAGTTGGATCCATATCCAAAACATGGAAGTCGACAGTAACAACCCGGGGTCCGAGTTTGACTTCAAGTGTGACCATGCCATGGGCGGGCCTCTTGGAATTATCGTATGCTATCACGGTGATTTGCGATGGCCGAATATCTTCTTCTGGGATTCCACACAACTGTAGTGTTTCTGGTGGCAAGACATTAATAGATGCACCGGTGTCAACTAGACAAGATTCAATATCTGTTCTGTTGATACTGATAGTGATACATAGTGCATATTTTCTTGTTTCTGGTTCGGCCAATTCTTCATTAGTGAAAATGAGAGCAGGATGTTCACTTCTCGGGGTTAAAACTGATGTAATCTTTTCCGGGGGAGAGTTTCATTGACCATCACTCTTTGCAGATATTGTTGAAGTACTTCTTGATGAGCTTTGGATCTTTTAATTAGCTCCAGAATGGAAATTCGCGCAGGGGTTTTATCCAGGTGCTTCAGCAAATCATAAGATGTTCCTGGTACTGGCTCTTCCGGGTGTTCTTCTTCTTCTTCTTGCGGTCGTCCTGGTTGTCCGGCCTGGGGAAAAATTCTTTGGAACATACGCCCGCTTCTAAGCACCGTGGCGAGCTGGGGAGTTATGATTGGTGTAGTGGAGATAGACGGAGGGTTAGGTCGGATGATAGGGGGCCTAGGCAGGGGTGTAGTGATGATGGTCCGAGTTGTAGGGGTACGAGTGGATTGTGGTGGCATGGTTGCACGAGGTGGTACAATGATGGGTCCTAGTGGCGGTGGTATTTGTGGGGGCTCGGCGGGCGGATCAAGGTCCTACCCGGTTGGAGTTGTATGGCTGGTGGTGTTATGGTTGGTTGTGGTGGCGTGCGGATAATCGGCGGTTGGCTTCTTCTGGCGGGGATAACTCGGGGTATGGAGTGAACGGTTCGGTTAACGTGGTTTGGAGGGTTGGTGTTTATGAAGGAAGCGGGTCCCTCTATTTGCCAATTTTGACCTCTATCGCGGGGTTCATCAGTGGAGGTTAAGATAGGGTTAACCCTCTGGTTTTCTGGTGCTGTTGCCGGTGCGTGCGCGGGTAGCGGGTTCTGAATAATTCCCAGGCCGGGTTCCTGTTGTTGTTGTCGAGCTGGTGCCTGCTGCTGCTGCTGGGGTTGGTTTTTCACTGCCTTGATGTATTCGCCCATTTGGCCCCAGTCAATGCTTCCTTGCTCGTGGAGGTCATGGATGTAATCTTTAAACTGAAAGCAGTTCTCCACTGTATGCCCTGGGAATCTGTGGTACAAGCAGTACTTGTCCGTGTTGGTATTCTGTGGCCACTCCAACTTTTCTCTCGGCAATGAGATCTGCCCTGCCGCCATAAGAGCGTTAAAAATATCTACGAGAGAGTATGGTAATGGCGGGTAATGATTTCTCCTAGGCCCTACTCTTCGTGGTACATAGGTGGCGGGGGAGGTGCCTGGTTGTAGGTGGTCGGTGGCGGGGAGGTTGAGGTGCAAAGGTCCGTACGGCCAACCGCCGGGGTTCTTTGGGGATTGGTGTCCGTATTGGTTGTTGGGGGTATTGGTTCGGCGTTTGGTGGCGGAAAGGTTGGGGTTGGATGCGGGGGCGAGGCGCCGATTGGATTTGGCGTGGGTTTCTATCTTGGGGATTCTGTATTGCAGTTGGTGCTTGATGGGCGGGTTCCCTAGGATATTGACGTGTTCGTTGGTTACCACGCCTTCAGTCACGGGCCCAGAAGTGGTGGTGGTTGTTTTTTTGGTGACTCGGGGCCTAGGGTCGAAAAGGTTCATAATGGGAGAGTCTCGGAGCTGTGTTTGGATATACCGTGCTCTCTCATAGAGTTCGCTCATCGTGGCGAGGGTGATGTAATGCCAATACATTTTTTAAAGCGGGAGTGGCGTTGGTGATGATCATCTTAACTTGTTCCGATTCGGACGGTGCATTTGTCAATCTTTACGCCATTGCTCTCCACCTATCGGCATACCCGATAAAATCTTCATCATTCTTCATCCTTTCAGCCATGAGGTCGGTGATGGAATAAGTTGGTCCGACCCTATCTTGATATCTTTGCAAAAATTTGGCCTTGACGACTTCAAAGTTACTTGCATCTGAAGGGTCAAGTGAGTAAAACCATTCTAAAGCCGAGTCCTCCAATGATCTTCGGAAAAGAAAAGCCAGGGCCCTCGGATCGTTCTGCCACATTACTGACTCATAGAGAAAGTCTTTAACATGAATGAAGGGATTACCGGTTCCGTTGTAGCGACGGTATACCGGCATCTCAGAGGGAGGTAGATAAAAAGTAGGGAGAAAAGGAAGAGAAATTTCGGGGGCTGCCTTGGCGTCGATCAAACGTCGGAGTTCTCTATATTGTTCGTCCATGCGATTGATTTTATTGATCATAGCCGGATCGACGAAGGTTCCCCAAGAGGAGGAGGAGGAGCGGGTGCTTGGTGTACCGGGATCGGGATTTGGTGGGCCGAAGTGACCGGATGAGAAGGGTAGACTGGGGGATGCACCAAAGGGGGAGTAGGGTTGAGATGATTAGAAGAATAAACAGGTGGTCTAGAAGGGACGACCACATTCGTATGGGGGTGATCTAGATTAGCCACCGGATGAGGTGAAATTGGGGCTAGGAGCCCGGTATGGGAATGGCCATGAGTGGGCACATTGGGTTGGTGTGCCACTGACCGAGGAGTAGAGATATGAAGGCCACATTCGGTAGGAATGTGGTCGGTGGGGGACTTGCCCTTGAGAATGGCTTTGATAGCCTGGAGTTGGGTAGGGTCGGCATGAGAGAATGCCTCCCAAAGTGAATTTGGATTGGGTCGAGGAGAAGTTTGACTAGGTTCGGGGAGAACTTCGGAGTTCGTTGACGGCACATACGGCATCGGGGTAGAAGTAAGACTCGGTCGTATTCCAATTGCGCTGCTCGCATCTTTGATCCGCCATTCCGATAACTCGACTGACCTCAAGTTCATAAACACGCCAGAAAAAGAAGGTTGGCAAATAAAAGTTCAAGAATTTTTGGTTTTGATTTTTGACCTCTTTTGTTTTGATTTTCTTGTGTTTGGACAAGCAAGTTGTCAAGCAAATTAACCTCAAGTAAAATTTTTTGTTTTGGTTCTTTTCAGGTGATTTTGGGATTTTTGTTTAGTTTTCAGTTTTTGTTTGCAAACAAGTAATAGCAAAGACTTGGAATGATTAACGCAATTTTTTTGTTTCAATCTCAGATTAATGGCTTGTTAAGAGAAATATTGTCCACTCAAATAAATGGGTAGGACCCTATGCTCTCACAACACCGAGCAATCTAAGGTTGTCACTCTTTTCACAACGATGGGTAATAGGTATTCCGGGTTTTGGGATAAAGTGGTACAACCAGCCCGATCGATGAAGAGGGAATCCTTCACGTCCGGGGACTTATGGAGGTCTTGATGGAAGCTACCCGGTCCTTCCGAGAGGGAATCCCCGGAGGAGGAGTTGGCAACCACCAAGAGGGGTGTTTGGATGTGTGGGGCTTTGGGAGGAGAGAGCCTCCCTTCTCGGATGTCCTAAGGAGACGGGCGGACCCGAAACTCCGATGCAAACTAAATGCAAGTGAAATTTCAAGGAATAAGAAGCAATCAAGAAGAAAATAAAAGCATACAATGATTAATGAGATGTTTGTAGGAAGCAAGTGAACAAGACAATGATATAAAATTAAACTAGGATGGAAGAAAGAACTAATTTAACTAAGCATGCTTTGAGAGATTTAAAGGAGAACTAGACTTAGCAAAGAAGATGATATCTAAAATACTAAGGTGAAATAAGTTGATTATCAAAGCTGGAAATCAGAGGGATATGCTTTTTTTTTTTAAAAGATAAACGGAGAGCAAGTAAACTTGGAAGAGACAAGATGATGCTTCGAAGAAAAGTAAGCAACGTAAACAAGCAACAATGTAAGGAAATGGAGATGACTCACATGGAAATGAAAGTAAACATGATTTTCAGATGGACATTCTTAGGAAAATAAAGTGGGATTTCACTAAAGCAAAGTCGGTCCCACCGTGGTCGCCAAAAGGTGTAAGCACCCGGAACGGGACATCCGCGGATCCCCCGGAACCCCCTTACGCCCGGCCTCGGTGTTCGTCGGTGGGTGGGTGGTGTGTTTTGTGTGTGGTCGCCAGGAACCAAAGGCTCCAAAGTATGATGGGATGAAAAAAAAATGAAATAGAAAGATGACCGTCGTACCTCCGGAAGCGGGGAGATTGTTGAGTTCCGACTTCTCCTCTCTCGGCCGGCCGAAAGAAGAGAGCTTAGTGAATCCCTTGCCTTCAATCCGGTTGAAGCTCCGCCTCGATCGGATCTACCTAAGAATGTCCATAAGAAAACATGTAGACAAGTGAAGGTTTCATTAGTTCTAACGAAAGCATAGCATCGAGCTCGAATTTAGATTCAAACATGCAAATGGGAAAAGACTAACCGGATTGGGACGAAATCCCAACCCCTATTTTTGGTAGGTTTTAAACGTATGTGAAATGCAAAGATGCTCTAAGACGTGCTAAATAACTTGATGATCGATGCAAAAGCGAAAAGGGAGACAAAACTCGATTAAACGGACGATCGGAATCTAAAAATAACGAAAACAAGCTTCGTCCTTCCCGGTGCCCTGTATATAGGGCGCCAGAGAAGGTGCCCCTTTATAGGGCGCGTTGACCAAGTCAAAGCGCCCGTATACGGGGCACTAAGTCCGGCCCGAACAGATTTTCTTCTCCTCTTCGCGGCGCTGCTCCGGAGTGCCGGGAGGCTTCCGGGACGAAGTAGGGGCTCCTCCTTGTAGACAATACTCAAATGAAGCCCATGGAAGAGGGTTTGGGTGCTGGATAAAAGAGGAGAGACGGGTAGAAGCTCTCAAAGTTGGAGAAAAATCATATTTACGGGTGACGAAACAGGGGGTTTTGGGGTTTTTGGTGGGAGATTTTGGATCGGCTTGGGAGGCTTTTGGAGGTTCAATGTGGCTTAGAATCGTAGCGTTGGATGGTCTCTAGGGTGCCACGGAGTTGGAACCTCCCTAAGTTCCAAATGGGCTTCTATTTATAGCCCAAAAGAGGGTACTTTGGCCATTTTCGAAAAACAGTGCCATGTGGCATAGCGCCCTATATATGGGGTGCTAGCATCACGAGATATGTCAGATCGACAAGACAAGTCACTGCGGGGGGTCAAATCAGCCTGTCAAATCGATCGGATTTGGTTCCAGGCGCCCTGTTTATAGGGCGCCTGGTGCCCTGTATACAGGGCGCCAGGTGCCCTGTTTATAGGGCGCCTGGTGCCCTATAAACAGGGCGCTAGGTGCCCTATTCTTGGGGCGTTCGGCTGGTCTGGTTGCTTGATGGACCCACTTTCGGAATATGCCAAAACTCGATCTGTCCGGAAAACACGACGTGCTTTAAATATTCTTTATGAAAACAAGAATTTGGACTTTCCAACTGGGCCAAAATTGCGTGTCTACAGTAATTTACTAGTTGCAATTATTTCAACTTTTAAACATATTCAACTTCTAGAGTTATGACCTTGTGACAAACACCACACCAAATACTCTAGTTAGGTCAAATTTTCTTATTACGTTATGGGAATGGATTCTCAACATTACCCTTGTGGGAAACATAACAAGATCATGCCAATGGTCCACCCCAAGCTTTGGAAAATACTTTGGTCATGATCACCAATCACTTGTTGAATGAGTCTTATGAGAAACACAACAATCTCATCTAATCTAAAATTGGCTCATCAAGACTAACAATAGAAGACTATGAGAGCCATTCTTAATGTCTCACATTTATCAACTTAATTTAAATGAAGTGGGATTTATTTTTAATCTCATCATGATACGTGCTACTTATATATGTATATACCTTTGAAGTATAATATATCTAAGGTATAACCTATAGCACACAAATGCATATCATCTATGCAAAAATATATGAATGATCCTGGACTTAATTCTAATAATGCACCACCAGAACTAGATTGGTGTGCAAAAAGGAATCAACATCCTATGTTGGAATAAATTAAGACTCCACTTCACGAATAACTCTTCTCCAAGTGGTCCCTCTCTCCTCCTCCATTATCCATTTTTCTAGTCATTACAAGAGATTTAAGGGTGCATAGGGCCACACATATGTACATCATTCAAATAACAAACCTTGGTTTTAACTAAGGGGAGTACATAACATGGAAAAGGTAGAATATACAATCAAAATTGATAAGAGATGGGATTAGGCATGCATGACTTTATAAATACATGCCAACATCATTAAACATCATCACAAGGCATTGAATTTAAGTCCATAATCTCTATGATTTCACACCATTAATCATTACATGAATATAGTATGAATGAGTAATAATTATATGCTATAACATTTATACCATAAAATTATAACTAAAAGTATCAATTTCATGCTTACCATTTTTTCATGAAAAAATAACATGAAACAAACATAAAAACTTTATATGCTTTAAATAAGCTAATCTAAACTATTTAGATTAATCATGTGTTCACAAAATTGTACGTGGGTCAAAATTAATGTTCAAATCACCATTTTGCAAAATCATATTTTACTGAACTAATTTAGACATTAATTTAATTAGTTAAATACTTAAAATAATTTTAAAAATTAAATAAAAATAAATATGTGACAACAAGGCTAATAATCACATAACAAATAATCAAACACTTTAATAATATATTATATAATTTTTTAAAATCTTTTAGAAATTTATTTAGTATTTTTAACATTTTTAAGCACTTTAAAAACGTTCATAAAAATAGTGGCAAGCATATGTGACTAGTCAAATCATGCATTAATCTAGAGTTTTAAGCATTAGATCCACTTTGGTGAATCCTTATCGAGTCCTGATGGACCCAATAGTGCCTCTTGTTATAATCATGCCATAGGCAGTGGAAGTTGTGATCCCTTGGATTTCATGATTTTTGTCTCAATTAGAACTGAATGGCATTACTAAGAAATGGATTTGAACCAAATAAAAAATACTCTCATGGGATTCAACCAATCTTTCAAGGCTAGAGAAGAACGAACATATCCATGCGCTCTAAGCTAACCAAGTTCACGACCTCTATTGATTGTAGATTTGTAGATATGCTATTTTAACTTGGACGATGAGCTTAAATATTTTGTTAATAAAGAACATTTCATATCCATGTCAAGTAGTCCAAAACACAGCACAACAAATGTGAAACTAAGTTTCTAGCTCCTGGTGTCCACTTAAAGGGACCACTTGGCACCCCCCTAAGAGGCCACTAGGTGCCTAGTAAAGAGGGTGCCTAGCACTCCCCCAAGGAGATGTTTTCTCCTTCTAGAAGATGATTTAATCTTTTTACACATGTTTCGAGGCTTAACTTATTAGAGGAAAAATGCCCCGATGGGGGGGCATTTGGCTTCTTGTCGAGGGGGACATTTGTGGAAACCAAACCTGTGTTTTAGCTATTTTGGGATATCCCTCTTCTATAAAAGGGGTAATCTCTTAAAAGAGATCTTTGGCCACCCCCATTGATCCCTCTCATGATTTAGCAACCATAGAGATCCAAAAGAGCTTAGATATCTCCCAAACTTCTCAAAGATCTAATCTTTTTTCTAGGTTTTATCGTTTCTAAGCC
Organism: Cryptocoryne crispatula var. balansae; assembly: GCA_036172225.1. Taxonomy (NCBI): domain Eukaryota; kingdom Viridiplantae; phylum Streptophyta; class Magnoliopsida; order Alismatales; family Araceae; genus Cryptocoryne; species Cryptocoryne crispatula. The sequence goes on from CM069925.1 coordinate 22,109,444, forward strand.
CTTGCATCTGTTGCTTCAACAAGGGAGTATTTCTTTCTAGGTTTCAAATTTCTCTTGCTATTTTCTTCATTTGTAAGCATCATTTCTTTATGTTCAACATCATCTCCACGTTTGTCTAGTTTACTTTTTCATTTTATATCTCATCATACCTATAAAACTTCAAAAAAGAGAGGTTAGGCATTAGTCCCTATCTGGTCAATTCTCTTCCATTTGTCACGTATGCTTGTTTATTTTACAAATACTGCACTTTATTTATAGTTTTAATGTTCTTTCATTTGGTTTCTTTTCATTATTTTGTGTAGCATCAACTGCATTATTCAGTTAAAGAACAAGCTTGGGCTCCTAGTTTTCAGCTTAATAGAGAAGAGAAAGTTGCAACCAATGCACACATCTCCCTCATCAACGTACACGGTCAACAAACTTAGTGTTTTGTATTCCATATCCACTTTCATTTACTTTTGGAGCTCACGGCTCTTGGTAACCACTTTCTTTTCTTTTCTGACTCTCTATCATTTTTCTTTTTCTTCCCCTATATCCTTCAACAACCTAAACCTCTCCTCTAGCACCCAATGGTCGAAAGTTTGGTGACCAAAGTGAATGTGGAGAAGAGAAAAAGAACGAGTAAGAAGATGTCATGGGCATCACAGAAGAAATCTCCATCCAAAACTTTTAGCGACCACAGTGGAACAATTAATGCCCAAAATTTGCTTTTTCATCAAATTCTTATTTTATTCTAGTAAATTGTATTACTATTTCTTTTACTTAACACTTTAAATTTCATAAGTTCTATTGCCATTTAATTTCTAATTTCTTTTAATCATTTTCCGATCTATGTTGACCTACATTCACCTTCCATCCCCAAGTAGATGACATCATCCAACTCCCACTTGAGCTATTTACTTTCTTGCAACTTTATTTAGTATCATTGCACACCTTTACTTTTTTGCATTGTCTTTTATTTCCTTGCATTTCCATTTACTTATTTGCATTACTCTTTAATTTACATGCATTATCATTTTATATTACTTGCATTGTCATTTACATTTTTCGCAATCTCATTTACTTTCTTTTAAAGTTTATTTGCACCTTGGTTCCTGAGTGAACCAATCCCCATTTCTTATCTCTTTTATTTCTTTAACAAGTTATTTTGAGTTGCTTTACATTTCACTTCTACCTTCACTCACCGCGGGACATCCATTAAACAAACAAATGGCCTATCTCTAGAATTCTTGGTGCCCGCCAATTATGTGCTAGATGCCCCCTTAAACAAGGTGCCAAGTCCTCTAGAGAGGCGCTGTTCTTGTTGCTTTGTTATGGTTCAAGTCACTTCAGTTTATTCTTCTTCCTTATATGTTTTACTAACATTTCATCTTCTTCTCAAGCATAAGTTGTTATTTCAAGATCATCTACCATCATTGCTTTCTTGCTTATCATTGTTATATTTACTCCATGCTTTGCTCACTATAAAAAAATAGGTTATTGGGGACGGCTTAAAGCCGTCCCAAAAACCCAAAAGCAAATTAGCGACGGCTTACAAGTCGTCGCAAATGCGTCACAAATAACGTCGTCGCCAATATTATTAGTGACGATTATTTGTAAGCCATCGCAAGTAAGTTTACTTGTGATGGCTTTTAAGCCGTCGCATTAAAGTTTAATAAGACAGGTTTCAACTTATTGGGGATGGCTTACGAAGCTGTCGCCAATATTATTGGCGACGGCTTGTGTGGCCATCGCAAATGGTAAAGAGAAACCCCACGGGGGGTTTTGTGAATTTTGTTTTCTGGTTTTGCGACGGCTTTAAACTTTATTTGGGATGGCTTTAGCCGTCTCATATAAGCTTATTGGCGATGGCTGAATGAAGCTATCGCCAATAAGTTTTTTTTTTGCAAAAAAAAAAATGAATGGCGGGATTGGATCGATTCTTGGATCGAATCAGGAAGACCAATCATTCTCGATAACTTCCAGAAAGGCCCAGAGTCGGATCGACCAATCCAAAAATTGACTTATATTAACCAATTCGGTGTCAAATTGCTCAATTCAAATTCGAAACATCATCGAATTAGGGATTTTATTTGTTTTGGCTAATTCGGTGTCAGATTATCCAATTCAAATCCGGAACGGGCATTGGATTCAGGATTTTATTCTTTTCGGCCAATCCAGCATTGGATTGCCCAATTCAAACCCGGTTTGCTGGATTGCTAAAATAGGATATTTTTGCCCAATCCGATGTTGGATTGGCCAAGTCAAAGCCAGAACGAGATCTAATTGGGCAATCCGGCATCGGCTTGAAAATTTTTATCTTTTTGGCCAATCTAGTATCGGATTACTTAATTCAAACCTGGAACGGGCATCAATTGGGAAATTCAGCATTGGCTTGGGAATTTTGATCTTTTTGACCAATATGGCGCCGAATTACCCATTTGAAACCCGGAACGGATTTGGATTGGCCAATCTGGCATTGGATTGGGATTTGGAGATTTTCTTCACAATCCGATGCCGAATTGACAAATTCAAATCCGGAAGAAGATTGAATAAATTTAAATAACATATCAAGTACACATCTTTTTTCACATTCACATACAAAAATTCAAAGGAACAATCCACATTCACATACCAAATTCAAATTAACATTCACATACCAAATTTAAATTCACATTTACATACCAAATTTAAATTCACATTCATACTCCAAACTATTTTGATACATTAAAACATTGACATCCAAGGAGAGTATAAAATACATATATATCTATTCGTCTTCTTCATCTTCATCTTCATCTTCACTCTCCTCGCCATCCTCGTAGTCCTCGTCGTCATCGTCACTTTTGTTGTCTATTTGTTGAGGCGGAGGATGCCCTGATGTGGATGGCACATCAGAAGCTGGGAACTTTTGAGTCAACCCTTCTATAATCAGATTGAGGTGATCGAAATTTTCTTGGAATGATTTCTGTTGATTATCCAGCTGTTGTTTCAATTAAGTAATTTGTTCTTCATAACGTTTATTGATTTATGCTTGCCTCGCCACCTGAGCTCTAAGATCCTGAACTTCATGAGTCAAGCTAGAAGCACCTCCACTTGACTCACCATACCAAGTGTGGGGAGTTTCACCTCGCCCACCACATCGGATGCATCCTGGTCGATCTCTACCGAATTCGGATACAATAGCTTCCTCCACAATGAGTGGAGGCTGCGATACCCCAGCATCCGAGGATTCAGATACTGGGGGATTCATCAATCCTTGCATATTTTTCTATATAAATAATATGATAAAAAGTAAAATTAAAATGTTGAATTGGAAATTATAAAGAAAAAAACATTTTGGCAACTAATCATTACCATTATAAGACGACTTTGTTCATTATCCCAAATGATTGCTCCATCAAGCTCCTCATGCGTTTGACTCATCTGGAGTACCTCCGGACGAGTTGGAGGACAACCTTCTTTTCGTACCTGTCCACAAAATTAAAAAAAAGAATAAAGAATTCGGAAATAAGGATCAACTAATATGAAAATTTAAGTTTTTACTACTTACAAAATCTCTTTCTAACTGGTGTATGTTTGTTCTTCCTCTCCTGTACGGCATTGTTAATTGTCACCTATTACTGGCATTTTTTTCACTCAGCGCCTACAAATATATATATATATATATAAATGAAATAACATTTCTCGACATTAAAAAACTAATTATAAGAGAAGAGATTTGTTTGATTTACTCTGGCTTCATCTTGACTAAATAAATGGCACATATGATGCCATTGTTCCTCGTTGCATTGTGGAGGAATGTTGGCATGAGCTTCCTCCATTGATCGTCATGTAAAATATTTTAGAAAAATATTGTTAACAAAAAATTGGCTATCTCGAAATTACATTATATAAATTATATTTTATCTTTCTTTTCAAATGATTTCTTTGTTTTCTTTGCATATCTCTCATATGCCTTAATATTTGTGCATTGGATTGTGGATTCTGCTCAAAGATAAAATGTTGCTACATCAATATAAGAATGATTAAAAAGTTGACAAAAATTTAAACAAGATGAAGTTACTTAAATGTTACCTCTAAATCACGGAATATGGCATCCTTTTTCTCCTGCGGTAGAGCAATGTAATTATGCTCCCACAAATCATAATGAACTCTGTTCATAACTCCAAAGTAGGAGGTAAACTGCTTCCCGTGTGATTGAATGCCAGATCCTCCTACTATATCAACGTTTTATGACTCATCAGGCCCAAGTGTTCGCACACCGATGGCCTTTGCTGGACCTCTCCCATGTCTAACTGATGTAGCTACTTAAGTATAAATTAAAAATTACAATTAGACAACAAATACTTTTAAGCATAAATTAAAAATATACATGAAGTATGGGAAGATGGACTACTACCATCTGTAGGAGACGTCGTCGAAGCCCAGTGAGAACGAGCCTAAGATGGACTAGGCTCATGGGGTGCCTCCCGAATTGGCTTGGAAGCAACACCCCTGGAGGTAGAAGGTCAATCCTTAGATGCCTAAGATCGACCCCGTGATCCACCACCCTCAGATGGCGTAGCCGCCTGAGATATCCTCCGACTCTTGCTAAAAATGCTCTTCATCTATCACATAAAAATATTAGGCTATGGGTTGAGTTTAATCAACTTATGATTTTGATCTTTTTGGTCAATCCGGTGCCAGATTTCCCAACCCAAACCTAGAACAGGCCTCAGATTGGGCAAGCCAACTTTGGATTGTGAAATTTCATCTTTTTGGTCAATCTGGTGTCGGATTGCCCAACCCAAATCCAGAGCGAGCCTCAGATTGGGCAATCCAGCTTCGGATTGTGGAATTTCATCTTTTTCACCAATCTGGTGCCGGATTGCTCAATCCAAACCTAGAACGGGTGTCAGATTGGGCAACCCGACTTCGAATTGTGGAATTTCATCGTTTTTGACAATCCAGTGCTAGATTGTCCAATCCAAACCCGGAACGGGCGTCGGATTGGGCAATCCGGCTTCGAATTGACTTAGAAGAGAAGACTTCGGATCTGTCTGTGCAGCGCCGGTGTTGAAGCCATAACAAGCAGGGAGAATGTCAGAATTGATCTCTATTTGTTGTAGATGAAAGATATCTTGATGAAGAACACTTCTTCTGAAGTAAGTCAGGCTGTAAAATGACTATAAAGATCTGTAGAAGCCGATGATCAGTAGTGTAGCACGTCGGAGCATAGACCAACTTCTTTCTCACTTTGGAACGATCTTCGGGCACCGAGACAAAGAGAGGACGATTTGGAGAGGTTGGGATGAGCCTAGGGTGGCTGGAAGACAAGAATAAGAGAGTTGGAGGATGGGAATGTCCTTCTTAGGTCGTTCATATGAGTCTCCCTTTATAGGGGATGAAAAACAGGTCAAAAAATAGCAAGTTTTGATACATCCGACCATATGTTGGATTTCCTCCATTTAATGTTGCTAATTTTCATCCTAAGGCATCTGAAACTTACCCAAATGATTAAGAGGGATTGTAAACCCTGGATCACCTTCCCCATGTTCAAAATATGTCTCCACTTGAAAAGAAAACAAATCTGGTCTAAAAATAGCAAGTTTTGATGTAAAAGACAACAAGTTGGATTGCCAACATTAGATGATGCTAATTTCAACCATGAAGCTTCCAGATACTTTACCAAGTGATATGTAGGAGGATAAAGGAAGGTAAGGTAGTGAATTGGTTATATATGTGCCTAATGGGCTAGGCTTGCATGCAATTGGGCTTGATTGGTGTTGCGTGCAGATAGAATTGCATGTCTGACTTCTAAAAGGCACTGCGGACAAATGGTAGATCGGAATTGAATGCCGTTTATTGCATTGAAAAGAGGACTCATAGAGGAAGACTATTTATGTTTAAGACTTATTCATTAGAAATCCAAAAAATTCTGCGAAAAAATTTCAAATAGAAGATATGAAGGGAAAAGTATAATTTGGCACACAACCAAATGGTGCGACCTTGATGCAAAGACCACCAAGAGAAACATGGAAGTTAGGATAGGCTCTCATTTGGAAAAAATGGATTTGATTATATATCAACAACTCTTCCTCAAATTTATAGTGAACTCCTCGGCTTGTCAAAAAGAATGCTTCAATTTGATTTTGAAGGTCTAAAAGAGATGTTGCCAATGGAATAAGAGTTTAAGCCCCAAATAAGGCCAAATTGGCATGTCTACAGCTTGCCTCGCCTTGATGTCTGCTTTGCAAGGGAAGGTTATGTAGTGAAGTGAAGTGAAATGTAGAGGAATGTAGCGAAGTGAAATGAGTTGTAATGGAATGTAGTGGAGCGAAATAGTGATGGACTGAAAAGGTGGCATCAAGGTGTAGATATAGACACGCTCAACGACTAAATTCGGCAAAGAGAATCTCTTCATGTTCCTTGGATTATTGCCACGTCTCACCAAGCCTTCTTACATCCGATTGGTAAAAGATGTGCCACGGGCACGAGAGAAGAATAGCCAACCCCCAACGTGGTGGGGAGTCCCCGAATCATGGGTTCGTGGGTTCATCATCAGCTAGCAACCCGATCTTTGCGGTGTTCCTATACTGTGATGGGCTAAGGTTTAAAAAGTGAATTGTTTTGTAAAATAAGATAATACCAATCGAGTATGTTCAGGCTCTCAGATTCATTTATGCTTTTCAAGAAACATGATTTGATTCAGAATAGAATGATCTCTTATGGCAAAGCTCAATCAACAGACAGTGAGGATAATGGTGGTGCAAGAATGATGATCAAAATGGGTGCCCATGGTGGGATGAGGTGACTGTCATGGTGGCATGAATAGTGTTGCAATGACCACAATGGGGATAGAAATGAAAGATTTGGAGGCACAAGGTGATTGTTATAGATGACGAACACAATAGGATTAACGAACACGGTGGGATATTGAAAAGGTCATAATTGGGATAAATCATGGGATGAAGAGACTTGGTGGGATTCAGAGATCATGGTGATAAGGTGAAGATTATGATGGGATGTATGCAATGACAACAAAAAAATTCAATGAGACTAATACTACATGATGCATGCTGGGCTAAAAAAGTCAAAAAATTACTTAACAAACTAGTTGAAGATATAGATTGAACATCAAAGGTCAGGATACCCAATTGGGAACCATCGTCCCTCGATATTTAATTTTGGCTTATCCGTGAGCACAAAAAATGACCCGACATCATGGATTTTGATGAAGGGGATCTCGGGCCCAGTCCTTTTTTGCACTCGCAGTCTTCAACATCAATGCATAAATAAGTAATAATGCACCTAATATATGCTAAGAAGTAAAATGATAATGGTGAGTTTGTGGTGTGATAACACGCATTATCACAAAAGAGTTCATGTGCCTTGATGAAGACACAGAGCAAAAAGTTCCTCAACAAAGTAGAGGCCGAGGTGATGACGACACCTCCTCCTAAGAATCCTTAGGGAAGGGAAGTGGCAAACATTGCCTTGTTGAAATTTTGAAAAGGGCTCCTCGGCGAAGTTGAGGCCGAGGTCATGGTGACACCTCCTCCTAAGAATCCTCGGGGGAGGGAAGTGGCGAGCATCGCCTTGTTGTGCAGTTTTCCTTGTTTGTTCTTCGTGCTTGAAATACTCGAAAAACGAGATTAGAATGTCAGTATGGCTTATCCCCCTTGCAAGTTGCAATATGTCTTGACCTATGTCAAGGGGTAATAGGCTTCTTAATGAAGTAACAAATATACAATGAAAAAAATTTGAAACATGAGAGACTGAAAGTAAATATGAATGTAAAGGCGAAAATTAAAACTAAGCGTGATGATGAAAAATTTAAAAATTTTTTATTGGAAATTGAATTGAAAAAATTCAACTTTTTAGTATTTTTTTTAAAAAATAGTTTTTAAAATTATTTTTCGAGTTTTTGAAGATATTCAATTTTTTTTGGAGTTTTTGAAAATATTTACTTTTTGTAACTTTTGAAAGTATTGACTTTTGGGGGGAGAGAAAAATCGGTATTGACAAAAGTTCTCATCACTTGGTTATTTTTCTAGGTTCGTTGGTAGACACCATGTGCAAAATGGGGTTCCTTGCCCAGAATATTTCTAACCTTCAACCTTTGATCGGATAGAGTTTAGCTTCGATTTAGTTGGTCCACCAACACCTTGGGGGGTTAAGAATGAAGAATTGATAAGGAAGTCCTTGATAAGCTTTGGAGATGTTGAGAGGAATTTCTCTACTCACACCCAATTGCCCGTTGGGGTTCGGCCTCTTCGGTTCTTTTCTTCTTTATTGACAACAGTATTTTTGTGGCACACATTCGGACAGGTCTTTGACCTGTGGGGTCATTGCCCATCTTTTGGCACCTTTTTCATTTTCTACTTTTCTAGGTACTCATTCAGACAGGCCCATATTTGTTTAAACCTGTGGGGTTCATTGCCCATCTTTTGGCACCCTTTTCTTTGGAAAAGTTGGACCTTTCGAGATGGCCTCCTATTAAGGCGGTGGATGCTTTCGATACTCTCCCCCTCTAGTCCCCTTTTCCTATCTTGGATTGAACAGAAGAGAGTAGGGTGAGGGTTTTCCTTCCATCTCTGAGCCTTGACTAGCTTCTCTCGGGTGTCAGGTCATCTAGATTCTGAGATAGGAACGTGTTGTGTGTGTAGTATGGTATCTACCCTCGAATCCTAAAGAACATCCTAGGACATGTGGACTCAAGTCATACTGGTAGTTCTCTCTATTTTTGAGGTAGATTACATTCCATAGGTGAATCAATTTTCGCAAGCCTTGCAATGTAAAGAATTTGTTTAATAAAAACAAGGTAGCTACAAATATCGTCAATCATGAATTTCTCTCCATTAAAATTGTAAAGTTCAAAATCATTTCAAACAAATATTGCTAATGATGATGAATGCAATGTAATACCTGAGAGAAGAAGAAGTTCATTGCTAATGACGACTTTGTTTGTGCTTGCCTTGCCTTGCCTTGCCCAACTGCTTCCACTTTGATATGCTCCATATCGCATTGGATTGAAGATTCAGAGTCATATGATGAAGTGAAAGATGTGGAGGATTTGATTTAGCATGGCGGAGTCAAAATGAAAGATGCGGAGGATTTGATTCAGCAAGCCCGATTGATTAAAAGGGGCACGTGGGCCCGGTTGAAGAAAAGAGGCATAAGAGCCCGATTGATGAAGAGGGGCACATGGGCCCAGTTGAAGGAAAGGGGTGCAAGAGCCTGGTTGATGGAAAGGGGCACATGGTCCCGGTTGGATAAAAGGGGCATAAGGGCCCAATTGTAGAGGAGGGGCATGAGGGCCCAGTTGAGTGGGATAAAGTGTGGGTCGTGGCCCTAAGATTGATAGATTTTGGGCCCATGGGCCCAATTGATGATTGTGAGAAGGATAAAGAAAGGGTGGTGGCCCTAAGATTGAAGAATTGTAGGCCCATGGGCCTGATTTTTGATTGAGAGGAGGGTAGAGAAAGGGTCATGCCCTAAGATTGATTGATCGTGGGCCCATGGGCCGGATTGTTGCTTAGGAGAAGAATGGAGTAAGGGTCGTGGCCCTAAGATTGATGCTAAGGGATTTGCCTGCCTATCTAGAGGAGGTCTCAGTATCCCTTTGTCTATGCCCTTCTGGAGGCTTGTCGATTCATTTTCCATTTCACTGACCAATTCTATATTTTTTCGTTCAGGGGTCAATTCTATCTCCCCAACTTCAAGGATCAATTCTAATGATGGCAATATTTGATCTATACCTGGAGAATCCTTGCCTAGTCCTTGACAATCAACTAAATTTATGATCTCCTCATCAAAGCTCCTTACAGTAGGCTTCTCCTTAGGTTGTTCTAGGGAAGAGGGCATGCCTAGTTTAGGGGATTCTAGAATAATAGAAGAGTTTGGTTCGACCTCCCCTACTGGCTGACTTTGATCTTGAGAGACAACAATGATATGTTGAGGAGTTGATTCCTCTGCCAGGGTAGGAGCACAAATGGTTAGAGCAATTAAAACATCTGCTGGGGTAGGAGCTTGAAGGGTCGAAGTGACTGAATTTTCTATTGCAGTAGGAGCAAGAATAGTAGGAGTGATTGATTCCTCTGCCAAGGCAGGAGCATGAAGAGTCGAAGTGACTAAATCATCTACCATAGTAGGAGCAGGAATGATTAGATTACTTGGTTCCTCTTCCATGGTAGGAGCATGAATGACAGGAGTGACTGGTTTCTCTGCCAAGGCAGGAGCAATAGAAGAAACAAGGGCCTTAACTGATTTAGGGTGAACACTATTTTGAGGGGTTAATTGAATAGCCAAGGTTTGTTCAATTGGTGTCGGCATAGAAGTTGGTTTGGGTTGAGGAGCTATTGGTGAAATTGGTTGAGGGGCCAAGGCTTGAATGGTTGACAGAGGGGTTGTTGGTGGAATAGGCTGAGAAGCCAAGGGCCGGATGATTGGCCAAGGGGCCTTTGGAAATGTTAGTGGAGCCAAAGGCTGGGGAGCCGATTTACATAATGAACTGTTTGCACTAGTGACAATAGGAACTTGATTGTGCATAATTGTTTGTGCCATTGGCAAGGGTTGCATGACCAGCTGAGATTGGGGCATGGGTGGCCTAATCAACTAACGTAGAGGAGTCGGCCGAAGATGATGACCTGGATGGGGTTGGAGAGGGCTCCTAGGTTGGTGCATAGCATCAATGCTCCTCTCAGCCATGGACCACAATTCATCATGATATTGCATTAATTCTACGTCTCCTTTTACTTTCCAAATTATTGAATAACCCAACCCATATCGTTATACAAAATTAGCCTTGATAATTTTGATATCCCATATCTCTATTTCCCCTAGTGAAAAAAAACCATTCTAGGGCTGCACCATCCAATGATCGCTTAAAAAGGATAGTAAGAGCTCTTCGATCATTAAGCCATCGAGACAATTTGCTCAAGAAATCATTGACATGGGTGAAGGGATCACTTGAGCCATTGTAGCGATGGTAGGCTGGTGTTTGTGATGGACGGATATATGAGATTGGGAAAGATAAAGCAGATATTTCAGGGATGGCCTTCGAGTCCAAACGGTGCCTCAGCTCTTCAAAGCGCTCATCCATTTGGTTGAGTTTGTCCATGAATGCTTGAGTGAGGCTGGGTTCCTGAGCCACTGGTGCAAGGTATTTAGATGAATGGGTTGAAAGAGGTGGCTTCAAAGTAGGAACTGGCATAGAATTATATGAATGCCCCACAACGGGATGAGTAGAGGCACGACAAGGTTGCCTAGGAGAGGAGATGATGAGGGGCCGGACTGTCGATTGGGTGGTGAGGGGGCTTGATTTCCCTCGACCGGATCTTGATTGGCAGGCATCTTGCCCTTTGTTAAAGATTGCACAAGTGAAAAGGATTCATGATCTAAATGGAGGGATAGACCCTGGAGGATTTGTTCCACATTAAGTGAAGCAGGTGGATGAGTAGGATTTTGAACTTCAAGTTCTCTAACGGCACTGACATGGCCCTCTGGTTGGACCATGGGTTGTTGCAGCTCGTAGTGGCCCATCTTGTACTGCTCTTCTTGTCCATAGTAGTCCGACATCCCGACGTGTCTTACGGACCTTAGCATCATGGGCATCCTGTCGAACTTTCTTCAAAGATGGATAAAAAGAGAGCAAGCAAAGCACACAATCGAAGATTTTTTGTTATGTTTTGTTTTGTTTGTTTTGTTTGTTTCAATTTGGTGGTTTGGAAAACAAGTTGAACACAAAATTAAAGAGGTTTTTGTTGTTTTGTATTTTTAGGTGTTTTGAAAAAAGGAATTTTTGGTTGTTTTCAATTGTGGTGAGTAAGCAAGTTATACAAATAAGTTCTTAAAATGACTACTCGACAATTTTTGGGTTCAGCCTTAGATTAGATAGATTGTTAGCAATTGATCACTCAAGTAGGCATGGTTCCTATTGCTTCAATCTTCAAGACCTAAGGTTGTCACTCAATCACCACGAGTAGGTTTTTGGGTTCTTCGGGTTTTGGGAAAGTGGTACAACCGGCCCAATCGTGCTGAGAGGAATACTCTACAGATGGGGACTTATGGAGGCCTTGATGGAAACAACCAAATCAACTAGGAAGGAATATCCCAGAAGAGAGGTTAGAATCCACCAAGAAGGTGTTTGGAGGGTGAGGGTGTGTTGGGAGAGAGAGCCTCCGCCTCGAATGCCCTATGGATCGGAGCAAGTCCGGTACCCGATGCAAAAGCTAATGCAAAAATGAAAAATGGTGGGTAGGAGGAGAAGAAGCAATCAATATGCCAACATGAAATGAATGAAAGCCATTAAATAAATCAAGCAAGTGAATGCAATCAAGACAAGCAATGATAAAGTAAAACAATTAACTAGCAACTAACAACTAAAAGGTGGTTCGCGCAGGAACCGGCTTGTGATGGAGTGCCCGAGTGGGAAAAATTATGAAGTGGAGGTAAAAGGATGGTCCACGTGGGGACTGATTTAAAAATAAGGTAACTCACGCGGGAGCCGAGTTTTGGAGAGGTAGGTGGTTCACACGGGAACCGGTTTTTGAAGGAAAAGGGGTGGTTCACGCGGGAACCAGTTTGTTTGATTGGAAAAAGGGAAGAAGGGCCACTTGGGGCCAATTTAAAGTGGTGCAAAAGGGTGGTCCACGCGGGGACTGATCTGAAAGTGGGTTGGTTCATGCGGGAACCGGTTTAGAAAAGGGGTTGGTTCATGCGGGAACCGATTTTAATGAAGAAAGGGGTGGTTCACGCGGGAACCGGTGTAAAAGGTGACAAAATGAAAAGAGGGCCACGTGGGGCCAATCTGAAGGTGCTGTAAAGAGGTGGTCCACGTGGGGACTGATTTGAAAATAAGTTGGTTCACGCAGGAACCGAGTTGGAAAAGAAGGGTGGTTCACGTGGGAACCGGTTTATAAGAAGAAAAGAGTGGTTCACGTGGGAACCGGGTTGAAATTAAAAACAAGTAAGTGAAGTCCACATGGGGGACAATCTTAAAGAAAGAGTAAACAGCAAGTTTAAAGGTAAATTGACATGGAAAAGGTAAAGGACAAGCCGGTTCGCACGAGAACCAAATCAGAAAACAACTAGTTGCACGGTTCCATCAAGCTAGCATGGTTGAAGACATTGGTTGTCCCACTGTGGTCGCCAAAAAGCTGTCAACTTCAAAAATAGGTTCCGGATTGGCACCTCAAGAGAAGGTGAAAGATAGAATAGAATAAGGAGAAGCGAGTGAATCAGAAGACACTCGGAAAGCAGTAAAAAGTCTTCACCTCGGTCTCACATTCACATTGATCCCCAAACTTTCATCTCACGGCGTCGCTCGAGCACCGGAGATGGTTCAGGTCATGTGGGAGGAGAGTGAGGAGGAGATGAACTTATAACATGAATAAAAAGGTGGTCGCCAGGAGCCGCGGGCTCCGCTTTATGGAATAAAAGACAACATTAAGTTGAATTGACCATGTGTACCTTAGCGTGAGAGATTGGGATGTGAGTTCAACCTTCTTCTTCTTTGGCCGGCCGATGAAGAAGAGTCCAACCGATGCTAGCTTGATGTACCTGTGCAACTGATAAGCCGGATCTTGGACAGTGAAGTTCTGGAAACTCCCAGTGCAATGTCGATGCAGGACGTGCTATGGGAACCACAGATATCTAAATTGAATAGTTCTTGTTGTAAATAAAAGAGGACTCACTGGGGAACAATTTATATAAAATATGTATAGGCTGAATCTACAATTAAATGTACTGAAATGGACTTAGAAGACAGTGACTTAGAAGAGAAAACTTCGGATCTGTCTGTGCAGTGCCGGTGTTGAAGCCGTAACAAGTAGGGAGAATGTCAGAATTGATCTCTATTTGTTGTAGATGAAAGATATCTTGATGAAGAACACTTCTTATGAAGTAACTCAGGCCGTAAAATGACCATAAATATCTGTAGAAGTTGATGATCATCAGTGCAGCACGTCGGAGCATAGACCGGCTTCTTTCTCACTTTGGAACGATCTCCAGGCACCGGGACGAAGAGAGGACGATTTGGAGAGGTTGGGATGAGCCTAGGGTGTCTAGAAGACAATAATAAGAGAGCTTGAGGATGGGGATGCCCTTCTTAGGTCGTTCATATGAATCTCCCTTTATAGGGGATGAAAAACAGGTCAAAAAATAGCAAGTTTTGATACATCCGACTATAGGTTGGATTTCCTCCATTTAATATTGCTAATTTTCATCCTGAGGCATCTAGAAACTTATCCAAATTATTGAGAGGGATTAGGAACCGTGGATCACCTTCCCCATGTTCAAAATATGTCTCCACTTGAAGAGGAAACAAATCTGGTCTACAAATAGCAAGTTTTGATGTAAAAGACAACAAGTTGGATTGCCATCATTAGATGATGCTAATTTCAACCATGAAGCTTCCAGATACTTTACCAAGTGATATGTAGGAGGAAAAAGGAAGTTAAGGTCGTGAATTGTTCATATATGTGCCTAATGGGCTGGGCTTGCATGCAATTGGACTTGATTGGTGCTGCGTGCGGATAGAATTGCACATCTGACTTCTAAAAGGCGCTGCGGACAAATGGTAGATCAGAATTGAATGCCGTTTATTGCATTGAAAAGATGACTCATAGAGGAAGATTATTTATGTTTAAGACTTATTCATTAGAAGTACAAAGAATCCTGTGAAAAAATTTCAAGTAGAAGATATGAAGGGAAAAGCATAATTTGGCACACAACCAAATGGTGCGACCTTGATGCAAAGACCACCAAGAGCAACATGGAAGTTAGGATAGGCTCTCATTTGAAAAAAAATGGATTTGATTAGATATCAACAACTCTTCCTCAAATTTATAGTGAAATCCTCGGCTTGTCAAAAAGAATGATTCAATTTGATTTTGAAGGTCTAAAAGAGATATTGCCAATGGAATAAGAGTTTAAGCCCCAAATAAGGCCAAATTGGCATGTCTATAGTGACGACTGAAGCCATCATCAGATTAAGTCGATCGTTGAACGGTCGACTCGAATTATTTGCGATGGTTGAAGTCGTCGCCAATAACCATACTAGCGATGGCTTGCAAAGTTGTTGCCAGCAATATGAAAAATAAGCTGTGCGGATTTCATTTTCTGGGTATTGCGATGGCTTCAACTGTCGCCAACAGTATTTTTTGCGACAGCTAACTTTAGTTGTCGCTATTTACCCTTTATTAGCGATGGCTTTACACCTGCCGTCGCTTTAAATATTATTGGCGACAACTTACCAAAGCCGTCGGTAATAACCCATCGCCAATAACCTGCTCTCTTGTAGTGGTTTGAGTTGAGGTTCATTTGATTATCTTTTACATTATATTGTTAATCTTTGCACTTGTATTGCATATAATAATTATTGTTTGCCCTCTAACCTTGTCATCTTCTCTTGCATTATATTTTCATGGGATATTAGGTTCACCCAACTCTATAGGTCATCTGAGATGGGGGTCTTATTCTTCTCCCAAAATCACTCACATCCAAACATCCCACTTGGCAATTATAAGCTCTTCATCTAGAAATTACCTCTCAGATTGACCGTGCTTGTTCTCATCCAGGCCTCTATAAGTCACTAGTATAAAGAGTTGTCCTCAAATCTTGATGCAGTGGAAGCCATGATTTCTTTAGATTTCATGGTCATTGTCTCAATTAGAACCAATCACTAAAAACTAAAAATTAGATTCAATTGAATTGAATATATATTTGCAGGATTCAACCAATCCCCAAGATTAGATAAGAATGAGTATAGGACACTCCATGCTATCAAAGCCATCCAAATGCATGACTTCTAGTGATATCCATACAAAGTTCCTTCATATAAATCTTTCAAGCTCCACCATGAAAAATAGTGTACCAGAGAGAGAGAGAGAGAGAGAGAGAGAGAGAGAGAGAGAGAGAGAGAGAGAGAGAGAGAGAGAGAGAGTAGGAGGAGGCTGGTAACAAAATTAACTCTCTTTGTTTTATAGGGTTTCACTAAATTCACTTTTATTTACAAAAAATTTTTAAAAGAACCTCAAATTTTTTATAAATTACTTTCTTGTTGCTGTACTTACAAATTTGTCCATCTATGTGAGACTCACCAGATCTAGTAGTCCATTTATTGAAGCCTAATTAAAATAACAATTTATTTTAAATGAAATATATTGTCTAATAATAGATTTAATAGCTTTCTAATCTTGAATGTTATAAGCCACATTCCATGTTCCCAAACAACTTTGGAGATGATATTATCTCCATTGATACATTCCATCATCAATTATCACATAGATAGAAACTCTCATCTATCCAATGCCCTGATCAGATTGGAATTCGGCATTGATTGTTAATCCCTTCATAAACCAACTCTTTAGAATCCTATACTCGATATTGAATCAATTAGAAAACTAAAATTTTAATTATCATTTCTACCTTAGATAGGGACTTAGAGTATTGTCCTATAGAACATTCACTCTCACTTATCAAGGGTAGATGATCCATTATTGTCTACTTAATTGCCTCTATCGGGTTTCCCTTGTACCTGATTTATTAACTATACTAGATCATTCTATCAGTGATCCATAAGTCAATAGCCAAAGCACATGGTATGCCTAGTAAAACATCTTTGGAAATTTAGGTCATAGGTCCAACTGTGCAACCGTGATGAAAGAAAACCCTAATTGATAGTTATGTAAGATACTATTTAGAGTTTCAAATTCGGCCAGTTCAATAAACTCATTCTGTAAATAAGCACTTGTATGTGTATCTTAGTGTCTCAACACTAATGACTAATGAGATCGGTCATCCTCATCTTATGAGAAGATATCACATACACTAGTCTTTCCAAGTTCTTAATGTCTTATATCAAAAATCCTATAACTAGAAACATATAGACCACATACTTTTAAATGATTGATCTCACTATCATGATTTCATCATAATCCAATCATCATTATATATGATCAAAGATTTCATTAGGATATACGCATCTAAATAATGCAACTAATAAAGATATGTCACTTACATTGAATGAGATATTTCAAAAAATGTCAACTCATATTAAATATGATTGGCTTTTAGAACATATATTTCTATCAATTTCTCGCTTGCACTAAAGTCAATCACCTATCTATCGAGATATTTCAAAAAATGTCAACTCATATTAAATATGATTGGCTTTTAGAACATATATTTCTATCAATTTCTCGCTTGCACTAAAGTCAATCACCTATCTATCGAATCTCTATTAGCTCAAGGTAACACTCAAACACACTTTGAGTTATTGTTTTAGTTAGTGAATCTACAAGGTTATTAAGCTAATATACTCTAGCATTGATTATATCTCTTTTAGTGGTATCTTCTTTAATCAAATTGTGTCACCATAGAATTTTTAAACATCTAATGAGACATCAGCTTTATTACTCATATTATATCCCATTATTTTTATAAGAAAACATGGCATGATTAGAGATAGAAGGAACAATCTCATACTTGAGATGAACTTTTTCATCTACACAACTTCCCATTTGCAAGATTTATACATTCTATGTTAGTTGTAGAATACACAATGTTCCCATTCTTGGAACTCTTCTAGCTCACTACATTACCATTCAAGGTAAACACTTACCCTAATATTGTTTTTCTATTAGATTTATCTAGCTAGAAGCTTGAATCCAATCACAATGCTTCGAAGTCCTATCCTTCATATGCTAGAAATACACCAGTAGTTATTTTCAAGTGCTAACAATATTTGCATTACTATCCAAGGACTCTCTTCTGGATCTGCCTGATGACTAATCATAACACTTAGAGTATGCGCCACATTAGACAATGTATATAGCATAGCATACATGATAGACCCTATGGATGAGACATAGGTGATTGTGATTTCATCCATGTGCTCCTCTCTTCAAGAGAGATAAACCCTTTATCTCATAGGTAAGAAATATATCCTGAACTTTCCATGACAAACCCTTTGACTATAGTATTTATGTACATAAACTAGGCAAAGCCAAGCATCCTTTTAGATCTATGTCCATAGATCTTAATTAACATTAGTTAGGATGCTTCACCAATATCAATCAAGGAGGAATAATTTGATAGTTTGGCTTTTATATGATGATAACATACATATATCATTCATAATGAGTAATATGTCATTCACATAATTTTTTAAAAAGTTATAACTTTCCCACTTGTGATCTTGTAAACACATGGTGTCACTTTGTTTTCAACTTAAAGTTATAATATTTATTCTCTTTTTTTAAAAAAACATAATATTTATTCTCATCAAATCTTATAATCCAACTATGGAAAGTGTATTTCAGTCCAAGAATGGACCTTAACAACATGCACACTTTATTTAGATGTTCTTAAAACTCAAATCCCTATAACTATATCATATTCACCTCTTCCTCAAGATTACATCGAAGAATTTTATCTTAACATCTATTTGATGTATCTTATAATCATAGTGTTCAGTAATAGCAAGAAAATTCAAAATGGATTGAACTATGGCAACTAGTAAAAGATTTCATCATAGTCAACTCATTGAGTTAGATGATATCCTTTTTAGTCATCCTTAAAGGTCTCTACCTTGCAATCTACTCCAATCTATCCATTAAAAATAAAATTATAATTAATGGATACTTGACTTTTAAGTGGATCTACAAAGTTGCAAGCTTGGTTAGAAAGGATGAACTTAATTTTGAATTTTATTGCCTTCTCCTATCTCTTGGAATTAATATTCCATATTACTTCTGATAGGTCATGCGATCAACATCCTCACTTTATTGTGCCTCACTTTTTCCGTCACAGATATGTTTCACATATTTATCAGGTCAAATAGGCATAAGTGAAGACCTATGAATTGCTTTTGTGTAATTATCATCTAGTGTCTTAGTAGAAGTGTCCATCACTTGAGGGGCTGGAACATCTTCCAGCTTTACCTTGCTTCCACTATCTCCCTTAAGAAAGAATTTTTCCTCTAGAAATACATCAAAGTAAGCAATTTATACCCTTGTTCTTAAAAGTGGTAGAATCAATATCTATAAATTTTCTTAGGATATCTTGCAAATCTATACTTCTCAGTCTTATATTCTAACTTGTTAGGGTACTAGCTCTTCACAAGGGTCAGGCATTCTGAAACATTAGCAAGCTTAAGGTCAAGATAAAACATATTTCATATATTATATGGAATTGCTCACATAGACTTAGAAGATACTCTAGTTAAGAATATACAAGTGTTAGTATAGATTGCATAGGACTAACAAGATGAAGATAATTTAGCCAAGATTATCATTGTTCGTATCATGTCCTACATGGTACAATATTTTCTTTTAGCTACTCATTTAAGCTAAGAAATATAAGGAGGTGTCCAATAACATAAAATTGAATTATTTTTTAAATAATGTGTGAATTATGTACTTAAGTATTTGTCACTTCAATATGATCGAAGAGTTATAATACTCTTTCCATTTGTTTCTCTACTTCATTATAAAATTTTGATAATTTATCAAAGGCTCAAATTTGTATTTCATTAAGCACTCATATTCATATTTAAAACAATTATCAATAGAAATAATGAAGTAGAAAAACTACCTTCGGCCTTTATAGACATGAGCCAACATACACCTAAGTATATAAGCTTCAATAACTCACTAGCCCTCTCTCCATGTAAACTAAATGGATAGTTAGTCATTTCTAATGAGATAAGACCTATATATGGTTAATGATTTAAAATCATTTACCCTGTTGTATCTATCATTATAAAACTTCTTAAGTCTTTTATTATTTATATGACCAAGTCTATAATGACAAAAGAATGGATTGACCCTCATCAACCCATTTGATGAATAACTTATTTATTAAGCTCTCACTAGCAAACACTTTGTCATCCTAAGTCAATGAATAATTATCATTTTCATAATCATAATAAATCAACATTTATTCAAGTAAGAAATATGGATAATATTCTTGACTATAGAAAGATATTATAGAAATCTCTAGTATTGAGGCATCTCCAAATGGTACTTAAGATTTGTCTCTCTCATTGGGGATGATACAACTTTTGCCTAATTTCATTAATAGTCTACCTCTTCTTTATTAGGCGTTCATTAACTTGTCATCATCTACGATGCCTTGCAAATATAAGAAGCATATCTAGTATCTCATACCATGAGTTGCACCTCTAGTATCTAATACTATGATACATATATCTAGTATCAAATATTACAATAAACATATCAAATATCTAATACCAAGATACACACCTCTTAGTATCTAATACTAAGATAAACATATCTAGTATTTAATAACATGATATACACATACAATATCTAATGCCATAATGTATAAGTTTTGATGATAAGCAAATATCATTGACTAAGATTCTTAAAGTTTCACAAGCTCCACCTTTGCTTTCACCACAAGACACTTTATAGTTCCTTTTCCAATAACTATCAACATGGTGATGTAATTATTATCCTTTTTCTTATTAGGGTTCTAGGTTTATTGACAGCCTTCTTGACTTTTAACTTTGTCCTCTATTTCATCTAATGAACTTTTTCCTTTCATTGGTCTCACCTTTCATTGGTCTCACCAACAAGAGGTATTGAAGATTTATTGTTGCCTATCTTGCCCTCACATGGGTCATCTATATAAGCCTTGATGGAACTCAAATCCATTCATTCACATTGCCTCTCCAACTTCTTTGTTAAAATTGACTAACACACGGTAGGAGAAACAAGGCATCAGATATATGAGATGAATATCTCATCTTCTCTCTCATCATTATATGGATTAGGAGACACAAACTTCTTAAGTCAATTAGCTATTTGGTGAACCAAAAGAACAATTCCCATGTTTATAAAGTAGTCAAGAGGTTTGGGCTAGTGAGCCGGTTGGCATCCTTTATGCTATGTAATTGATGGTTTATCATTTAGTTCTACAACAAAAATATAATTTCAATAAATAACCAATGTATAAATTCATTTAAAATTAAGACATGATATTTTATTGTAACTTTTTCGCTCACTAATTTTTTACAACTTTGCTTAACCCTCGTTATGTAAAGATGGGATATCACAATGACATCCTAGTAGAGACAAAGACCCTATTAACATTATGGAGATGACCTTGTGAGAAACACAACAAGACATCCAATATTTAATAGGTAAACAACTTTTTCCATTTTCAACTCTTAATTATATTTATTTTTTAGAGTTATGCCCTTGTGAGAAACACAACAAATCAAAATCAATAGTCATAGACTTTTAACCCTAATAATGCAACACTAAAGCTAGAGCAATGTGCATCAAAAAAAGCTAACATCAAATGCTGAAGTAGATGTGCCTCCACTTTTTTAAGAACACTTCTCTAAGTGATCTCATTCTCTTCTCTTCCATGAATCAGCCTTCTTGTCAATACAATTAGTTTAATGGTACACAATGCAACAAATCTACATTTCTTAGGAAAAAAATCTTGGTTTTAATCAAGGAGAGTGCATAAATAGAGAAAGATAAAATAAACGATTAGATTAAGTAGAGAAATGAAGAGTCATGTAGGTCCCAATTAAGCATATTCACATAAAATAATTATCTCTCTTTATAATCACACTAATGTTTATGATCTCCATATACATTGGTACCATCAAACATCATAATAATTATATGATATGACATTTATAACATAAACTTATAATTAAAATTTTAAAAATTTAAAAATTTATACTTGTTTGTAATTTTTCATGAAGTAAATAACATGAAAAGGTATAAACAATTTTTATGCAACAAACAAGTAACTTTAAAAATTTTAAAATATTCATGTATTTAAAAAATTGTACAAAATTTAAACTTAATATCCTAATCACCATTCTACAGAATCATATCTTACATAATTAATTAAGATATTAATTTCCTAGTTAAGGCTTCAAAACAATTTAAAACCTAGATATGATTGATTCTATGACAATAAAACTTAAAACCACATAACATATCATTAAAATATTTAATAAATTATTATATAATATTTTATAATTTTTCATAAGCTTTATGGATTTTTTCTGTTAATTTCCGGATTGTCTTAAAATGTTTAAACTATTTAAAACTTGAAAATCCGGGGGCGCACTACGGAGCGGCTGCGTCGTCGTGGGCCTTCGCTCATGACTGTGTGCACGCTTGTGTCACCATTTTATTTAACTAGTTATAGAACGTGCTTCTCATCTGTACGACTTGTACGAGAAATGATAAAAATATTAAAATTATCAATTAATTAATTAATTTTTACTATTTGTAATTTATTGAGTAACTTGAACTTTTGAGTAGTTGAAAAATAATTGTTTGTTTTTTTGGGTAATACAAAGCGAAGTTATAAGATATATATACTGGCTTTTGTCATTAACGAGGTAAAAAGTTGGTCAATGCCTGCATGGCACACAAACGAAGATCACATTGCTTATGTTACTCAGTTTAATGTTTGGAAATGGGACAGTCAAATTGACATTTGTGTCAAAAGATTGCAGTGGCATTAAGGTGAATCAAGCACGTGCATATGTAAAAGTTCCTTGTACACGAAAATCATCATGAGAAATTAAAAGATGCATGATAACAAAAGAAAGATGTATTTATGAAGAACAAAAATGAATAATATACTGATACGTGAACAAAATGCCCAAAAAATAAATGGGAGGATAATTTGAACACCAACATATATATTAATGACAAATCTAAAAGAACATCAACATATTAAAAATAAGCTATGTAGCCCAATTGTGAGAATAAACCCAATTAAGAGATCATCAAATCTAAGAGAACTCTCAAGAAGCTAAAAGAAAAAAATCAATACAATCAAGGTTCAAAAACACCCAACTTAAATTCAGGAAGCCACCCAAGCCCTCAAGATAAGAACAGAATCTCAAATCACAGCTCAAACACTATTCATTATTCATCTAAAATTGTGATGATGTGAGTTTTCAGGAGGGAAGAAAAGAAATCTGTACGTACAAGTTTTCTATAAGTTTAGGGATTCCCCATCTAAACTAAATTGTGATCGTAAATTAGCATTTTACACTTATATTCCATTATCCCATGGTTTTAAGCCTTTGGGCAAGTCCGAGTATACACGTTTGACCCCCCTTATATGGCTTTCGGTGCTTAGTTTATCAGAAGAATGTTCGCATTAACACGTAAGGTGACCTTTATAAAATAAAGTCTTTGTATTATCTTTAAGGAGCCTATTAGTGTAAAGGACATATCTACAATTCTAATAACTTAAGGGTTTGAGTCACGATGGGTTGACTCTATTTATTTGAGACCGAGTCTTAGTCCCCCTCATACTCACGGAAAGGTGCCCTCGAGTTCCCCATCGACTACGAGACTGAACGGGAGACGTGAGGAGGGAAGACCTCGTACTCGCTCGGTCCGACGTGATCGAGAGGTCGTCTCAAACGATTTGTTTGCGATGGATTCAGGTACGCTTCCACAAATCCTATAATTGGTATCAGAGTCCCGTTGAGATCTAGGGGATTTGATATATGAAATCAGAGTTCTTTCTTGTCTAATTTCTTCTTGCATCGACGTTGACTCGCTCGATTCCGTTCTTGATCGACTCCTCGAGGATCTACGAGATCGATTGGTCCAATCAGATTGTCTATATGGAATCGAGCATCGTCCTCGGCCATGTAGATTTGCTGATTCAGGAGGGTACTGTCATACTGGTTGGCCACGGTAGAAACCGTGCGATAGGGAGTGGCTGGCGACAGTAGGCCACGCCGTGGTAGAGCACTGGAAAGCACCCACTGGCCTCAACGGCAGAAAGTTCCCACCTTCCCGTTCCCAGCCCTTGGCAGCACCGACCGGCGGCATGTGTGGCACCGAGGATGGCCTGTTGTGCGGTGCCATCTTCTCCATCGTGCGGCGGCGGCGGCGGCCACGTTACCGTAGCTGCGAGAAAGCGAACGGTCGTGACGGCTGCATTTCCGAGGCAGTTACTGTTCATACGAGCCTCGCTTGAATGGTAACCGTGACCAGTGCATATGTGAATTCCTTTTTCTATTCACAAGTTTGCCATCAGCCTATCTACGGTTATGCCATTATTTCATTTAAATGCAATAAAATGAATATCTAAGATGGTTTTGGATCCAGATTTTAATATCTGAGCTTGGATCCATTAAGGAGGATCTAGACTTTACAAATTTGCATGCATACCCTTAGATTCTTGCATATTGCTTTTAGAATCTTTCAAAATTACATATATACCCTGTTTTAATAGTAATCATGATTTATGACCTTGTTAATGTTATAATTAGGTCTATTAAGAGTTTAAATCATGGTGTTGGTGATAAATCATGATCAACAAGGATTGATTGACATCTTATCATGCTTATTTACTGCGATTACAGATTTGCATAGTAAATTATTGTTATTGTATTAATATCCTTTATATTTTGGATTTTACTTTATATATATTTAGATTGTCAATCGATGAAGGTATAATTCCTTCATGTTTTCATAGTTGATGAGGAATAATGCAGTATTAAAGTTTTGATATACCATGTTCTGGAATTGCATATGAACCTTATGTATTTTATAATTGCTTCCATACTCTTATTCTTATAGATTGGTTTATAAGTGTATGAATTAGAGGTTATCTTATTGTGCAATTTTATATATTAATAGCTTTAAGTTTCTTTTGTGGTTCCAGTTGCCCCGATGGGTCTAGAATCATGTTAGTACTTAAAGTTATTGATAGAGAGAATCATGGATACTCTCTCATGACGAAAAATTGCATAATAATTTGTTTATTCATGTTAAGCAATTGTATTGATGACTTTAAGTTCTTTCATGATTCTAGTTGCCCCAAGGGTCTTGGATCATGTTAGTACTTGAAGCTATTGATAGAGAGAATTATAGCTACTCTCTCATAAAAGAAAATTGCATAATAGTCTAACATGTGCAATTTATATATATACATATAAATATATATATTAATGTTTTTAAGTCTCTTTCATGTCTCTAGTTGCCCCGAAGGGCCTAGACCATGTTAGTACTTGAGATCATTGATTTATAGAGAGAAGGTGTTTCTCTCATCAAGGTATATTCTGTATTAATGTATACATTGATTCAATGTATATATTGAAAGGAATCAATAATTAACTACTTACTGCTTAAGCATGGGAAATCTTTTGCCTGAAGGTGAGATATCTCCACCCTCATGCATTCTTAGTTGATCATTGAATTAAAGTGAATTGTCATGAATTATTGATTGTCATGATATTATAGATCTTTGTTGTGAAATATTTTATCTACATCATGATAGTAATGTGAGCTCTTTATGGTTATTTAAGCTATGACTCCTGCTTCTCTTCATTTTCATTTGTCTATGATTCCTACACTGAATGGGTCCAATTATAGTGATTGGCATGAGCAACTTCTCATTACTTTAGGTTGTCTAGACCTTGATTTGACTCTTCGTATTGAGAAACCTGCTAAGATTACAGATAAAAGTAGTAATGATCAGAAGGTTCAATTTGAAAAGTGGGAACGTTCAAACAAATTGTTATTAATGATAATCAAGAGTTCTATTGCAAAAACCATCAGCGGTTTTGTACCTGATAGTGAAAGGGCAAAAAAATTCCTTGATTCCATTGAACAACAGTTCAGTGGGTCTGACAAGGCAATGGCTGGAATGCTCACAAATAAATTGACTTCTATAATGGAACTAGTGGTGTGTGCAAGCACATTATGGAAATGTCTGACATTGTTGGAAAGCTCAAAGCATTGGGTATGCCTATTGATGAAACCTTCCTGGTTACATTTATTCTTAACTCTCTTCCATCACAGTTTTCTCAATTTAAAATCTCTTATAACACATAAGGAATCATAAAAATTGAATGAGTTAATTTCCATATGTGTGCAAGAGGAAGAGAGATTAAAGCAAGAAGGATCATTGGTTGTCAATTATGCTTCTACTTCTCAGCAGTTCAAACCCAGAAAGGGGAAAAGAAAATTCATTCCACCAAAGAAAGGAAAAGAGGAAGTGAAGAAAATAGCAAAAAAGAAATGCTATTTCTGTCACAAGATTGGACATTTTAAGGCTGAATGTCCAAAATGTAGAAGTTAGTTTGAGAAGAAAGGTAACTCTTAGTTGCATGTTTGCTTTCAAACCAATTTCGTTAATGTACCCTCTAATACTTGGTGGATTGATTCTGGTGCCTCTATTCATGTTACCAATTCTGTGCAGGTATTCCTTTCCAGTAGAAGGCCAACCCTTAGCGAGTCTTCCATCTTCATGGGTAATCTGACCAAGTCTAAAGTCAATGCTATAGGGTCATGCAGGCTTCGTCTTGAGACTGGATACCATCTTGATTTTGATGATGTCTTTTATGTTTCATCAGTGTCTAGGAACTTGATTTCCTTACCAAAACTTGATGTATTAGGTTATTCATTTAGTTTTGGTCACCCAAAGTTTAATCTGTATAAAGACTCTGTTTTAGTTGGTTCAGGATCTTTATGTGATGGTCTTTATAAAATAAATGCAGATTGCTCATGTTGTGGTGCTTTGTCCACCTTGAATGTGAATGTTAGTGTCAAACGTGGTATGATTGATGATAGTTCCTCAATTCTATGGCATAAAGGATTGGGTCACATATCGAAGGAGAGAATGCTAAGATTGGTGAAAGATGGAGTGTTACCCACTCTTAACTTTACTGATTTTGGCACTTGTATCGATTGTATAAAAGGAAAACAAATCAAAACCCAGAAAAAGAATACCTTAAGGTCTGAGGAACTTCTTGTATTAATCCACATTGACATTTGTGGTCCTCTTTCTCCTTGCATAGGAGGTGAATAGTATTTTATCACATTCATTGATAATTTCTCACGATATGGCTATATTTTCCAGCTAAAAGAAAAGTCTGACTCTTTGAAGTCTTTTAAGATTTTAAAAGATCTTGTAGAGAATAAATTGAACAGGAAAATTAAGGTCGTGAGATCTGATAAAGGTGGAGAATTTTATGATAGGCAAGGTCAATTAGGTAGAATTCCTGAACCTTTTGCTAAATTCTTGGAAGAGAATGGGATTGAACCTCAGTATACAATGCCAGATACTCCCAAGAAAAACGGTGTAGCTGAAAGGCGAAATCGTACTCTCACGGACATGGTGAGAAGTATGATTAGCAACTCATCTTTACCCTTGAATTTGTGGAATGAGACTTTGAAAACTTCTATGTATATCCTTAACAGGGTTCCTAGTAAGGCAGTGCCTAAAACTCATTTTGAGTTGTGGACAGGTAGGAAACCCAGCTTGAGGCATATACGTGTTTGGGGTTGTCAAGTAGAAGCCAAAATGTATAATCCACAAGAAAGAAATTGGATCCTAGAACAATTAGTTGTTTCTTTATTGGGTATCTAGAATGGTTTAAAGGGTATACATTTTATTGTCCAACCCACACTATGAGAATTATAGAAATTAGTACAGCCAAATTTATAGAGAATGGAGAAGTTAGTGAGAGTTCAACACCACATATTGTGGAGTTTGGGGAAATCACAGATCCATTCCCTACTACTCCTATTGTGGATGTTAGATCTGATCAAGTAAATCATGACATGATAGATTTACAACATGATCATAATGTCATTCCCATTGGAGAGGAAAACCTGAATAATGCACCAATTGAAGATCATACTCATAATGAAAATGTAGTTCCACATCTAGAAGTAAGGAGGTCTCAGAGAGTCAGGAGACTAGCTATTTCTGATGACTACATTGTATACTTGCAAGAGTGTAATTATGATATTGGT
This sequence comes from Cryptocoryne crispatula var. balansae, assembly GCA_036172225.1. Classification (NCBI taxonomy): domain Eukaryota; kingdom Viridiplantae; phylum Streptophyta; class Magnoliopsida; order Alismatales; family Araceae; genus Cryptocoryne; species Cryptocoryne crispatula. The sequence continues at coordinate 22,137,202 of CM069925.1, forward strand.
GATGATGATGATCCATTCTCATTTAAGAATGCCATTGAAAGAAAAATGTCTAAAGTATGGATTGATGCCCTGAAAGATGAGCTTGAATCCATGCATAAAATGAAGTTTGAGATATTGTTGCATTACTTAATAGATAAAAACATGTTGGTTGTAAATGGATATTTAAAACCAAACATGATCCTAGAGGCAAGATAGAAATGTATAAGGCCAGACTTGTTACAAAAGGATTCACTCAAATAGAAGGCATTGATTATAAAGAGACTTTTGCCCCAGTCTCTAGAAAGGACTCTTTTAGAATCATAATGGCATTGGTGGTTGCATTTGATTTAGAATTACATCAGATGGATGTAAGAACAGCATTTATGAATGGGGATTTGGAAGAAGAGGTATACATGATGCAACATGAAGGGTTTGAAATGATAGGAAAGGAAAATCTAGTATGCAAATTAAAGAAATCCATATATGGACTGAAACAGGCTTCCCGACAATGGTACTTAAAGTTCAATCATATCATTGTGTCTTTCAAATTTACAGAAAATATTGCTGATCAATGTATATATCTAAAGGTCACTGTGAGTAAGTTCATTGTGTTAATTCTATATGTGGATGATATACTTCTTGCTACTAATGATTTGGGACTATTATATGAAACTAAAAGTTTTCTTTCCGATCATTTTGATATGAAGGATATGGGTAATGCATCATGTGTTGTTGGCATTGAGGTTCATCGTGATAGGTCTAAGGGGTTGCTCGATTTGTCTCAGAAGGCTTATATCTCTAAGGTCTTAGAAAGGTTTGGGATGTCTAGTTACTCATCTTGTGTTGTGCCAATCTTTAAAGGTCATAAATTTGGTCTCCATCAATGTCCTAAGAATGAGATTGAAAAGCAAGAAATGAAGGTTCTTTCATATGCTACTGCCCTTGGGAGCATGATGTATGCTCAAGTCTCTGTACTCGTCCTGATATTAGCTTTGCATTGGGAATGTTAGCAAGGTACCAAAGCAATCCAGGAATGGAGCACTGGAAAGCTTTAAAGAAAGTGATGAGATATCTTCAAGGGACTAAGGATTTTGAGCTCACGTATGGCAAGACTGATCACCTTGAGGTGATTGGTTATACAGATGCAGATTTTGCAGGTTGCCCTGACAGCAGAAAGTCTACTTCTGGTTATGTGTTCTTATTGGCTGGTGGAGCTGTTTCATGGAAAAGCACCAAACAACATATAGTTGCCACCTCCACCATGGAAGCAGAATTTATTGGCTGTCATAGGGCATCTTCATATGCATTATGGTTGAGGAAAATTATGGTTGAGGAAATTCATCTCAGGGCTTACTGTTATGGATTCTATATCTAAATCCTTGAGACTTCATCGTGATAATTCTCCTGCAGTGTTCTTCTCCAATTATAGTAGGTCAACTGGTGCTAATAAGTACATTGACATTAAGTATCTTTCTATTCAAGAAAGAATAAACAATCATCTTGTATCAATTAGTTTTGTTATTGGTGTTGATATGGTTGTTGATCCCATGACTAAGGCCCTTGCACCTAAGGTCTTTTTGGGACATGTAAAGGGCATGGGTCTTCTTGTTTGGGATTAGTGAATGGTACAATTGATACATTAGAGATCTCTGTAATGTGATGATGATTGTGTGTTTTCTTCCATTTTGTTATGGTATTTGTTAACATTTATGGTTGAAATGGAAGAACTCTGTATGACATTAAAGTGGGGACATTATGTGTACTCAGATTACAGGCTTAGTTAAGTGAATTTGTTGAAATTATGGTGCATGGAAGAAAGTATATTAATGATTATGTACAACCGCCATGACCTATATTGACAGGTTCTCTTAGCCTAGGCATGAAAGGTAAATTGTACATATACTAATGAGCATGTTTTCCAATGTGTGCACTTATGAAATTTGTTTTCAAATCGATAATTCAAAGGCTATTTTGAAATATATATTTATTATTTTTATAAAGCCAAGTGGGAGAATGTTTACATTAACCCGTAAGGTGGCCTTTATAAAATAAAGTCTTTGTATTATCTTTAAGGAGCCCATTAGTGTAAAGGACATATCTACAATTCTAATAACTTAAGGGTTTGAGTCATGATGGGTTTACTCTATTTATTTGAGACTGAGCCTTGGTCCCCCTCATACTCACGGAAAGGTGCTCTCGAGTTTCCCATCGACTACGAGACTGAACGGGAGACGTGAGGAGGGATGACCTCGTACTCGCTCGGTCCGACGTGATCGAGAGGTCGTCTCGAACGATTTGTTTGCGATGGATTCATGTACGCTTCTGCAAATCTTACAAAGAATTCTCTATGTTAAAGTATTCCTAGACACCATAGCTCTTAATTTCTTGTTTGGGATGAATCATATGCACATCGCTAATTAACAAAAGTCTAGTCATAAATTGTCATAAAGGGTGAGACTATTTTAGAATCACTGTGATGAAAAGAAGCTCAGGTGGCGAAGAGACTGATGAATTAACATCAATCCGAGGGGCAGTCCTTAGAAAGCCAAAATAGGATACCAATGCCGGCAAAAGGGATATGTTGATCGCTTGCCAAAATCTAGAGATCATTTAATCACAACTGCATCAGTGCCCATCGTAAACTATATGAAGAAGATGAAATGACTTATAACCATATGAATAAAAATATTTATGATATGCCTTTTTTTCTTCTTAATTGAAATTATAGAAATAAATATGACAAAACACATGAACACCATTATTGAAGCCTTGCAGCACCGTGGCAATCCATTGCAAATTCCTATATTGTTGATCCACAAGCCCCCTTCACCTGAAAATTTTCACAATTCTTCCAACTTTCCTAAACTTTGAAGAATTCTTAGATTTACTAAACTTTGAAGAATTTACAGTTTTCTAATCTAATTGAAATGCTCGGCAATTTAAAAAAAAACAATCAAAATTTTTTTTATTATTACTCGCGCTCTCTCTCTCTCTCCAGTGAACCTTCTCCCACCGCCTCCTCCCTTGTCGCCTCATTGAACCGCCCTCCACCTCTGATTTACCCCCTAGCTCCTCACAGCCATCTGCCCCATCGTCGCCCTCGTCATCTTTCTATCTCTTCCTTCATGCGCGTCGCACGAACACGGCATTCCCCTCTCTCATCGTCCTCCGTGTGCCATTGGCGCGACCATTGGAGGCCGCCGCCGGGCTCGGCACCATGCACCAGCCCCTGCCCTGCTGACCCCCTGTCTCCATCTCTCCTTCCCGCAGTCGTCGTCGCCTCCGCTCCTCCTCTTCTTCTTCTCCTTCTTCTTTCCCTGTCCTGTCACGGCCGTCGCCGCTGCTCTTCCCCTCTCTCCCGCTTTCTCCCTCTCCCGTGGCCCGCAGGTTTACCCCGCGCAAGCTCGCGCGTGCGGGCGTCGGCTGCCTCCGCGCCGCCCGTGCGTAGATGGCACGCCGCCGTCCCCCCTCCACCTCCGCTTGCGCCGCCATGCATCGTCACACACGCGGCCTCCATAAGCCGCTGCTGTATACCCCCCTGAGCCGCGCTCTCTCTCTCTCTCTCTCTCTCTCTCTCTCTCTCTCGTTGTCTCTCTTTCTCTCTCTCTCTTTCCATCGGGCTTAGCTGCAAATCTCGCCCTCGTCCCCTGCGTGCGCCACCGGCGTCGTCTCGCGCGATCACGAGTGCCACACATTTTTGCGTGCTGTCAGGCATGGCCGGTTGCACCGCTATCGAGAGTAGCACATTGCGCCATCCCCTTCACTCTCTCTCACTCGTTCTTCACCCCGGTCACCGCCTCCCCTATTTTCCCCTTTCCACGTGAGCACCTCACCTCCATTCCGTCTCATCCTCCTTGTCGTCGTCGCCCTCTGCCTCCCGCACTCCCTCTTTCTGTTCTGGCTGTCGTCTCGACTGGTTTTCTCATTGCGCGCTGCTGTTGTGCCCATCCGCACACCCCTGATGCCTCCATACTATTGCTCTCTTCCGTCGCGTGTGCCCAAGCGAACGTGGCACAGCCACGATGCCACTCGATGTTTCCACTCGTCCTTGTCCACTGGCAGCCATAGTCATAGCCAACATCACTTTTTGGTTGATCTGCTAAAGTGAGCCTCTCCATATCTCCTCTCTATTATATCTTGGGATATATTCATTCCTTCACAATTTATTAAAGATTGTTATTCTCCCAGTTTGCTGCGTCACTATCGTTTGGTACTCGTCAACCACAGATATTTCTTGAACTTTGATTAATTATCGTTATCGACATTGAGATAGGCATCCCGACTTTCCTTAACATTTCGATATATTAATTAATGAGTTAAAACTTGTTTATTAGATTATTAGATAGAAAAATATGATTAATGTTAGTTGGTGTATTTAATTATCTACATGAGTTTAATTAAATGTCAATCATGTCATTCATATGTAATTGTATTCATTTTCATGAACCGGACTAGTTAGTCATAAGTGTGATTAATCATGGTTTAGTAATCATATAAATTAATCAAATATTGTGATGGTTAATTGTATTATTTGTAATAAGTTATGGAAATTGAGCGATGACGGTTAAGATTATAATTATATTTGATTCAAGTAATGTATGATCTTCAGAATTGTTAATTGATAAATTGAATTGAAATTTAAATTGATATGATAATTCCTTAGCATAATTAATTAACTTATATTCTTAGTGGCATAAAGTTGTAAAGTGCATTATTTGATGAATTGATATTGAACCTTGATAATTGTCATATCTGGTTCGGTAAAATGGCAGATCTGATTCAATAATTCTGGTTATCTATTATGTTGAATTTGCATTATCTAAGTAACTATATAGCTTTTACTTGTGAAATGTTGTTGATGCTACGATGCATGTGATGTAACATTTACTCCTCCAACCTACGTTAGTGGCCTGTGGGTAGCGGAGATTAAATCAATCTGGTGCATTTTTCAATCTCGGATACCGCAGTTTATTCTAAGTACGCCCCTGTCTAGGCATACTATGCGATTTAGCTTACTATATGGTACTTCTATATATATTTAGAGCTGGAGTGGAGTTCAACCAAGTGGAGCATATAATCTACTCAGATAGATGGAAAAGAAATAAGCATATGTAGGTCTAAGTTGCATGGACATGCAGAATAATTTAGTTGGATAAGTTATAGTTAGTTTGGTTCATATAGAGTTAGGTTAAATTGGTAATGATTTTCAAAATATTTTATTAAATAATTGAAGCTAGATAATTAGTTTAGTGATTATGTTATAATCTGATTTGTGTTATTTTTATTATTTATTGATATTATTTAGGTTGATTAATATAATAGGAATGCTCAGGTATAAATCCTACTGAGTCTGTGTGACTCATTCTAATTTTTTTAATATTTTTCAGGTAATCAGCTTTAGCGCAGCAAAAGCGTAATGGATCAGGATTAGTGTAGAAGAAGATTAGAGAATTAGTTTATGAATTGTTTATATTGAATCAAGGTATAATTTAATTTTGGATTGAATCATTTATTATAATATTTTGGGATATGTTATTCTTTAATTTTTTTTCCAAATCAATGCAGTTAAGGGGTTATTTCCTCGGTCTCATCGTCGGATTAATTCCGCTGCGCCTGTTATGAAATCTAGGACGTGACACTAATGACCTTTAGATTTGTGGACCTTTCAGAGTTTTCAGATTCTTGATTTTTTTTAGTTATTTTTTTCATACTCTAAAAGTATTAACTCTTTTCATTTCATCTTTGACCATTTCACATTACTAACCCATTCTGCCATCTACCATCCATGTTCTTCCTGAGCTAAGACTAAGTATGACATCCATGAAATATTAATCTAACATCATTAATAGGTAAAAACATTGTACCCAAACCAAAGAAGTACTCAAGCAAGTAAAAAGATGCAAAGAGATAATGGGTAGTTTTCTGCCTGGAACAGGGAAAGTTCTAAAATTCAGCTACATGATAAAGAGTAATTGTAGCTCCACCAAGACCTAATTTCACCAGGGGTTTATGGCATTCATGTCTCCCCAGTGCATGTGTATCCCAAAGATACAATTTAAAAAAAAAGAATTGATGCTCATCAAGGATGTCCATGTGAAAGGGAATGCAAACCCAAAGGAGAGAAACTCAAATGCTTAAAAGTTAACAAAAAGACAACAAAGCTTAATCAAGATTCAACCAATCCATGACCACTCAGACCTAGGTGCTCAAGAGAGAATCCACGGTTCTCATAAAATTTCTGATCTGCGGGTCTTTCCATAGGATTGTAGGTATGTAGGATAAGAAATCTAAGAGAACTCTGAAGAAGGTGGAAAAAAAATGAAGCCACCCAAGCCGTCAAGATAAGAATGGAATCCCAAATCACAGCTCAAACATTATTCATTATTCATCCACGATGATGACAATGTGATTTTACAGAAGATAAAAAAAGAAATTTTCTTATTTTTAAAATAAAGAGTAAAGGGATTGTGACCTATAGAAAATAGATATACATTCAACTTGCCAATTGAGACATGGGGCGTAGGAATACAAAACAAAATGAGCAATAAACCAAACATGGGCAGTAAACTAACTGTGTTTTCAATACTTCTATCAACTCTATGTCTCTGGCAGTGCCCTTCCTCTGATAGCAATCCAAGAAGCTCAATGGTCCTAATCCAACAATGCGTGAAAGGAAAAGTCCAACGACAACAAAATCCAGAAGTAGATTTTCTGATGGACGAAGAACTTCATGTGCAATGACGTTTGATGAGACATTAATCGGGTGCGAAAGTGCAGCTCACGCGACAGTTGCAATCTTATATAGTGAGCAAGAGATGGGATGAAAGAGGAAACTAATGTTACGTAAAGGAGGAGTAATTTTATATTTGAAGGGATTATCTTTGATCCTACCTCAGGCGGGTGGCCGGATGAGTATATTTTCCCTTATCTGGATGCGTTGTAGACTTGTAGTGTGAGGGACGGTTCCAGAGAATCCCTCGCTGCAAAGGGTGGAGGGGGATCGCGAATGCATCAACAATAGCATTGGACTATAGAAGGTTGGGCTCAAACCTATTGTCGATGACGTCAATGAGATGGCAGAATCGTCATCGCTCAACGATAGGGAGGTCGATGGCAGATGGATAGGGATGAGGGCGGAGTGCGATGGACTAAGGGAGGAGTAGAGGGCTTTGGTGGAGGGCGAGGTGCGGAGGAGAGGGCGGAAACATTGGAAGGATAATGATAGGGCTAGGGAGAAGAGTGAGTCGTAAATGGAAGGACAAAAAAATGCCCGCGGCCAGACGGCGATGAGGGCGGAGTGTGAAAGACTAAGGGTGGATCAATCAGCTAGAGAACTGGAGGAGCACGGCCATGCGGCGGAAGCATCACGGGCAGGAGGCTTCGACGGAGGGTGAGGTGCAGAGGAGAGGGCGGAAACATCGGGACAATGACAACGGAGGGCTAGGGAGGAGGGTGGGCTCTAAATGTGAGTACAAAAAAATGGTCGCGGCCAGACTGCGGAATGTTGGCATCAAATTTTTCCGCTTAGCTCGCTTGATACAGATTTTAGCAATGTCGAAGCCGGCACGAAAAATCTAACCTAGATTCAAAAATTCCAAGAACAGATGATGCAAACAGGCTTTGGAAATGCCTTGGCATGTCTCGACATGCTACAAATGGCCAAGGCAATGTGCTCATTGCATAGCCCCAGTTGAGAGCTTTGCAACGGTGCCCAAAACATGGAAAACGGACACCGGAAGGCCAAAATGACCATTATACCCCGACACTTTGAGACAACACTTTGAGACAAGTTGGGACTCTAACATGGAATTCCAACTTTAACACATTGTCAATGTTGGATATATCTAGACAATGCTCAAAACGGATCGAAAATTTGACCACCGGTTGAAGAATATACAAGAAAGATCAAATCTGGCCAAAGTCTGTGTTAAATGACGACAAGGGTATAATGGTCCGATCAGCTCCCGGATCGACCCATGGGCTGGAAATTTCAATTTATTGGCCTAAAACATAGATCTCATAAATTTTAATGCATGAAAAATAAAATTTGTCCAATTGGATAACTTAATTGCATTTAATAGCAATTTCTAGATTATCGACGGCCGAGATCACACAGATCAGAGAAACTGGCTAAATCAGGAAATCTGATGCAATTCAAGTGATTTCAACCACACATAATGATGGAACATGATATCAACAGCCATCAGGGGATATTCCATATTTTTTGGAGTCAATTTAGGAGTTGTTTAATTAATTTCCGGCCGGAATTAACGATAGCCATCGGATCGGGGGTTTTAGACCAATGGACTAGATTGGATCTCTCTCTCCCCTCCACCTGCCTTGGTCGAAACTACCAGCTTTCTCTTTCCCTTCATCTCTCTGCCATAGCAATCTAAGAGGGTGCACATTCACTATCTCTTTAAAAAACTCTCTACATCTGATCAAGTCGGCCTTGTATGTTTTTGCAGGTTCAACGGAGTTTGACAACGGTGTTCGTTATTCTGAGGCCTACATCAATAGCCATTGCATCAGTGCCATCACCGCCGGCATCACTTTTTGCTGCTTCCCCAAAGTTGTACTACACCCTAACCGTCTAGGTGCCGCACTGGAGGAACCATTCGCTACTAAGAAGGAGGTCCATCCCCTCCAACAACTACAAATAGCTTTGACAGATGCTGCTCCACTCCCCGAGGCCTTCCTCCTGAAGTTGCCTCAGCCGGCTCCTCCTCAGGAGTCATTTTCAGTGAATGTTGTCACCATTAACTCTGGGCTCGTGCCCACATCTTCTCAGCCGAGTCTCTACGAGCTTCGGCTTGAACTTGGCTCCCGCCACAACCTGGAGGTTGGCAACGTACGATGCCCTCGGAACTGTGCTCGCCCGACCACCTTTTTCAAGACTCCCTCTGAGTTTAGAGAGAATAAGCTCCGCTGACTGCGGCTTGTTGTCATGCCCCTTATCAACCGGTTCATTGCTCTGAGCCAGTTGGAGGATGACTCATCGGCCCTTGCTGTGCCCGTCATTAAGAATGTGCCTACTGCATGGAGGAAGCATCAACCTTCCGCCTATTCCAAGAAGACCGGCCGACCAGTGGCTGGAGATGCTATTGAGAGGGGCAACCCTCTCTTCAAAAATCTGAAGACTCGAGCCCATCAGTGGCTCCCATGGTACTAGCTCAGGTGAGGGACCATCTCTTGGGCCATCTTCCCTTCTTGGACTGATCAGTGGTCCATGCTAAAGAGAACCCGAAGGTGCTGCCACCTGCCCCTCAAAAGTTTTATGTAAACAGCCGGTTTGCAGACCAACCATTTCAGTTCTCTACCCAACCAATCGGGTGCAAACTCCCCGTGATGTTTTTGTGCAAACTCCCCGTGATGTTTTTGGCTCACCCAGCTGACCGATCAGCGGTCCAGCCCAAGAAGACCCGGCAGCAGCTTCCTACCGTAGTGAAGACTCCAATAGTCAGCTCTACTGCTGACTTTTCATTTCAGCGACTCACTCCGCCTATTGGGGGCATGTTCCCTGTTCAAGCTTCTTCCCGCCAAGAGCCCTGGACAACAGACTCTCCTGCCAACCGAGGGCAAGGATTCAGACCCTCTATCCCGATCCCAAAGGTTTGGCACCCTAAGGCAGCTCTGTTCAGCTGAAGGCTCAGTTTGCTCTGCCCCACCAACGACAATATTATCATTTCAATGACAGCCATGCATCCACCACCCCGTAGGACCTGCCCTGTAGAAGGGAGTTGGTGCTTCATCAGCCGATGTTTCTTGAAGACACCCCCAAATGTCAAGTGACACACAAACCAGCATGCCAAAGGTTGGCTTTCACATGTTGCACTGTGGGAGCTGGTCACCCTGAAGACATACTAGAAGGCTCTCGGACTGTAGCTCATGCTAGGCTCATGACGCGTAGCAAAGTTGGTCAACAGCTCGCTACTGTTACCAATTCCACAAACCATCACAACAACAAGGATACCATGTAGAATGAGGGGAGTGAGGCCATGCCTCCAACCTTGACAATAGAAGACCTTTGGCATGAGAATCAAAGGCTCCAAGCCCTCCTCGCTAATGCTAATTTGCTTCATTCTCAGTCAACACAAGCAACAAGTCCTACTGAGGTTTCAGATGGGCCCCATGTTACCCAAGGAGAGCTACCGCCTATAGTACAGCCTCGTCCTGCTGCTCCTATGCAGCCAGCCCCAAGGCCATACATTGACGATGCGGTCTTTGTTGCACGTCAGTATCAAGCACTAGTGCCTCCACCACCACAAGATCCCTTGGAGCCCACTCAATGGGCTATGATAGATCAGATGATTTTCAGGTGGCTTGCACAGCAGAATGATGAACATAGTGTGGTGGGCCTTTACCAAGTTCTATTCCCGCTACACCACCAATATGTCAAATTCCCCTCTGACATCTCCAAGGTGCCCAAGTGTTCCAAGTTTGACGGGTGTGGGCCCCCATGGAGCACTTGACGCTTTACTACGCATATATGGGTGAACTAGCACATTGTGAATCGTACTTGCTTAAGTACTTCGCCACCACTCTGACAGGCACAACCTTTGAGTGGTATTCCAACTTAAAGCCCTGGTCAATAGCCGACTGGCCTGATATGCAAAAAAAATTCTGTGAGAGGTTCAACTTCTCTGAACAGCCACACACTCTGGTTGAGTTGACCACCATGTTCCAAGGATGAAATGAATCGGCGGTCGACTACATTCATCGCTGGAGGAATATATGCATGAAATGTGCCAATCCCCCTTTGAACTAGGAGACAATCACGCTATTGAAAAGGGGCCTACAAGCCGAAATCCAAGAGAAGGTCCTTGGGACAAGAATCGAAACATTTGAAGACTTAAAAATTACTATTGCTGACATAGAACACTTCTATGTCAACAACCCTTTGATGGCTACACCAAAGCTAAGGCCGATGAAAGACAAGCAGCCATCTTCCTAAAACATCAACATGGTGGACACCTCTTCCTCCTCAAGGAATAATGGCCCTGGGGCAAAAAGAAAAATGTTACAAAGCCTCTTCTAAAGATTGTCAACAGTTTGAGGCAACAATCCTCGTGGGAAAAATGCATGGCCAAGCCATATTCCTTTAGTCAGGAATACTCAAAGAAGCTGTTTGACATCTGTATGAAGAATGATTTGATCAGTTTACCACAAATGAAGCATCCCGATGATGCTCAAAGAATTGGGGAGCCTAACTTCTGTCCTTTTCACAGGATGGTCAGGCATGTCATTGAAGATTGCTACCAGTTCAAGGATGTCATCGAGTCTCTGATCAATAATGAGGTCCTTAACTAGTGTGCCCACACATCCTCACTATCAAGCTCAGTAGCAAACAAACTTCACCATTAACATGGTGCATTTTCAATCACCACACCCTCACATAAGCTCCTCTTACGTCATCCATGCCATGCTAGAAGACAATGTACAAGAGGATCAACAAACCAAGGGCACTTCACACAAGTCCACTCACCCCCGGGATTCTTCCTTATTTCCAAAGCTTATTCAAGAATTGATCCAAGAAAACATCCAGGCACTGGTCAAACCTACAAAAGACATGACCAGCGTACAACGAGATGAGGGTGGTGAATCTAGCAACACAACCCCAATCTCCAATGAGCTTTCTGAAGAGGAAGATATCATCTTTTGTGGCTCAAACATTGGGCATAAACCTATTGCAGCACCATTCTCTTCACATGCTTCTATCATCTTTGATAAAGGCAGGACTCCTTAGACACGAATGTCGACTCCAGACACGGGTTCCGGATCGGCACCTCAAGAGAAGGTGAAAGATAGAATAGGGGAAAGTGAGTGAATCGAAAAACACTCGGAAAGCGGTAAAGAGTCCTCACCTCGGTCCCACACTCACATTGATCCCCGAACTTTCATCTCACGGCGTCGCTCGAGCACCGGAGATGGTTTGGGTCATGTGGGAGGAGAGTGAGGAGAAGATGAACTTAGAACATGAATAAAAAGGTGGTGGCCAGGAGCCGCAGGCTCCGCTTTATGGAATAAAAGACAAGATTAAGTTGAATTGACCGTGTGTACCTTAGCGTGGGAGATTGGGATGTGAGTTCAACCTTCTTCTTCTACGGCCGGCCGATGAAGAAGAGTTTTCAACCGATGCTAGCTTAATAGACCTATGCAACTATAACAATAAACCAAGTGAAAGAAACTGATTAGAACTATGGGAAGTGTAGAAACTATAGGAGAGGAGATGGAAGAAAGAAGCAATTGAAATAGAACTCACCGGATTGGGGCGAGCCCTAACCCCTTTTTTATGTTTTTTAATTATGTAAAAATGATGCAAATAAAGTAAAAGATACTCTAAGACAGTAAATAAACTGAATGAAACAAGTTAAGAAGGACTTATGAAGTGTGTAGCTTAAGTTGAAGCCAAGTTGGTTGAAGAAGGCCGGTTCGGGTAGCTTTGCACCCTTCTGGCGCGACTTTGGTACAGAAAATGTTACGGATGACCCCAATGTCGGAATCGAGTGCCGTTTATTTCTATGGATGGAGAACTCGGAGAGAAAGAGATCTTCTGTTGATGACTTATCCGGAATATATCTTTAGAAGCCTGTAAAATTTTTTAAAGTGGATGGATGTGGAAAACAGAACCTGGATGCGCGCCCTCAGTGCAGCAATCACCACGAACAGATGGCAAGTCAGAATCGAGTGCCTCCGGTTGAAAATGAAAGAGGACGAAGAGAGGAACAACTCCTATGTTGAAGACTTTTGCAGAAAGAGTCCCAGATTTTCTACAGAAGCCAATGAAGTCAGTTGATGCAGAGTGCACGGATCGGGCTTCTCCTTCGCCTCGGGATCGATCTCTCGACGTCGGATCGGCTTTGGACGTCGGGACAGCCTTGGGAGAGAGCTTGGACGACCTCAGGATGAGCTAGGCATGGGGGATTAACCTTGGATCATTAAGAATGTCCCTCAATTTATAGGGAATTAAAACCGGTGCAAAACATGGAAACTGGACCGACCGCGCCCCCGTCTTTCAAAGGAGGCGAGGGCGCGCAGGGCGCGCCCTCACCTTGAGGGCGCGGTTTGCGCGTCCCCCAGTTTCAAATAAACCAGGGGTGCATTACGCGTCTTATTGCTAAAATTCACCGGAATCTTCCCGAAATTGCTAAAAATTGACTTGACAAACGTAACGCGCCCCCGAACCGGGGGAGGGGTAAAAATAAACAAAAATCAGCGGCAGAAACCTTCCAAAAAACTGGTTTAGAAGGTGCTAATCGGGGTTATTTCCAGTTTCCAAAAATGTACCGCTCCCCCGCGTTTCAAAGGAAGCGGGGGCGCGCAAGGCGCGCCCCCGAAATGAGGGCACGCAGAGCGCGCCCCCAGGTTGAGGGCGCACCCTTCCCTTTCAAGGGGAGAGGGGGCGCGAAAGACTCTCTCTTACGCGCGTGTTCCGCGAGCCGTAACTTGCAAATGGGATGTCCGATTTGGCTCCCGTTTGTTGCATTGGAAAGAGGGCCTTAAGCCACACCTCCTCAAGTCGGAAAACCAGCTAGCATTACTCTCGAGACATTCGCGAAAAGCCAAAAACCATGACAAAGATCTGGAAGGGCACGGTTCCAGTCGAGAAATCTCGGGTCAACTTGGGATGGACTTAAAATGATGACCGAACAAGTCCAGTACGGTCAGAAGACCCGAAATCATCGAAAAATCTGAGATTAACCCGGTAAACGTGAATTGAACATTGGAAAAGCTGAGAAACCTTAAAATTGACCGAAATGGCCGTATGGCCCCGGTTGATTAAATATATGGCTAGGATCGACCCGGACGACTCAAAAAGACCTGGTGATGACCGAAAATGCCTGACGCATTGTCCAAGATAGCCGTGTCAGTACAGATCGAAAAAGCCATAACGAAAGCCATCATTGACCGACGACTACTGAAATGACTTCTCGAAAACCCTAAATATTACGGAACACATGCTGGACTCCCGAGACCTTCAATTAAGGACCATTCAAGGTCGGTCATCGAGCAAGCTCTGTGTTTTCACAATTCACGTGTGGCTCTCGCTTGAAGGTTACGGCATTATTCTGAAAATCATCGGTCCATTCCCAACTCATAAGGGGCTCCACCAGCATTCTTAGCTCATCTCCACTAGGTAATCCGGATCAGATAACGGTCAAATAATAGATATTGACAATGGAATAAGAGTTTAGGGCTCCGAATCAGGCCAATTTTGCGTGTCTACATGGAGCAACAACACAACATAACCAACAAGGGAGTGCACCATTTAACCTCACAGTGGCGGACCTCTGGCAACAAAATCAACAACTTAAGTCCATCTTGGCCAATGCTAGGTTGTTCACACTACAAGCAACTCAAAGTTTAGGAGCCCTTGAGATCTTCAGGTCTTATGTCACTCAGGTTGGGCCCTCCTTGACAACCCCATTGTGGCTGGTCACTTATCAACAATTAAACATAGGGGAGTCTTCAAAAGATGAGGCATGCATGATCCCTAATAATCAACCACCCCAAGTGTGCATAGATCTCTCTCAGATGGCTATGATTGAGTAGTTGATCGACTTAAGGCTATCTCAGCATGAGAAGAGACACAATGTAGTAAGTCACCCTCAGCCTACCTTGTGTCACCGGCAACAACATCCTTGTGTTAATGACCCACCGAGGGGAATGTTTCAGTCAAGGCATGCAAAAGGCAAGCATCCAACAGCCCGTGGGGGTAACATCATCAATGCCTCCTCATCAATGAGCAACAACACTGGGGGCAAGAACACCACCATGGCTCCCATGCCCAAGACTCCTTCGACAAGACCCGCATGGGAAGAGCGTGCACTAAAGAGGTACTCTTTCCTGCAGGAATGCACAAGAAAACTGTTTGACATGTGCAGAGAAAATAATTTGATTTGCCTACCTCTGATGAGACATCCCAATGAGGCTGGAAGGACCCGGGAACCCAACTATTGCCCCTATCATAGGGCCACAGGGCACCCAATTGAGGATTGCTTCCAACTCAAAGACTTAGTTGAAGCCATGATTCACAATGAGGTCATCGACATGGGAGACCTACTAGTGGCCCCTCCTCAACTCCACCATAGAGTCAAGTGGCCAAACAATGCCACCATGAGCACGGTACAACATCAGCAACTAGGGACCAGTCAATAGGACATCTTGTTTCAAAAAAAAGAGAAAGAGAATAAGCTAAAAATAGAGATGCCCGACAGACTTAGTTGGCCAAACAAAATTATCAGCTGAGGATAAAAATGTCAAAATAATTCAGTCAAGGTGAAAACCTGCAAAGGTGCCTTGAGCAAATTTGGATAACCCTGCTATGTGAAAATCTCACAATGGGACACACAGGCAAAATTGAAAAGGGGTCAATCTGGGTGAAAACTCCACAAAGGAGCAGTCAGGTTGATTTAATAATAATAATAAACAAACAAAATCAATCGACTAGGATGAGTCCTTAACCTAACAAGGTGAGTGGGTTCATCCCCCTAATTTTATTAGGGAGAAGAATTGAGTTGCCAATGACGAAAAGACTCCCATAGGCTCATCTACCTTGTCGTAGAAATATGTCGGGGAGACCATACCTGAGGTGACGATGAAGACCACATCCTACCTATAAAATTTGAAGGAATTTCCCACACTCCACCTTGGAGGAGACAAAGGGTAAAATCCTATTCTGATGTCATACATCCTTGCCACTTCAGTCCCCCTTCTGGCTACGACAACCCTACTTTCTTCTTATGCATTCTGCCACCTCAGGTCTTCTTCTGATTATGGTAGGCCAGCCATCTCGATCGCTCTAATCCTGATGGTCTACAAAAAAAAACACATCCTTGGCCATGGTTAGCCAGTCCCCATGGCTTACAAAAAATTTTAGTCCATCATTATCCTCCCGGTATGCATGGTTTGAAAGGTCATCCAAACTTATATCGTCTTGACCACTCAAGTCTTTTTGGTTCAAAAAACCTCTATGTCATCCTGACCACTCCGGTCTTGATGTTCTACAAAAAAAACATTCTCAAAGTTGTATGGAACCTTATTCTGGGCGATTTCCAAACCCACACTACCTTCGCTAATCCAACTTTAGTGGTACAAAGAAAAAGCTTCTCATTTCTGGGCTGTCATTTTGGATCATGTTCGGCAATGAAAAAATATCCTTAGGGCCACTACAGCTCCTTTTGGATTTGTCCCTAGAGCCACAACAACTCCTTGGGACATCAAGTTATCCTTAGGACCACTATAGTTCCTTTTGGATTTGTCCCTAGGACCACAACCAGCTCCTTTAGACATCAAATATCCTTAGGGCCACTACATCTCCTTTTGGATTTGTCCCTAGGGCCACAACAGCTCCTTGGGACATCAAGTTATCCTTAGGGCCACTATAGTTCCTTTTGAATTTGTCCCTAGGGTCACAAACAGCTCCTTCGGACAACAAATTATCCTTAGGGCCACTAAAGCTCCTTTAGATTCGTCCCTAAGGCCACAACAGCTCCTTGGGACATCAAATTATCCTTAGGGCCGCTACAGTTCCTTTGTATTCGTCCTTAGGGCCATAACAGCTCCTTTGGACATAAAACTTATCCTCAGGGCCATAACAGCTCCTTTGGGCATTAAATTTATCTTTATGGTCACCACAGCTCCTTTGGACACAAAACTTGTCCCTAGGGCCATTACAACTCCCTTGGATACGTCCTTAGGGCCATAATAGTTCCTTCGGACTTGAAAAGCAATCTTTAGAACCACTACAGCTCCTTTGGATATCAGACCTATCTTTACAGCCACTACAGTTTCTTTGGATCCATCCTTTGGACCACAACAACTCCTTTGAGCATAAAACTCTTCCTTGGGGCTGCAACAGCACCTATGGAACCAAAACTCTTCTTGGGACTACAAATGCTCCATAGAATCCTCACCCTAGGACCATAAATGATCTCGGAATCCAATACTCTTTCACATAGCCACCTTAAAAAAAAAACTTTTCCTTAGGGCCCTCCAACAGCACCTTGGGAAACAAACTTTTTCTTCAGGGTCACAACAACACCTGTGGGATTCACAAAACATTTCCTTGGGGTCACAACAACACCTTTAGAACCAAAACCTTTCTTTAGAGCCGCAATGGCATCTTTGGAACCAAAAACTTTTCTGGGACCATTATAGTTCCTTCAAACCCCAAAAACCTTTCTGAGGACCATTACAGCTCCTTCAGACCCAAAAACCTTTTGTTCCTTACAATCTCAACCATAGGACCACAAATGTCCTCGAAATCTAAAAACTCATCCTTAGGGCCCCAACACACCTTAGGATCTACACCTACAGTTCGAATCCACACTCGATTCGATCTACCTTTCAATATATGGCTTGAGGGAAGCCTCAATTCCCTACAAAAAATACTACAAAAAAGGGCTGAAAAAAGAGTTGCACAACAGGCTTGGCCGATCTCATGACAATGACCGGTTAAGAGAAAAAATTTCAAGAAGAAGTCTGGCTAGAGTGAAAACCTGAAAGGGTACTCTAGGCAAAATTAGGTGACCCCGCTATATGAAAACCTCTTCGGAGGCATGTAGGCAAAACATCAAAGGGGCTAGTCCAGGTGAAAATATCGTGAGAGACAGTCGGATCAGTAAAAAAATACACAACAAAAGAAAAACAAAACAAAACAAGAGAACAAAGGAGTGGCTCATTCAACAAGCCTGTATGTTGGGGAGCATGTAGGAATTGGCAGCATCAGATGTGCTTATTTAATGGGGGATGAGCAACCAAACAGAAAAAAGTTAAAGTTGGTCATGTACAAGGGCCCAAGCCCTTCTCAGTCCTGAAGGAGCACATGTAGCAAAAGTAGTGGATAGATTGCCAAGGACAGAGCTGAACAAATACCGGAGGCCAACTTACATGGGTAGTCCCTTCTTGACTCCCGTCTCCAAGGAACTTCCCATGGGGGGCATTTGTTGGCATCAAATTTTTCCGCTTAGCTCGCTTGATACAAATTTCAGCAATGTCGAAGTCGGTACGGAAAATCTGACCCAGATTCAGAAAATTCAAAAACAGATGATGCAAATAGGCTCTGAAAATGCCTTGCCATGTCTTGACATCCTACAAATGGCCAAGATAATGTGCTCATTGCATAGCCTCGGTCGAAGCTTCGCAACGGTGCCCAAAACATGGAAAACAGACACCAGAAGGCCGAAATGACCATTTCCCCCCCGACGCTTTGGGACAAGTTGGGACTCTAACATGGAATTCCAACTTTGACACATTGTCAATGTAGGATATAACTAGGCAATGCTCAAAACGGATTGAAAATTCAACCACCGGTTGAAGAGATATGCAAGAAAGATCAAATCTAGCCAAAGTCCGTGTTAAATGATGCCAGGGGTATAAAGGTCCAATCAGCTCCCAGATCGACCCATGGGCTGAAAATTTCAATTTATTGGCCTGAAACATAGATCTCATGAATTTTGATGCATGAAAAATAAAATTTGTCCAATTGGACAACTTCATTGCACTTAATTGCAATTTCAAGATTATCGACGGCTGAGATCGCACAGATCGGAGAAACCAGCTAAATCAGGAGATCCGATGCAATTCAAGTGATTTCAACCACACATCATGATGGAACATGAGACCAACAGACATCAAAGGATATTCCATATTTTTTGGAGTCAATTTGGGAGTTGTTTAATTAATTTCCAGCCAGAATTAACGATAGCAGTCAGATCGGGAGCTTTTAGACCAATGGACTAGATTGGATCTCTCTCTCTCCCCTCCACCTGCCTTGGTCAAACCTACCAGCTTTCTCTCTCCTTCCTTGTGCGCAAGAGGCCCTAGAAAATAGGGGAGGGAGGTGCACCCACCTCCTCCTTCCTTGGCTGGTGGGTCCCACTCAACCAATTCCCTCAACCACCTCCCATGGCTTATCCCTATCTCTCCCTTGGTTTATCTTCATCCTAACTAATCCTACAACTAACCAAGCCTATTCCCATCCAAACCTTGGTCAAACCAGCCTTCTTGCCACCTGTCATGTGCACACACCTCCTTGAAAGGAGGAGAAGGTGCACACCCTTCTCTCCCTCTCTTTCTAGTTGGCGCACAACCACTAGCCCAACAACCCCCATGGTTTATCTTTATCACTTTCAACCTCCATTGAGTTATCCTTATCCCCTTCAAACAGCCCTTGGCTTATCCTCTCCTGGAGATGGCATCCCCTCTCTCTATTTAAACCCCCTCAGCTGGCCATGTACACACCCCACCTGGAGACTCCCCTGCGCCAGCCCTGCTCCAGCATCTCCTCAGCTCCCTAGTGCGCCAACTCCTCCAGAAGCAGCCAACGATCTACAGCCCTGCTCCAGCATCATCTGCAGCCAAGGAGAAGAAGAAATAGTAAGAAGAAGGCTCCCTTCATTGGCTGGTGTGCTAACTCCACCAGCAGCACCTGCAGCTGTCCTTTTGTTCCCCTGTGCGGTCTCCATTCCGACTTCATCAAGAGTTGCAGCAAAGATAGGTAAGGAGAAGATGTAAATTGCAGTGCAGCCTCCCCTCCTTCCCCTCTCCACATCTCTTCTTAATCTCCTTCATAAACTTCTAAAAAAAGATCAGACCTGCAATCCCCTTGTGTGCCCACTCTAGCCATCCAAATGCAGCCCGTAGGTGACTTGTAAACAACCCATTTGGCACCCCCAAGCAACACCATGCTGTCACCTAACACCATGGCCCGTGTTTCCATCCCTCTAGCAGCCAATTAGGCTCCTAAACATGCTCCTAATCAGGCCATGTTCGACCATCCTTGCTGCCCAAGTGGACCGACTTCAGACAAATCAAGCCCCTCTGCTGGCCTTGAAGTCAGGCCCCTCTGATGGTCATCTAAATAGGTACTGAAGCACCCCGTTCCTATCCCCAATCAGGCCCCTTCGAGTGCCCTTGAGGCCTTCCCTTGATCAGCCCTTGTCAGGTTCCCTTAAACAGCCCCTCTGCTCGCCACCCAAACAGGTCCTTACATAGCCTGCCATCAGCCCCCTTGTTGGCCATCTAAACAGCACCCAATCGGCCCTATTCCATTATATACACTGCCTCCCCCCCCACCTTATCCATTAAGGAGGATGGAGTGATGTCCCGGGGATTCTTGGATCCACATGATGGGCCAAGTCTCCCCCGGGTGGGCTCTTGATCCCTCGTTTTGGTTGAAGAGGGTGATGTCTTGGGTATTCTGGAATCCGTACGACAGGCTAAGTCTCCCCAGGCGGATTCTCAACTTCAATCAAGACAGCCACCCACCTTTGTTTGACTTTCTCCATTTGTATCTCAAAAAAAAAAAAAAACAACCCCCTTGTGGCAGTGAAATTCTCATTCCATTACCCCTTGTTTAGTCCTTCCAAATGGGTCATAAACCTGCCCCTTGTGTAGTCCAACCAAAAGCCCACCTAAACAACAACTTAGCCAACCCATTCTAGCCCTTCTGAGGCTCACCTATCCCGCTACTACAGCAAGATGTCAAGGTGCAAAAATGAAGTGCAAATCAGGCCAACCGGGCCATGGAAGTGCAAATAAGGCCCATCGGGTCATGAAGCTCAAAACAACCCGCCAGGGCCCATGAAACTCAAGATGGGCCAACCGGGCCGACATAGCATGAAGACCGGCCCATTGTGCTGTTGACATGAAGCTTCCCATTGGGCCTTGGACACTTAAACTAAACCTTAATTAAATCTAAAGGTGAAATGCCAAAATTAAATAAGGAGTTAGTCCACAACTAGATGCTCCATTGGGCCGCTAGCCCGGACACGTTTCTAGTATGTTGACCCGGGTGTAGGCATGGGACATGCTTCTCACTGTAGACGAACCCTTCCCACTACTTGGAAAGTCAAATGACTATGCCTTGTAGGATGGGTAAAATTCCACACCGATGAAAAATAAGGCGGCATGCTGCCAAAATTTTTCCAATCAAGTGGGATTTTACACCAAGGGAAGGACATTCACACATTTGCACCATTGACAACATTGAACATGGCATATGAACTGCCACATCTGATATACACCAACATGAATATTCAATGAACATTTCAAGTGCCGAGTTGATCGCATGTGTCCGAGCATCGACACTAGCATGACGGACCGGATGTGATGCAAACCGAACAAGAGTTAACCAAATCTGAAGTTAACTTAATCATATCTGAAAATACATTCAAACGAAACCTAAAATACATTTATAATAGGTCATTAAAACCTTAACATTCAACAAATATCATATTTAATATAATTTGTAAATTTTGATTCAATACACTTTAGCCATTGGAATTCAATTACTTAAACAAGTGCACATCATATAATTTACAACCAACTGAATAAAACACATTAATGACACTTCAAACTATATGAAATTCATATAAAAATATTTAAATTCAGATCATTAACAATATGAAACATGAGCTTAATCAATTTAGACCAAGTTTAAAAATATTGAAAACACCAACCGACATAAGAAAATCACGTGAAAATGACTCAACATATGTCAACTAAACTTTAACAAGTAAAATTGATCAACACATCTAAAATATTAAGTTCAAACAAAAATAAAATAAACTTCAACCATTTGAAGTAAAACAAACTAAACAATTCAAACAAACTCAAAACAAATAACATTCAAATCTAAGTCAAATTGAAATTTGAAGTTAACATTTCAAACTAAACTTAAATTAACATTTGAAACCATATCAAAATAAATTTATAAACATAAAACAACTTCAAACAAAATCTAATTAAACTTGTTTGCATCTCATCGGGCCTGAAAGGCCGGGGCCCTTTGTGTTCTTTACACGTTGTGGATGTGCACACTCTTGTCAAACAAGATCGCTATGGTAGTTAATCAAGAGTGTTCGAGTGTTTGCTCGATGTAAATGAATATCGGATATTCGCACCACCCGATGGAAAGAGGTCAAAAGTATTTTCACAAACCCAAACCTCGGTTCTATACTCTGTTAATATCACCTAGACTATCTAGTATTTATTTATGGTCTATCACGTATTTTACTAGAAAATTTGGGTACGATATTTCAACATAAAAAACAAATCTTTTAAAAACATTTTAAAAGAAAAGATTCCCGAGGTTCCCACACAGAAGCAACACGGGTAGGGGCATCAACAGAGGGCGAGGTGTGGAGGAGATGGCAGAAACATCGGTTGGATGATGAGGGGGGGGGGGCTAGGGAGCAAGCAGGTGAAGTGTGGACGAATTGAGTGTCTGCAGTGGATGGCGATCGGATGGCCGTTAATGGGAGGATGAAAAATTGCCCACTCACACTTCTATATACAAGGTATAGATTAACTCGGGGGCACACTGCACCACGTGCCCACACTTAGCTTACGTGCTCACAAGAGTGTCTGCGCTCGCAACTACATGTCAAACCCATCGAGCAAGGATATTAAATGGTAGATCCACTATGTAGATCACTATCGGTTCTCAATGGTCTGGATAGCTGCTTCTTCTTCACCCGATAAGAGGAGTAGATTCATAAATGGCAAGTCCAAATTCAAACTTTATGGACTTAAAAAAATCCTTAAAATAAGAATTCAAATCCTTGTTGAACAAAGTTCCAAATATGCCATTACCTTCACAATTCCCAATCGCTAGAAATAGGGGAAAGTAAGTGCCTCTTCCGCGGAGGTGAAAAATAGAGAACAATAGGTAATCAAATTTTAGCATGCATAGCGAAATATAATCTGACGATGTAACCGTATTTTAAAATGCACAGCAGAATATAATCCGGCGACGTAACTAGGAAATAACCCCTTAAATACATCAATTTGGAACAAGATAAGACCCACATCAAAATTTAACTTGATAATTTCAATAATTCTATCCAAACTAACACAAGTTGAAATATAAACAAATTAATATCACAAATGAATATGTGATCAACTAACTCCTCGAATTTCAAATCACCACTATGCTTCTGCTGTGATAAACCTGTGATCCTAAAAAATATTAAAGATAGCAAGAGGTGTGTCAAAAAGATCCAGTAGGACTTATAACCCTTCTCTACCCAACAATACTTTGATTCCTAAATGATAGTAATATATGCCAAACCCAAAAATTTAGATTATATACAATATGGATAGGCTATTTTATAATCTCTCATTATGTAAATAAAGTGATCTTTTACTCAATTAATTAAATGGCATACGATTCATGCAATGCACTACCAACTTAGACAGACATAATAGTCATCTATAATAACTTGATTCATGCAATACTCATTCATCTAAACCATGACATGCAATACTCTTTCATCTGACCATTATACTTTAATGTACCATTGGCGACAGCTTAAGCCATCGCCAATAATTCGTTCATTTTAAAAATACTCAATCCCCTTTTCCTCCTACCCTCTCGCTCTCTCTCTATCATGCGCGACCTCGCCGTCGCCGCCGTGTTTCTCACCGCTGCCACCACCGCGCAGCCACTACCGCCATGCAGCCATCACCGCCACTGCCGCACAGCTACTGCCACTGCCGCTTGCAGCACCAAACTTCCGCCACTGCCGGCCTCCACCGCCACCTACGCCAATTTCCTCCTCCTCAAGGTAATTTAAACCCTAGCAACTCTTTTAAATGAATTTAGGGTTTATTATTTTGGTTAAACAATGTTAATGTTGTTAATTTTTGAGATTAGGGTTATTATTTAAAAATTTAATGTTATCATTTATCATGTTAACCATTGTTAAAAAATATGTTAACTATCATAAAATTATTTAAATGAAGTTAAACATATTAATTCATGTAGTTAAGCATATTAGTTTATAGTTAATCATTTTTATTTACAATTTGTCATTAAGGGGGTTAGGTATATTAGTTTTGGCTTAATATAAAAATATAAAATCTTAATGTCACCTCTAATCTCTTAGTTGGTGGTAAATAATATTTTATTTGATTAACATACAATTTAAAAAAAAATTGTTTGATAAAATATCTAAATTAATGTCTAATTAGACTAATTTCATATCAACTGTAATAAATAAATAAATTTAAATGCACATCATGATATGCAAATTTAAAATTCATTAACTTGGAATTTGAAAAATCAACCTTCCGGTGGTCAATTTGGCCAATCCAAACTAGAATTCGGCTTGGATTGGTCAAACCGGTATTAATAACCAATTTAAAAAAAGAAATCAAGTTTGTTATCCTAAACCAAATACAAACAAAAAGGTGTAGATATGGTTTAAACCAACTCAACCCAATTTCCTAGTTGATTTGTTTTTAAGTGGCGATAGAAATCACTTAAAATCTCAAAGTAGTTTCAATTGTTGTGTATCCCATGGACACCAACTCAAACCGGGTTTCCAGTTTCATTTGTTCTACAGTGGCATTAGAAACCAATTTAGGGCTTTCAAACACAATTTTATCGATTTTTTATATTATGTCGGCTCTAGTTTTCATTGTCAGGTAGTTTCAAACGACATTCTCGTTTGAGACTTACTTCGTTTGGAGGAGGTTCGGTTTACTTTTAACTTTCTGTAATACAATTTTCACTTTAGTTTATATATTTGTTTATAACGTTAAAAGACTAATTACGGAACATGGCGAGTAATTTAGACAAATCTCGGATAGATATTCTTAACAGATTGAGTCCTACCTATCTTCAAGAAGTAGAAGAATTTCTAGATTTTGCTTTTCATGAATCTAGGACCCGATTTAGACATGGACTAGATAAAAGTTTGATTCAATGCCCTTGTAAATGGTGGTGTAACACATTCACTTTACAAATACATATAGTTAAAGAACATTTATCATGTGATGGTATATGGTCAAATTATCGAATGTGGATAAGTCACAGGGAAATAGAACAGAGATTAAGTAGGAAACATGAAGTCCAATTAGATGAACCACAAGTTGAGATTTTAAACGATGATGTGATAGAAATGATTGAAGAAATCCAAAATCTTCGGGAACCATCTAGACACCATGAGGGTGAATCAAATCAAGATACACACAAGTATTTCTTGTTATTAAAAGATGCCGAAACACCTTTATATGAAGGTTGCACTGAAATATCTAAGTTAAAGTTTATTTTAAAGTTGATTGAATTAAAGTCAGAAAATAGTTTGACCATAAAATGTATGAATAGTTTATTATCATTATTTAAGGGCATATTGCCAAACGATGCAAGTGTTCCTAACACTTGGTATGAACTTAAAAAATTTATTAAGGATTTAAGACTTAGTCACGAAAAGATAGATGCATGTAAGAATGATTGTGTTCTTTTTTGGAAAGAGAATGCACATAGAATTACGTGTTCACAATGTGAGAGTCACACATATAAGGATGATCATAAACATACGAGTAAGAAGGTGGCATGGAAGATATTACATTATTTTTCTTTAAGAGATAGGTTGCAGTGTTTGTGTATATCAACGAACACTGTTAAGTGGATGTTATGGCATAGTGAGCCATGATCATATACATCAAGAGGTGAAATGCGTCATCCTGCCGATTTTCCCTCATAGAAAAGAGTAAATGAACTTTATCCAGATTTTGTGTCGAAAAAACGTAATGTTCACCTTGGATTGGCCACCGATGGTTTTAACCCATTCGACAACATGTCCTCAAAGTATAGTGTATGGCTTGTCATTACAGTGGTTTACAATTTACCACTGTGAATGTGTATGAAAGTGGCTCACACGGTGATTTTGTGTTTAATACCGGGACCCAAAGCCCTTGGAAATGATATTGATGTCTACTTGCAATCATTGGTGGATGAGTTAAGGTTCTTGTGGGAGATCGGATTGAAGACATACGATGTTTTAACGAAGAAGAATTTTCTCATGAGAGCCGTCTTGCTAGGCACCATAAATGATTTTTCGGGTTATGCCAACCTATATAGATGGAGTACCAAAGGAAAATTAGCATGTCTAATTTGTAATGAGGAAACATATTCGGTTCGACTAGTTCATAGTCAGAAATAATGTTATTTGGGACTTCGACAATTTTTACTGATAGCACATTGGTGGAGAAAGCATCATTATAGGCATCTATTTGATGGCCGACGGTGTGAGAGGGACACACCAAAGATGCTAACCAGACATGAGATTTAAAGGCAACAAGAAGAGATGGACCCATTAAGAATTGGAAAACTGTTTAAGAAAGATTTAGAGAACTTAATAAAGAATTTGAAAAAAAACAAGAATTGGAAGAAAATAAGTATTTTCTTTAAGCGACTACCGTATTGGGCGTCTCTTATTGTCTGTCATCATTTGGAGGTCATGCACATCGAGAAAAATGTGTGTGACAATATTTTAGATATGTTCAACCTCTCAGGATTGGATAAAGACAATCTGAACTTGAGAAAAGATTTAGTAGAGTTAGGAATATGTCCAGAGCTGCATCCACAAGAGAGTTCATCTAAGTTTCCAGATGTTATTTACAGGCTTAGCAACGCACAAAAATCTCATATCCTCATTTTTTTGAAGAATATTCGAGTGTCGGATGGGTATTCATCCAATTTGAGTAAATGTGTAGATCTAAGTAGTAGAATCATTAGTGAATTAAAAAGTCATGATTGTCATGTCATGATGCAGATGATTATTTCTCTAACTTTTCAAGGAATCGTATCAAAGGACGCACTCCACCCCGTTATAGAGTTATGTCAGTATTTTAAGGTCATATATGCTAAGGTTTTAGACACTAGTATTTTAAGGGATTGGGAATCTAAGATTGCAATCACAATGTGTAAGTTAGAACAAATATTTTCACCATCATTTTCGATGTTATGGTCCGCCTTGTTGTGCATCTAGCTTATGAAGCTAGAATGTCAGAACCAGTTCAATACTGGTGGATGTATCCAAATGAAATATTTTTAAAGAGACTAAAACATTATGTTGGCAACAAGGCGAAAGTCGAAGGATCCATTGCCCAGGGTTATTTGGTAGAGGAGTGCACACAATTTATTTCTTTGTACATGCGACATGATAGCAATCATATTAGGGATCAGAACTATGATGGTGGTCCCTATGAAGA
This sequence comes from Cryptocoryne crispatula var. balansae, assembly GCA_036172225.1. Taxonomy (NCBI): domain Eukaryota; kingdom Viridiplantae; phylum Streptophyta; class Magnoliopsida; order Alismatales; family Araceae; genus Cryptocoryne; species Cryptocoryne crispatula. The sequence continues at coordinate 22,164,187 of CM069925.1, forward strand.
TGATCACGAAGAGAGTGTCGACTCCAGAAACGGGTTCTGGATCGGCACCTCAGGAGAAGGTGAAAGATAGAATGGAATAGGGGGAGGGAGTGAATCAGAAAACACTCAGAAAGCGGTAAAGAGTCCTCACCTCGGTCCCACACTCACATTGATCCCGGAACTTTCATCTCACAGCGTCGCTCGAGCACCGGAGATGGTTCAGGTCATGTGGGAGGAGAGTGGGGAGGAGATGAACTTAGAACATGAATAAAAGGGGGTTGCCAGTAGCCGCGGGCTCCACTTTATGGAATAAAAGACAAGATTAAGTTGAATTGATCGTGTGTACCATAGCTTGGGAGATTGGGGATGTGAGTTCAACCTTCTTCTTCTTCGGCCAGCCGATGAAGAAGAGTCCAACCGGTGCTAGCTTGAATGATCTGTGCAACTTAAAAACAATGAAAACAAGTGAAAGAATGAATTAGACTTGAGTGAAGTGTAGTAACTAAAATAAGAAGATGTGAAATTAGCAATTGAAATCGAACTCACCGACTTCTGGGTGAGCCCTAACCCATTTTTTGTGTATTTTTTGTGATATAAAATTATGCAAAAACTGAATAAAAATGATGCTAAAATGATTCTGGATGAATGACGAAGACATAGAAACTTGAACGTCTCAAAACAGAGCTAAAATGGAGAAGATGTCACCAATATGGCCGGACAGCGCACTGGACTGAACGTGCCCTGGGTTTAAGGGCACTGTGGGTGCACCCTAGGTGTGAGGGCGCGGTCTGCGCGCCCTTTGTTCGGGGGCGCGTTGTACTGTCTGGCGCAACTTCGGTGCATAGCTCTCCACGGGCAGTACCGATGTCAAAATTGAGTGCCGTTTGTTGCAGTAGATAGAATACTCTGAGAGAAAGAGTTCTTTTGTTGATGATTTCTCCGAAATCCACCTATAAAAGTTTGTAAAAACTCCGAAAGTGGGAGGATATGGAAAACAGAACCTAGATGTGCACCCTCAGTGCAGCAATCGCCACGAACAGACGGCAAGTCGGAATCAAGTGCCGCTAGTTGCAAATGAAAGAGGACGAAGAGAGGAATAATCCTCTATTAAAGTATTTCACAACAGGAGTCCCAAATTTTCTACAGAAGTCGATGAAGTCGGTTGCTGCAGAACGCACATATCGGGCTTCTCCTTCACCTCGGGATCGATCTCACGACGTCGGATCGGCTTTGGACGTCGGGACGGCCTTGGGAGAGAGCTTGGACGACCTCAGTACGAGCTAGGCAGGGGGATTCAACCTCGGGTCGTTGGGAATAGCCCTTAATTTATAGAGAATAGAAACTAGTGCAAAATATGGAAACTGGACCGACCGCGCCCCCGCTTTTCAAAGGATGTGAGGGCGCGCAGGGCGCGCCCTCACCTCGGGGGCACAATCTGCGCTCCCTCCTGTTTCAAAAGAGGCGGGGGCGCATTACGCGTCTCACTGCGGAACCTTCCGGAAATTGCTAAAAATTGACTTGATAAGATGAACGCGCCCCCGACTCGGGGGTGCGGTCAAAATAATCAATTTTAAATGGGGAATCCTTTCCAAAAATCCGATTTAGAAGGTGCTAATCGAGGTAGTTTCCGGTTTTTGAAAATAGACCGCGCCCTCGCGTTTCAAAGGAAGCGGGGGCGCGCAGGGCGCGCCCCTAGGGTGAGGGCGCCTTTCAAGGGGAGCGGGGGCGCTTTACACTCTCTCCTGCGCATGTGTTCCGTGAGTCGTAACTTGCAAATGGGATGTCTGATTCGGCTCCCGTTTGTTGCGTTGGAAAGAGGGCCTTCAACCTCACCTCCTCAAATCGGTAAACCAGCCAGCATGACTCCCAGGATGTTCGCACGGGGCTTTCTACCGGTTTACCCTCTCGCGAAAAGCCAAAAACCGTGGCGAAGATCCGAAAGGGCACGGTTCCGGTCGAGGAATCTCGGATCAAGTCGGGATGACTTAAAATGATGACCGAACAAGTCCGGTATAATCGAAAAACTCGAAATCATCAAAAAATCTGAGATTAACCTGGTAAAAGTGAATCGAAGCTCAAAAAATTGAGAAATCGTAAAATTGATTGAAACGGTCGTATAGCCCCAGTTGATGAAAATATATGGCTATGATGGAACCGGATGACTCGAAAAGACCCGGTGATGACTGGAAAGGCCTAACGCGTGGTCCGGGATAGCCGTGTCAGTACAGATCGAAAAAGCCATAACAAAAGTCGTCATTGACCAACGACTACCGAAATGACTTCTCGGAAACCCTGAATGTTACGGAACACATGCGGGATTCCCGAGACCTTCAATTAAGGCCCATTCAAGGTCGGTCATTGAGCAAGATTCGTGTTTTCACGGTTCACGCATGGCTCTCCCTTGAAGGTTACGGCATTATTCCGAAAATCATCGGTCCATTCTCAACTCATGAGGGGCTCCACCAATGTCCTTAGCTCATCTCCACGAGGTAATCTATATCAGATAATCAGTCAAATAATGGGTATCGCTAATGGAATAGGAGTCTGGGGCTCTGAATCAGGCCAATTTGGCGTGTCTACAACTTGCCTCGCCTTGATGTCGGCTTTGCAAGGGAATGGCATGTAGCAAAGTGGAGTGAAGCATAGAGAAAGCATAGCAAAGTGAGATGGCATGTAGTGGAGCGAAATGGCGATGGACTAAAAAGGTGGTATCAAGGTGTAGATATAGACACGTTCAACAACTAGATTCGGCAAGACGAATCTCCTCGAGTGTCTTAGTTAACTTCCATGTTTCATCAAGTCTTCCTATATTCAATTGATAAGAGATGTGCCATTGGCACGAGAGAAGAATAGCCAACCCCCAATGTGGTGGGTAGTCCTCAAAACATGGGTTCGTAGGTTCATCATCAGCCGGTAACTCGATCTTTGCGGTGTTCCTATACTGTGATGGGCTAAAGTTTTTAAAAAGAGATTTGTTTTGAAAAATAAAGGAATACCAATCGAGCACATTCAGGCTCTCAGATTCATTTAAGTCTTTCAAGAGACAAGATTTGATTCGGAATGGAATGGTCTCAGATTCCAAAAGGCAAGTGTTGAAGCACAGACCGTGAAGATAATGATGGTGCAAGTTCTGATCGAATAGGAAGCCCTTGGCGGAACGAATTGACTGCCATGGTAGAATGAATAGCAAGAGAGTGGCAACAATGGGGATAGAAAGATCAGAATTGGGGTATACGCTATGAGAATGTACTCAGTGGGAATGGTGAGAAAGTGATGATCATGATGAGATGCATGCAGTGACAATGCAAAATAAAATGCAATTAATACTACAGGATGCATGCTAGGCTCAAGAAAACAAAAACAAGACTTAACAATTAGTTGAAAATATAGATTGTCTATAAGGTCAAGATACCCATTTGGGAACCATCAACCCTCACAACACAACTTTGGCTTATCCGTGAGCATCGGAGATGACCCGACCGTTGTAGATTTTGATGAAGGGGATCTCAGGTCAAGTCTTCTCCGCACTCATGGTCTTCAACAATAATGCATAGAATAATAATGCACGATTAATGACTTATATGTTAGCCGGCAAGCTATGGGGGTTTCCCATGTCCATTCTTCCATTTCCATGAGCAATTTCTTGGCCACTCCTTTGGAGCGTCGCCGGAACGAGGCAGTTGTAGCGGTTGTAGACACGCCAAATTCGCCTAATTCAGAGCATAAAACTCATGTTTTATAGGGTAACATGTGTGATTGACCTTATAACGATGCCGGTTCTTTTAAAGTTCATTTGGAGCTTCGCCGAACGAAATCAGATGTTTTCCGAAGTTTTCCGCAAAAAGTCGTAATTTCCGAGCGAAAGCCACACATAAATCATGTAAACACGGAAATTGGCTGAATGACCAATGCCTAATGATCGTGCATTGAAGGTTATGGTCAGATTCACACTCTGGACAAGTTTGTTTCATGCTGTGTCTTTCCGGTTGGCCGTCAGAGTCATTCCGACCAATATCGGATCTTCTGTTCACTATCCTAACTTCCGGATAAAATTTTGAAGTTTTGGGGGGTGTGATGGATGATCCAATGGTATAGAGTTCGGGAGTGTTCGGGAGTACCATAGCTTCTTCAGCCTGTTATCTTTCCAACGCAACAAACGGCGTCGAATGCGAGTTCGGGAGTGTTCGCAATTGCTTCCGGAAGAAGAACGTGCAAAACAGTCCCATGCACCCAAGTCCCTGGTCACATGCGCCCAGGACCTAGTGCACGTGCCCATGCACCCTACCCCTGAGGAACATGACCTTGTGCCCTGACTTGAGGGCACATGCGCCCTGACCTTGAGGCACAAGGGAACCAGTTTTTCACCAGGACTCTACCTCTGAACGGATCGGACCGGATAAGACCAAAAATTTCGAAAGGATTGGGCGTGCCCTCACTGGGAGGCATATGCGCCCCTCAGTGGGGTGCATGTGCCCTGCACTAGGGCGCATGCGCCCTGGGTAGGGCGCAAGGTCCCTTATTTTCTAGGGTGGATCGCACCGTCCGTTCTCCTATAAATAAACTCCGATTCCGGTCATTCCAAAAGCATGTGCATGACCCCCAGGCATCTCAAGATGTCCAAGCTCCCTCCTGCATCGATTTTGTGATTTTTAGAGAGAGAATTTCGAGTTTTTAGAGATAGAAGTCGGTTCAAGAGAGAGGAAGGCTGGTCTGCAGGTGATCTGTCAGGTCTCTCTTCTTCGGCCTCTACAGCAGCATGTGGACGTCTGCTGCCCGAGCTCTCTTCATCAAAGTTCTTCCTCCTCAAGTCTTCTTCAGTTTTCAATTGACAGCACTTGATTCCGAGGTCGAGGCTAGTTGTGACAAGCGCAGAAGCAAAGTCATGCCTGGCAGATCCTGGACTGCTGCTCGGCTTTTTCGACAACTCAGATTTGGCCATATCTCTCTCTATTCTACTCAGAATCTTTCTGTTCTTTTTCCTATCTCTTTGTTTCGTGATTCTCCATCCTCCTATCATTCTTTTACATTTTTTTGCAATATTATTAGTCTGTTAATCAGTAAATAAAAAAAGAGGGATTAGAGATAACCCGAATCCGGTCAGTTTCTAGTTTCTAGTCAGTTGTGTGTTTCATGTTATTTTCCTTACATATACTCCACTTTGTCTAGTTCTAATTGTCTTTTTCACTTGTTTGTTTGTCTACTTGCATAGAAGATCAAGCACTCACGTGTTGAGGACTCTTCTTTATCGGCCGGCCGAAGAAGGAGAAGCTTTGACTCGCACTCTTCACGCTAAGGTACACACGGTCAATCTTTAATTTCATAAATCGGAACCCGCGGTTCCTAGCGACCACATGTCTTAATTTTATACTTCTCATCCTCCTCCCATATGACCCGAACCGTCTATATGGTGATCGAGCGACGCTAAGGAATGAAAGTTCGGGGATCAATGTGAGTGTGGGACCGAGGTGAGAGTTACTTTCCATGCTTTCTCCTTTCTTTCTCATCCCCTCTTGAGGTGACAATCTAGATTCACGGACTTCCCTGAAAAGGAGAGGCCCCGTCGAATTTTCGGAGTCGACAGCGGTGTTCGTGGACATGGCTTCCATGCCTCCTCCACGTGGTCGTTCCCCTGGAGCTAGTGGCAACAGACACTAATATATGTAGCAAACTTTAGCTCTTATGGTGTTGTAACTGCTTTCCTTCCTTGTTGTAGCACTTTATGGTATAATCAGATATTTATCTGTTTTCTTTAGTGTTGTTTGATCTGCTGGTGAGACCTCCCCCCCTCTTTGACTCGTGTTTCTTTTCTGAAATACTCAATAAAGAAGTTAGATCTACACCATTGCTTACCCCCTTGCTTATTGCCATCTTGCCTTGTTTGTATGTCAAGGGGGGTAGCCTTCTTAATCAGGTAGAATGCACAAAATAACTAACAAAATTAACAAGGTAAAAGATAAGAGAGCTTACCTGTTATGTCAAGAGTCACTCCCTTCTTGATCCTGAAACACTTGATAAAAGAGAATTAAATCTTCGCAACGACTCATCCATTTGCCTACTATGGCCAACTTTGACTTAAGTCAAAGAGAGGAGCCTTCTTAACAAGGCGTAAAAATAAACTAAATGACCGAAATGAAATGGTTAAGAGAACTTACCTATCATTGAGAGATCCTTTCCCCCTTACTTTAAAGTCCCTGAAAACACTTGATAAAAGAGGATCATATCTTCACAACGACCCATCCCTTTGCCTACTACAGCCAACTTTGACTTAGGTCAAAGGGAGGAGCCCTCTTAACGGGGTGATAATAAAGATGAACATGCAATGCAGAAATGAAACATGCAAGACATAAAAATAAACATGAATACTAGCAAAGGCAAAAAATCAAGGTTATGCCAAGTTAAACGGTGTATTTTTTTTAGGTTTTTTAAGATATTCAATTTTTTGGATTTTTTGAAAACATTCATTTTTTGGATATTTGAAAATATTCAAAAAAAATTGAATTTTGAAAATATTCAATTTTTTGGGAGTTTTTGTGAAGAATGTGCCGGTATCGAGACAACTCACCGGTCTTTGAATGTTAATCAAGTTTCAAGCGATAAACACCACGTGAAAATGGGTTCCCTACCCAGAATCTTTCTTGCCCTCTTCTCTTGATCGGTTTGGATTCCCCCTGAGTTTGGATAGTTTACCCTACCCTAGTTTAAGATGGAAGAATAATAAAGGAAGTTTTTGAAAGGATTTGGGGGTGTTGAGGAGGGTTTCTCTACTCATGCTCAAATTACCTGTTGGGGTTCGGCCTCTTCGGGACTTTTCTACATGTGGCACTTACTTAGACAAGTCTTTGACCTGTGGGGTCATTGCCCATCTTTTGATACCTTCTTTTCATTTTTTACTCTTCCAGGTACTCATTCAGACAGGCCCATATTTGTTTAAACCCGTGGAGTTCATTGCCCATCTTTTGGTACCGTTTTGCACCCTATGAGACGGCCTCTTACTAAGGAGGCAGGCATTTTTGATACTATTCTCCTCTAGTCCCCTTTACCTATCTTAGACCGAATAGAAGAGACTAGGGCAAGGGTTCTTTTCAACCTTCAGGGTTTTGCATTGCCTCTTTCGAGTGTCGGGCTATCTAGATTCTGGGATCGGGAGGTGTTGTGTGTGCAGGGTGATGTCTACCCTTGACTTCTTGCTAACACCTTAGGATCAACGACTTAATAGCATAATACTAGACATTCTCCATTTTTTTAAGGAAAATATTTTTTGCGGTAAACGCCGTTCCATGGATGGTTCAATTTTTCTCCATCGGCGTTGCTAATCTCATATGCATTGCCTAGATATTTTTTAGTTATAACGAAAGGCCCTTTCCAGTTAGGTTGTAACTTGGAGCGGGGACCACCCGGCTTAACGAATATGCGTTTGACTACCATCTCATCGATTTCGAACTTTCTCTCTACCACCCACTTTTGATAAAATCTTTTCAATCTATTCTGATAAGTTCGGGCATGCTCGGAGGTGGCCAACCTTCTTTCATCTAGGAGTTCAAGTTGTGCAAGGAGAGATTCTTGTCTCTCATTGACAGGGATGTCCCTATCGAGCTGAACTCAGAGTGATGGAAGGAGTACTTCGTACGGGACCACCGCTTCTATCCCATATGTGAGAGCATATAGGGTTTGACCAATGGGGGTCCGTACAGAAGTACGATAAGCCCATAGGGCATCTACAAGCTTATCTGGCCAATCCGCAAACTTGCTAGACTTACAGGTTTTCTTAATGATTTTAATCAAAGTTTTGTTGGTGGCTTCTGCTTGACCGTTACCTTGCGGGTAATAAGGAGATGAATGATGCAATGCAATGCAGTACCTGTTGCAAAGATCACGTAGATCTTAAGAAAGAAATTGTGATCCGTTGTCAGTGATGATGTCGTTGGGGATCCCGAACCTGGCGATGATGTTACGTTTGATGAAGGAGCACAATGTTGATGCCTTGATCTCCACGAACGCTTCCTCTTCTGCCCACTTGGTGAAGTACTCTGTTGCCGTCAGGATGAACGATTTGGAACGGATTTCAGAGTTAAGATCACTTAGAGGGCCAATGATATCGAAAGCCTACATGGCGAAGGGCCATGGGGCATGAATCCGATGAAGGGAAGATGCAGGAGAGTGAATCTTGTCGGCATGAAGTTGGCAAGAATGACAGTGTCGAACAAAGATGGAACAATCCTCTTCTAGGGTTGGCCAATAATACCCCTGCCTAATGATTTTCTTGGCAAGCTTGAGTATTGACATGGCTCCCACAGACCCCGAAATGTGCTTCCTTAAGCACCAATTCTACCTCTTCTTCATCAACGCATCTCAGCAAAATTATGCTCAGGCTCCTCTTGTAGAGCACCCCTCCTAGGATGGTATACCTCTGGGATACTCTCCTGATGGCCTTCTTTTCTTTTACATCTGATCCAGGTGGATATGTCTGATCTTGACAATACCTCGCAATCTCTTCGAACCAAGGCCTCTCACTCTCGTCTAACTCTTCCAACTCGACTAGAGAAATCTCCTCTTTCTGCTCTAGATGTTCCTTTCTGCCAAATCTCTCCTTGATCTTCAAGAATCGACCATCCTTAATCGCCGGCATCGACCTTTTACAGACATGGATAGTCCGCACTTGTCTACCTAGTGGGATTGATAGAGATGAAGCTAAGGAGGCTAGGGCATCAGCAAGGATATTCTGAGCTCAAGGAACATGGACAAAAGTGAGTTTGGAAAAGGGTTTGATGTAGCAAGAGGTGAGTTCCTGGTAAGGTTTGAGGTTTGGATGAGAAGTTCGGTATTTGGATAGGACTTGGCGAAGGATTAGCTGGCTATCACCTATCACCCTTAATTCCGTGGCACCATAGAAATGAGCGGCCTCCAGCCCAGCCAGCAAGGCTTCGTATTCAGCTATATTGTTGGTTGATGGGAAGTCAAGCTGAAATGCCTATGGAATGGTGACACCCTCGAGTGATAGAAAGATGATTCCTATTCCCTTAGCGTGTGAATTCAGAGCCCCATCAAAATATAATGTCCAAAGATGGGAAGATCGGATCAACATTAGTTCGTCATTCGGGAGCTCCGACTGGACCAAGTCAAAGAGGGGTATAGGGTGATGGGCTAGATGTTCGGCAATGGCATAGCCCTTAATCGCCTTCTGGGGGACATAGGTGATATCAAACTGTGAAAGGAAACTCTGCCAATGACCTAACCGATCAGTAAGAACAGTTTTCTCCAGAAAGAATTTGATGGGATTGATGCGGACAAGAAGATTGATCTCATGAGCTAATAAATAGTGTTTAAGCTTCTGAACTACCCAGACTATTGCAGCACAGGTCTTCTCCACTACAGTATACTTCTGCTAACATGGATCAAAAATCTTTGACAAATAATAGGTTGCCCTCTCTTTCCCTTCTTCATCCACTTGTGCAAGAACTGTCCCAAGAGAATTCTCCAAAACCGAGATATACAGAACTAAGCGCTTGCCAGGGACTGGTGGTCTAAGCATAGGGGGACTAGTTAGGTATCTTTTCAAACCATCGAATGCATCATGGCACTTCGAATCCCATTTGAACTCGGCCCCTGCCTTGGTCAACTCATAGAAAGGTTTACACCTTTGGGAATGTTGTGAGATGAACCGGTGGACAAACTGTAGCCTCCCGATTATTCCTCGAAGTTCTTTCATATTTCTCAGAGGGGGCATACCAATAATTGCTTTCGCCTTGTTTGGGTCGATCTCTATGCCCTTTTTGCTTACTATGAACCCTAATAATTTTCCTGAGGATACTCCAAACGTGCATTTCTTCGAGTTCATTTTCAATTTATATTCCCTAGCCCTTTGCAAGACCCTTCTTAGCACTTCAGGATGATCTTCTCGGCTTTTGGATTTAACGACCAGGTCGTCAACGTACACCTCTACAAGGGTATGCATCATATCATGAAAGATAGACATCATGGCCCTCTGATACGTAGCACCAGTGTTCTTCAATCCAAAGGGCATGACGACATAACAGTAGGTTCCCCAAGGTGTAGTAAACGAGGTCTTCTCCTGGTCCTGTTCGGCCAACCGGATTTGGTTATACCCGGAATAGCCATCCATGAATGATACCATCTCGAATCCAGCAGTGTTATCAACCAGTACATCAATATGAGGTAGAGGAAAGTCATCTTTAGGACACGCTCGATTCAAGTCCCTGAAGTCTATACAGATCCGAACTCGACCATCCTTCTTCATGACAGGGACTATGTTTGCCACCCATTGCAGATAAAGGACAACCTTAATGAATCTTGCTTGATGTAACTTGTCGGCCTCTTCTTTCATCTTAAGTGCAACATCAGGATGGAATCTTCTTAATTTTTGTTTGATCGGGGTAGCTCTAGGTTTCAAAGTTAGACGATGTTCAACTAACGAGTTGTCCAACCCCGGCATGTCTTCGTATGTCCATGCGAACGTGTCCTTGTATTCTTCCAAAATTTTAATTAAGCTTTGTTTCTCACTAGGAGTGAGGTTTGCACTTAGGAGGACTGTCTTGGGATCTTTCGGTATTCCAAGATTTAATTCTTTTGTTGGTTCATCCACCGTGGCTAATAGTTCTTCAAACCTTTTAAGTCCAGATGCATACGCATCAGCCAAGTTCTCAATTCCATCCTCGAAATCAGGATCCTTCTCTGATGAAACCTCATAAACTCCTAGTATATGATCTACATTGAATTCATCCTCATATTGGATTTCGTCAAGCTGGATAGCATTTTCCAAGAACCTTGGCAGCCTTGCACATTCCTTGCATTTTTGAGCTAATTGCTGGAGATATCTCTCTGGAACACGTTTACCTCGGATTTTCTTCTTTCCTATCCTAACTACTCCTAAAGAGGATGGAATCGAAAAGGTAATATCTACAGTGGGTGAAGGATCGATCAGTGAGTTGAAGAGGGTCCCTGGTTGGGAGCACCATCCAAGACAAGCAGAGACGTCTCCTCAATGGAAAACTGAGTTTGCGAGAAGACATTTTTTGGGTGTTTTGGGTATTTTCAATAATAGAAAGAGAATGAATCAGTGGGGCTCGAGCAGAAATAGAAAGCTTAAGTAAAAGAGAGAAAAATGGGTTCGCGGGCCCCACAATGGCAAGAAATGGGCGCATAGGCCCAAAGCTAGAAAAGAAACCTAAGGAGCACGTGGACCCAATTGGTGGGCACGTGGGCCCAAAGCAAGAAAAGGAATCTAAAGGGCACGTGGGACTGATTGGTGGGCATGTGGGCCCAATGTTGTTGGATTGAAATGGGCATAGAAGCCCAGTGAAGTAAGAAGATTTGAATGGGCTCTCAGGCCCGTGACTAGTTTGGGTGGCCAAGCCGAGCCAGAAGTGGGAATCGGGCTAGATAGCCCATCAAGTGAATTTAGGAGGGAGAGCGTGAGGACTTTGAAGTACGTGACCGTAGGATACGGCTCACGTGGGATGTTGTTTGGAGGTGAGTTTGAGCGGACGAGTTGTTTACGGATGGACTCACCTTTGACTGGTTCTTCCTCCTCCATGAGCAACCGAGCCAGAGATGAACTCAGGTTGTCCACTTCTTCCTCTTGCTCTGGTGCCTTCCTCCTCTTAGTTGGTTCTTCCTCTCTATCCCCAGCCATCATCATGGTCTCCCCTTTGATGAAGAAATTTTGGAGTCCCATGGCATTTTTTGGCCGGTAGACCATCCTCGAAGTGAAACTGGGCTCATAGCCAAGCCCGTGCCTCTTTGGTCTTTGTACGACTTTAATGGGATGTACAACCCCCTGCAGCTCCTTTCCCAACCCCTTTCCTGGCTGATAGCCCATCCCTTTCATTATCCGCCACGCAACTATATTTGGAGGCGTCGTCAACATCATGACCTCGGGTAGCTCTGTAGTTGAAACCAACAGCTGGACAAATTCTGATACTGGCAGTTCAGAAGAGGGGTCATTCATGTCATTTAAAATAGGGATGTTGGTTACTTTAATCATCTGGCCCTTGTATGGGAACTTCAGACATTGATGATTAGTGGAGGCAATAGCTCCTATTGCCTCAAGATATGGGCGTCCCAAAATAGCTCTAAATGTGGAGTTCAGTTCTAAAACATGGAACTCGACGCTGACAGCACACGGCCCGAGCCCTACTTCCAATATAACCACCCCTCATGCCGGTTTCTGGGAGTTGTCATATGCTATCACCGTGATGACAGAAGACTCGATTTCTTCGTCGGAGATGCCACAAAGTTGCAATGTTTCAGGCGGCATGACATTTATAGAGGCTCCGGTGTCAATCAAGCAGGACTTAATCACCACGCCTCTGATGATTATTGCAACACGCAAGGTGTACTTTCTGATCTCCGGCCGTGCCAACTCCTCCTATGTGAATGTGAGTGTCGGATCCTCACTCCTCGGGGTTAGGACAGTAATGATCTTCTCTGGCGAGAGATCCCCATTGACCATGACCCACTGTAAGTATTGTTGTAGAATGTCTTGATGATTCTTCGACCTCTTTATCAACTCCAGAATTGAAATCCGTGCCAGCATTTTGTCCAGGTGCTTCAACAAGTCATATGCCGTGCTGGGCAACGGTTCTTCTACCATCTCCTCTTCTACTTGCTCCTGTGGTTGCATCCTGGCCTGGGGGAAGACCCTTTAGAATATCCTCTCTCTACGAAGTACCGGCGCCAGCATGGTAGGGGGGAGTGGTGATGATGGTGATGGTAGGGTTGGTTGGTATGTTGAGGGGCCCGTGGTAGGTAAGGGCGGTGAGGATCGGATGATGAGGGGTCATGGATTGGTGGAGGCCGGTATGTTGGGTGATAGTTGGGGTGTTGGTGGTGATGGTCGGATGATGAGGGGTCGCGGAGTAGTGGAGACTGGTATGTTGGGTGATAGTTGGGGTGTTGTTGGTGATGGTCGGATGATTAAGGGTCACGGAGTGGTGGCGACTGGTAGGTTGGGTGACGGTCGGATAATGAGAGGCCGAGGGGTGGTGGAGGCTGGTAGGTTAGGTGATGTTTGGGGTGTTGGTGGCGGTCTAATGATTAGACGCCGGGGAGGAATGATGGTTGATGGGTTAGGTTGGGGTGATGGTTGGGGTGATGGTTGGGATGCTGGTTGGGATGCTAGTTGAGAGGCTGGTGGCAGTCTAATGATTAGGCGTCTGTAGATACGCGAATTCGGCCAGATTACAGAGAGTACAATCTCATTCCTATAGATAACACTTGTATTTTCTCAATCAGAGAAGACGGTTTGACATAAAAATGACCAAATTTTAGAAAATCTGGAGGCGTCCCGACATCGCGATGCCAGGCGTCGCGACGTCAGAGCGCCTGGCATTTCCCGCCTTTTCACCCCTTTATCCGGCCGAACGACGTCGTACTCAGGAACGTACGATGGTACAAGCGCTCCTCTGCCAGAGCGCCTGCATTTCCGCCCGTGATAACCGGCTTTTCAGGATGGTCAGCGATGCGTTGTCGAAATCGTACCGAGGGTCCAGGCGCTCCGCCGTCGGAGCACCTGGATCCCCGCCTGCCAACTGACACCGCAGGCTCCGCGTGCGCCGAATTTGCAGGTGTCAGCCGTAGGTCGTAGGTGCTCCCCTGTCAGAGCGCCGGGATTTCCGCTGACAACCGCCGCCTGACACGCAGGGTGGTAGGTGGCGACAGGTATGGTCAGGCATGCTGATCCGCTGACTTGTCGGCGGATTAGCAGACGCTCCAATACCGCGACGCCAGGCGTCCTCAGGACGGAGCGCTAGGGTCACTTTTGTGCATCTATAAAAGGAGACCCTTCTCCCACATTTAAGAGGTTCCAAAAAGGATTCCCAGAGCCATAACTCCACAGAGAGAGTTTTCTTGAGCCTCCCGACATCCTCCCACCATCTTCCAAGCCACACTAGAGTCCACAATCCCATCTCCAAGTCATTCAATCTTCCATTACATCTCTTCCACTCCGCTCATTCAACACAACCAAACGACCATTCCAAACCCCCCTCATACCATTAAAAGCCATTGAAAGCCATTCCAAAGAGCCTCAAGAAGTCTCCAAAACGGGCCAGGAGTCCGATTCCCTTAGTTGGAACCGGGAGAAGATCGTGTCAAAGGCTGCCTCCGAAGGACCTAAGCGCTCCTCCGACGGGACGCCAGGCGACCTGGAGTCGGAGCGCCTGCAACCTCCAGAAGCCAGCCGGCCCCGGGCTCGCCAACGATCTTCTTCCTTATCTTATCCTCCTTTCATTTTCCGTTTGGGTTTCATCATGTATATTGCACTAGCATAACTTAATGCATCTTTAGTCTTGGGTCATTTAGATCCTCCCTTAAGAGGGGTTAGGAGTTAGTCCTAATCCGGTTCGTCCAACCCCTTTAGTCATTGCTCTACTTTCTTACGAATAGTTACTACTTTCAACTTAGTTCTAATCGTTGTTTTGTTGTGATTTCATTCGTAACTTCTTTTCAGGCAAGCGAGTTTCTCCAAGGCTCTTCTTCCCTGGCCGACTGAGGAAGGAGAAGATAGAATCCACACAGTCTCCCCATTCAACGAGGTAACCGGTCATTCTTCCCCCCTTTTATCAATTTATCTCTTTTATTTTAATCATCGGAGCCTCTTTGGCTCCTGGCGACCACACCATCTCTTCCTCTTTTCGGTTCATAGGTTAAGTTAGTGTTGATAATGCCACCCACCGTCTGATCTTCTTTCCCTTCTATTCTCCTCACGACCCGGGCCGGTCCTTCGATGCCCAAGTGACATCAAGGGTTGAATAGTCCGGGGACCAAGGTGAGTGTGGAGAAAGAAAGAAGGAGAAGAGGTAGGTAACAGACCGGTTTGTTGGAATCATCCACAACCGTGTCTATGGCGTGATTAACACAAACCGACCCTATCAAAACCGTAAGGAAGAAGAAACACACACACCCCACACCGAAACGTTCACACCGCGGGAGGACGGCGGCCACCGCCAACGGCGCCAAGACATCTCTACGGCGTCCTCATCCCCTCGGCGTCCACATCTTTTGGCGACCACGGTGGGACCTCTAAAGCCAAGAGAAAGTCGCTTGCCATACTTCTTTGAATGAAAGCCTCTTCCATAAAGTAAGTTTTCTATTCACTCTCTTTGTCTCCACGTTTATTCGTATTTAGTTCTCTTTCTTTTAAAGTCGGAATCTCTCTTGCTCACCGCGTGGGCCACTACTCCTTGGCTCCCGCGTGAGCCACCTCTCATTTCCCCGCTCACCGCGTGAGTGGTACATCATCGGCCCCGCGTGGCCGTCTCTTTCTGTTAATCCTATCAGAGGGACACCAGGTGCTCCCCCTTGCTAGGACATTTGCAAGCCGAGCTCCGCGAGCTCGAAACCTCTACAAGCATCGACTCCCGCGCGAGTCAACTTTACTTTTAGTACTTTTCACTTATAAAGAATCGTCATTTACTGGTTTTTTTTTCAGCATCATATCACTTTTAGGTCCCCGCGGGACCCTTGCTTTCTAGTTTCTCTTAAAATTTGCTGATTTACATTCAAAGCGTCCCGATACCGCGACGCCTAGCAACACGATATCGGAGCACCTGCAACTCCCCGAAACTGTTTTCAGTTCCTGCTTTCCGTTTCACTTCCAACCCCCATCACTCTTACTACCTTTTAATTTTCAGCATGCAAACCTATCTTGGTGTTTAAATCTCTTTGTGCACCATCATCTTTTAAGCTTCTTTGTACTTCTCTCACGTTGTGTTGCTTTTATTTTATTGTTGCTTGCTTCTTTATCCTTGCTTATTCTCTTGCATTAGCTTGCATCGAGGTACCGGTTCTATCCGGCCTCGTAGGTCATCCGAGAAGGGGGGCTCACTCTCCTCCCAAAGCCATACACATCCAAAACACCATTCTTGGTGGATCTCGACTTCTCTTCCGGGGATTCCCTCTCGGTTGACTAAGTTGGTTTCCGCCAAGGCCTCCGTAAGTCCCTAGACGTGAAGGATTCCCTCTTCACCGATCGGGCTAGTTGTACCATTTCCCCAAAACCCGAAGTTAACCCATCACCTATCCGTGTGAGAAATCGTTTCACCTTACTTGCTCGGCGTTGTGTGAGCATAGGGTCCCACCCATTTATTTGAGTGGACAATATTTCTCTAAACAAGCCACTAATCTAAGGTTGAAACAAAAAATATTGCGTTAAGCATTCCAAGTCTTTGCTTTAACTTGTTTGTGTACCCAAAAAGAAAAAAAAAACAAAGGAGGGAGGAGACTCTCTCCTACAAAAAATCTAAAATCACCAAAAGAAATTGTTTCTTTGAAGTAAAACTTCCCTGATCACAACAATCAAAGAAAATAACCTCTAAGGAACAATCTCAAAAAAAAATTGTCAAAGAAAACTTTGCTTTCGGTTAAAAAACTTGTCTTCTAAAATTAACAACCCAAAAGAAAGAAAAAAATATATTCAAGAAGAAAACACCCAAAAAAGAGGAAACTTCGTCTTTTCTTTTCCTTACTTTAGGCCTGTGTCGCTCAGGTCCGGACGAGTCATCATGGATCAACATTATGAGTAAGCAGAGTGTGAACAGGCTTATTTTGGGGCAGAAGGCG
The DNA here is from genome assembly GCA_036172225.1 of Cryptocoryne crispatula var. balansae. Taxonomy (NCBI): domain Eukaryota; kingdom Viridiplantae; phylum Streptophyta; class Magnoliopsida; order Alismatales; family Araceae; genus Cryptocoryne; species Cryptocoryne crispatula. Next base: position 22,180,744 of record CM069925.1, read on the forward strand.
AGCCGTGACTCCTTCCCGACGCCGTCTATGCCGTTAACGAACCGGGGGCTCCCGCTGAACTGGATCAAATTTCTCCTCCAGCCAATCCGGGTTCTCTTTGGGAGGCATTCTCTCATGCCGACCCCACCCAACATCAAGCCATCGAGGCTATCCTCAAGGGCAAGTCGCCCGTTAATAATGATCCCCTCACCGACGGTCTTCGTATTTCTACCCCCCATTCAGTAGCGCGTCAACCCGATGTGGCTGCTCATGGACATTCCTATACCGGGCCGACGCCCCCAAGTTCTCCTCATCCGGTGGCTATCCTAAACCACCCGGATCCAAATTTGGCCGCACCATCACGGCCACCAGTCTTCTCTTCTAATCATCTTAATCTTCCCCGTCAAGCGACGTGCCCGCCAACTCACGTCCCATGTCCGGCCGCCTCGGCCCACTTAGCTCCCCCTTCGGTGTATCAAACACCCCCTCCTCCCCCAATTGTTCGAGAGCCCTCTATTGACCAGGCCATGCTGAACCGCCTAAGTCAAATGGAGGAGCAGTATAAAGAAATTCGCCGTCTTGTGGGCACCAAAGTTGCCCCCGAGATATCTCTCCCCTCTCTCCCTACTTTCCATCTACCTCACTCCGAAATGCCGGTGTTCCGCCACTACAACGGTTCCGACAACCCCATCCTCCACATCAAAGATTTTCTGTACGAGTCTGTCACATGGCAAAACGATCCAAGAGCCCTTGCTTTTCTATTTAGAAGATCATTGGAGGGCTCGGCACTTGAGTGGTTTTACTCACTTGATTCAACAGAGGCCGGTAACTTTGATATTGTCAAAGCCAAGTTTTTGCAGAGATATCAAGACCGGGTTGGAATAGCCTACTCCATCACCGACCTCGTAGCCGAGAGAATGAAATCAGACGAGGATTTTATCAGATATGCTGATAGATGGAGAGCCATGGCAGAGAAGCTCACAGATCCGATGTCAGAGCCAGAGCAGGTCAAGCTGATCATAACAAATGCAACCCCAGCCATGAAGAACATGTTGGCCCTTCACCATCCCACTTCCATGAGTGAGCTATATGAGAAGGCGCGGTACATCCAGACCCGGCCTCCGGGATTCACCCATTATGAACCTATTTGATCCCCGACCTCGGGTCACCAAGAAAACCGTCCCTTCCACCTCCGGACCAGTAACCGAGGGGATAGTGAACCATGAACATGTTAGTGTTGTAGGGAATCCCCCTAACAATTACCCACATCAATACGTAAACCCTCCTCCGAACAGGAATGCTCCGGCTCTCCAGCACCAACAATCCCGGCCTCAACTTCCCCCGCGGCCTCCCCAGTACCAGGTCCAACAGTATCGACCCCAGAATCAGCAACCCTTAATGCCTTGAGCCCCACAACCCAGGACCCCAGAGACCTACCACCAGGCCCCTCCTCCAGTTGCACATCAACCAAGGAAAACCGGTCCCCGACGGGAAAATTACCCCCCATTGCCCTATTCCCTTACAGATATTTTCAATGCCTTGATGGCCGCACAACAGATAGAGCTTCCAAAAGAAAGACCTGTCTGGCCAGGCACGACAAACACTGGGCGATATTGTATGTATCATCGATACCCGGGTCACATGATCGAAGATTGTTTTCAATTCAGAGACTACATTCATGATCTTCATGACCAAGGGAGTATTGATTGGGCACAAATGGGGGTATATATTGAGTCGTTGAAAGCACAACAGTCGAGACCTCGAGGACAGCAACAGCAGCAGCAGCAGCAGCAACAAGAACAACAACAACAACAACAACCACAGCATGATCATGGCCTTGGGATAGTGCGCAACCCTTTGCCAAACCATGCGCCCGCTCCAATAGCAGCACCCCCTCGCCACCCCATCAATCCTATCCTAGTCCCGACTAAAGAATCATCCAGCCGAGGACAAGACTGGTAGATGGACCCAGCTACCGCCTCCTTCCAAACGTACACCCCTCACCACTCTAATAGGGCTATCTTATCCATTCCCCGTATCTCACCCAACCTACCACCCATCATCCATGCACCGCCGCAACCTGCGGAGGGGTCCGTCACCACAACCCCTCTTCCCTTAGGACCGATTATCCGACCCCGCATACCACCTCCATTAGCTACCACGTCCCCTCTACCACCCATCATTAGACCAGCACCCCCATTAACCAACCCGGCATCCACCATGCCGCCAAGAACCCCACAACCCTCACCCCTCCTCATTCGACCCATTAGCCCGATAACAACCCCACTTAGCCCTGTCAATGCCCCACCACCTCCGCCCAAGCTCACCCAGTCCAACCACTCTGATCAGATGCCGGCCCCCGTCGAAACGTCACCTGCCGGACCCACACCACCCCTTGCTGCCATCCTACGGAGTGGACGCATGGTCCAACGTATCTTCCCCCAGGCCGGTGCAACACAAGCAGCCCCAGAAATAGAGGAGGAACCAGTTGAGGAACCAGTACCAGGAACTACATATGATCTACTGAAGCACCTTGATAAAACACCAGCCAGAATTTCTATTCTAGAATTGATCAAGCGGTCCAAAGTTCACCAAGAGGTACTTCAGCAATATTTACAAAAGGTACTAGTCAGTGAAAACCTCCCGCCTGAGAGAATCACCGCTGTTTTGGCTCCCCGAAGTGAACACCCGGCCCTGACTTTCACCAATGAAGAATTGGCAGCTCCCGAAGTCAGGAGGTGTGCATTGTGCTTAACTGTGAACATTCGAGGCACCTCGGTAGATTCATGCTTGGTAGATACCGGTGCCTCCTTGAATATCATACCACCTGAGACACTGAACTGCTGCGGCATCTCAGAGGCAGAGATCCAGCCTTCCCACATCACTGTGACGGCATTTGATAACATGAAATGACCCGCGCACGGCACCATTCTTCTTGATGTCGAGCTTGGTCCCAAGACAATCACAGTTGACTTCCATGTGCTGGAAATGGATCCTACCTACCGAGTCATTCTGAGTCGTCCCTATCTCGAAGCATTAGAGGCAGTAGCGTCTACCAATCACCAGTGTATCAAGTTCCCTCACAAGGGGCAGATTGTAAAGGTGACCAGTTATGTAACGGTAACGCCAACTACTGGATTACCAAGTCAGTCGGTATTCACATTGATAGAACCACCAAAGAAAAAATGGCAGCCAAAACAAAAGAAGAACACAGAGGGGCCGATAGGGTGGCACATCATGAAAATTCTGGGGTATCAAGAGGGTCAAGGGTTGGGCAAGTTCTTGCAAGGCATCACAAAGCCCATCAACCCCGCCAGTCGACTTACTAAGGCCGGTATGGGGTACGATGGGACAGTCCAGAACGGCAAGAGGCCTGGACAACAGGCGATGGCGGAAGGACTTGCAAAATATTTTCTAAAAGGGGAAGTGATCCAAATTGAAGAAGAGGAGCCAGGCTATCTCAACGACATCAACAATCGTCCACGGAAAAGGCAAAGGGTCGACAAAGGTGAGGATGAGTTGTTCTTACCTTTATCATCATTATTTCTGGTCGAGGAAGAAGAATCAAGGAAAAAACCACTTAAGTCGCCACGGATAGGTAAGTGCCTTGATAGTCAAATTTGCCATACCCCCCTGATCATCCCGCGAGGGCCTCTCCTCAACTTCTCATTCTCCGGGGCTAAACCACTCTTTCAGTTAAGTCTCTCCCATGGGCTCCCGATGCCCTTCCATGACGGGCCCTTCACGGCCCATGCAAGGAATGTACCACCCCCGTTCCGCACAATCATCACCATCGGGCCCGAGAGCCCTCTCCACTCTACGTTGTTCTAGGCCTTTGCCTCCCTGACCATCGAGCCGGTTCAATCTCGGGTCAAACCAGATGACCCGCCTGATTCACTAGACTTCCCCCTCCAAGGGTCAATCGACTCATCTCCAACTAAGGAGGATCACAACCCCGTCCAAAATCTTTCTCAGATCTTCACATTCCTTTCCCTTCGTGATGAAAAAGGTGCCATAACCCACCCCGTACACATGGTTGGCACCGCCAAAAAAAAAAAACGTCCTTTTTACAACTAGCATTTCGGTCGAAGAAACATCCATCTTTGCCCCCGAGGACTTTTCGACCTCGGGGACCGAGTCTTTGAGTGATTTGCTCTATCCTTCACCCCCTGTAGATATTGTTCCTCCCAATCTCCCCTCTTCATCGTCATCTCATTCTTTTCCCCTAGGGTTAGTATCCAAGAGAGTCCGAGCTAAGAGCAAGAGGGTACCGAATCGGTATCTATATCAACTAGCTGGCAAGAGTTTAGAGTGTGCAAAATTGCCAGGGTTTTGGGATAACAGTATTCAGTTGGATGAAGTCTTTTATGAGGACGAAGAAAACATGGATCAATCTCTGGGAGTATATGAAGTTGGTTCAGAAAAGGATATTGATACAGATGAAGAAGAAGATATAGCAGATGCCTATGCTTCAGGTTTGAGGAGGTTTGAAGAACCCCTAGCTTCCGCTGATGAGCCCACAAAAGAACTTAATCTTGGAACACTAGATGATCCTAAAGTTGTTCTCATCAGTGCTAGTCTCACTCCCTCCCAAGAATCAGATTTGATAGGGGCTTTGCAAGAATACCGGGACACATTTGCATGGACCTATCAGGATATGTCGTGGATAGACAATTCGCTGGTCGACCATCGTTTGACACTTAAGGATGGAGTTGTCCCGGTAAAACAAAAGCTTAGGAGATTCCACCCAGAAGTGGCCCTGAAAATGAAAGAAGAGGTCGATAAATTGCATCAAGCCAAATTCATTAGAGTCATCCTTTATCCTCAATGGGTGGCTAATATCGTCCCGGTAATGAAGAAGGATGGCAAAGTCCACATCTGCATCGATTTTAGAGATTTAAACAAAGCTTGCCCTAAGGATGATTTTCCTCTTCCTCACGTCGATGTGCTTGTTGATAATACAGCCGGTTTTGAAACCCTCTCATTCATGGATGGATATTCTGGGAAAAATCAGATTCGGCTAGCAGAAGAGGATCAGGAGAAGACATCGTTCACTACACCTTGGGGAACGTATTGTTATGTCGTCATGCCCTTCGGACTAAAGAACGCAGGAGCAACCTACCAGAGGGCAATGATGGCAATTTTTCATGATATGATGCATCAATGTGTAGAGGTGTACGTGGACGATTTAGTAGTCAAATCCCGGACCCGAGATGAACATTCCAAGGTTTTAAGAAAGGTCTTGCAAAGAGCTCGAGAATTTAAGCTAAAAATGAACCCGAAGAAATGCGTGTTTGGTGTAGCATCCGGCAAATTGTTGGGTTTCATTGTTAGCAAAAGGGGGATTGAGGTTGATCCCAATAAAGCCAAGGCTATCATTGACATGCCCCCACCAAGGAATTTGAAAGAACTTAGGGGGTTAATTGGAAGGCTACAATTTGTCCAACGGTTCATCTCACAACATTCTCAAAGGTGTTAGCCATTTTATGAGTTAACCAGGGCAAAAACAGAATTCAAATGGGACCAGAAATGCCAAGAGGCTTTTGATGGATTGAAGAAATATCTTTCTAGCCCTCCTGTGCTCCAACCCCCGAATCCAGGCAGGCCTTTGATCTTGTACATCTTGGTTCTAAGTGAGTCCTTAGGTGCAGTGTTAGCACAAATAGATGAGGAGGGGAAAGAACGGGCCGTTTACTATCTTTCTAAAATCTTTGACCCTTGTGAGATGAACTACACCGCCATGGAGAAGACCTGTGTCTCTCTAGTTTGGGTGGTACAAAAATTCAAGCACTACTTTCTTGCTCACGAGGTCAATCTCATCGCCCGAATGAACCCTATCAAATTCCTCCTCGAGAAATCTGTCCTCACTGACCGACTCGCCAGATGGCAAAGTTTTCTCTCCCAATTTGACATCACTTACATCCAGCAGAAATCAATCAGAGGGTATGCCATTGCCGAACACCTGGCTCACCATCCCATTCCTAACTTTGACCCGGTCCAGTCTGAATTGCCCGATGAAGGACTCTTGTCCCTCCATCATTCTGAATTATGGACCCTTTATTTTGATGGTGCTTTAAATTCCCAAGGAAGGGGAATCGGAGTTGCCCTTTTGTCCCCGAAAGGGGTTGTTATTCCCCAAGCCTTCCAACTCTATTTCCCTGCCACCAATAACATTGCTGAATACGAGGCCCTCTTAGCTGGATTAGAGGCTGCTCGCTTCCACGGAACCACCAAGTTAAGAATTATAGGCGACAGCCAACTGATTCTTCGGCAAGTGCTCTCCAGATATCGAACATCTCATCCTGGACTCAAACCATATCAAGAACTCACTTCTTCTTACATCAAGCTCTTCACTAAACTCGAATTTGTCCATATCCCTCGTGCTTAGAATATCTTTGCTGATTCTCTAGCATCATTGGCATCTTCTTTATCAATCCCACTAGGCATGTCTGATAGGACCATTTCTGTCCGGCGGAAGATGATACCTGCTGTTGAGGATGCTCGATTTCTTGATATCAAGGAGAGATTCGCAAGGAAGGAATTGCTTGAGCAAAAGGAGGAATTGTCAATCGTCGAGGTTGAAGAGTTAAATGAAGAAGAAGAGAGGCCATGGTACCATGAGATTGCTCAATATTGACGAGATCAGACTTACCCGCCCGAGCTCACGGCCGACGAAAGAAAAGCCGTCAGAAGGATTTCCCAGAAATATCTAGTGCTGGGCGGGACACTTTTTAAAAGAAGCATGACAGGGATCCTGTTACGTTGCATGGACGAAAAAGAAGCTGAATTAGTGCTTGACGAAGCTCACTCAGGGGTGTGTGGAGGTCACGTTAGTGCCCAAGCCCTTGCCAAAAAGATCATTCGGCAGGGGTACTACTGGCCCACGTTAGAAGAAGATTGCTCGATCTTTGTTCGGCACTGCCATCAATGTCAACTCCATGCCGATAAAATCCACTCTCCTGCATCTTCACTCCATCCTATCCACGCCCCCCCTAGCCTTTCGCTATGTGGGCTTTTGATATTATCGGTCCCCTTGGTGATCCCAACTCCATGAACAAAACCAAGTCTTTTATTCTCACCGCCACGGAGTACTTCACCAAATGGGCTGAAGCGGAAGCCTACGCGGAGATCAAGGCATCAACGGTGTGCACATTCATCAAGCGCAACATTCTGTCCAGATTCGGAATCCCCGGCGACATCGTCACCGACAATGGGCCTCAGTCTGTCTCTCAGGAGCTGCAAGACCTTTGCAACAGGTATCGCATAAAATTGCATCACTCATCTCCATATTACCCGCAAGGCAACGGTCAAGCAGAAGCCACTAACAAAACCCTGATAAAAATCATTAAGAAAACATGAGTCCAGCAGGTTCGCGGATTGGCCAGATAAGCTGATCGATGCTCTATGGGCCTACCGCACTTCGGTCCGAACCCCAACGGGACAGACTCCCTATGCCCTGGCATATGGAATGGAGGCGGTAGTCCCATATGAAGTACTCGTTCCTTCCCTCCGAGTTCAGATCAATCGAGACATCCCTACGGATGATCGGCAGGAATCTCTCCTAGCCCAACTCGAACTCTTGGACGAAAGGAGACTGGCCGCCGCCGAACATGCCCGGACTTATCAAAATAGGCTTAAAAGATTTTATCATCAAAGGGTGGTTGAGAGAAAATTTGAAATTGGTGAGGTTGTGCTTAAAAGAATTTTCATAAAGCCGGGCGGTCCCTGCTCAAAACTTCAACCAAATTGGGAGGGACCCTTTGTAATTTCAGAAACCTACCCTGGCAATTCTTATAAGCTAGTTAATGCAGATTGAGAAGAATTAACCCACCCTTGGAATGGACTCTACCTTAAGAAATATTTCCCCTAAAAACAACAAAAAATGTAAAATACTAAAAATCGTGGAAGAAGTTTACTCTCGCCTATCTTTGCTTGCTATTAGGCCCGCCTGTTCAAATGAGGGTTAAGGATAGGCATCACACTATGCACATCGCACGCCTAGACTCCGGGATTTGACGGCCAAAGCCAGAAAAGAATACCAGGTAACGCTAGGCAAAGAAGATCAGCCATACCCTATTCTTTTCTCGCCTCGGCCCAAGGAAAAATTCAAGGAATTCAGAGCGAGGAATATCGAAAATGCCCATCATCTTGGAAGAGTAAAATCCTAGAAGGTCCGACTTATCAAAAGAAAAGGCACCAAAAGATGGGCAATGAACCCCTCAAGTCAACAAAAGAAAGAAATGCATAAGACCTATCTGAATGAGTGCCTAGAGTAGCCCCAAAAAGAAGAAAATGCTCCAAAAGATGGGCAATGAACCCCTCAGGCGAAAATGACATGTCCGAATGTGGGCCATAAAAATGGGCAAGAAGGAATGACCCGAAAAGATTTGAACCTGATAGATGGGCATTAGTACGGAAACCCGCTTGATATCCTTTGAGTTTGACCAAAGGCTTGTCCCAACTTCTTCCTTCTTCAACCACCATGGGTAGGGTTGATCGACCAAGCCCGAGCAGGACCCTGGTTTATTGCAGGCAGAAAGCCTAAGAATCCCGGAAGAAGGCATATCACCTACACGTGGCGCTTTTTCTTAACTACTACACTACCATGAGAGGGACGCCCAATTGCAAGCAAGGCAAATGGTGAGAACACCTACCTCATCCACGAACAAAAAAAATGAATATATCCAAAATCCAAACAAATTTAAAAATTTCAAAGAACAAAAAAATCTACAAAATTCTCAAAACCTCCTACAAATATGAATATCCGAAATCCCAAAAAAAATCTATAAAATTCAGAATCCAAAAAAAAATAGAAAAAAATCCACAAAACTAAAAAGAAGTTAGTGCTTGTAAATTAACCGCATGTCTAGTTGCATTCATGTTTAATTTCCTGTCATGCACGTTTCGTTTCTGCATTACATAGTCATGTTTCTTATTTGCCTGGTTAAGAAGGCCCATGCCTCTTGACATCTTGCAAGAGGCTAAGCCTAAACGAAATTTAACCACTCTTCTGGTTCAGTAAGACATGCGACAGGTGCGAAGATGGAAAGGAAGGAGAAATAGATGGCCAAAAGGGGGTAAATCCACTATGAGAACAAAAATATACAGTATATCATGTGGCAGAGGGGGCCGGCACATCAGAATCGTCGCCTCCCTCCACCGCTGGCTCCTGGGGAGCCGGCTCTGCTACAGGAGGGGGGAGGGGAGTCCTCTCGCCGCCAGCCCGAGAGGTGGTGCCCGACCGGCTCGGGCCGTGGAGCGTCATCCGCCGGGAGTCGGTCCGGTATGACCGACCCTGTGACTGGGAGCGGGCCAACTCCAGCAGCTCCGTCGCCCGCCGCGACTCCAACGCCCGCATCTCCTCCAGATGCTGGACCCGCAGCCGGAGGATCTGCTCGCTCTCAGGGAGGGCCCGGGCCCTCAACTGCTCCATCTGCAGGGTCAAACAAAGATCAGCAATGACAAGCAAAGAAAGGAACAGGACTAAAACAACCTCAAATAAAGGAACTCACCTCCGTCAGAAGGGCGGAGACGACCAAAGGAGGTCGACTCTCTAAATCAGCCACCTGGGCCTGAAGTCGAGCAACCTGCAGAGAAGAGGATTAGATGCCACAGCAAAGTAAAATGAAGCAAAGCAGGGTGCATACCTGATCCCGGAGGGCCCGCTCTGTCTCCTCGGCGGCTCCCCGGGCACCGTCAAGCTCGGCCACTCGGGCCCGCAACTCTCGAACCTGCACAAAGCAAAGATCAGAGCAATACGTCCAAACAATAAAAGGAAGAGAAGCTGAGACTCACCTCCTCGCGGAGTAGGGTCTCCGCCTCTGATGGTCCCTCTGTCGGGACCTCCACTACCGGCTCCGCCGCCGACGGGACCTCCACCTCCGGCTCCGCCGCCGCCAGGCTCCCTACAACCGGCTCAGAAGCCGCCGGCTCCCCCTCTTGCTCAGGCGGCTCGCGAGCGGACGGCTCTCCCTCTCCCTCCTCTAAGGCCTCCCCCCGAGGGGAACGAAAGGGCCTGCGCGCTCGCGGAGGCCGCCAAATGCCGCGCGGCCCCACCTCCCCTTGCTGCCGCCCCGGAGATGGAGCCGTAGCACGCTGAAAAGAACAGGCAAGATGAAGGCAAGAGAAAAGAATCATCACAGGCAATTGACCAGGAGAAGACCGAACCTGTGCGAGCTGGGCCTCTAGCTCCCGAATCCGATCATCCCGATCCGCGAGCTGGTCGCGAAGACGGGAGATCTCCGTCTGGGTCGCCTACAAGAAAGAATCTGTCAAAGCAGAACAAGCAAACACGAAAAATCGAAAGGTAAAGATAGGCGACGTACCGTGTCGGTCACTGTGAACAAGTGACCGTAGAACTCGAAAAACTGTCGCAAGTACTCCGAGCTGTCCGTCGCCTGGGAGACCACCGGGGTGCCACCCCGCTCCCAGATCTCTAGGGCCAGTCGGCCCGACTCCCGCCAGTCCACCTTGTGGACCAGCCCTCGAGTGCTCCTCCCCATCTTCGGGTGGGGAGGGAGGGTAACCCACTCATGGTTGAACCCCAGTGACCGCATCGAAACACGCTGCCACAGGGGCTCAATCTCGTTCAGGCAGATAAGGTAGGTGTCCCTACCAAATACTGCCTGGGACTCCACCACCCAAGGCTGGGCAGTGTCATCCTCCAGGAGATAGGGCCTCCATACCACCTGCAAGTGAAGCAAACAAAGTCAAAAAGCAGCACTGGTCAAGCTAAGGACAAAAGGAGCAAAAGCAAACAACGCTTACCCGGTCGTGGGGGAGATAGAGTAAAGTCTTCCGCAGACTCTCCACCTGGTACTGATGGGGAGACGCGGACCGGTGTGCTACCCACTACCGAAGAAGTGGGTAAGGAACTGTGCCCGTCTGCCACACCGCCCGCTGGAGAGGCAAGTGCAGGTAACTCCAGACCTAAACATGGCAAACAGGTCAGATACACAGGTATGAAACATATGCTTTACTTGAAATAGACTATGTAAAAGAAATTACCTGGAGAAAAGGAGTGAAGCCGGCGACGCCGATGGGGCCCGACTCCATGACAAGGGAGGAGAAGAGGTGCGCCAGCATGGCAGCACCCCAGGCATACTCACCTACCCGCGAAAGGCGGGCGAGTAAAGGCAAGCACCGTAAGTGGATCCTGTCGCCCTTGCTGCCCAGCAAAAGACGGGTAAGCAAGAACAACAGGAACCGACGGAGGTCCCTGTCTGCCTGCTCTGTGCCCTCCTCACCACAGAGCTCCGCCTTCACCTCAGCGGTCAGGCGACCCCTGACCTCTGAGAGTAGGGCACCCTCCTTGGGAACCGCCGCCGAGCGGAATCCCACCATCTGCCCGATGGCCTCCCGCTCCAGCATCCTCATGCCACCAGGATACCTCGGGACGTCAAGACCTAGGAGGTCCCGACAAAATCCGGAATAGTCCTCATAGGTCTTGCCGGTCACCGGCCGGCCATGTACGCGTAAGCCCGTGATACGGGCCACGCCTCCAAGGAGGGCACCATGTGCCCCCAAGGGAAGATGAAGGAGCGGGAGACCGAGTCCCACCGCTCCCTCAGGGCCTGGATCAGGGAGAGATCCTCCCAGATCGCAGTGCAGGAGAGGAGCAGACCGAAGCCCATGGCACTCAGTCTGCTCTTCTGGAAATCCTGCAAGCCCTCGTACACGCAAATAACTAGCTCCCACGAGATGCGGGAGCGGAGCTTGCCCCGCATACAAAAAGGATATTTCTGTTAATTTCATGAAAATGCAGGTGAATTATCAAATGGGAGGCAGAAGGGATTTACCTCGAGGCGGGGGTGAGGCCTGGCCTCCGGCGCTACAAGTGGGACCTCCTCGGCCGGAGGAGGTGACTCCGGGGCCGGCGGGGGAGACCTCCGGCGTGCTCGGGAAGAGCGTGGTCGCCTCGCCATCTGCAAGGCAAAGCTTCAACAGGTCAGTATCACGCAAGAATAAACAGAAGTCAGAAAAAACCAAGTTTCCGAAATTAGCAGGCGCTCCCCCTTCGGAGCACTTGTGCAAACGTCCTGAAGTCAGAGCGTTAGCTTGATGCTCCAACTTCGCGACGCTACCGAAAGCGTCGCGAAGATAGAGCGCTTGAATAGCGCTCTGCCTTCGCGATGCCAGGCTCCTGGCGTCGTCGCTTCGCGACGCCAGGTCGGCCAGATTTGACCGACTTCGGAGTTGTCGAATTCGGTCGAAAAATCCCGAAAAACTCGGAAAACTCGTGCGATTGAAAAGTTCACTACCTATTCTACAACTTCCAAGAAGGAATCAACTGACCTGGATGTGTGTACAAGTCGTACGAAGCCCCGGAAGATGTGAACCTTTTGAACTGGAACAGGAAGTTGTATGCGTGAAAATGAAGTTACTACAGTAACTCCGTATATATATAGTGAAGGTAAAAAAAAATTTGGAAAATTCCAAAAAAATCTGAAAAAATCTCCATAATTCCATAAAAATCACAAAACTCACGAAACCACCAACCTCGAGGATCTTTCGTCAACAAACGGATCAAAAATCGAGGGGAATGTGAAGGGTCACTGAAAAGTCCGGTAGCCCAGATCCGGGACACCTGGCATCGTCCTATCGCGACGCCAAGCGACCTGTAATCAGAGTACTTGTAAATTCAGTAGCCAAAATTTCCTGTTTTAACATTCCTCGCTTTTTATGTTATGACTTTCTCTACTTGTTTACTCGATTGGCATCTCAAAATATCATCGCTCTATTCGCAAACACATATCCATACACGTGCGTCCTTTTGGAAAGATGCTAACCCATTTTGTAGAAAAAAGAAGTTCAAATTGAACTAAAACCTCCACAGACAACACAATGGCCACGCAGGGCCCAGAAAACATACGTGATGGCCACGCAGGTCCCGGAAAGACAAAGACAGCATAAACGGCCACGCAGGGCCCGAAAGAACAACAGCAGATGAATTGGATACACATGGCCCAGAAAGGACAACAGATCAAGCCCGATCACTGAAGAAGGACCCGCAGCCTGGCAGAGTAGTGCGCCACTCGATCGCCCTCCTCCTGTACCTCCACGCCCACCCGAAAGATCCTGCAAGCTCTCCAGAGCTCAATGATGCTTTGGCATTCCTCCGCGTCGTCGGGGGTGCCAAAATGGCGATCCTTAATTGCAGGAAGGTGAGAGAGGCAAGGTACCTTAGACCGAGGCACACTGATCTGGGGGAAGCAGCGATGTGGGTTGTACAACACAAAGGATGAACTAGTGATCAGCCTAAGATCTACACCGGGAGAATGGCAAGCTCGAACCTCTCTCCCCACCATGGGAGGAGGAGGGCACAAGAAAGCAGAAAGATCATTGGCCATGAAATACGCACGCCAATCTTGGCGGGTCTTCACCGACGGGCAGGTGTTCACGACTCTCTCTTCCATGCCCAAGACATGGGTAATAGTGTGAAGTGGGCTATGGAGAAAATAGCGAGAGAAAGACACACGGTGATCGGCCACGCTGAATTTGAAATGCCAATCAGCCCATGATGCTAAGAGGAGGAGACTGCCATGCATAGGTCTGCCAATGCATGCCGAGGATAGGCCGTCGTATAGAAAGCAGAGGACAGAGGTGATAATCCTCTCCCTCTGCCAAACACCCCGGATGCTAGATAAGCATCCGGGATGGATCCAACCATCCTCGGTCAGAAAGAGAAGGGCATAAACGAGAAGGGTGGCAGCCCCTTTCATACCGGGGAGGAGGTCAACATCACAACTAGCCCCTTCTATGGCACCGATGGTCCATTTCAGGAGGCCCTCTACACTAATCCTATTTCCCAAGGTGATTTGACGGGCTGAGGTAGGGCTCATGAACTCTTTGAGGAATTCCTGAGACGACAAAAGGTCAGTGGGGACGAATGTAAAGAGTTCTTGCCGACTAGGAACCGTCTGAAGACCGAGGAGGATCTCAGCCTCCTCCAGGAGAATGGTGCACTCATAGGTGCCCATTATGAAAGTGTTGGTCTCAGGATGCCAACACTCCACTAAGGCACCAAGAAGGGAGAAGTCTCAATGGTATTTCATGATATTGGAAGCGTGAGTAAGGATGCCTAGAAGACCCCACTCACGAAGGAATGAACGGTTGTGGTATAACAGGCAGATGATGAGGTGATCCATCCAGCCGAACAATCCACGACAGCGCGCGTCCGGATATGATAGAGGCTCCTGCACAGAACACATATGAACAGAATCAAAAACTACCATCGGAAATAGTAGGCGCTCCGACGACGCGACACCTGGCGTCGCGAAGACAGAGCGCTTGGATGAATCCGACAGAAAGCAAGAAAGGGCAGAAATGGAAGAAAGAACCGACCAAAAGGAGGGCCCAAAAGGAAGAAAAACGACATGGATAGACATCTAAAGGCAAACTAAATGCAGAAACTCACCACTCCCGCCGAGACTCGATTCTGGATGTGCCCCGGAATGCCCGAGAACCTCTTCGCCTTCAATGGAGCAGTGGGTCGATGGGGGAGCGCCATAGCAACAAAGATGAGCAAGGATGGGGGAGAAAGTGAAGCAAGAGGGCAACCCAAGAGAGGTTGGGAGGGTTTCCCCTCCCCTTGGACGGCCTAGGGGTGATATAGGTGCGGATTGGGGGGAGGGGGAACCCCCCATTACCCACGACGAGACGGGCGACAGACCCTTGACGGAAAGCTGCGCAGAAAATGCAGGCGCTCCGACAGAGGGACGCCTGGCGTCGCATCGAAGGGACGCTTTAACAAAATCCGAAAAAAAAGAAGAAAAATAAATGAAAATGGAAAAAAATTAGTGTTACCTTACTTTCTTGCATATTAACTACAAGTATAATAGTATCTGAAATGTTGAAGACCACAAGTTCAAAGAACACCGGGCTCGAGAACCCCTCCAACAAAATCAAGGACGGAACGGTTGTTTAATGAACTTGCGGATAGGCCAAAATCACGAGTTTTGGGGACGACGGTTCCTGATCAGTGTCCTGACCCATCGCTCATGATCTATATCTTCAACTATGTTTCTTAATGTTAATTTTTATTTCTTTCTTTCACCAGCATACATCTGCATGCATCATCTACATTTGGTTATCATCGTTTTGGTTGTCTTTATGAAGAGTCGTTTTCACTGACAAGGCAAACAAGTGTTTCTATTGAGACGAGAGGTTATTCCAATCCGAGCTGAATCAGGTTCCCGCGAGAACCCGGATGAATCCTAAAGGCTTAATCCCAGTCGATTGGAAATTCTTTTGATTTTAAAATCAACTTCTGTTCAGCCCTTCTTGGTATAAGCACACCACAAAGCTGTGCCGCTAACCAAGATGAACTCACGAGCCGCGCTCGGAGGTTCCCCGCACGCAGGGAGCAGGCTTTTATTTTCCTCTCTCGTGCCCATGGCACATCTCATCTCCAATCAACCGCGGAAGCAGTCCGGAGGAAACAAAGGAGGAATTGCGGATCTTGAAAAAGCTCAATTCACCTGATCAGGTTGTGAGTCGCGTATCTAAATCTACACCTTGACGTCAGTTTTTCAGTCCGCCACCACTTCACTCCGCTTCACCTCGCTACGATCATTTCCGCTACACTCCGTGCCGCTCCCTTGCAAAACCGACGTCAAGGCGAGGCAAGCTGTAGATACGCGAATTCGGCCAGATTACAGAGAGTACAATCTCATTCCTATAGATAACACTTGTATTTTCTCAATCAGAGAAGTCGGTTTGACATAAAAATGACCAAATTTTAGAAAATCTGGAGGCGTCCCGACATCGCGACGCCTATTTCCCGCCTTTTCACCCTTTTATCCGGCCGGACGACGTCGTACTCAGGAACGTACGATGGTACAAGTGCTCCTCTACCAGAGTGCCTGCATTTCCGCCTGTGATAACCGGCTTTTCAGGATGGTCAGCAGTGCGTTGTCGAAATCGTACCGAGGGTCCAGGCGCTCCGCCGTCGGAGCACCTGGATCCCCGCTTGCCAACTGACACCGCAGGCTCCGCGTGTGCCGAATTTGCAGGTGTCAGCCGTAGGTCGTAGGTGCTCCCCTGTCAGAGCGCCGGGATTTCCGCTGACAACCGCCGCCTGACACGCAGGGTGGTAGGTGGCGACAGGTATGGTCGGGCGTGCTGATCCGCCGACTTGTCGGCGGATTAGCAGGCGCTCCAATACCGTGATGCCAGGCGTCCTCAGGACGGAGCGCTAGGGTCACTTTTGTGCATCTATAAAAGGAGACCCTTCTCCCACATTTAAGAGGTTCCAAAAAGGATTCTCAGAGCCATAACTCCACAGAGAGAGTTTTCTTGAGCCTCCCGACATCCTCCCATCATCTTCCAAGCCACACTAGAGTCCACAATCCCATCTCCAAGTCATTCAATCTTCCATTACATCTCTTCCACTCCGCTCATTCAACACAACCAAAAGACCATTCCAAACCCCCCTCATACCATTCAAAGCCATTGAAAGCCATTCCAAAGAGCCTCAAGAAGTCTCCAAAACGGGCAAGGAGTCCGATTCCCTTAGTTG
Organism: Cryptocoryne crispatula var. balansae; assembly: GCA_036172225.1. Taxonomy (NCBI): domain Eukaryota; kingdom Viridiplantae; phylum Streptophyta; class Magnoliopsida; order Alismatales; family Araceae; genus Cryptocoryne; species Cryptocoryne crispatula. The sequence goes on from CM069925.1 coordinate 22,197,242, forward strand.
GAACTGGGAGAAGATCGTGTCAAAGGTGTCGACTCCAGAAACGGGTTCCGGATCGGCACCTCAAGAGAAGGTGAAAGATAGAATTGGGAAAAAGGGAGTGAATTGAAAACACTCGTAAAGCAGTAAAGACTCCTCACCTCGATCCCACACTCACATTGATCCCCGAACTTTCATCTCACGGCGTCGTTCGAGCACCGGAGATGGTTCGGGTCATGTGGGAGGAGAGTGAGGAGGAGATGAAATTAGAATATAAATAAAAGGTGGTCGCCAGGAGCCGCGGGCTCCGCTTTATGTAATGAAAATAGAAAGAAGTTGATTTGACCGTGTGTACCTTAGCGTGGGAGAGAGTGTGTGAGTTCAACCTTCTTCCTCTTCGGCCGGCCGATGAGGGAGAGTCCAACCAATGCTAGCTTGATGTATTTGTGCAACTAGAAGACAATAAGACAAGAAAACAAGTGAAGAAGGATTAGAACTGAGTGAAGTGTAGTAACTTGTAAAAGTAATAACATAAAACGACAATTGGAAACAAACTCACCGGATTCGGGGTTAGCACTAACCCCTTTTTTTGGTTTTTTGATGATGTATGAAATGATGAAAATAGAATAAAAATGATGCTTAAATATGAACTAAATGATTTGAATGAAGAAAAAAGAATATAAATGGTTAAAGACAACACAACCCAGGCAAAGTGGCAACCGGGTTGGACAGATTTAATGTAAACTGCGTGGCTATGATGCAGAGACCGTATAGGACAGCACCGATGTAAGAATCAAGTGAAATTTATTTCAAAATAAAGATAACTCACCGAGGGTGGTTTTATATGAAGACAAGTTTGCCTTAATATTATGATAAGTAATCTGAATTTACCTGATAAGCCGGATCTTGGGCAGTGAAGTTCTGGAAACTCTCAGCACAATGTCGATGTAGGACATGCTATGGGCACCACAGATATCCAAATGGAATGATTCTTGTTGGAGATAAGAGATAACTCACCGGGTAACAATTTCTATGAAGGATGCATAGGTTGAATCCACCATTAAATGTACTGAAATTGACTGAGAAGATGATGACTTAGAAGAGAAGACTTCGGATCAGTCTGTGCAGCGCCGGTGTTGAAGAAATAACAAGCAGAGGAAATGTCAGAATTGATCTCTGTTTGTTGGAGATGAAAGATATCTTGATGAACCACACTTCGTATGAAGGAATTCAGGCCATAAAATGACTAGAAATATCTGTAGAAGCCGATGATCAGCAGTGCAGCATGTTGGAGTATAGACCGGCTTCTTCTTCACTTTGGGATGATCTCCGGTCACCGGGACGAAGATAGAACTATTTGGGGAGATTGGGAAGAGCCTAGGGTGGCTGGAGGACGAAGAGAGAAGTGCTGGAGGATGGGTATGCCCTCCTTAGGTCGTTCATATGAGTCTCCCTTTATAGGGGATGAGAACCAGGTCAAAAAATAGCAAGTTTTGATACATCCGACCATAGGTTGGATTTCCTCCATTTAATGTTGCTGATTTTCATACTGAGGCATCTAGAAACTTACCTAAATGATTTAGAGAGATTGTAAACCGTGTATCACCTTTCCCATGTTCAAAATATGTCTCCACTTGAATAGGAAACAAATCTAGTCTAAAAATGGCAAGTCTTGATATACAAGACAACAAGTTGGATTGCCATCATTAGATGATGCTAATTTCGACCATGAAGCTTCCAGATACTATAAAAAGTGATATGGAGGAGGAAAAAGTAAGGTAAGGTCGTGAATTGGTCAGATATGTTCCCAATGGGCTGGGCTTGCATGCAATTGGGCTTGATCGGTGCTGCGCGCGGACAGAACTGCGCATCTGACTTCCAAAGGGCACTGCGGACAAATGGGAGATCAGAATTGAATGCCGTTTGTTGCATTGAAAAGAGGACTCAGAGAGGAAGATTATTAATGTTGAAGAATTCTTCATTAAAAGTCCACAGATCCTGTGAAAAATTTTCAAGTAGAGGATATGCTAGGAAAAGCATAATCTGGCACACCACCAAGAGTCTCTTGTTCGGCAAACACGGATTTGATTAGAAATTAGAAAATCATCCTCATATTTCCAATAAGCACCTCAGCTCATCCAAAAGGGTGATTCAACTTGATTTTGATGGTCTAAAAGAGATGTTGCCAATGGAATAATGGTTTAAGCTCTAAATAAGGCCAAATTGGCGTGTCTACAGCTTGCCTCGCCTTGATGTCGGCTTTGCAAGGGAATGGCATGTAGCGTAGCGGAGTGAAATGTAGAGGAATGTAGAGAAGCAAAATGAGTTGTAATGGAATGCAGCGGAGCGAAATAGAGATGGACTGAAAAGGTGGCATCATGGTGTAGATATAGACACGCTCAATGACCAAATTCGGCAAAGAGAATCTCTTCATGTCTCCTGGTTAACTGCCATGTTTCATCAAGTCTTCCTATGTTCGATTGGTAAGAGATGTGCCATTGGCACGAGAGAAGAATAGCCAACCCCCAACGCGGTGGGGAGTCCCCGAAACATGGGTTCGTAGGTTCATCATCAGCCGGTAACCCGATCTTTGCGGTGTTCCTGTACTGTGATGGGCTAAAGTTTAAAAAGAGATTTGTTTTGAAAAAGTAAAAGAATACCAATCGAGCACATTCAGGCTCTCTGATTCATTTAAGTCTTCCGAGAGACAAGATTTGATTCAGAATGGAATGATCTCGAATTCCAAAAGGCAAATGTTTAAGTACAGACCATGACGGTGCAAGTTTAGATCGAATAGGAGGCCCTTGGTGGGAGGAAGTGACTGCCATGGTGAGATGAATAGCAAAAGAGTTGCAGTGGCCACAGTGGGAATAGAAATAAAATATTTGAAGGCACGAGGTGATTACCGAACACGGTGGGATTAATAGACACGGTGGTTAGCATTGAGGGATATGAGAATCCTCAAGGGAGGGAAGTGGCGAGCATCGCCTGCAAAAGGTTTCTCGGCAAAATTAAGGCCGGGGTTATGGTGACACCTCCTCCTATGAATCCTCAGGGGAGGGAAGTGGCGAGCATCGCCTTATTGAAATCTTGAAAATGCTCCTCGACGAAGTTGAGGTCGAGGTCATGGTGGCACATCCTCCTAATAATCATTGGGGAGGGAAGTGGAGAGCTTCGCCTTGTTGTGAAGTTCTCCTCATTTGTTCTTCGTGCCTGAAACACTAGAAAAAGGAGATTAGAATGCCAATATGGCTTATCCCCCTTGCAAGTTGCAGTATGCCTTGACCTTTGTCAAGGGGTGTAAAGGTTTTCTTGTGCCTGAAACACTTAGAAGGAAGAGAATAGAACAACAATGCGGCTTATCCCCTTGCAAGTTGCAGTATGCCTTGACCTTTGTCAAGGGGTGTAAAGTTTTTCTTGTGCCTGAAACACTTAGAAGGAAGATATTAGAACAACAAGGTAGCTTATCCCCCTTGCAAGTTGCAGTATGCCTTGACCTTTGTCAAGGGGTAATAGCCTTCTTATGGGTGTAAAAATAAAGTAGCAAATATACAATGAATGTAAAGACAAGAATTCAAACCAAGCATGGTGATGAAAAAGAAATTTTTTTTGAAAATTTTGGTTGGGATTTGAAAAAGAAGTTTTCTTTTTTTGAAAAGATCCAATTTTTTGGGATTTTTGAAAATGCTATTTTCATTTTTTTTGAGTTTTTGAAAATAATTTTTTTAGAGTTTTCGAAGATATTCAAATTTTTTTTTGTAGTTTTTTTTTTGAAAATATTTTTTTTGGGGAGAGAAAAATCAGTATTAACACAAGTTCTCATTACTTGGTTGTTTTTTCTAGGTTTGTTGGTAGACATCATGTGCAAAATGGGGTTCCTTACCCAGAATCTTTTGACCTTCAACCTTTGATCGGCCAGAGTTTAGCTTTGATTTGGTTGGTCCACCCACACTGTGGGGGTAAGAATGAAGAATTGAGGGAAAGTCCTTGATAGGCTTTGGAGATGTCGAGAGGGATTTCTCTACTCACACCCAATTACCCGTTGGGGTTCGGCCTCTTCGGGTCTTTTCTTCTTTATTGACAAACCTATTTTTGTGGCACACATTCGGACAGGTGCTTTGACCTGTGGGGTCATTGCCCATCTTTTGGTGCATTTTTTCATTTTCTGCATTTTTGGGTACTCATTCAGACAGGCCCATATTTGTTTAAACCTGTGGGGTTCATTGCCCATCTTTTGGCACCTTTTTTTTTATTTGAGAAGTTGGACCTTCTGAGACGGTCTCCTACTAGGGCGGCGGATGCTTTCGATACTCTCCCCCTCTGATCCCCTTCACCTATCTTGGCCCGAATAGAAGAGAATATGGCGAGGGTTTTCCTTCCATCTCTAAGCCTTGCCTAGCGTCTCTCGGGTGTCAAGTCATCCGGATTCTGGGATCGGGACGTGTTGTGTGTGTAGAATGGTATCTACCCTCGACACCTAGACAACAACCTAGAACATGTGGACTTAAGTCATACTGGTTGTTCTCTCCATTTTTGAGGTAGATTACATTCCATGGGCGAATCAATTGAAAACATGCCTTGCATCGTAAAGAATTCATTAGGATAAAACAAAATGTAGTTATCATCAATCATAAATTTCTCTCAAATAAGATTGTCATGTGAGATTAAAAATCATTTTAAAAAAATATTGCCTTACGGATGACATAATGATGATGAATGCAATTTCATGTAATACCTGAGAGAAGGAGTTCATTGTTGATGACAGCTTTGCTTGTGCTTGACTTGCCTTGCCTGCCATGCCTTGCCCTGCCTTGCCCAACTGCTTCCACTTTTGATATGCACCATATTGCATTGGATTGAGGATTCATAGTCATAGGATGAAGTGAAAGATGTGGAGGATCTAATTTAGCATGGCGGAGTCAAAATTAATGATGTAAAAGGCAAAGATTGGGGTATCACCCAGGAAATTTCTCTACCTTGATTTTTTTTGTTGAAAGTAGAACTTGGGAAAAGAAAGAGAATTCAAAAAGGAAAGAAACATGCTTGGAAACAAAAGTGAGTTAAAATGGGCTCTTGGACCCGTGAGTTGAAAGTGGTTTTGAAAGCCCGGGAAGGGTTGGAATCAGGGGGCACGTGAGCCCAAGATTTGAAGGCGGGCTAGAGGGCCCAGTTGATGTTGATGGGCATGAGGGCCCGATTGGAGGTTGAGCCCGAGGGACCCAATGAAAAGAATGGGCATATGGACCCGATTTAGGTGAATGGAAGTATGATTGTGATTTGGAAGATTTGTGATGGGCTCGTGGGCACCATCGAAGAGTATGGGTGCGTAATCCCAAAGTTGAAGAAGTGGGGGCACGGTGACCCGATTTCAAAGAAGTTTGGGCACGCGGGCCTGATGGTGAAGAAATGGGGGCATACAGGCCCAAAGTTGAAGGAGTGTGGGCATGTGTGCCCGAGTTTGTTGGAAGGTGGGCACGTGGGCGCAATTTAGAAGAAATTTGGGCACATGAGCCCGGTTGCAGAAAAACATGGGCATGTGAGCCCGGTTGAGGTGAATTATGGGCACGTGGGCCCGATTTAAAAAAATTAAGGGCACATGGACCCGATTGGGGAGAATTATGGGCACGTGGGCCCGATGGAAGGAAAGGGGCACGTAGGCCCAATTGGGGAAAAGGGGCATATGGGCCCAGTTGAAGGAAAGGGGCATGCAAGTCAGATTGATTAAAAGGGGCACGTGGGCCCGGTTGAAAAAAAGAGGCATAAGAGCCCGATTGATTAAAAGGGTCACATGGGCCCGGTTGGATAAAGGGGGCATGTGGGCCCGGTTGATGGAAAGGGGCACATGGGCCCAGTTGATGAAAAGGGGCATAAGTGCCAAAAAATGGGGCATAAGGGCCCAATTGAGTGGGATGGGGTGTGAGCCATGGCCCTAAGATTGACAGATTTTGGACCCATGGGCCTGATTGATGGTTGTAAGAAGGATAAAGAAAGGGAAGTGGCCCTAAGATTGAGGAATTGTAGGCCCATGGGCCTGATTTTTGATTGGGATGAGGGTAGAGAAAGGGTCGTGGCCCTAAGATTGATTGATCGTGGACCCATGGGCCGGATTGTTGCTTAGGAGAAGAATGGGGTAAGGGTTGTGGCCCTAAGATTGATGCTAAGGGATTAACCTGCCTAGCTGGAGGAGGTTAGTATCCCCTTGCTAAGGTCTACATCCTTCAGGAGACTTGTCGATTCATTTTCCATTTCACTGACCAATTCTATTCCTTTATTTTTCAGTTCAAGGGTCAATTCTATCTCCCCATCTTCATTGATCAGTTCCAATGATGGCAACAGTTGATCAATGCCTGACAAATCCTTGCCTAGTCCATCATCGGATTGACAATCAACTAAGTTTATGATTCCTTCATCTAAGATCTCTATAGCAGGCTTCTCCTCAGGATGTTCTATGGAAGAGGGCATGCCTAGTCTAGGGGATTCTGAAAAGGTAGAAGGGTTTGGTTCGACCTTCCCTACTAGCTGACTTTGATCTTGAGATATAGCAATGACATGGTGAGAAGCTGATTCTTCTGCCATGGTAGGAGCACAAATGGTTGGAGTTATTAATTCCTCTGCCAGGGAAAGAACTTGAGGGGTCGGAGTGACTAAATCATATACCATAGCAGGAGCATGAATGATCAGAGTGACCGGTTCCTCTACAATGGCAGGAGCAACAGACGAAACAAGTGGTTTGACTGACTGAGGGGGAACCCTATGTTGAGGGATTGATTGAAGTGGTGCTGGCATAGAAGTCGGTTCAGGCTGAAAAGCTATTGGTGTAATTAATTGAGGAGTCATGACTTGGATGGTTGGTTGAGGAGTTGTTAGTGGAATAGGCTGAGAAGCCAAGGGCCGGATGATTGGCCGAGGGGTTGTTGGTGGAATAGGTTGAGAAGCCAAGGGCCGAATGATTGGCCGAGGAGTTGTTGGTGGAATAGGTTGAGAGGCCAAGAGCCGGATGATTGGCCGAGGGGTTGTTGGTGAAATAGGCTGAGAATTCGATTTTGATAATGAGGTGTTGGCACAATTGACATGAGGAGCTTGATTGTGCACAATTGGTTTTGCCATTAACACGGGTTGCATGACCGGCTGAGGTTGGGGCATGGGTGGCCTAATCAACTGGTGTCGAGGAGTCAGTCGATGATGATGATGATCTGGATGAGGTTGGAGAGGGCTCCTAGGTTGGTGCATACCATCAATGCTCCTCTCAAGCCTGGGCCTCAATTCATCAGAATGTTGCATTAATTCCATATCTTCTTTTACTTCCCCAATTATTGAATAGCTTGGCCCATATCGTTTCAAGAATTTGGCCTTGACAATTTCAAAATCCCATATCTCTACTTCGTTTAATGAAAAAAACCAATCTAGGGCTGCACCCTCTAAAGATCTCCTAAAAAGAAAGGCAAGGGTCTTTCTATCATTCTGCCATCGAGATGATTTGCTCAGGAAATCATTGACATGGGTGAAGGGATCACGTGAGCCATTGTAACAATGGTAGGTTGGCATTTGTGATTGGGGGATGTAGATAGTATAGAGGGGAAATTCAAGGGTTTGCTGATCCTTGGCAACAGGTGGGGAGGAATTCACCAGTGGGTGTACATGTGGCACTCGGATGGGAGGGGGTGGGTTGGTGTGCGAGCTGGAGAATGACCCCTAATGGGGTGAGTGAGTGAAGTAACATGGCAGGACTGCCCAGGTGGGGTTATGGTAAGAGGTCGAACTGTCGATTGGGGAGGTGAGGCAGCTCGGTTGACTTTGGCTGGACCTTGATTAGCGTGCATCTTGCCCTTCACTAGAGATTGTATGAATGACAAGGTATTGGGATCAAGATGAAAAGATAGATCCTTAAGAGTTTGTTCTATACTAAATGAAGCAGACTGATGGGCATCCCCTTGCACTTCGGGTTCCATAGCAGCATTGACCTGGCTCTCGGGTTGTTGTTGGAGCTTGTAGAGACCCGGCTCGTATTCTTGTTGCTTGTAGTAGTCTGACCTCCCAACGTGGCTTCCGGACTTTAGCATCATGGGCATCATGTCGATATTTCTAGAAAGATGGTTAGAAAAGAGAGCAAGCAAAGCATACAATTAAAGATTTTTTTATGTTTTGTTTTGTTTGAATTTTTTTTTTTTCGATTTGGTTGTTTGGAAAACAAGTTTGAACGCAAAAATTAAAGGGATTTGTTTTGTTTTAGGTGTTTTGAAAAAAAAATTGGTTGTTTTTTTAATTGTTGTGAGCAAGCAAGTTATGCAAACAGGTTTTTTAAAATGACTACTCGACAATTTTTGGGTTGAAACCTTAGATTAGATAGATTGTTAGCAATTGTTCACTCAAGTAGGCATGGTTCCTATCGCTTCAATCTTCAAGACCTAAGGTTGTCACTCAATCACCACGAGTAGGTACTTGGGTTCTTCGGGTTTTGGGAAAGTGGTACAACCGGCCCAATCGTGCGAAGAGGAATACTCCACGGATGGGGACTTACGGAGGTCTTGATGGAAACCACCAAATCAACTAGGAAGGAATATCCCAGAAGAGAGGTAAGAATCCACCAAGAAGGTGTTTGGAGGGTGAGGGTGTGTTGGGAGAGAGAGCCCCCGCCTCGAATGCCCTACGGATCGGAACGAGTCCGGTACCCGATGCAAAAGCTAATGCAAAAATAAAAAATGGAGGGTAGAAGGAGAAGAAGCAATCAATATGCAAACATGAATGAAAGCTATTAAATAAATCAAACAAGTGAATGCAAGCAAGACATGTAATGATAAAGTAAAACAAATAACTAACAATTAGCAACTAAAAGGAGGTTCACGCGGGAACCGGCTTGTGATAGAGTGTCTAAGTGGGGACAAATCTGAAGTAAAGGTAAAAGGATGGTCCACGCGGGGACCGAATTGAAAATAAAGTGGCTCACACGGGAGCCGAGTTTTGGAAAAGTAGGTGGTTTACGCGGGAACCGGTTTTTGAAGGAAAAATGGGTGGTTCACGCGGGAACCGGTTTGTTTGATTGGAAAAAAGGAAAGGAGGGCCACGTGGGGCCAATCTAATTGGTGCAAAGGGGTGGTCCACGCGGGGACCGATCTGAAAGTGAGTCGGTTCACGCGGGAACCGGTTTAGAAAAGGGTTTGGTTCACGCGGGAACCGGTTTTAATGAAGAAATGGGTGGTTCACGCAGGAACCGATGTAAGAGTTGACAAAATAGAAGGAGGGCCACGTGGGACCGATCTGAAAATAAGTTAGTTCACGCGGGAACCGAGTTGGAAAAGAAAGGTGGTTCACGCGGGAACCGGTTTATAAGAAGAAAAGTGGTTCACGCGGGAACCGGGTTGAAATGAAAGACAAGCAAATTAAGTCCACATGGGGGAAAATCTTAAAGAAAGAGTAAATAGCAAGTTTAAAGGTAAATTGACATGGAAGATAAAAGACAAGCCGGTTCACGCGGGAACCAAGTTGGAAAACAACTAGTTGCACGGTTGAATCAAGCTAGCACGGTTGAAGACATTGGTTGTCCCACCGTGGTCGCCAAAAAGCTATCGACTCCAGAAACGGGTTCCGGATCGGCACCTCAAGAGAAGGTGAAAGATAGAATTGGGAAAAAGGGAGTGAATTGAAAACACTCGTAAAGCAGTAAAGACTCCTCACCTCGATCCCACACTCACATTGATCCCCGAACTTTCATCTCACGGCGTCGCTCGAGCACCGGAGATGGTTCGGGTCATGTGGGAGGAGAGTGAGGAGGAGATGAAATTAGAATATAAATAAAAGGTGGTCGCCAGGAGCTGCGGGCTCCGCTTTATGTAATGAAAATAGAAAGAAGTTGATTTGACCGTGTGTACCTTAGCGTGGGAGAGAGTGTGTGAGTTCAACCTTCTTCCTCTTCGGCCGGCCGATGAGGGAGAGTCCAACCAATGCTAGCTTGATGTATTTGTGCAACTAGAAGACAATAAGACAAGAAAACAAGTGAAGAAGGATTAGAACTGAGTGAAGTGTAGTAACTTGTAAAAGTAATAACATAAAACGACAATTGGAAACAAACTCACCGGATTCGGGGTTAGCCCTAACCCCTTTTTTTGGTTTTTTGATGATGTATGAAATGATGAAAATAGAATAAAAATGATGCTTAAATATGAACTAAATGATTTGAATGAAGAAAAAAGAATATAAATGGTTAAAGACAACACAACCCAGGCAAAGTGGCAACCGGGTTGGACAGATTTAATGTAAACTGCGTGGCTATGATGCAGACCGTATAGGACAGCACCGATGTAAGAATCAAGTGAAATTTATTTCAAAATAAAGATAACTCACCGAGGGTGGTTTTATATGAAGACAAGTTTGCCTTAATATTATGATAAGTAATCTGAATTTACCTGATAAGCCGGATCTTGGGCAGTGAAGTTCTGGAAACTCTCAGCACAATGTCGATGTAGGACATGCTATGGGCACCACAGATATCCAAATGGAATGATTCTTGTTGGAGATAAGAGATAACTCACCGGGTAACAATTTCTATGAAGGATGCATAGGTTGAATCCACCATTAAATGTATTGAAATTGACTGAGAAGATGATGACTTAGAAGAGAAGACTTCGGATCAGTCTGTGCAGCGCCGGTGTTGAAGAAATAACAAGCAGAGTAAATGTCAGAATTGATCTCTGTTTGTTGGAGATGAAAGATATCTTGATGAACCACACTTCGTATGAAGGAATTCAGGCCATAAAATGACTAGAAATATCTGTAGAAGCCGATGATCAGCAGTGCAGCATGTTGGAGTATAGACCGGCTTCTTCTTCACTTTGGGATGATCTCCGGTCACCGGGACGAAGATAGAACTATTTGGGGAGATTGGGAAGAGCCTAGGGTGGCTGGAGGACGAAGAGAGAAGTGCTGGAGGATGGGTATGCCCTCCTTAGGTCGTTCATATGAGTCTCCCTTTATAGGGGATGAGAACCAGGTCAAAAAATAGCAAGTTTTGATACATCCGACCATAGGTTGGATTTCCTCCATTTAATGTTGCTGATTTTCATACTGAGGCATCTAGAAACTTACCTAAATGATTTAGAGAGATTGTAAACCGTGTATCACCTTTCCCATGTTCAAAATATGTCTCCACTTGAATAGGAAACAAATCTAGTCTAAAAATGGCAAGTCTTGATATACAAGACAACAAGTTGGATTGCCATCATTAGATGATGCTAATTTCGACCATGAAGCTTCCAGATACTATAAAAAGTGATATGGAGGAGGAAAAAGTAAGGTAAGGTCGTGAATTGGTCAGATATGTTCCCAATGGGCTGGGCTTGCATGCAATTGGGCTTGATCGGTGCTGCGCGCGGACAGAACTGCGCATCTGACTTCCAAAGGGCACTGCGGACAAATGGGAGATCAGAATTGAATGCCGTTTGTTGCATTGAAAAGAGGACTCAGAGAGGAAGATTATTCATGTTGAAGAATTCTTCATTAAAAGTCCACAGATCCTGTGAAAAATTTTCAAGTAGAGGATATGCTAGGAAAAGCATAATCTGGCACACCACCAAGAGTCTCTTGTTCGGCAAACACGGATTTGATTAGAAATTAGAAAATCATCCTCATATTTCCAATAAGCACCTCAGCTCATCCAAAAGGGTGATTCAACTTGATTTTGATGGTCTAAAAGAGATGTTGCCAATGGAATAATGGTTTAAGCTCTAAATAAGGCCAAATTGGCGTGTCTACAAAAGGCTGCCTCCGAAGGACCTAAGCGCTCCTCCGACGGGACGCCAGGTGACCTGGAGTCGGAGCGCTTGCAACCTCCAGAAGTCAGCCGGCCCCGGGCTCGCCAACGATCTTCTTCCTTATCTTATCCTCCTTTCATTTTCCGTTTGGGTTTCATCATGCATATTGCACTAGCATAACTTAATGCATCTTTAGTCTTGGGTCATTTAGATCCTCCCTTAAGAGGGGTTAGGAGTTAGTCCTAATCCGGTTCGTCCAACCCCTTTTGTCATTGCTCTTCTTTCTTACGAATAGTTACTACTTTCAACTTAGTTCTAATCGTTGTTTTGTTGTGCTTTCATTCGTAACTTCTTTTCAGGCAAGCGAGTTTGTCCAAGGCTCTTCTTCCCCGGCCGGCTGAGGAAGGAGAAGATAGAATCCACACAGTCTCCCCATTCAACGAGGTAACCGGTCATTCTTCCCCCCTTTTATCAATTTATCTCTTTTATTTTAATCATCGGAGCCTCTTTGGCTCCTGGCGACCACACCATCTCTTCCTCTTTTCGGTTCATAGGTTAAGTTAGTGTTGATAATGCCACCCACCGTCTGATCTTCTTTCCCTTCTATTCTCCTCACGACCCGGGCCGGTCCTTCGATGCCCAAGTGACATCAAGGGTTGAATAGTCCGAGGACCAAGGTGAGTGTGGAGAAAGAAAGAAGGAGAAGAGGTGGGTAACAGACCGGTTTGTTGGAATCATCCACAACCGTGTCTATGGCGTGATTAACACAAACCGACCCTATCAAAACCGTAAGGAAGAAGAAACACACACCCCACACCGAAACGTTCGCACCGCGGGAGGACGGCACGGCGCCAAGACATCTCTACAGCGTCCTCATCCCCTCGGCGTCCACAGCGTCATGGAGGGTTAATGGCTGGTGAGAGTAGTGGTGTTTGGGTAGGTTGTGGGCTAGGGGCAGCTCTCGGTATGGAGAGTATGGTGCGATTTGTAGGTGGGGTTGGTATGGCTGGCATGGAGGCAGTTTGATCCTCAACCTGTCAACCCTGGGAATGGTGGGTTGACTCCTCTATGGTGTCGACTCCGAAAATGGGTTCCGAATCGGCACCTCAAGAGAAGGTGATGATAGATGGAATAGGGGAAAAGGGAGTGAATCGAAAAACACTCGGAAAACGATAAAAAGTCCTCACCTCAGTCCCACACATTGATCCCCGAACTTTCATCTCACGGCATCGCTCGAGCACTGGAGATGGTTCGCGTCATGTGGGAGGAGAGTGAGGAGGAGATGAACTTAAAGCATAAATAAAAAGGTGGTCGCCAAGAGCCGCGGGCTCCGCTTTATGGAATGTAAATCAAGAGATGAGTTGACCGTGTGTACCTTAGCGCAGGAGAGAATGTGTGTAGGTTCAACCTTCTTCTTCTTCGGTCGGCCAATGAAAAAGAGTCTAACCGATGCTAGCTTGATTAACCTGTGCAACTAGAACAATAAACCAAGTGAAAGAAGTCGATCAGAACTATGGGAAGTTTAGAAACTATAGAAGAAGAAATGAAACAAAGAAGCAATTGGAATAGAACTCACCGGATTAGGGCGAGTCCTAACCCCTTTTTTGTGTTTTTAGTTATGTAAAATGATGCAAACTAAGTAAAAGGGGTTATAACAATTAAATGAACTAAGTTGAGAGAAACTTATAGAATGAAACGGCTTGAGTTGAAGCCGAGATGAGTGAAACAAGCCAGTTCGGGTAGCTTTGCACTCTTCTGGCGCGACTTTGGTGCAGAGAATGCTATGGACGACTCCAATGCCAGAATCGAGTGTCGTTTGTTGAAGTAGACAGAAGACTCGGAGAGGAAGAGTTATTATGTTGATGACTTCTCCAAAATCCTCCTGTAGAAGTCTGTAAAGATTCTGAAAGTGGACGTATGTGGAAAATAGAACCTGGATGCACATCCTCAATGCAGCAATCTCCACGAACAGATGGCAAGTCGGAATTGAGTGTCGTCGGTTGCAAATGAAAGAGGACGAAGAGAGGAACAACTCCTCTATTGAAGACCTTTGCAGCAGGAGCCCTTAATTTTATACAAAAGCCGATGAAGTCGTTTGATGCAGAACGCACGGATCGGGCTTTCTCCTTCACTTCGGGATCGATCTCTCGACGTCGGATCGCCTTTGGACGTCGGGACGGCTTTGGGAGAGAGCTTGGATGACCTCAGGACGAGCTAGGCACCAGGGATTAACCTTGGATCGTTGAGAATGCCCCTCAATTTATAGAGAAGGGAAACCGGTGCAAAATATGGGAACTGTACCGACCGCAACCCCGCCTTTCAAAGGAGGGGAGGGCGCGCAGGGCGCGCCCTCAACCCGGGGGCGCGGTCTGCGCGCCCCCTGTTTCAAAGGAAGCGAGGGCGTGTTACGCGTCTCACTACTAAAAATCGACGAAATCTTCCGGAAATTGCTAAAAAATCGGCTTGACAAAGTAACGTGCCCCTGAACCGGGGGCACAGTACAAATAATCAAAAATTATCGATGGTAACCTTCCAAAAATCCAGTTTAGAAGGTGTAAATCGGGGCAATTTTCGATTTTCGTAAACTGACCGTGCCCCCGCATTTCAAAGGAAGCGGGGGCACACAGGGCACGCCCCCATTTTGAGGGCGCGTAGGGCGCGCAGAGCGCGCCCTCCCCTTTCAAGGGGAGCAGGGGCGCGGTACACTCTCTCTCATGCGCGCACGTTCCGCGAGCCGTAACTTACAAACGGGATGTCTGATTCGGCTTCTGTTTGTTGCGTTGGAAAGAGTGCCTTAAGCCGCACCTCCTTAAGTCGATAAACCAACTGGAATTACTCCCGAGACATTCACACGGGGCTTTGACTACCAGTTTATCGTTTCGCGAAAAGCCAAAAACTGCGGCGGAGATCCGGAAGGGCACGGTTCCGCTCGAGGAATCTCGGGTCAGCTTGGGATGACTTAAAATGATGACCGAAGAAGTCCGGTACGATCGAAAAATCCAAAATCATCGAAAAATCTGAGATTAACCCGGTAAACGTGAACCAAAACTTGGAAAAGCTGTAAAACCCTAAGATCGACCGAAATGGTCGTATGGCTCCCGTTGATGAAATATACAGCTAGGATCGACATGGATGACTCAAAAGACCCGGTGATGACCGGAAAGGCCTTACGCGTGGTCTAGGATAGCCGTGTCAGTACAGATCGAAAAAACCATAACGAAAGTCGTCATTGATCGACGACTACCGAAATGACTTCTCGGAAACCCTAAATTTACGAAACACATGCGGGACTCCCGAGACCTTCAATTAAAGACTATTCAAGGTCAGTCATCGAGCAAGCTCCGTGTTTCAAAATTCACGTGTGGCTCTCGCTTGAAGGTTACAGCATTGTTCCCGAAATCATCGGTCCATTCCCAACTCATAAGGGGCTCCACCAGCATCCTTAGCTCATCTCCACGAGGTAATCTGGTTCAGATAATGGTCAAATAAAAGATATTGCCTATGGATTAAGAGTCTGAGGCTCCGAATCAGGCCAATTTTGCGTGTCTACAGCTTGCCTCGCCTTGATGTCGGCTTTGTAAGGGAATGGCGTGTAGCGAAGCGGAGTGAAACGTAGAGAAAGCATAGCGAAGCGAGATGGATCATAGTGGAATGTAGTAAACTGAAATGGTGATGGACTGAAAAGGTGGCATCAAGGTGTAGATATAGACACGCTCAACGATTAGATTCGGCAAGACGAATCTCCTCAAGTCTCCTGGTTAACCGCCATGTTTCATCAAGTCTTCCTATGTTCGATTGGTAAGAGATGTGTCATTGGCACGAGGGAAGAATAGCCAACCCCCAACGCGGTGGGGAGTCCCCGAAACATGGGTTCGTAGGTTCATCATCAGCCGGCAACCCGATCTTTGCGATGTTCCTGTACTATGATGGGCTAAAGTTTTAAAAAGAGCTGTGTTTTGAAAAAGTAAAAGAATACCCATCGAGCACATTCAGGCTCTTAGATTCATCTAAATCTTACAAGAGACAAGATTTGATTCGGAATGAAATGATCTTAAATTCCAAAAGGGAAATGTTGAAACACACACCGTGAAGATAGTGACAACTTGGTCTCACACTCACATTGATCTCCAAACTTTCATCTCACGATGTCGCTTGAGCACCAGAGAGACGGTTCGGGCCGTGTGGAGGAGAGTGAGGATGGAATGAAAGAGCTTAATACATAAAGAATGAAAGTAGGTGGTTGTTAGGAACCGTGGGTTCCGATTTAAATGAAATAAAAGAAAGATTTCACCATGTGTACCTTAGTGCAAGAGATGATGTATGAGTTCAACCTTCTTCTTTTCCGGCCGGCCGACGAAGAAGAGTCTCCAACCGATGTTAGAGTGATAAACCTTTGCAACTAGTAAATAAAGAAGACAAGAAAACAAGTGAAAGAAGGATTAGAATTGAGTGAAGTGTAGCAACTACAAAAAAAAAAAACAATAACATAAAAAACGACAAATGGAAACAAACTTACCGAATTTGGGGTTAGTTCTAACCCCTTTTTTTGTTTTTTTATGATGTATGAAATGATGCAAAAACTAAATAAAAATTATGTATAAATGATGAACTAAATGATATGAATGAAGAGTTAGCAAAGAGAATATGAATGATTAAAGACAACACAGCCCAAGTAAAGTGGCAACCAGGTCAAACAAATTCAATGTAAACTGCGTGGCTCTGATGCAGAGACCGCAACAGACAACATCAATGTCATAATCGAGTGTCGTTTATTTCAAAATAAAGATAACTCACCGAGTATAGTTTAAGATTAAGACAAGTTAGCTTGAATCCTTTAAGAAGTAGTATGAATTAACCTGAAATTTTTGTTGTTGGAAGTGAAGTTCTGGAAACTACTGGTGCAATGTTGATGTAGGATGTACCACGGGCACCACAGATATTGGAATTGAATGATTCTTATTGTAAATGAAAGAGAACTTACCGGAGAACAATTTCTATGAAGGATATATGGGCTGAATCTATAAGTAACTGTAGTGAATTTTATTGAGAAGATGATGACCAAGAAAATGAGACTTCGGATCTATCTAAGCAGCATCGGTGTAGAAGCTGTCACGAGCCGAGGCAATGTCAGAATTGATCTTCGTTTGTTGAAGATGAAAGATATCTCAATGAAGCACACTTCTTATGAAGGAAGCCATGCTGGAAAATTATCATAAAGATCTTTAGAAGCTGATGATCAGTAGCACAGCATGTCAGAGCATAGATCGGCTTCTTTCTCACTTCGGGACGATCTCCGGGAACCGGGACAAAGAAAGAATGATTTGGGGAGGTTGGGACAAGCCTAGGGTGGCTGTAAAATGAGGAGAAGAGTGTTGGAGGATGGGGATGCCTTTCTTAGGTCGTTCAAATGGGTATCCCTATATAGGGGATGAGAAACAGGTCAAAAAATAGCAAGTTTTGATACATCTGACCTTAGGTTGGATTTCTTCCATTTAATGATGCTAATTTTCATCATGAGGTTTCTAAAAACTTACACAACTGATTTAGAGAGATTAAAAACTTTGGATCACCTTTCCCATATTCAAAATATGTCTCCATTTGAAGAGAAAATAAGTCTAGTCTAAAAATAGCAAGTTTTGATGTACAAGACAACAAGTTGGATTGCCATCATTTGATGATGTTAATTTCGAACATGAAGCTTCCAAATATTTTACCAAGTGATATGGAAGAGGAAAAATGAAGGTAAGGTCATGAATTGGTTAGAGATGTACCCAATAGGCTAGGCTTGCATGCAATTGGGCTTGATCAGGGGGGCATGCGGATAGAATTACATGTCTGATTTCCGAAGAGCACTGCAAACAAATGGGAGATCGGAATTGAATGTCATTTGTTGCAATGAAAAGAAGACTCAGAGAAAAGACTATTTATGTTGAAAACTTCTTCAGTAGACAACCACAAAATCCTGTGAAAAATTTTCAAATAAAGGAGATGCCGAGAAAAGCATAATCCGGCACATCACCAAGAGCAACATGGAAGTAAGAATGGGCTCTAACTTGTCCTCAGATTTCTAGTAAACTTCTTAGCTCATCCAAAATGGTGGTTCAACATAATTTTAATAGTCTAAAAGAGATGTTACCAACGGAATGAGAGTTTAAGCTCCAAATAAGGCCAAATTGGCGTGTCTATAGCTTGCCTCGCCTTGATGTTGACTTTGCAAGGGAATGGTATGTAGCGAAGCGAAGTGAAATGTAGAGAAATATAGTGAAGCAAAATCAATCGTAGTGGAATGTAGTGAAGCAAAATGGTGATGGACTGAAAAGGTGGCATCAAGGTGTAGATATAGACACGCTCATCGACAAATTTGACAAAGAGAACCTCCTCATGTTTCTTGGATTACCGCCATGTTTCATCAAGCCTTCTTACATTCGATTGGTCAAAGATGTGCCACCAGAACGAGAGAAGAGTAGACAACCCCCAACGCGGTGGGGATTCCCCGAATCATGGGTTTGTAGGTTCATCATCAGCCAGCAACCCGATCTTTGTGGTGTTCATGTACTGTGATGGACCAAAAGTTTAAAAAGAGAGTTGTTTTGTAAAAGAAAAGAATACCAATTGATCATATTCAGGCTCTCAAATTCATTTAAGTTTTCCAAGAAACATGATTTGATTCAGAATAGAATGATCTTGAATCCAAAAGGCAAACTATTTAAGCTCAATCAATAGACCATGAGGGTAATTGTGGTGCAAGAATTATAATCAAAATGGGTGCCCATGGTGGGATAGAAAATGGGGACCACCACGGTGGGATAAATAGCAAGATAGTATTGCAAGGGGCCATGGTGGGATAGAGATGAAAGATATTGTGGGACAAAAGGTGATTATGATAGATGACACAAATAGTGGGATTAACGAACATGGTGGGATATTGAAAAGATCAAACTTGAGATACATGATGGGATGAAGAGACCTAGTTAGATTCAGAGGATGTGATGACCACAGAGATAATAAGTAAGAATACAATGGAACTAATGCAAAACTATATGATGCATGCTGGGCTAAAAAAGTCAAAAAATATTTAAAAGATAGTTGAAGATATAGATTGAACATCAGAGGTCAGGATACCCAATCAGGAACTATCGTCACTCACTGCACAATTTTGGCTTATCCGTGAGCATGAAGAATGACCCGACAGTCGTGGATTTTGATAAAGAGGATCTCGGGTCCAGTCTTCTTTGCACTCGCAGTCTTCAATATCAATACATAAACTAAGTAGTAATGCACCTAATTATATGTTAAGAAGGAAAATGATAATGGTGAGTTTGCGGTGTGATGACGCGCATTCTCATAAAAGAGTTCATGTGCCTTGATGAAGACATAGAGCAAAAGTTCCTCGACAAAGTAGAGGCCGAGGTTATGATGAAACCTCCTCCTAAGAATCCTTAGGGGAGGGAAGTGGCAAGCATTGCCTTGTTGTGCAAAGTTCTCCGTGTTTGTTCTTCATGCCTGAAACACTCAGAAAAGGAGATTAGAATGACAATATGGCTTATCCCCTTTGCAAGTTGCAGTCCGCCTTGACCTTTGTCAAGAGGTGTAAAGTTCTCCTTGTGCCTGAAACACTTAGAAAAAGGAGATTAGAATGACAATATGGCTTATCCCCCTTATAAGTTGCAGTCTGCCTTGACCTTTGTCAAGGGGTGATAGTCTTCTTAAGGGTGTAGAAACAAAGTGGCAAATATGCAATGAAAATTTTGAAACATGAGAGACTAAAAGCAAAGACGAAAATTTAAACCAAGCATGGTGATGTGAATTTTTGTTTGAAAATTGAAAAATAAGTTTTTGTGAAAAGATTCAATTTTTTTAGGATTTTTAAAAATATTCAATTTTTTTAGTTTTTTTAAAATATTTTTTAGGAGTTTTGAAAATATTCAATTTTTTTGAAGTTTTTGAAAATAATCAATTTTTTTAAGTTTTTAAAATATTCAAATTTATTTTTGAAAGAAAAATCAGTATTGACAAAAGTCTCCATCACTCGGTTGTTATTGTAGGTTCGTTAGTAGATACCATATGCAAAATAGAGTTCCTTACCCAGAATCTTTCTGACTTTCAACCTTTGATTGGCTAGAGTTTAGTTTTGATTTGGTTGGTCTATCCACACCCTAGGGGGTTAAGAATGAAGAATTGAGGGAAAGTCCTTGATAGGCTTTGGAGATGTCGAGAGGGATTTCTCTACTCACATCCAATTTCCTGTTGGGGTTCGGTCTCTTCAAGTATTTTCTTCTTTATTGAGAAATCTATTTTTGTGTGGCACACATTCAAACAGGTGCTTTGACCTATGGGGTCATTGCCCATCTTTTAGTGCTTTCTTTTCATTTTCTACATTTTGGGTACTCATTAAGACATGCCCATATTTGTTTAAACTTGTGGGGTTCATTACCCATCTTTTGTCACCTTCTTTTCTTTTGAGAAGTGGGACCTTCCAAGACGGCCTCCTACTAAGGCGGCAGATGCTTTTGATACTCTCTTCCCCTTCACCTATCTTGGACTGAATAGAAAAGAATAAGGTGAGGGTTTTCCTTCCATCTCTAAGCTTGCTCTAAGCTTGCCTAGCTTCTCTTAGATGTCAAGTCATTCAAATTCTAGGATTGGGATGTGTTGTGTGTGGGATGGTATCAACCCTCGACTCCTAGAGAACAACCTAGGACATACAGACTAAAGTCATACTGGTAGTTCTCTCCATTTTTGGAGGTAGATTACATTCTATGGGTGAATCAATTGTTAGCATGCCTTGCAATGTAAGTAATTCATTTTAATAAAACAAAAAGTGGTTATCATCAATCATAAATTTTCTCTCAAGTAAGATTGTCATGTGAGATTCAAAATCATTTCAAAAAAAACATTACTTTGCGGATGATATAATGATGATGAATACAATTTCATGTAATACCTGAGAGAAAGAGTTCACTGTTAGTGATGACGTTGCTAGTGCTTGCCTTGCCATGCTTTGCCTTGCCTCCATTTTTGATATGCTCCATATCGCATTGAATTGAAGATTCAGAGTCATAGAATGAAGTGAAAGATGTGAAGGATCTGATTTAGCATAGCGGAGTCAAAATTAATGATGTAAAAGGTAAAGATTGTGGTATCACCCAGGAAATTTCTCTACCCTTGATTTTTTTGTTGAAAGTAAAATTTAGAGAATGAAAGAAAATTTGAAAGGTAATAAACATGCTTGGAAACAAATTTGAGTTAAAATGGGATCTTGAGACCGTGAGTTGAAAGTGGGCTTGAAGGCCTGGGAGTAGTCAGGATCAAGAGGCACGTGAGCCCAAGATTTGAATGTGGGCTAGAGGGCCCGGTTGATGTTGATGGGCATGAGGGCCCGATTGGAGGTGATGGGCTCGAAGGCCCGATTGGAGGTTGAGCCCAAGGGACCCAATGAAAAGAGCGGGCACATGGACCTGATTTAAATGGTTGGGAGCAAGATTGTGATTTGTGATGGGCTCGTTGGCACCATTGAAGAGTATGGGTGCGTAATCCCAAAGTTGGAGAAGTGGGGGCATGGGGGGCCGATTTTGAAGAAGTATGGGCACGCGGGCCCGATTGTGAAGGAATGGGGGCATACAAGCCCAAAGTTGGAGTGTGGGCATGTGTGCCCGAGATTGATAAAAAGTGGGCACGTGGGCCCGATTTAGAAGAAATTTGGGCACATGGGCCCGGTTGCAGAAAAACATGGGCATGTGAGCCCAGTTGAAGTGAATTGCAGTCACGCGGGCCCGATTGAGGTGAATTGTGGGCACGTGGGCCCGATTTAGAAAAATTAAGGGCACATGGGCCCGATTGGGGAGAGTTGTGGGCACTTGGGCCTGATGGAAGGAAATGAGAACGTAGGCCCAATTGGGGAAAAGGGGCACGTAGGTCAGGTAGAAAGAAAGGGGTACATAGGCCATATTGAAGAAAAGGGACACATAGGCCTGGTTGATGAAAAGGGCCATGTGGGCTCGGTTGGATAAAGGGGGCACATGGGCCCGGTTGATAAAAAGGGGCGCGTGGGCCCGGTTGGGTGAAGGGGGCACGTGGGCCCGATTGAATGAAAGGGGCGTGTGGGCCCAGTTGGATAAGGGGGGCACATGGGCCCGACTAATGGAGCTTGATTGAGGAGCCAATTTAGGTAATAAGGTATTGGCACAATTGATAAGAGGAGCTTAATTATGCACAATTGATTGTGCCATTGACATGGGTTGCATGATCGGCTGAGATTGGGGCATGGGTGGCCTAATCAACTGATGTCGAGGAGTCGGCCGATGATGATGAACTGAATGATATCGCATTAATTCCACATCTTCTTTTACTTCCCCAATTATTGAATAGCCTAGCCCATATCGTTGCAAGAATTTGGCCTTGACAATTTCAAAATCCCATATTTCTATTTCCCCTAGTGAAAAAAACCATTCTAGGGATGCACCATCCAATGATCGCCTAAAAAGAATAGCAAGAACTTTTCGATCATCTTTCCATCGAGATGATGTGCTTAGAAAATGATTGACATGGCTAAAGGGGTCACATGAGCAATTGTAGCAAAGGTAGGCTTGTGTTTGTGATGGAGGGATATGTGGGACTGGGAAAGATGGAACATATATTTCAGGGGTGGCCTTCGAGTCCAAATGGTGCCTTAGCTCTACAAAGCACTTATCTATTTGGTTGAGTTTGTCCATGAACACTTGAGTGAGGCTAGGTTCCTGAGCCACCAGTGCAAGGTATTTGGATGAATGGGCTGGAAGAGGTGGGTTGGAAGTAGGAGCTGGCATGGGGTGAGTAGCCAAGGTAGCACGGTAAGATTGTGCAGGAGAGTTGATGATGAGGGGCCTAATTGCCAATTGAGGTGGTGAGGGTGCTTGATCTCTCTCGATTGAGCCTTGATTGGCAGGCATCTTGCCCTTAGTGGTGAATTGGATGATTGCAAAGGTCTCAGGATCAAGGTGATAGAAATGTATGCCCTACAAGCCAATCATATATGATATGATTTGACATTTCTAGATATATCTTATTCAATTAATTAGACAAATCTTCATTATAAGCTCTTATTAGAAGCGAATATCATAATGAAGTCCTTGATCAAATACAATGATGATTAAATCATGATGAGATCATGATAATGAGATTGATCATCTAGAGGTATTTGATCTAAATATTCCTAGTCATAGGATACTTGAGACGGGACATCAAGGATCCGGATAGACTAGTGTATGTGATGTCTTCTCATGTGATGAGGACGACCGATCTCATTGGTCATTAGTGTGGAGACACTGAGATACACATACAGGTGCTCATTAGTTGAATGAGTTCACTGAACTGACCGAATTAGAAACCCTGAATGGTATCTTACCGAACTGTCTATCAGGGTTTTCTATCATCACGGTTGCATGGTTGGACATTTGACCTGAGTCGCCAAAGATGCCTTGTTGGGTGGAACTTGTGCTTTGACCATTGACTTATGGATCACAATTTAGATGGTCCTATATAGCGATGGATCGGGTACAAGGAAAATCCGATGGAGGCAATTGAGCGGACAACAAGGGATCGTCCACTCTCGGTAAGTGAGAGTGAATGTCCTATGGGATAGTACTCTAAATCCCTGGCCAGAGTAGATAGGATAATTGGAAAAGGAGTTTTCCAATTGATCCAATTCCGAGTACATGATCCTATAGAGTCGGTACACTAAGGAGTTGACAGTCGATGCCGTACTCCTTTCCGACCGGGACATTGGATGGATGAGGGTTTATATCCATGTGGTAGCTGATGATGGAAAGGTTCAATGGAGATGAGATTATCCCCATAACCATTTGGGATCATGGGATGTGGCTTGTACCCTTCATGATCGGTAGGCCGATTAATCTGTTATCGGATAACGGATTTAATTAGAATTAAATAGAATTGTTCTATTTTATTTAGGCCTCAACCAAATAGGTTATTGGGCCTAGTGGGTCACACACAAAAGGACTTATCCACAAGTACAGGGGCAAGGGCGTAATTTATAGAGATTTTGGATTTTTATGAAAAATTCTATAATTCTCTATAAATACTAATGGTTTTAGCCAAACCCTATCAAGCCAATGGTGAAAACCACGTCCCTAGCCTCCTCCCTGCCTCCTCCTCTCTCTAGAAGGTGTCCATTGTGGATGGAGCTCCGTTCGGGAAGAGTTCTCGAGGCCGGCGCGAAGGGAGAACCTGTTGTGGATGAAGTTCGTGTGGATACTGCTGGAGACCGGATGCTTGAATGGTTTGTAGAGCTTAAGAAGCTCATCTCCTTCCTCTCCATGGGATTATTTGAATCCCTATCAGGTATATTCGAACCCGATTTGATCGGTTTTCGATTTTCGTCGTTCGGTTATGATTGAGACGGATTCAAAAGGAACTCATAGGAATCGTCGCTTCCGCTGCACCAAAATTTCATGGACGATTCCTTACACAAGGTGGAGAGATAGACTCTAGAGGAGTTGCTCCATGCTAAGTAGAGCAAGTTGAATTTCGGGATCCCTGACGGCGTTAACATGGCCCTCTGATTGGACCATGGGTTGTTGTAGATCGTAGTGACCCATCTCATACTCTTCTTCTTGCCCGTAGTAGTTTAACATACCAACGTGTCTTCTGGACCTTAGCGCCATGGGCATCCTGTCAAACTTTCTAACAAGATGGTTAAAAGAAAGCAAGTGAAAGGTGTAAATACAAAAAAAAATTGTTTCAATTTTTCTGTTTGTTTCAGCTTTGTTGTTTGGCAAGCAAGTTGAACACAGAATTAAGGATATTTTTGTTTTATTTTTTAGGTGTTTTAAAAGAAGAATATTTTTGGGTTGTTTTCAATTGTGGTGAGCAAGTAAGTTATGCAAACAAGTTCTTAAAATGACTACTCGACAATTTTTGGGTTCAAACCTTAGTTTAGATAGATTGTTAGTAATTGTTCACTCAAGTAGGTATGGTTCCTGATGCTTCAATCTTCAAGACCTAAAGTTATCACACAATCCCCACGAGTAGGTACTTGGGTTCTTTAGGTTTTGGAAAAATGGTACAATCAACCCAATCGTGCGGAGAGGAATACTCCACGGTTGGGGACTTATGGAGGTCTTGATGAAAACAACAAAATCAAATAGGAAGGAATATCTCATAAGAGATGTTAGAATCCACCAAGAAGGTGTTTGGAGGGTGAAGGTGTGTTGGGAGAGAGAGTCCCTGCCTTGAATGCCCTACAAATCGGAACAAGTCTGGTACCCGATGTAAAAAGCTAATGCAAAGGTAAAAATGGAGAGTAAGAGGAGAAGAAGCAATCAATGTGCACAAGCATGAATAAATGAAAGCTATTAAATAAACCAAGGAAGAGTATGCAAACAAGGCAAGTAATAAAACAAGTAACTAGAAACTAGCAACTAGAAGGTAGTTCGCACGAGAACTAGCTTGTGATGGAGTGTCCAAGGTGGGGACAAATCTGAAGTAAAAGTAAAAGGGATAGTTCACGCGAGGACTGATTTGAAAATAGGGTGACTCACGCGAGAGACAAGTTTTGGAAAGGTGAGTGGTTCACGTGGGAACCAATTTTTGAAGAAAAATGAGCGGTTCACGCGGGAACCAGTTTTTTTTATTGGAAAAAGGAAAGGAAGGCCATGTGGATCCATCTAAAGTGGTGCAAAGGGGTGGTCCACACAAGGACCGATATGAAAGTGGGTTGATTTATGCGAGAACCGGTTTGGAAAAGGGGGTTGGTTCACACGGGAACCAGTTTTATGAAGAAAGGATACAAATGGATTCGGGGTTAACTCTAACCCCCTTTTTTTGTTTTTTTATGATGTATGAAATGATGCAAAAACAAAATAAAAATGATGTATGAATGATGAACTAAATGATATGAATGAAGAGTTAGCAAAGAGAATATGAATTATTAAAGGCAACACAATCCAGGCAAAGTGGCAACCGGGTCGGACAGATTCAATGTAAACTGCACGGCTCTAATGCAGAGATCGCAACAGACAACACCAATGTCAGAATCGAGTGTTGTTTGTTTCAAAATAAAGAGAACTCACCGAGGATAGTTTAAGATTAAGACAAGTTTGCTTGAATCCTTTCAGAAGTGATATGAATTTACCTAAAATTTCTATTGTTGGAAGTGAAGTTCTGGAAACCACTGGTGCAATGTCGATGTAAGATGTACCATGGGCACCACAAATATTAGAATTAAATGATTCTTATTGTAAATGAAAGAGAACTCACCGGGGAATAATTTCTATGAAGGATATATCATTACATGACAGCGAAAAAAATTTGATTCTTTGAAACCATGATCTTTGCCTTGGTCGATGCCGAACGAGTAAAACTGGGAACCAAATATGAAGTAGAAAGAGAGTACCTCATGTGATTTTTAAAATCCCTCACCATGGATGAAGGGAGGACATTCCTCCTTGCTGAAAATCATTCAAGTGTCCGGTCTCTAGCGGTATCCACACGATCTGCTTCAATAGACGAGTTCTCCCTTCCTTCGGGCCTCTAAAAACCTTCCAGATCCAAGCTTAACCAAGGGAGATCACCTTCTAGAGGAGAGAGGAGGAAGAGAAGATTCTTGGGACGTGATCTAGCCCTATGACTTGTTAGGGTTTGGCTTCATAAGCCATTTATATATAGAAGATAAAAATTTTCACAAAAATCTATAACTTCTATAAAATTACATCCATGCCCTCATATTATTAACCAGATCTAATGTATGTAACCCACTAGGCCCAATAGTCAATTTGGTTGAAGCCTTAATTAATTTAAAAGAAAATTTCCTTTAAATTAAATCAAAACCATTATCCGATAACAATTTTTACGGCTTTCTGATCATAAAGGGTACAAGCCACATCCTATGATGTCAAATGACTTTGGGGAGTTCAATAACATCGATTGAGCCTTTCCATCATCAATTACCACATGGATTTAATTCCTCATTCATACAATGTCCCGGTCGGTCAGGGGTTCGGCACTGACTGTCAACTCCTAAATATTCCAACTGTATGGGTTCCTATACTTAGGTTTGGATCAATTGGAAAACTCATTTTCCAATTATCCTAAGTACCTTTGCCAAGGATTTAAAGTACTATCTCATAGGACATTCTCTCTCTCCTACCAAGAGTGAACGATCCCTTGTTGTCCACTCAGTTGCATCCACCAGGTTTTTCTTGCACCCAATGCATCAACTATACTGGACTATCAAGATGGTAATCCATAAGTCAATAATCAAAGTACAAGATATCTCTGGTAAGACATCTTTGGTGACTCAGGTCAAAAATATAACCGTGCTATTAAGATGTAAGAATAACCTGATAGACAGTTCGATAAGATACCGATCAAGTTTTCTTAAATTGATCAGTTCAGTGAACTCATTCCACTAATGAGCACCTATGTGTGTATCTCAGTGTCCCCACACTGATGACTAATGAGATAAGTGATTCTCATCACATAAGAAGACATCACATACACTAGTCTATCCGAATTCTTGATGTCCCATCTCAAAGATCCTATGACTAGGAACATTTAGATCACATACGTCTAGATGATCGATCTCATTATCATGATCTCATCATGATTCAATCATCATTGCATGTGATCAAGAACTTCAATCATATACGCTTCTAATAAAAGCTAGTAACGAAGTTTTGCCTATTTAAATGAATGAGATATTCCTAGAAATGTTGAATCATATCATATATGATTGGCTTATAGGGCATACATTTCTATCAATCTCCCACTTGCACTAAAGTCAATCACCCATATGGCTGATCTCTATCAGCTCAAGGTGAAGCTCAAACACTCTTTGAGTAACTGCTTCAATTAGTGGATCTGTAATATTATTAGCGGAAGATACTCTATCTTTAATTATATCTCTATCAACTGCATTCTCTCTGATTCTATGATATTGCCATAGAAGTTTGAAACTTCTAATGAGACTTTGGCTCTACTCTATTGCTGTCCCAAAACAATGATACACTTTCAGAGAAAGTTGGGACAATTTCATAAGCCAGATGAACATCTTCATCTAGTCAGTTTCTCAAGCAATATACATTCATTATGCAATATACTTTAGATTAGTTATAGAATTACCAATGTTCTCTTACATGGAACTCTTCCAACTCACTGCACCACCATTACTTTGTCTTATTATCAGACTTATCTGATTAGAAGCTTGTGTTCATAAAACTACAAGACTTCAAGTCTTATCCTCCATACATTAGAGATATATCCTTAGTGCTTCACAAGTACTCAATGACATATCTCTTTCTTATCTAGTGACTCTCACATGGATTTACTTAATGAATGCTCATAACACTTAGAGCATTAATGAAGTCATGTACGTAGCATTACAAATGTGATAGGCCCTATTGCAAAAGCATAAGGGCTATACTAATGTTATCTCTTTATCTCTCAAGAAGTCTACAAAGACATCTCTTTAAAAAGATCAACTCCACACTACATAGGTAAGAAACCTATCTTAGAATTTACCATATCAAACTCTTTGACTATGGTAACTACGCACATGAATTGGGTAAGGCCAATAAACTTTTTAGATCTATCTCCATAGATCTTAAAACTCATATTAACTTTGGAGGATTAATTGATAACTAGTATCACTTATGATAACATACTTACTTCATTCTTAATGAGTAGTATGTCATGCATATATCATGTCAAGAAGATAATAGCACTACCACTTATCTTATATGAATACACAAGGCACATCTTCGTTCTCAATGAAGTCATAAGATTTAATCTCATTAAACTTTATCTACCATCTATGAGAAGTTTTACTTTAGTTTATAAATGGACCTTATGCACACACTATTTGGATGTTTTGGAACTTGATTCCCAAAGGTTGTATCATATACACATATTTCTTAAAATAACATAGAGAAACACTATCTTAACATCTATTTAATATATCCAATAGTCATAATGTGTAACAATCAAAATCCGAATGGATTAATTCCATGGCATAGGTAATCTTATCATAGTCAACTATTTGACTTAAATGATATCTCTTCTAACTATCTTTACTTTGAAGGTCTCTACCTTATAATCTACTTCAAACTATTTTTTAATGATCCATTTATACCTATAGATACTAAATCCTTAAATGGATCAATCAAGTTCTGAACTTGATTAGAATAGATAGAGTTTATATCGGATTTTATTGTTTCTTCCTATTTTGAATCAATATCTCATATTACTTCAATATAGATCTTAGGATCATTATCTTTTTAGCTTATGTTTCATTTCTACTATCAAATATATGTCTCACATATATCTTAGGTTGATTGGACATAAGAAAAGATCTATGATTTGGCCTTGTGCAATTATAAACTAATTTCCTAATAAAAGTGTCCATAGATTGTGGGACTGGAACACCTTCCATTTATACCTTGCTCCCACTATCTTTCTGAAGGAGGGATTCTTCCTCTAGAAATATGGAGAGATGATCAACTCATACCCTTCTCCCTAAGGGTGGCATTAATATTCTTAAGTTTTCTTAAGATTTCCCACAAGCCAACACTTTATAGTCTTATATCCCAACTTTATAGTGTTATACTTCTACACCAGGCCAGACATTCTGAAATCTTAACTTGCTTAAGGTCAAGCTTTAACCTCTTTCCATATCTGATATGGAATAATTAGATAGACTTGGAAGGTACCAATTTAAGTTCAAGTGCCTATATTGAGTGCTAACCCCTAAATAGACAAAGAAGAATTTTACAAAGGTTGTCATTATCTATATTATGTCCTACACAATATGGCTTCTCATTTTAGCTACTCAATTAAGCTAAAATGTTTAAGAGGTGTCCAACAAAATTAGATTCTACTATCCTTCATTTATGTGTAAATTATTACTTAAGTATCCCCTCTTTGATCTCATCAAACAGTTCTAATACTCCTTTCATTAATATTTCCACTTTATTCTTAAGATCAAATAATTTCTCAAAAGTTTTAGATTTGTACTTCCTAAAGTACATATGTCCATACCTAGAGAAGTCATCTTTGAAAATTAATGAAGCTGAAATATTATTCTCTATTTTTAATAGATATAGGCTAGCATACATCTAGATGCATGAGTTCTATAAACTAATTAGCCCTCTCTCCATGTCTTACTAATGGAGAGATGGTTATTTTGCTTGATAAGATAAGACTTATATATAGTTAATGATTCTATAGTTAATAATTTATTTGAACACTAATTTAATCAATAAAGATTTAACCTATTAGGCCCAATAGTCAATTTGGTTGAAGTCTTAATTAATTTAAAAGAACAATTTCTTTAAATTAAATCAAAATCGTTATCCAATAACAGTTTTTTACGACTTTCTGATCATAAAGGGTATAAGCCGCATCCTATGATGCCAAATGACTTTGGGGAGTTAACTAACATCCATTGAGCCTTTACATTATCAATTACAAGAGTGAACAATCCCTTGTTGTCCACTCAATTGCCTCCATCGAGTTTCTCTTGCATCCAATACATCAACTATACTGGACCATCAAGATGGTAATCCATAAGTCAATAATCAAAGTACAAGATATCTCCAGTAAGACATTTTTGGTGACTCAGGTCAAAGATCCAACCGTGCTATTGAGATGTAAGAATAACCTGATAGACAGTTCGGTAAGATACCGATCAGGTTTTCCTAAATTGGTCAGTTCAGTGAACTCATTCCACTAATGAGCACCTATGTGTGTATCTCAGTGTCCCCACACTGATGACCAATGAGATCGGTCATTCTCATCACATGATAAGACATCACACACATTAGTCTATCCGGATTCTTGATGTCACATCTCAAGGATTCTATGACTAGGAACATTTAGATCACATACCTCTAGATGATCGATCTCATTATCATGATCTTATCATGATTCAATCATCATTGCATGTGATCAAGGACTTCATTAGCATATACGCTTCTAATAAAAGCTAGTAATGAAGTTTTGCCTATTTAATTGAATAAGATATTCCTAGAAATGTTGAATCATATCATATATGATTGACTTGTAGGACATACATTTCTATCAGAATCTGCAAGTAACTGTAGTGAATTTTACTAAGAAGATGATGACCAAGAAAATGAGACTTCGAATCTATCTGTGCAGCATCGGTGTAGAAGCTATCACAAGCCAAGGCAATATCGGAATCAATCTCCGTTTGTTGAAGATGAAAGATAGCTCGATGAAGCACACTTATCATGAAGGAAGCTAGGCCAGAAAATGAACAAAAAGATCTTTAGAAGATGATGATCAGTAGCACAGCACATCAGAGCATAGATCGGCTTCTTTCTCACTTCAGGACGATCTCCGGGCACCAGGACAAAGAGAGGACGATTTGGGGAGGTTGGGACGAGCCTAGGGTGGTTGTAAGATGAGGAGAAGAGTGTTGGAAGATGAGTATGCCCTTCTTAAGTCATTCAAATGGGTATCCCTTTATAGGGGATAAGAAACAGGTCAAAAATTAGCAAGTTTTGATACATCTGACCTTAGGTTGGATTTCTTCCATTTAATGATGCTAATTTTCATCATGAGGCCTCTAGAAGCTTACCCAACTGATTTAGAGGGATTGAAAACTTTGGATCACTTTCCCCATGTTCAAAATATGTCTCCACTTGAAGAGAAAATAAATCTGGTCTAAAAATAGCAAGTTTTGATGTACATGACAACAAGTTGGATTGCCATCATTTGATGATGCTAAATTCGACCATGAAACTTCCAGATACTTTACCAAGTGATATGGAGGAGGAAAAATGAAGGTAAAGTCGTGAATTGGTTAGAAATGTGCCCAATGGGCTAGGCTTGCATGCAATTGGGCTTGATCAGGGGGCGTGCGGACAGAATTGCGCGTCTGATTTTCGAAGACCACTACAGACAAATGGGAGATTGAAATTGAATGCCGTTTATTGCAATGAAAATAAGACTCAGAGGAAAATATTATTCATGTTGAAGACTTCTTCATTAGACGTCCACAAAATCCTGTGAAAAAATTTCAACTAGAGGAGATGCCGAGAAAAGCATAATCTAACACACCACCAAGAGCAACATGGAAGTAAGAATGGGCTATAACTTATCCTTAGATTTTCAGTAAACTTCTCATCTCATCGTAAACTTCTCATCTCATCTAAATGGTGGTTCAGCATGATTTTAATAGTCTAAAAGAGCTGTTTCCGATGGAATAAGGATTTAAGCACCAAATAAGGTCAAATTGGCGTGTCTACAAACTTATTTAGTTGAGACTTAATTATAGAACACTTCTATTAATTAAAATAAATCTTGATCTGATAATAGATTAATCGACCTATCGATCATGAAGAGTACAAACTACAATTTATGATCCCAAATGACTATGAAGATAATATTATCTTCATTGAATATTTTCATCATTGGTTACCACATGGATATAAACCTATATTCATTCAATATTTCAATCAAAAAAGAGTACACCATCTATAGTTAACTCCTTAGTATACTAACTCTATATGATCCTATACTCAGAATCAGATCAATTGGAAAACTTCTTTTTCCAATTATCCTATCTACCTTGACTAAGAATTTAGAGTATTATTTCATAGGACATTCACTTTCACTTATCGGGAATGGACAATCCCTTGTTATTAGCTCAATTGTATCCATTGAGTTTCTCTTGTACCCAATTCATTGTTGTAGTAGACCATTAAATCGGTGATCCATAAGTCAATGATCAAAACATAAGATCAGCAGAACAATGTATCTTTCGTGACTCAAGTTAAAGGTTTACCATGAAATCATGATCATAAAAGACCCTGATTGATAGTTCTATAAAATACCATTCATGATTTCTTATTTAATTTGTTCAGTGAACTTACCTATATGTGTATCTTAGTGTTTACACACTAATGACCAATAAGATTGGTCATTCTCATCACATGAGAAGGCATCACATACACTAGTCTATCTAGATTATTGATGTCTCATTTCAAAGATCTTATGACTAATAACATTTAGATCGTAGCCTCTAAATAATTGATGTCATTATTATGATCTCATCATGATTCAATTATCATTATATGTGATCAAGAACTTGATTACGATGTTCTCATCTAATAAGAGATGGTAATAAAGATTTGTCTAATTAATTGAATGCAATATTTTTTAAAAATGTCAATTCATATCATATATGATTAGTTTGCAGGGCATACATTTCTATCAAATTATTCTAAGCACCTTTCTTTGTCACATTGTAGAGAGGATCATCTTTACAACATTCTAGAAATCTCCACGTTCTTATATCTTCTACCATTTTCCTATTCTTCCTTTTAAAATGATTAACTCAACTAATCTTGCTCGACTATCCTAGTGAGATGATCATTTGTAGCATAGAATGTCTTTGCTATATTAAGCTCTCAATAGAGATGTAATAAGACGAAAATTTTGTAGCACCTGATCATAAGAGCTTTCAACCATTTTTATGCTCCCTCATCAAGTTTAAGATAAAACTATGGTTGCAGAGGAAGGATAATATGTACTGAGCCATCTTAACCACCCAATCAATTTGAGAATCTTTACATATATATCCTCTAGTCTAGTGAAATTACAGAACATGGTACCTAGTATTGGTGTGGTCTCTTGACTATCTATAATTGTCCAACAACTTTGTAGGTAACTGCAATGTTCATTACTACTTAGACAACCCGATTTTATTCAACCTCATTTGTAATACTGTCAATCAATTCATACACGTAATTAGTATTTTATACCTTAGCGAACACATCAATCAACTTCCAAAAGATAATACTAAATTGACAATATACTAAAAAGTTGATTATCGTTCTCCTAATTATACCTATTAAGAAAGATATCATAGAAAAATATCTAATCATTTTCCAATAAAAGAATAAATTTGAAAAAATCTCTAAATATACATTCCCAACCATCCATCATTAGGGTGCATCCCCTTCAATTCTAAATATGTTCAAATGTTTTGATATAACTCTTGATGCTTTTCTACTTCCATAGGTAAATAAATATTGTTGGTCTATAAATTTTCTTATTGACTTTCGCAATGGTGTCAATCATGTTCTTGCCGTAAAGCTCTTTTCCACCATTGGTTGATATGCTATCGTACAAAAACCATTGAGAAGTGGCCCAACTAATTTTTCTTTGCATAACTTCATATTCTTTATTGCTATATTGATCATTGTTTGTCTTTTTCTTGGTTGGGTGACTTGAAGATCCATAGAACCTACCTGTGGGTCGTCATCCTTTGTGAGATCATAGATATTTTGTTCAACATCATTGGTCATATCTTTGTTCACTTCCAAAACTTTGACCCATGTATCTATTGGTATACCGTTACATGTCTTTGCTCATAAAAGACATGTGACTGTGACTAGCCTCTATGGTACTAATCATTTTATCTATTTAAAAAATAAGTATTAAAAGATGAAGAGATTTTGATATTGATGTATTAAATTAGGAATTAACTAAACATGCCATCATTAAAACTTTCCGATAAAGAAACATTCCTAGTCACCTAAGTGTTAAGCCAGATCACTTCAATTTGCAATAGAAGTGAATGTCATGGCTTGAAAATTTTGATATCACAATAATGAAGAAAATTAAAGTTAACAAAAGCGTTAGTAAGACAATTAACTAAACAATAATGCTTGCATAACCTCAGAATGTGGTGAGAAATAACAATTTTTAGAGAATTTTAGAGAGAGCAGAGCCAAAGGTCTCCATTATAATACTCTTGTGGAATGGGTCAAATATTAGCGGAGGTACCAACACTTAAAGAAACATTTCTTTTTTTCCTCCTCATATGATGAAGTATGCATCTCTTCGAACCTAATAATGCTAGTTTTACATACCATCAAAGTCAAAGTCTAGGTTGAATTAGATGCTAACATAACCCGCAAGTCCAAAGTTCAAATTTGTCTTTATTTTGATCTTCTTCTTACTCCTTTTCGATCTATCATATGAAAACTAAACAGTCTATTTGGCTATTGACATCTAGAAGGCCTCTGTAGCACTTGTATCTCAAAAAGCATTCGAATATACACAAACAGTTTCTACCAACAAGTAACGATAATGAAGCCTGAGGCCCATTTGGTACAAGTTTATTTAGAGGATAAATCAGGTTTATCCTCAAATTAATCTTGTACCAAATATCCTTGAGAGTCTAATCTCTTCATGTTTGCGTTTGACATGTATGCGTATACAAAGCCTTCACATATAAGAAAGTGTTTCATGCTGCTTAATTATAGGAAAGACAACGGGTTTGGTAATGGCTTCAAATTAACCTCGAGGGAAATATAGGTCGAGGAAGCTACCCTCCACCTTTCCTTTTCCATAGCCATTTATATCTGACCTAATAAAGTTGAATTTTCTCCAAATGAGGAAAGAAAACGCTTCTAAGCAGTTCTATCGATCAGATGTAAAATTTCCATTAAGATCACTCCATTATATGAAAGGTATGATTTCGGGGTATCATCAGCTAGCAACGACCATTTAGGAGCCTGCAAATAAGCAAGATAATTTAACAAAGCGATAGTATTTTGTGTATGGTGTTCAATAGAAAGCTCTTGGAAGAAAATAGAACATACTCTGTGATTGACAGAATGAACAGGCGCAACAAGAAAACCAACTGCTTTGTTCATTTTCTAGAGATGTTTTAGGAGCTTCCTTCTGATCTTCTACCTTTTGCTGTTGCTCAACCTCTGGTTTAGAATTCTTTAGAGGTTCAAGCTGCCCAGAACCACTTCTCGCACCAGCTAATCTGTAACCACCAAGTAGTAGCCTTTTCAACAAAAAAATTGTACTTTCTATCATCAAAATGCTAAAATCAGTAATTCACGTTGTTATTGTTTTCCTTCAGAAAATGATATACGACGGGTAAATATAACTGGATTAAGTATAGGTGGTAGACAGCGTTACATCATCATGTACAAATTAATATGCTGCAGCATAACGGTTCTTCTTGCCGGTGATACTAACCAGTAACTAGTGGAATTCAGCTTCAAAGTGGATGACACAGTTGACATCTTATTTGGTAGTAATATTAAACATTTCTATCATTATTAATTTTTAAATTGGTATTTGATATAAATCATCAAGACGTTGCACTATTAATATCAATTTTGAAATTTTTAGTACAAACAATGCATACATTGTAATACAAGTGTAAACTTGTATCAATTTTGTGATTGGTAATGTGTCATCTAAAAATATTAATATCAAAATTGATAGACCATCATCTTTAACACACAAAACTTGTAATAGATGTAAAGGTTACCATACATTGGAAACGCAAAAGACTTGCTGCTTTCGTCTGATAGTCGGGACATGCTCACTGAACTCCGCGTGCCTTCCATGTCACACTTCTCTTTGGCAGCTTGGTCGTCGGCAGTGGTGCCCAGATCATGTTTCGTGGCTTCAGCATTCGCTGCTTCTGTTGCGAGACTTTGCTTATCTAGACAATTCCCCATGTCTGGCCTCCACGCCACAGGGCCAGATGCTGCGGGAAGAGGGAGTGGATGCGTGTCGTAAGGGCCGCCGGAGATATTGGGCAGCTCTCCTGACCTGTCAATGAGAAAAATAGGGTCCCTAGAGAAGCTGGAGTTCCCTCCAATGATGCTGAACAGCGACTCATTAGAAGCAACACTCCACTCCACTGGCCTTGTTGACTTAGTTCTCTCGAAAATGGAAGGGGGGATCCTAGAGGGATCGGGAACATCTGACCTCATCATCACCTGCGCTACGGGAGATTGCTCCACTCCAGCAAGGAAAGATTCATCTTCTATCTCGAGAATCAAAGAGAAAAACCAAGAATTGGATGAGAAGAAGATGGTTCACGGCCATGGCGGACAAACAAAATGGACTTCTCCTCACCTGCATACCCCATTCCATGTGGGGAAGAAAATGGGTTGGGCCTGGCCATTTCGGCATCTTGTGTTTTCATGACCGACGCGGAAGGAGCATCAGAGCCTGTGGCAGCCAGTGGAATGGCCCTTGAATCGGTTCTGATGACTTCTCTGCCCCCCTTATTCGAGCTTCCGATTTCAATTGCGTCGAACTGGATGAATTCCTCGTCTGAGGAATAGCCAGAAGACGACGAGGGCGAGCTGGGATTGGATTCTTTGGGCGGTGCTGATGTCCCGTTCAATTTAAGCAGAACATGTTGTTCATTCTCTTCATTCACCATGTCTCGATCATCGGTAGTAGAAATAGGAATAATTGCAAATCCTGATGAAGAAGATCATGCGGGTGGAATCATCTATTCTGGCCCCCCAATCGGATTGAAGTGCCGTCGATTATATATCTCTGCTTAAACATGTTCCGGATATAATGCTTTGTCAATCAACCTGCACCAAAGAAATTTTACCTGCGGACACGAACAAAGACA
Organism: Cryptocoryne crispatula var. balansae; assembly: GCA_036172225.1. Lineage (NCBI taxonomy): Eukaryota > Viridiplantae > Streptophyta > Magnoliopsida > Alismatales > Araceae > Cryptocoryne > Cryptocoryne crispatula. Next base: position 22,234,394 of record CM069925.1, read on the forward strand.
GGAAACAGAGGAAAGATCTTAAAACGACCGCGGGGAAGAGATTATAGCCGTACATTATCTTCAAACAATTCAATCTGCACAAACAAGAGAATATTTTGACAATATCTATGTAACCGAACAATCATAAGATCAAGATGCGATGCTTCCTCCGCCTGCGCTATAGCCATTCTCAAATGTACAGGGCATTAAAAACAAGAGTCAAATTAAATGAGGAAAATCTTTCTGGCAAATCCCAGCTTCTATACTGGAAATTTCTAAACAATTTTGCTCCGGCATCTCCATCGAAAGGCGTTAAGAAAAAGAATCCGATAGCAATTGGAACACAACCCCAGGAATCACATTCCTCCTCTGTCAGCCCCCTCCCCCACCAAATAAATTAAAAAAATACCATCAAATTAGGGGGCTCAAAATTTCGCAGGATCTACCGTTGCTTTCGGAACTCGATTCGACATTAGGAACGCTACATTTGATCCATGCATTGAGAGAATATTCACCAGAACAGCAAAAGGCCGACGATTGCATTACATCAACCTCGAAATTTATTCAGAGCAGAGGAATAAATCCTAACAGGAAGAGGAAAAAGGGAACGCCAACCGAGCGAATTGCAAGTCCTCGCACCTCCCGTCGACTGCTGCGCTGCTGCCACAGATCGTGCGGCGTCTCGTTGCCCCGAGGTAGCGCGCTGAGAGGGAGAGGAGGTGCGACTTGCGAGGAAGAAGAGGAGGAGAAGCGCCGGGCGCGGGAAAGACGGAGTGGAAGGCACGCCACTTCCAGAGGGAGCAGATAATTAGACTCGAACGCTGTACACGCACGTTTAACCAGCCTCCTTCTAAACTGTTGCCTTTTATCTAACCTTTTTTTTTTTGAATTGCATCTAACCTTACAAATATCGTATTTGTTTCTCGAGTTTTTTTGCAAATAATGTTATTGTAAATATATATTAGATATATGCATATCAGTAATTCTTTGTTCCATTTTAAAACTGAATTTAAAGTGATTATGCAATGATTAAATGGGCTAAATGACTTGACAATTATGTTGATTGGTAGGTAGCCTTACCATTAACTACCGTCAATAGAAAGTGTTTAATTTTAATATTCTTTTCAATTCAACTAATAAAATAGTTAATTAATTTAGTCTCGTAACATATTCTCACATAAGCATAAGTTGCTACATATTAACTATACAATTGTTAAAAATAAACAATTTTAAGAAAAAAAGAGCAAGATATGATTTTTACTATGAGTAAACAAATAGGTGGATTCAGGTTTGTCAGTATTCACATCAAAATAGCTTGAATTCACATTATAAATATAAATATTAAAATTATAATAAAATTTTTTTACCTTTTTTAGTATAAATAGGCAAGAAAAGGGATAAATTTAAAAATCATCTGGTAAAAAAATAGGGATTTTTGTCAGGAGAATTTGAGAACCAGGTGACATTGAGAAACATGAACCTTGTGTAGCTTAAATATAGGTAGCTCTTATCAGCTTTGTGTCTAGCTTTTACTTCAGAATGCTTGCTAGGATGCTGGCAATCAGCCACTTCACAAAAAAAAATACCGGATGAAATGCTAGGTTTTAAGTGATCAGATTGGCTTGAAGCAATATGCTTTCCAAAATAAACCATTCGTAAAAATGGAACTAAGAAACCTTACGGGGTGTTTGATTGCATGATAATGGACATTTTAATTTTAATTTTTGAAACTTGTAACGAAAAGAGTTTCAAAAACATGTTTGGTCTATCTTTTCATTTTTTATTTTGAAAACGTTTCTACATTTCCGTCCGTCACAAGGAAAAAAAGAGGTCGAGCCCTCTTTTTTTTCGAAAACAGACTCACCCTCTCTTCGGACAAAACCCCGATTCACTAGTGCTCCTCCCGGTCTCAGACTCTCATTACCCTCTTCGCACCCTTCTTCAAGAGCTCGTGGTGGCGGTGGCGGTAGTTGCAGCGGCGGCACATCCCCAACTAGCTCTTCTCGCCGCCGCCGCGGCACCGGGCTCCTTAACCCTCTTCTTCAAGGATTTCCGACTTTCCAGCGGATGTAAGTCCTTCTTCTTCTTCATCGGTTCTTCTCCTTCACCGTCTCCGTCTCCCGATTCTTCCTGTCACCTTGTTTTCCGATTTATTCCCACCCCTCTCGTGTTGTCGCCTCCCACACAATATTCCCGTCGCCATCATTTTTCTCTTCCTCTTTTCTCTTCAGCTTCGTCGCCGTCTCCCCTCGTAGCCGTCGTCGCTGATGCCGTAGCACTCACAGCTGCCTCTGGTCGCCACCCGCCCCCTGCTCTCCCGCTCGCTCTCCCTCTCTCTTTCTCTCTCTGTTTTAGGGCCACCTGCGCGGCTTTTTTCCTTACCGGGCGCATGCTTGCGCCCGCGAGCGTGCGGCCGCCATGACCCCCTCGTCTTCCTCTCTTTCTCACCCTCATGTGCGTGGTGCACCGTGCACTCCCCCCACCTAGTCGCCTTGGTCTCTCTCTCTCTCTCTCTCTACTCTGTTTCCCTGTAGCACCCGCCCCTTGGCCTGCTCTCCTTCTCACATGCTGACATGCGTGATTGGCCTGCCTTGCTTCAGAAAGGATCAGATATTCTGGTAAATTTGGTGTCTAAGTGGTCTTGAACTATGGTTTGGTGAATGTTTTGGGTACCAAATGTCCGTTGTTCTTAAACCACATTAGATTCAGTCTTTTGTATGAATTTTCAGCTCCACATTTCAGCTCCACATGCCTCCTTGAAAAATCATGTCTATCAGTTTCAAAATGCCTATCTATTCCAGACTCTTCAAGCAAGAAGACTACACTGGATTCCGTGAGAGCTGCCTCACCTTCAAACATAGTGCTTATGCAATTTCTGACATAATATAAACCCTTGTGTGGAGATAGTTAGCGCAAGTGTTCCAGTACCCAAAACTGGGCTTCGTATGTCGAGAGACTTACCCATGTGGAACCAACACTAGGAGAAACAAAGGAGACCTTGCAGACGCTGGATGGGCTAGTTGCTGATATCCTGTTATTCATTTAGTAAGTGAATTTGCATGTGTAGGATAGGATGGTAGGCTAATCCTCTCACTTGTCCCCGGCCATATGAACTCATTTCAATTATTTTTTTACTACTGACAGTTCTTTGGAGGTTCATATTTGCACCAAACTTTCCTAAACTTTGATCTTACATACACACACTTGTTGTTTTTCTTTTATCTGGAGTTGGTTCTCTAACATATGGCTTTGTTGTTCTATCTAAATGTTCCATAGAATACTGTGTAGTTTGAATTGTTTTGATTCATCTTGTGTTTTGTACATGGAGATGGTAGCATTATCATCTCCCCTTATTGGTTTGATTATCAAGCAGGCATTATGGAGAAATACTAGGAGAGAAGCATAGAGATGCTCACCATGGGAAGATGGATTATGTAGGAGGATAACTAATTCTAAGGATAAGCTAATTTTATCCCCAAATTGATCTTATATCAAACAACCCTTGGAGGTCTAGTTCTCCTCCAGCGAGGAGACATGTATATGTGGGGGCATGGAGTTCGGATCATGGAAGGCTGGGCCGGGTCAAGTTCGCTGCTGCCGACCTAGTCCAACTAGGTTGGCCAGGTCGGCAAATGGCTAGTACATTGTTTTGAATTGGGGTTGACCCGGGCTGGTTAGGGCCAACCCAGCCTACTTTGGGAGGATAACGCTCGAATTCGAACTTATTCTTTGCAGTATTGTATACCCGACGACAATGCATAAGTATACACGGAAGTACTTAAGTCTATACTGTACTGCAGTACACTATATATGATATACACTGTTGAAATATATGAGTCATATATTATGTTGTAACTATTGGGTATTCAACAAGTGTCAAAAGCTACCTATTCTGGTGTATCTTTACGGTAAGATTGTGCTTATTGCTTACACATAGACCTGCATGCATAAGTCGATCATGCAATTTTTATATGGCATTAATTCTCATGAGAAACAGCAGTGAGAATAACATCTATAGCTAGGCAGTCTAAGCTCTCAGCCAAGGACCGGTGGGTGTACCAAATCTCCAACTCAAGGGGTGCGGAGTGAAAATAGAAGGTGTGCTTTAAATCAATGGGGACCAAGTTCATCAGATTATATTATAGCTTTTGCATCAACAGTATCTGATCGTCTGATCTTTTCTCATCATCAATCAGTGTCATATGATTATTTTATGAACATGCATGTATGTATATATATAGGAAATGGGAAAAGATTTGACCTCCAAAATTTGCTACACTTGGGGGATGTTTGGTACCGGAGTAACTCAAGGATAAATCTGGTTCATCCTCAAAATTTAGGAGATGAATAAGGTATATCCCCAAAAATTTTTGGTGCCAAACAGGCTCTTGGTGTGCAAATGCATTGAGTCCTCATATTTTTAGTTCAACTTTGAGCTTGACTTGATGACTTATTAAAAGTTAAATTTGTTCCGACTCAACTCTTCTTATAATGAGCGGATGATTGGCTTCTCAATTTTCACTCCTTTTGTAGTGTTTATGTGCCTGAAATGTATGATATAGATGTATAGTTTGGATATGCATGCAAAACTTCATTAACTTTGTTTTTTATTATAATGTTTTTATTTTATTTTTTAATACATAGAATTGTACATAGATGTCTCATATTGAGAATGAGCAAGGGATTGCAATTGATGGAGATATAGAACAAAGAAGACAAGAAAGAATCAGGAATGAAGATAATGTTAGAAGCAATTCAAGCACAAATGAGAAAAGACGTATTGGAAAGTTTCTTCGAGATAATATAGCAAAAGAAATGTAGGAAGATTATGTTAGACGTCGTAGATTGTAATTATATATTTTTAGATGATTGAATTCTTGTATGACATGAATATTTTGTCATTTCCTTGATCTTGTGAATTTATAAATTTGTATGGCATGAAATGCTTGTTTTTCGATGTTTATGAAGTTGATGAAAATTGAATTTAAAATACTACCAAACACCTCATTATCATTTTTAAAAATTAAAATGTTTTTGTCAAACACATTCATTGTCACATTTTTACTTTTAAAAATTATCTTGTTTGGTATTATATTTTAATTTTTTATCATGAAACCTTTTTAAAAATTAAAATGCAATCAAACACCCCATTATGTATATTCATATTTAAATATAGGTTCCTTTACAAAAAAATATCTATAATTGTCTTGCCTCGGAGTATAGATACACAACACACATTTGGCAATATAACCATGAAAAATTACTCGTCAAAATCATCATTTTAGGAATAGAGAATATAATATCAAATTTGATCATTGAATAATATTCAAGAGATTAAAGTGGGCCACAAAACTAAAGAGAGGTAAGTAATGTAGTTAATTTATATGCTTCGCAAATAAGATTAAAGAAGTGAGATTAAAAAGATTTTGAAAGGATATTAATGATCTTATTAAAATATATTTATCAGAGGAGAACTCCAATCATAGATGGAGTAAAGTCCATAGACGTTTCATATAAAAAAAATAAAAAACATAAAAATATACTAGATTTTTATTATAGCTTATAATCTTATACTAACAAATACTCATATATTAAAGAAGAAGTTTATGAAGTCCATTGTGACTCACCTAAGTATGTGATATGATATGTATGTGTGGTCTTGATGAGAATGTCAAATCTTTAAAAGGGTAGATTGTAATACATCAACTTGAAAATATGTTAAGAGAATAAATCAGTGAACTACCAGTCGAAAGAAGTCTAAATTTAAGTGTGCTCTATTAGAAATAGGTCAATGATGGGTGACCTCATGGGAAGGGTTTTGATTAGCATAGTTGTTAGTCCAATTAGCTGATTTAGTTGCTACAAAAGATTTTAGAGGTAGATAAAATGATAACTTAGAGAGTCTAAAGACATGGCTCCACCTAAAAGGAGACATTATGTTGCAATGAATATGTGCAAAGAATAAGAGAGACCATAATTAAGAGTGTCTAAGTGAGATAGCAACAAAACTTATGAATAACATTGTAAGATAGAAAAACAAAATAAAAATAAAAAAGATAGACATGTAAGAGATGAGACTTTTAAACAAATATACAAGAAACTCAGAACCAAAGAAGACAAAAATGATATTTCTAGATTAGGAAGGATGAAAGTGGAGGGAGATATCAAGATCACAGTCAAATTAGATCTATCAAGAATAAAGAAGGAATGTTTTCAATTAAAGATAATGATATTAAGGAATGATAAAAAATTATACTTTTTAAAGACAACTTTGGTAGAAACATAAAAGACATGGAATGTTGATATAAATATATGTCCTACAAATTAATCATATTTAATATGATTTGGCATTTTTTGAAATATTTCATTCAATATAAATATCACTCTTCCTTACTATATCTTATTATATGTGTATTTTAATAAAGTCATTGATAACATGCAATGATAGTTGAATCATGATGAGATCATAATATTAAAATCAATCATTTAAAAGTATGTGATGCAAATATTCATACTAATAGAATCCTTGAGATAGGATATCAAGAATCTGGAAAGAATAGTGTATGTGATATCTTCTCCATTAAATAAAAATGATTCATCTCATAGGCCATTAGTGTGAAGACACTGAGATAGATATACAAGTGTTTATCATTATATCTTACCTAATTGTTCATCAAGGTTTTCTATAACAACATAGTTGTATGATTGGACATTTGAACTGATTTGTCAAAGATGTCTTACCAACTATATCTTGTGTTTTAACTATTGACTTATATATCACCAAGATGATGGTTTAGTATAATTAATGGATTGTGTATATAAGAATCTGATGGAGGCAATTGAGCGAACAATAAGGGATTGTTCACTCTTGGTTTTTGAGAGTGAATGCCTATTGGATAAGAACATGATGATGGTTCAATTCAATTAATGGATCATGTATATGAGAAACATGATGGATGCAATTGACTAAACAAAAAAGGATTGTTCACTTTTGGTAAGTAAGAGTGAATGCCTATAGGGTAGTACTATAAATCCCTATCTATCGTAGAGAGGATAATTAAAAAAAGAGTTTTTAACTAATCTGATTCTGAGTATAGGATCCAAAGTGTCGGTATACTAAGGGAATGAGAGTTGATGTTGTATCCATATCCAACCAAACCAATGGATAGACAAGAGTTTATATGAATATGGTTACTAACGATGGAAAGGCTTAATAGAGATGAGATCATCCTCAACGTTGTTTGAGATCAAAGGACGTGGCTTGTACCCTTCATGATTTAAAGTCATTAAATCTATTATTAGATAAATAATTTAATTTAAAATAAGATGTTATTTTAATTAGGCTTTAACCAAATGAATTATTTAGTCTAGTGGGTCACACACATTAGAACTTATCTTTAAGTACAAGGACATAGATGTAATTTATATAATTTTTGAGTTTTATGAAAAATTCTAATTTCTCTAAAAATAGTGGTGGCTTATGTTAAATGTCACGACCCGGATTTTTAACATGCACAGCGGAAGATAATCCGGCGACGTAACGGGGAAGGATTTCAGTTCGGAACCAAATAAGACTAAAAATCATAATCCAAATTCATAATTCCAAACTTTACAACTTAATAACATAATAATCAAACATCTATCTAACAAATTAAATACTAACATTGAATGAGTACTCCACTAACTCCTCGGACTCCAAAACACCACTACGCTTCTGCTGCGCTAAACCTGCACTCCTGAAAATATTAACAACGGAAGGGGTGAGTCACCACAGACTCAGTAGGACTTACACCCGAACTACCCCACTATAATAATGTTTCTCTATTGATATTAAATACATATTAAGCCTAAAACTCAGATTATAATACATAGGATTTACACTAGTTATATATCTTCAATTAAGTGATTACAAGGTCACACTACTACCCCATATGATAACCAGACTCTATATGCACTAAAACCAACATATCCTACACATTAGACTACTCTAGGTATGCTCATAACACCTACACCTGACATAAAAACCAATGACACATCTAGAACACTAACATCTATGCCAAAATACACAACTAGACACATGTCTGAGTAAATACCATGCTCCATCTGAAAAATGTAGTCACATCACAAAACTAGCACCAGATTTACCATATAGTAGGAAGTAACATATAGTAACTAAATCCCATAGTACCCCTAGGCAGGGGAGTACTTAGGATAAACCGCGGTATCTAGGATCGAAGGATGCTCCAGATTCAACTAATCTCCGCTGCCCACGGGCCACTAATATAGTCTGGTGAAGTACAATTCAACCACAATGCAGCTCACTGCACTAACCACATTCCACACCATGCAAGCATATAATTAACTCAGACAGTAAACATAAACATTTAATTGGCAAATCAAACATGAAATACATAGATGAACACCCATGGTTCTATGCACCACATATTTGCATACCATACCACAGTCTATCACAAACTACATGCATATAGATAGGATCATGCAATTTACAACCTAAACATAATCATTACATGCTTAAACAGAACTACCTATCACATAAAAGAAAATAAACTAAATTCTAACAACATTATGCCTAAACCTTACATCGGCTTTTTAACAAATCAAGATATACATTAAAGATTATCGCGATGCAACCATGCTAGATTAACTAGGTTTAACCCTATCAGAATCTATCATGACAACTAATATACATGAACACTAAATTAATCTAAACATGCTTGGTTCAAATAGAGTAATCTAACTCAATCTAAATATACTAATAAATCAAAAACAGCCCATTAATTATATCATTCTAATCATGGTCATCTAAACATGTTTTTACGATTTAATCAAGTATATTAGAGTGCTAAGAATAGCCGAGACGCCTACCTTAAAGGAAACGGCGAACGACGCACGAAATTCCAAGGAAAATGAATCAGGCGACGAAACTGCCGCGGTTGCGTCGGCGACGAAAAATCGAGCCGGGTAGGTGTTCTCAAAAGCTATTGGTAGAAGAAAAATCATGAACTAGGGAGTTTAATAGAGGGCGATAGGAGAGAGAGCGATAGGAGAGATACCGCGGAGGGAAGGGGGCCAGCGCACGACGGCGCACGGCTGCAGCGCGCGAGGCGCGGGTGGCGCAGGCGGCGCACGGGCGTGCCCGGCCGGGTGGGCGTCGACGGCGGGTCAACGGGCGGCGGGCGGCGGGCGGCGACGATGCGGTGGCAGCCGCGTGGCGCGCGCGGCGGGCGGCGCGCACGGCGGGCGATGATGTGGCGGCGGCGGCGGCGGTCAACCGGGGCTGCGCGTGGGCGGCCACGGGCGCGCGGGCGCGCGCGAGGCGGCGGGGACGCGGCGGGGACCACGTTCGCAAGCGGGCACATCGCCCGAGGAGAGAGGCAGCGCCGTCCGCCCGGCAACGTGCGTGGGAGCCGGCGGCGAGGCACGAGGCGGTACGAGGAGGCGGTCGCGGGCACGCGGGCGGCGACGGCACGTGGCGACGACGGCGACGCGCGGACACGCGGCAGCGGGCGGTGGCGAGCGCGGACTCGAGGCAGGCTGCGGTGCGGCGCTTCAACGCGCACGCGCGTGAAGAGAGGAAGGCGACAGGAGGGGGGAAGGGCTGCGCGTCCAGGAGGGGGAAAAAAATAGGGTTCGGAGGGGAGAGAAACGGCGCCGCAGGAATCGTACGGGGGAGGGTATCGACGGATGTAAGAAAGAGGATATATAAAAGGGAAAGAAGGGATTAAAATAATAATAAATATTTATTAACTAAATTTTTTTTTTATTTAAATATCGTGGGTATTACATTAAACCCTATCAAGCCAAGGTGAGAAATTTCATCTGTAACCTCCTTCCTTTTTCCTCTTCCTCAGGAGGACATCCTCGCATGGTGGAGCTCTATTTGGGAAGAGTTCTCAAGTTAAGTGCAAAGGAGAACCTGTAGTTGGAGGAAATGTGCACTTGAATGACTTTGAGATCAACGAAACATTCCATTTTTATGAGGATTGAGAGGTTTTTCAAATCTCAAGAAAGTAATTTTGATATTCTTTGAATTTGATTCTCGATTATGTCATTTTGTTTCGATTGAGACTATGACCATGATATTCAAAAAATCAAATATTTTTGTTGCTGATCAATTCCTCACAATGGTACGAGAGCTAGCTTGAAGTCTCGATTGAAGGTAACATCAATTCAACATTATTTTGTGTTTTGTGCATTCCCAAAATTGTGTAAACTTCTATTTTGATGGGACAACTATAATTTGTATGTGATGCATTTTGAGATTGGTTGGATATGAATTAATATCATGCATAAGGGCTTTCTAATGCCTCTCTCCATTCAATTTTCGAATATCCATTTCATCCAAATTGAAGCTTGAAACTTGGATTCTATTTTGAGCATCATGCCAAAATGAAAAACTCTAGTTTTACTCCATACATGTTGATGTTGGAGGATATTTTAGCATATGAATGTAAGAAATGTGATTTCATATCATCTCTTAATTTTCTTGGTGTCTAGTGGTAGTGTAGGTGGATTTAGGCAATTTTTAAAAAATTGTTCTTTTTATTTTTTTGTGATATTCTTGTGATTGTTTTGAGTAAAAGTAGAACATTTAAATTCTTGATGGTCTAGGATTCATTTCCCATTTTTTGGTTTTTTTAAGACTTGAAGGTTCTATTTTGGAATGATTTTTGAAACCTCGCCAGAGTTTCCTCTTTTCCACTTATCAAGTGGAGAAGAAAGGTCTTACCAAGTCTATCTAGACCAGTAAAATGGTGTGCATGAATCCTATGTTAAAACCCTAAATCAATGGCCCAATTTGACCGAGCCGTTTGCCTACACGCGCACATATACATGTGTAGCACATGTTGTGCTTTCCAATGCCATATATATAATTTTTAACTTAGTTATTCATTTTAATTAATTTAAATTAAGATAAAAATTTTTAAATTACAAAAAAATAAAAAATAATTAATAAAATTTTGAAAATTTTACTTAATATATTGTTAAAGTGTTTAATGTGTTAGGTGGTTAATAGCCCTATTGTCAAAGATTTATTATTAGTTAATTTTAAAAAAAATTTAACTACTTAACTAATGAAATTAATGTCTAAATTAATTCTATAAAATATGATTTTGCACAATGATGATTAGAACATTAATTTTAACTCATACAATTTTATGAAAGCATGGTCAATCTAATAGTTTAGATTAGCTTGTTTACTACATATAAATTGTTTATATGTTGTTTTCATATTATTTACTTTATAAAAATTATGATAAGAATGAAATTGAGAATTTCTGAGTAAAAGTAGAACATTTAAATTCTTGATGGTCTAGGATTCATTTCCCATTTTATGGTTTTTTTAAGACTAGAAGGTTCTATTTTGGAATGATTTTTGAAACCTCGCCAGAGTTTCCTCTTTTCCACTTATCAAGTGGAGAAGAAAGGTCTTACCAAGTCCATCTAGACCAGTAAAATGGTGTGCATGAATCCTATGTTAAAACCCTAAATCAATGGCCCAATTTGACCGAGCCGTTTGCCTACACGCGCACATATACATGTGTAGCACATGTTGTGCTTTCCAATGCCATATATATAATTTTTAACTTAGTTATTCATTTTAATTAATTTAAATTAAGATAAAACTTTTTAAATTAAAAAAATAAAAAATAATTAATACAATTTTGAAAATTTTACTTAATATATTGTTAAAGTGTTTAATGTGTTAGGTGGTTAATAGCCCTATTGCCAAAGATTTATTCTTAGTTAATTTTTAAAAAAAATTAACTACTTAACTAATGAAATTAATGTCTAAATTAATTCTATAAAATATGATTTTGCACAATGATGATTAGAACATTAATTTTAACTCATACAATTTTATGAAAGCATGGTCAATCTAATAGTTTAGATTAGCTTGTTTACTACATATAAATTGTTTATATGTTGTTTTCATATTATTTACTTTATAAAAATTATGATAAGAATGAAATTGAGAATTTCTGAGTAAAAGTAGAACATTTAAATTCTTGATGGTCTAGGATTCATTTCCCATTTTATGGTTTTTTTAAGACTAGAAGGTTCTATTTTGGAATGATTTTTGAAACCTCGCCAGAGTTTCCTCTTTTCCACTTATCAAGTGGAGAAGAAAGGTCTTACCAAGTCCATCTAGACCAGTAAAATGGTGTGCATGAATCCTATGTTAAAACCCTAAATCAATGGCCCAATTTGACCAAGCCGTTTGCCTACACGCGCACATATACATGTGTAGCACATGTTGTGCTTTCCAATGCCGTATATATAATTTTTAACTTAGTTATTCATTTTAATTAATTTAAATTAAGATAAAAATTTTTAAATTACAAAAAAATAAAAAATAATTAATAAAATTTTGAAAATTTTACTTAATATATTGTTAAAGTGTTTAATGTGTTAGGTGGTTAATAGCCCTATTGTCAAAGATTTATTCTTAGTTAATTTTTTAAAAAAATTAACTACTTAACTAATGAAATTAATGTCTAAATTAATTCTATAAAATATGATTTTGCACAATGATGATTAGAACATTAATTTTAACTCATACAATTTTATGAAAGCTTGGTCAATCTAATAGTTTAGATTAGCTTGTTTACTACATATAAATTGTTTATATGTTGTTTTCATATTATTTACTTTATAAAAATTATGATAAGAATGAAATTGAGAATTTCAAAATGTATAAGTTATGATTTTTTGGTATAAATATTATATTATATAATTATCATGTATTCATACTATATTCATGTGATGATTGATAGTGTAAATGTATGGAGATCATGAACTAAGGTGTTTCATCATGTGATGGTTTTTAACTTAAGTGGATGTGTTTATTGAGACCTATGTGTGTTATCCTCTCTCTACTCAATTCTAATTTTTATGTATGCCCCTTGGTTAAAACCAAGATTTCTTATAGAGATATGTACATTCTGTGGGTCTGCATACCCTTAAACCGCTTGTAATGATAAGAAGCGATTCCTAGAGGAGAAGAGAGTGGGACCACTTGGAGAAGTATTCTTCAAGAAGTGGAGGCACATCTACACTAGTGTTGTAGAATTAATGTTAAAGTCTACGATCATCCATTTTAATTTCTTACATGCGTGATATGTGGTTGTGTACTATTTTATATCTTAGATATATGATATTTAAAAGTTATAGATATAAGTAGCATACATATATTAATGAGATTAAAATAAAACTTCTCCTCATTTAAATTGGGTTGATAAACATGAGACACTAAGAATGACTCATGTCAACCTCCTATGATGAGAACTTTACCTATTGTCATGGTTAAATCAATTTAGATTTTACTTGCCACACTATGAATATGAGAGGTGTTAGTTGAATGTTACAATGATATTTCTAAACAGAAACTTCGAAAAAGAGGTGTGTATGATATAACCTCAGGAACTTGACTCTCATGAACATCTAACCAAACTATGTAGGTTGTTTAGATCCATTCATAAACTGAAATAAACTTCCATAGATGGATTTTAAGATTTGATGAGATTAAAATTTGTAACTTTGTTAAAAACGAAGAGAAACCCTATATGTACAAGAAGAGAAGTGGGAGTGCTATCACTTTCTTGATATTTTATATAGCTTACATACTAGACATTAGGAATAATGTAAGTATATTGTCATCAGTGAGACATAGCTATCAAATTATTCCTCCATTACTGCTCTAGGTAAATCATCTTATATTCTGAGAATTAAAATATACAAAGATATTTCTAAAAGGATCCTTGCTTTGACCTTGTTTATGCACGTAGACACTATAGTCAAAAAGTTTGACATGAAAACTCCAAGATAGATTTTTTATTTGAGGTATGAAGTTTTATCTTTCTAGAAGAGAGAAACATATGAGTAGAGTCTCCTATGTCCCAACTATAGGGCCTATCATATGTGCTACCTACATGGTCTGATGTGACACATGCTCTAAATGTTATGAGCACTTATCAAGTAGATCTAGGTGAGAGTCATTATATGTCTCAGATTATAGCCATATAATGTGTAGCCATAAAACCACTTCTTGATTATAGTCATTTATATTGATTTTATAACTCTGATATTTGTTCATCTACATCTAGCTTCATGTAGTTGAATGTAATTAGTTCTATGGTGACTCAAGACTTAAACTTGAATTCCATTTGACTTGGGCATAAAAATTGTATATTATTGATTTTCAAATGGCTATTTACAGAACCCATGAATTGAAATTTTGATTGTGTTCCATGGTCTATTTTCCTCCTAAAGATGGATTATATGCCTTTGTTATTCTTGCCTAAATAGTTTATTTTGCAGCGAGATTCCACAATTATTTGTGGTGTTGCGTTGTGTGAATCACCCATTTTTGATGTTTTGACATTATAATGTACCAATAATATTTGAAAGGGTGTGGGGATGCATGAGTTGGTAGAGCAATGGAGAAAATAAGTTGTATTTTTTATAATGTACAATGATTGGAATGAACTCTTACTTTTTTTCTTGAAATATGTCTAAGATATTAGTATACCCTCTCAACTTAAAATAATAAAAATAAATTTTATCAATTTTAAAGTTTATTATTTTAAATCAAAATATATAACACAAATTATTTTTTAAAATATTATTAATAATTTTATTAATAATTTATCTTGATTTTTATATATAATTAGTTTGACTATTGAATCAATTAAGTGTTTAATATTGATTTTTTTTATTGATATAGTACAATCAAACATCTAATACCAATTTTAAAACCGATAAATAGCATTACCAAACACCTAAAAATATTTTATACTATCAATTTCAATATTGATACTCTATCTCCTAAAAATATCATATCAATATGAAAATTGATACATTATCAATTTTGATATTCTAACTAAATAAGGCATAAGCTAAATCGAATATTTATCGAGCTAAATGTTGAGCTACTTGGGGGACACATTTCGGTCATTTACACCCTTATGATAACAAAATATTGTTAGTAATGTAGATGATGTAAAAAAGGCATTTTCATAAATTGAAATAACAGATTATAGGCAAAATAACTTTTATCACATAAAATTATATATTAAAAAATATAGGATATTACAACTTCTATCAAATATCTCTATCACTATCAATTTTAAAATTAATAGTAATAGTATCGTTAGAAGTGTTTGGTTAATAGTTTTAATTTTAAAATTTGTAATGTAAACAAAACATGTTATGTAATAGAAGTGTCACCTTGTATCAATTTTGATATTGATATTACAACTTTTAGAAATATCAATATCAATATTAATATAGTATTCTTTTTGATACTCTAACCAAATACACAAAATTATCATATCTGGTGCATCTGATAATTGAAATGGTACTGATCATGTGTGAAAAATATATATACGGGGGCCACAAAAAATAAACTTTAAATTTTAAGTATAGGGTGTTTGGATGTATTTTTTGTCCCTTTTTATCTTAAGAAAAAAAGAATTAAGAGCAAAAGGTACATCAAGACTTGCTTGGCCATGACTATTTTAGTTTTGAAAGAGAAACTTTTTACTTGTAACAACGCCCATATTCTGGTGGTCATATTTGACTTCAAATACTTGTTTTCAACGAAATGTTTCTTATTCTTATAATGAGGATCTATTCGTTTAATCAATAAACTACAATTTATCTGTTTGTTATCACAAACATTTATATATTAATTGTATTGATCATCAGTTAAAAAGCACAATAAAAAATTAACTTCAACAAAGCTTTTATCATTAGATAAAATGTAACGTTACGTTTTTAGTTTAATAAAAAGAGAAAAAAAATAGTTAATAAATATTTATTATTATTTTTTAATCCCTTCCTTCCCCTATTTATATCTTTTTTTCCCCTCGGTACCTCCGCCGTACGAACCCACAGCGCCCTTCCTTTCCCCCCCCCCCCCCGAAACCCCTATGTTCCCCCCCTTCCGGCCTGCGTCGCCCCTATGCCGTTTTTTTTTCTTCTTCCCCCGCGCCTGTGCGTGCTGTTGCGGCCGCCGCCGTCGCCTCTGCCGTCGCGGCCCGCCGCGTGTCCCACCACAGCCGCCTCGCTGCCCTCGTGCACACGGCCACGTGTCCGCCGCCGCGCATCTCCGCCGTCTTCCGCGCACGTCACCGCGCGGCCGCGCGCCGTCTCTCTCCCGGGCGCCATGCCCGGTGTCGGCTGGACGTCGTCGCCGCCTCGACCGCCCGCCGCCACGTGCCTCGGCCACCGCGTGTCCGCGTGTCGTCGCCCGCCGCCTCTCCCCGGGCGCCGTGCCCGCTCGCGGACGTGGTCGTCGCCGCGTCCCCGCGCCTCCCCGCCCTCGGTCACCGTGCTCGGCCGCTCGTGCGCGCCGCCGCCGTCGCCACGTCACCACCTCGAGCCTCCCGCGCGCCCGCGCGCCGCGTCGCCGCCCGCCGCCCCGTTGACCGCCACGCCAGCCGGCGCGTGTCCGCGCTCGCGTCGCCGCCCGCCGCCCGCCACATCGCTGCCTCGGTCGCCGTGCGACCACATCTCGCCCGCCCGTTGACCCCGCCATCGACGCCCACCCGGCCGCACAGCCGTGCGCCGCCTGCGCCACCCGCGCCTCGCGCGCTGCCGCCGTGCGCCGCCGTGCGCCGGCCCCTTCCCCTCCGCGCGGTAACATCCTCTCTCTCCTATCCTCTCTCTCCTATCACTCTCTATTAAACTCCCTAGTTCATGATTTTTCTTCTACCAACAGTTTTTGAGAACACCTACCCGCCTCGATTTTTCGTCGCCGACGCAACCGCGGCAGTTTCGTCGCCTGATTCATTTTCCTTAGAATTCCGTGCGCCGTTCGTCGTCCCCGTA
Organism: Cryptocoryne crispatula var. balansae; assembly: GCA_036172225.1. Taxonomy (NCBI): domain Eukaryota; kingdom Viridiplantae; phylum Streptophyta; class Magnoliopsida; order Alismatales; family Araceae; genus Cryptocoryne; species Cryptocoryne crispatula. Next base: position 22,251,230 of record CM069925.1, read on the forward strand.
AAGGTAGGCGTCTCGACTATTCTTAGCACCTTTATATGTTTGATTAAATCATAAAAACCTGTTTAGATCACCATTATTGGAATGATTTAATTAGTGGGTTATTTTGATTTATGGGCATGTTTAGATAGAGTTAGATTAACTTGTTTAAACTGTGCATGTTTAGATTAATTTAGTTATTCATGTATGTTGGTCATCATGATAGGTTTGTATATGTTTAAACCTAACTAGTTTAGCATGTTGCATCACGATAAATCTTAAACATGTATATCCCGATTTGATAAAAAGCCGATGTAAGGTACAGGCATAGTGGTGGTAGAGTTTAGTTTATTTTCTTCTATGTAATAGATAGTTTTGTTTAAGCATGTAATTGATATGTTTAGGTTGAAACTTGCATGATCCTTTTGATATACATCTAGTTGTGCTAGATTGTGGCGTGGTATGCAAATATGTGGTGCATAGAACCATGGGTGTTCATCTATGTATTTCATGTTTAGATTGCCAATTTCATGTTCATGGTTACTGTCTGAGTTATTTATATGCTTGCATTGTGTGAAATGTGGTTAATGCAGTGAGCTGCATTGTGATGGAAATGTACTTCACCAGACTATGTTAGTGGCCCGTGGGCAGTGGAGATTAGTTGAATCCGGAGCATCCTTCGATCCCGGATACCGCGGTTTATCCTAAGTACTCCCCTGCCTAGGGGTACTATGGGATTTAGTTACTATATGTTACTTCCTACTATATCGTAAATCTGGTGCTAATTTTGTGATGTGACTATATTTTTCAGATGGAGCATGGTATTTACTCAGACATGTGTCTAGTTGTGTATTTTGGCATAGATGTTAGTGTTCTAGATATGTCATTTGTTTTATGTCAGGTTAGGTGTGTTATGAGCATACCTAAAGTAGTCTAATGTGTAGGATATGTTGGTTTTAATGCATATAGAGTCTGGTTATCATATGGGGTAGTTGAATGATTTTGTAATCACTCAATTAAAGATATATAATTAGTTTAAATCCTATGTATTAAATCTGATTTTTAGGCTTATTATGTATTGTATATCATTAGAAATCACTAGTATAGTAGAGTAGTTCGGGTGTAAGACCTACTGAGTCTGTGGTGACTCACCCCTTCCCATTATTAACTTTTTCAGCTGATTTCGAGGAGCCTCTTCCTGAGGAGGACTTTGGAGAAGATTTCGAGGAAGACCTTGGAGATGATCCAGAGCCGTTCGAGGACCTAGAAGAGGAGGAGTTTGGTGACGAGTGATCACCTCATATCATTTAGGTTGCTTGAATTTCCCTTCTATTGTTAATTTGGTATTTGTTTGGTGTGATTTTTAGAGGTTGAATGGACTATGTGTTGAGTCCTTCTTAGTTGTTTGGTTGTGGTTATTTATGGTATTTTCTTGGAGTTTGAGGTTGATTGGATCAGTACAGGTTGTTTTTTAATTATTCAGATTTGATGGTGTGAAATGGATTTGGTTTGTTCTCCTATATTGTCCCGATATTCCGGATTTATTCCGCTGTGCATTTGTATATTCCGGGTCGTGACATAAAATAGTTAGCTCCATCCAAATTTACAAGGGGTGCACGGGAATACAATGTTCTTATTTGATTCCGATAAAAATAATGGATTCAAAATGTGCTTTTTATATTCTATAAACATCCGGAATTGAAATTGGATATTACGTAGCCTATTATTGAAATCGAAACAAGAAACAACCAATTTCAAATCCTTTTATCACATTTCGATAAAAATCAATATACATGTAACCATTAATACTATGATTGAAAAATATTTAAAACATTAAAATTATTATATAAAAATATAAAAAAATAAAAAATAAAAAGTTAGACATATTATATCAAAAATAATAGTAAAATAATATTTGCTTGTTAAATTTTTTAATAAATATGATAAATACTATAAATTTTAAAAATTATTAAGTTATTTCAATTCCTAGTGGAAATGATATTGGAATTGAATCAAAAGACATGTGTCACGCCCTGGATTTTGATAAGTATAGTGGAATAATCTGACGACGCGTCCGGAAAAAATTAACCTCGTAAAAACATCGATTTGGGAAAAATAAAGACAACTAGTCCCAGTTAATAATTTCACAAATTCTAAATAAATACATTATTATACTACACAATCTAAATAAAGTTAAATACCGTCTAGACATAATGATCATCCATTTGCTTCTTGAGAATCGATCCATCGCGCTTCTGCTGCACTAAACCTGATTTTCTGAAAATTGATAAAAGAATTGGAATGAGTATGAAGACTCAGTAGACACCCCATCATTCGTCAAATCGGATAGTCAAACAACCCTAGATGTTAATTAAATAGGTAACCAGACCTACAACCATTATATATAAATATAGACTAGTCAATACAATAAATATTTAACTTAATTCACATGTTTTAAACCGCCAACCAATACCTATAATCACACCATATGACCTAAAAAGATGGTATTAACATATGCATAGACACCTACTATATGCTCCATAAGATGATATACAAGTACCATATACTAATCAAAATCCCGTAGTGCACCTAGGCAGTGGTGGCACGTAGGATACCCGCGAGATCTAGGTTCGAAGGATGCACCAGACAGTTCTAACCCACCGCTGCCCTCGGATCATGACTAACTAGTCTGGTGTAGCTCAGTCTTCCATTCACAGTTTCAATGCATCATTCATCCATATCAATCATGCCATGCCATGACCACATTATGAAAATAGATAACATACACAATACCATGCTATGAAAAACATATCATCAATGCAGATACCATGACCAACCACACCTAAACAACATCTTCATGATGCTAGAACCATAAAATGACAAGAATACACGTGAGCCAGTATGATACCACAACAGATATTCAACAAAACATGATATGAATGGACCCAATCAAATCATATCTCTTTGTTTAATGACATAAACATGGCTGGAAATCAAGTTAATTAGGCTAGCTAAACAATATCTAGTTTAGTTACCTATCACCTTATATATACATTGATATTAACTCGAAAGAATAACCAAAGACAAACTAGATTTAGGTTACAAAAATGAACTATAATCAGTCAGGAACATGATGATTAACATGCTATAAACAACCTAAAATAACTCTAATACAACCTCCATTACATGCAAAAGAACCAACACCGCTAACCACGCTAATCACAACATACAATGTTAACCCGACTAATTAAATCAATAGTAATCACTACAAGTCATAAAGAATTAAATAAGAATTTTAATGATAATAGACATGTCAAGGGTGCCTACCGGAACGACGCTGAAAAGTCGAGAACCAGCGATCAGAGGCGATACCAAACATTGGCGACACGGTGCACAAATCGAACCAACCCAAATCGACTATCTCCCTACATCAATTGTAATATCTGATTTTTTTTTATTATATATCACCCTCCCTGTTTTTCCCCTTTTTACCCCCCCCCCATCGGAACCGCCTTTACTGTGCCCTAGCCGCTCCATTCCCTTCCTCCCTCTCTCGATTCCCCCTCGCGGTTGCTCCCTCCGGTGTGCCTGCGCAGACCCCAGCCCCCCCTTCGCTCCAACGCTGTCCACCCCCCACCTGCTCTCTCGGCCAGCCGCGAGGACCCGCCGCAACCCCGCCCCCGCTCACTCGGCTGCCGGCGCGGACGCGCCAGCAGCCTGCAGCCCGCGGCGCTGCAGCAGCCGGCCCCCCCTCCGCGCGCTGACCAGCGCCGCGCGGGCGCTTCCCCCTCGCGCGCGCGGACGCGCCAGCAGCCAGCAGCCCGCAGCCGTCCTTTCCCCCGCCCCCATTTCCCTTGGGCGCTTTTCTGCGCCGACCACCCAGTCGCGGCCATCCGGCCCCCAGCCCCGCGGCTGCCTCTGCCCCCTCTCTCCGGCGTACCCTGCTGCCCAGCTGCAGCTCTTTGGGCCCGGACAGCACCCCCCCTGTTGCATGCGCCACCTCCTCCACCCGGATTGCTACAGTGCTGTGGTAATGCTATATTTTATTTTTTTCCCCTCCTTTTTCACTCCCTCACGTCATTTTTATTATGTTCTATCCATGCCATACCTATATGCCTTTGTATGCTTGCAGCTAGCACCGATTGAGGGAGAAATCCTTGCCTTGCCGATTCAAACTTCGTATTAGCTCCGGATCGTTTTATCGACGCCTTTCCAGTAGGCACCTCGGACGCCTCTAATATCATTAAATTGAATACTTGATAAAATACCAATCACCTGTAGATGTTAACGTAAGTGTAGCAATTGAATATTAGATGTGGTGATTATTCACATTTGCATATCTTATTTAATCATGTTTCAGCATGCTACGTAGGTGATGATCTTTTAAATTAATTCGATCAGGTTATATTCTAGTTATTTGTGTAGCATGCTGTATAAATCTTGTAGTGTATAGTTGATGGACTTGATTTATTCTGGTATGCTGATTTTAATTATGTCTATGTCATACGAATATCATTGCAGGTTAATTAGATTAATTAGAGGGAGTTATGTTATAAATCTGATTTTTCTATGCAAGTTCATCAACAGATTGTGGTTAAATCTTAGACATCTACGTACATTGCATGTTAGCATAGCATGGGCATGTATGAGTTGAATGCCATTTATTATGCATTGTGGATTAAATGATGGTATCATGGTCATTTTGTGCTTAGGGTACGTGCAGTTATGCTCATAGATGGTCATATGTATTAGATGTGCATATACTCATAGTGATGGTTATAATTGCATTGCAATTAGCGGGGGCATGTCATAAATGTATGTGTGCATGTGTGCATTAAAAATATTTAATGAGACCGAGCTATCTTGGACTAGTAGTCGTGTCCGTGGGCGGCGGAGCTTAGAACCGTCCAGTGCATCCTTCGATCCCAGATCCCGCGGGTTATCCTAAGTGCCACCCCTGCCTAGGTGCACTACGGGATTTAGCTTAGCTATACAATTACTCTATATATGGTAGATCTGGTCATAGCTCGTCGAGATCGCAGGACGACGCTTTTCTTGCGAAAAATGAAAATGTTAATGTTTCATGTAGTGGATAGATGCACTGTAGAGTGGTATTAGTATTAGCATTTATGTTGTGTTCATTAGTTCCTTTAAGCATGTATGTTTGGTATGTTTTTGCATGGTAAGTCCATTAGTGGTGTTGCATTACATAACCTCTTCATCTTATTAGATATAATTGTGAGGAGTCCTCTTTGGTCCTAGTGGTTGGTAGTTTATGATTTTATGTCTTAAAAATTTGTGAAATGCCAAATTTTATATATATTGTTTAGTTTTATATGATATGTATCATGTGCAGGTTGGGTATTATATACATATCATGTTAGGGCCTTTGGCTATCCAATTGGGTGGATGATGGGGTGTCTACTGAGTCATTATGACTCACCCCGTGGATTATTTTATTATTTTACAGGTTTAGATGAGGAGTATCCTGAAGTGGGATCCGAGGAGAACCCGGTGGGCGAACCGGATTATACCGACTTGGGGAACGAGTGACTCGCCTTTCTCTTTAGATGTTTGATGCCTTCTTGATAGTGGCATTTTTGTATATGGTTGGATGACTCGATTTTGGCTGATTTTTGTATAGTTGGTGGTTAGCTCTTTTTTATTTTTGTGGTGGAGCTTGGGTGTAGGGTTGATGCCCTCCATTTTTGTGATTTTGGATTGGTGACCTTGTGGTGTCATCTTCACAGGTTATGTTTGATTTTGATGGTGTATTTGGCCTTGTGATGGCTTGTGTTGTGGTGGTTTAAGTTTAACCGAGTACGTTGAATCGGTGGTTTATGTTTTCTTGTTGGAATATGTTGGTTCCGAATGATGGAACTTTTCGATATTGTGTAAGCAGGTGTTTTAGATTGTGTTTTTGTTGCCGAACATTTCTACTTCGTGGGTTTTTATCCCGCTGTCATGTCTTGGAAAAAAAAATTTCCGCTGCGTTTTTCCGGGTCGTGACATCAATGTTGCTGGAAAAAGAAATATAGAATAGGAGAGGTATGCCATCGGATCATAAGAAAAAAGGAGAGAAAAATAAGTGGATAATAATCTGGATAATAGAAGAGAGAAGAGGATAGAACAGGAGGGAGAGATCACCGCGGATAAGGGGGCGGGGTGAACGGGCGGCGCATGGCGAAGAGGGCGACGGTGCACGGCGTGTGGCCGTGCAGGCAGGGCAGATGGTGAGGCGGCGTTGACCGGGCCACGTGGGCAGGCTTGCGCGAAGGGGCGCCGCGGCGGGTGTACGGGCGGAGGCGGCTTCTGCCGCAGTGACATGGTGGCTGACCGCGCGCGGAGGAGCGTTGACCGGTGGCTACGACCACACGCGGGTGCGGGTGGCAGGCAACGCAAGGGTGGGATGGCGGCCGCATGGCACTGCGCCGGCAACGGTATTGGCGGGTGGCCGCAGGTTCGGTGGCGAGAGAGAGAGAGAGAGAGAGAGAGAGAGAGCGCGCGCGCAAGCGGCGAGGCCGCGGACGTGGCTGGCAGCGATGGCGTCCGCAGGGTGGACACGCGGCAAGGGCGGGTGGCCGTGGTGCATCGCAGACAGAGACGGCAGGCGTCGACGTCTGCGGAGGACGTTGACCGTGGGTGGCTGGGTGCGACGCGTCGCGCCGAGGCAAGATAATCACAGCAGCGGCTTCAACGGGCGATGGGGGAAGAGAGGAAGAGAAAGAACGGAAAGAGGCAACGGTTTCGGAAGAAGATTATTATACGGAGAGGGATAAAAACGGAAGAAGAGAGATTAAATTGAGGGGAGAAAGAAAAAATTAAAAGAGACTAAATAAAAAATTAATATCAACTATAAATGATTCACTAAAATAATAAGACACAATATAAATAAATAAATAAATTTACGTATCTATATAAACGTCTTACAAATAATTTAAGCACATTATAAAAATAATTAAAATATAACGATAATAACCTAAATAATATTATAAAAAACAAAATATTACAACATGATTCTAATTTAATTAGTATTGTAATCGCTCAACCCACGTAGAAATCAAATCGAAAATAAGTAATGTCACTTCCGAATCCGTCCGGTTTGCACCCGTAAAACGTGCCAGACATATTATTTTATTTAATATTAAAATATAATATTAATTGCATTAAATTTTAATTTTATATGTTACTTTTAGATAATTGTGATATTTTTCTAGTGATTAATTTATATATCGACAAAAAATGGTTGTTTAAATTTTAAAAAATCGTCACCTTTGCCAAACAGATTAAATACCGCTTTTGTTTATTTTAAAATTTAGACTAGAATAAGATACTATTTAACTTTAAACAATAAATCTATAAAATTAAAAAAGCAAATCCAAATGCCCCTATTACCTCTCTTTGTCATTGAAGAAATTCTCTATTTTTAATGATTTCCAAGTAGCATTTACAACAAATTTTGTCACAATATGTGTAGTGAAACATATTGTGTCGTGCAACCAAACACCATATTAAATTAGTAAAAATATGTCAGTGCTTGTTGACCTGACATTGCAAAACACAGTCATGGACACAACACCAACGTTCTGTTTGATAACACTATTAGGTACCTCTATCGCTATCAAATTTAAAATTGATATTGATAGAAGTCATTAAGAGATGTTTGGTTAATTATATCAATTTTAAAATTTTTAGTGCAAACAAAACATATTATATAATACAAGTGTCAAACTTGTATTACTTTTGATATTGATATTTTAACATTTGAAAATATTAATATCCATATTGATATAGTATCAAAAATGAAACTCTAACCAAACAGGGCATAAATCTTTGGATCAGGAAAGAACAAAATTTTCCCAGGTTGAACTTCAAAATGAAAATAAAAATGGGTAGTAATGTTAGTTCACTCTTTCTCGTAGTAATTAACTCAAATCATTTTTCCTTAAGAAAATATTGGTTTTTTGTGGGCGGATCCCGCCGGATTCAAACTTGGGAGGAGCCACCACTGCGGGGGTGGTCGTGTTGGAGACGCCAGTTGTTGTCGATGGCGACGAAGATCACAAATTAGGAAAGGAAATGAAAATGATAAGCAACCCATAAAATTGAGTTTTAAGGTCATCAGTTCTGTGGACGGTTAGAAATACAAATTTTTACGGGGCGTAGTTACTAACTAAGGCCCTGTTTGGTAACACTATTTGACATCTCTATCACTATCAATTTTAAAATTGATATTCTTAGTTTTCATTAAGAAGTGTTTGGTTAATAGTATTAATTTTGAAATTGGTAGTAAAAACAAAGCACATTATGTAATACAAGTGTCAACTTGTATCAATTTTGATATTGATACTCCAACATTTAAAATTATCAATATCAATATTGATATAGTATCAAATTTGAAACTCTAACCAAACGGGCCATAAGGTAATCTTAAGAGTAATACACAGTTTTGCTCCACCCAACATTTTTTTGTAAAGAATAAACTTTCATTATATTGTAGCCAAACACCTAAGGCCCTGTTTGGTAATACTATTTGACACTTCTATCACTATCAGTTTCAAAATTGATATTCCTAATAATCACTAAAAAGTGTTTGGTTAATAGTATCAATTTTGAAATTGGTAGTGAAAACAAAACACATTATATAATACAAGTGTCAACTTGTATCAATTTTGATATTGATACTCCAACCTCCAAAATTATCAATATCAATATTGATATAGTATCAAATTTGGAACTCTAACCAAACGGGCCATAAGTTATGGCCCGTTTGATTAGAGTTCCAAATTTGATACCATATCAATATTGATATTGATAATTTTAAAGGTTAGAGTATCAATATCAAAATTGATACAAGTTGACACTTGTATTACATAATGTGCTTTGTTTTCACTACCAATTTCAAAATTGATACTATTAACCAAACACTTCTTTGTGATTACTAGGAATATTAATTTTAAAATTGATAGTGATAGAGGTGTCAAATAGTGTTACCAAACAGGGCCTTAACCATCAATATCACATCCTGACACATCAACCAAAGGTTGGTGGTCAGCATCTGGTAGTCTCAGCCAAATTGACCTGGGCCGTACCAAGTTGCAATCCGGGTTTAATTATACCAAATGATTAGAAATTAAAAAATGATTAAAAATAATAATAAATATTTAAAAATTAACTTAAAAATAGTCACTTCTATTTAAATCTTATATTTTTGTTGTTGTTCTTTCTAACTTATATACTCTCCTAATTAGGTGATGTTTCACCCGATAAATTATACCGTACATGATGTTCTCACAATATTTATATTATATTTTTATTTTTGCCATTTTCATCGAGTTGCAATGAGATCAAATTAAATTATTTCGACTTACATAAAAAATTGAATGTCGCGATTTAAAGAAGTCATCTTGAAAAAGATTATATTAATAAAATTAACAACAAAAAATAATACTTAACAAAATTGAGTTAGGTGACGTTTGATTAGGCTTAATCTGAAAATCTAAACTCTTAATTTTACATCTAACTTCTTAATAAGTGGTAAAAAAGTACTTAATTTACTTTAGATATAAGTGCTTTAGATTGTTTGATAAAAAAATCTGAATCAATCGCTTAATTTTCCCATGCGGCGTCCCCCCCCCCTCGCGGCGCCGCGCGCCCCCCCGCTGCGCACCCCCTCCCTCCCCGTCCGGAGCCCCCCGCGCGTCCCCCCTCCCCGCAGGCCCCCTCCCCCCTCCGCGCAGCCCCCCGCCGGAGCCCCCCGCGCAGCCCCTCCGCGCAGCCCCCCTCTCTCGCGCGGTCCCCCCGCCCCCTCCGCGCAGGCCCCCGCCGGGCCCCGCCGCGCAGCCCCCCGCCGGAGCCCCCCGCACAGCCCCCTTCCCCCCCTCCGCGCAGCCCCCGCCGGAGCCCCCCGCGCAGCCCCTCCGCGCAGCCCCCCGCCGGAGCCCCCCCTCCGCGCAGTCCCCCCGCCCCTCCGCGCAGCCCCCGCCGGAGCGCAGCCCCTCCGCGCAGCCCCCCGCCTCCGCGCAGCCCCTCCGCGCAGTCCCCCGCCGGGGCCCCCCCCCTTCTGGACCAAGACGATGATCCGCCGGGCTGCCGGGCTGCCACCGTGCTCTGCAGACACCCCCCCCTTCTGGGCCAAGACGATGATCCGCACGCATGCTGCGCTCCAGCTCCACCTTGATGCTCCCTGTCTGTCAAAGATGGCTGCCGGCTGATTCTGGAGCTGAGCGCGCCAGCTGCGCGGCGTCCATCTTGGGCACCGCTACGGCGGCGGCGAGATGGGGTCCCCTGGTCATCGACATCTCCATCGCCCAAAAGGGGAGAAGAAAAGAACAACGGGACGTCGGAGTTTGCGGAGCGATCGGAAACTGGGGTGGTGTCATTATCTAATCACCGTCTCTCAAAGAAATGGGTACGTATTGAGGATGAGCGCGCGATTCTGATTCCGGAATGGGCAGAATCAACTGTTGCTCCTTTGGGAGAGAAGAGATCAGCTGAGGGCCACCATGCCGCACGATCCGACAGCCACCGGAACCCCCACTTCTTCGCCACCGCCGGGCTGCTGTCCATATTCTGGGACCCGGCCGAGTGTGCTTCGGGTAGCGGAGGCCACGCGCCTGCGGGTTGTCCGCTCCCCCGGCGGAGGTGTTGAAAGCTGAAACAGTACTCCGACGTCGAGATGCGCATCGATCGATCGCCGTCACCGTCGCAGCCGGTGGAAGAAGCCGGCGCCTCCCGTGGATTCGTGCAGGGAAAAGAGGGGCAGCTTTCGGATGCAAATCCCCCTCCGCGCAGTCCCCCCGCCGGAGCCCCCCCCCCCTCTGCGCAGTCCCCCCTCCCCTCCGCGCAGCCCCCCGCCGCGCAGCCCCTCCGCGCAGCCCCCCTCCAGAGTCCCCCGCCGGAGCCCCCCGCGGAGCCCCCCCTCCGCGCATGCCCGACTGGATGGACACGATCGGCTGCGATGTCGATCTCGGGGGCGACCGCGCGGACGAGCGAGACGGCGTCTGAAAATGAAAAAGCTAGGGTGCCGATCTGAATGGCTCAGATGATATTAAGACTTCAGAGCTTAGTTTAGAGGAGGGTTCAGCTATTTTATCAAACGTTCCTAAACATCTGAACACTGACCGATTCAGAGTTAAGAGCTTCAATAAGCCTAATCAAACGGAGCCTTAGTAACACAATGAAGCAAAAAAGATCACTAAATGAGCTTCAGATTATGGTGAGAAATCAACAAATTGAAACAACATTAGAGAGAGAGAGAGATGCCGAAAATGTTAGAGAGAGAAAAATACACATGGGAGAAGTGTGAGAGAGTGGAAACAGCCGAGGTCATCCGAGTCCGAGTCCCCGAGGTCACAATGGGGCCAAAATCACGCAACACAACCCGAACCAAAATGAGATCTTTGAAAGTACATGCACTGAACCAAAATGCATTCACGAAATATTTGAAATACTTGAAATTACAAACGACAGCCCATACCAGCAGCCCGTGGTCAACCTTCTTGTACTATTTTCCCTTTTTACGAAGAACACCAAATATGCTGTTTATGCGCCCACTCCATTTAGCTAATTTGTATCCTGCCCGGTTAGATACGGATCGTATATTATTAAGGTGGTCTTCATATTCGGAGCAGATATACATATCATCTCCATTTCAAAGTTTTAATTATGTGTATCATATATTAATTAACGTTAACGTTAACTAAATATATTGATGTATGATAAAAAAATATTTAATTATATTTTTAATAGAATGAATTTAAATTTATAATTATATAAAATATAAAATATTTTTCGAAACAAAATGAACATTTCGTGTTTGCTTGGATTAATCCCGACATATCTATATCTGGATATCCACTTTCACAAATATCTTATGAATTAATATTATCCCAAACACATACAAATCCAAAATGGATCCGATTTTCGAGATCCACCCACCTTCGCCATCTTTACTTGGAGTCTTGAGTTTCCATGGATACGATTTAGGTAAGTTGCACCACACCAGTGTTCGCCGGGTCGCGACCCGGCCCCGACCCGGTCGAGAATGGTCCCGACCGGCCCGGCCGACTCTCCCGGCCGGGTCGCGCGACCCAGGTCATATGACCGTTGCCAACAGTCATGGGGGGCGCCCCCCCCCCCCATTCAGCCCCTTGGGGGCTATTTAAAGCCCCCAAGGGGCTCCCCTTACTCCCACCCCCCAACTCTCACTCCTAAGCTCTCATTTTGCTCTCATTGCTCTCATTGCTCTCATTTTGTTTTTCATTTACTTAATTATTTCATTAAGTATTTCATTAGTTCATTTAGTATATTTATTTAATATTTGTTTCATTGATTAGTTAGTTAAGTAGTTTCTTCTTTTTAATACTTATTTACTTACTAACATTGTTAGTTAGCTAGAAGATTAGTTAGATATTTAGTTTAGCAGTTACTTAACACATCATTAGTTGAAAGGTATAGTTAATTACTTACTTAATCATATAATTAGTTAGGAGAGGAATTTACATAATTAAAATTATACTTACATAGTTACATTAGTAGTCACTAATTAACGTCATTAGCTTTATAAATAGTTAATTACTTACTTAAGTAATTATTTACTTAAAAAAATGTCTTCTCCAAGCCAAACAACCCAAACTACCGGCGCGACCCGGAGTGATCCGACTTGGTTACATTGCAATTTGATCTCCATGGCGGAGAGAAAGGTGCAATGTAAATATTACGACAAAGTAATATTCGGTAGTATTTATTGTTTAAAATTTCATCTTGCAGGCATGAAGGGAAACGTTCTTCCTTGCACACGGACTCCGCCGGAGGTCAGAGCTCAATTTCGTAGGCACCCACAAGCGATGGAGCAAACGAAGGGAACTAGCAAACGGCATAAGGAGACCGTCCGAGAAGAATTGCAACAACCGGGGAGACGTTCCGTACACATTTACGGGACCGGACAAGAGAGGCCGGATATTTTTGGAGACGAAGAGTACGAAGGTATGAGAGGGGTTACTCATAAACGTAGTTCATTCTTCTATTTTAAAAGATAATTAAGTAGTTGAATACTTAAATATTTCTTAAATAGATGACCTCTTACGGGGAATGGAAGCAAGTCGAAGATCATTCGCCGACGAAGAGTTCCATAGACGCACCGGCCGAATGATGGGTCAAGGGTCTGGAAGTGGGAGTGGTCGAGGAAGTGGAAGAGGATCCAATAATCAACTGCAAGAAGAGGTTCATGATCTCACACAAGTCGACGACCCGGCAGTAGGTCCCGTGGATCCCGTAATCACCAGACCACGACAATGTCAAACGACAATCACGACAGCGATGAAGAACCTAAAATTATGTAAGGAGAGGATTGGTCGGGCAACGTCAAGGTGGTTCTTTCACCACAGCATTCCGGCAAATGCCGCGAAGGGACTATACTACGAGAACATGATCGACACGATCGCAGACGTCGGGAGGGGAGTGCCTAGTCCAAACCCAAAGGAGATATACAATGTATATCTTCCTATGGAGGTGCAAGAAACAAAGAAGTACGTGGCATCATTTGAACGAATATGGGAGGAACGAGATTGCACGTTAATGACCGACGGATGGACCGGTAAGTAAATTTTCTTTTACTCATTTATATTAAGTGTATAAACATTCTTTGTCGTATAACTTAGTTAATATCTTATATTTAACAGGTATAACTAGGAAGACAATGATCAATTTCCTAGTGTACAGTCAAGCTGGCACGATCTTTTGGAAGTCAGTCGACGCATCAGGACAGGTAAAGAATGCGGAGTATCTTTAACAATTGATAGATGAAGTGATAGAAGAAATAGGAGAGAGCCGGGTAGTTCAAGTAGTCACAGACAATGCGGCCGCATACAAAGCGGCCGGACAGATGCTTATGGTCAAAAGACCAAAGTTGTATTGGACACCTTGTTCCGCCCACTCTTTAGACTTGATGTTGGAGGATATATGCAAGGATCCTCAAATAGACAGGGTAGTTAAGCTAGCCCAATTTATTTCTTCCTTTATTTATAACCACAACTTTGTCCTTGCACTTACGAGGGAACACACCAAGGGGCGAGAGTTGTTACGGCCCGGTGTAACCCGGTTCGCCTCCCACTATATTTTCTTAGAAAGTTTATTGAGTCAAAGGAGAGCTCTCAAATGGTCATTTCACCGGGTTGGGGTAGTTGGATGGCTAGATGTAACCCATCGAATAAGAGAAATGGGCGAAAAGTAGAGGAGACAATAGAGAGTGGAGATTTTTGGAAAGTTGTAAAGAAGACGTTAGACATCATCCAACCCACAGTGAAGGTACTAAGGATAGTTGACGGAGATAGAAAAGCAGACATGGGGTATTTATATGATGCGATTAAGAGAGCGAAGGAAGAAATCTCCAAGACCGTGTCCGACTTCACCAAGTGGTGGGATATTATAGATCGTCGCTGGGAACGTACATTACATCAACCACTGTTTTCAAGGCGACGCCTAGGCGTCGCCTAGGCGACAAGGCGCCCCCAGAGGGGGCAAGGCGATGGGCGCCTAGGCGCCCATTGCCTTAAATAACTATTTTACTTATTTTAATAATAAATAATACTAATTAAGTGTCAATATCATATAATTAAGTTGTTTTAGAGTAAAAATAACTAGTTTTAATAGTTAATTTGACTATAAATTAACATTTTAATGAATAATAGCTAGGGTTAAATGATTTCTTAAGTGTTTACTAATAGATGATATAATTTAAATAGCAATTTTAACTAATTTGTCAAGTTATTTAGTCTATGTAACTATGCACTTCCCACATTATTGATTGATTTGCATGGTGTCAAAGTTATTTTGCATCATTTTTTACATATATATTTATTATTTTATCTATTTTACTATATAAAATAAGGCGTCGCCTAACGCCTCGCCTTATCGCCAAGGCGCCAAGGCGGTACTATGTCCCCTTGATCGCCTTGGCCGCCTTAACAACTATGACATCAACCCATACATGCAGCAAGTATATTTTCTTAAACACTCATTAATCTTTTTTTTAAATGTCAGATATGTATAAGTTGTTTACTAATACTATTTGGTTCGTAGGTTACTTTTTCAACCCAAGGTACTGCTATAGTCCACATTTCAAGGCAACGAACGAGCTATTAGATGACGTGAAGCGCGTCATCCGACGGTTGCTTGGTGACGACGACCGGGCTATTATCGCTTGCAACAAGATGTATGATTACAGAATGCGGAGTTTTCACTTTGGAACGAGCAGAGTTAAACGAGATGTGATGCTTCTAAGTCCGGGTACGTAGAAATGTTTTTCATCACTTAATTAATCAAAATTTACTTAGATAATAATGTAAGACATTCAATTTATGCAGCTGATTGGTGGATGGACCATGGTAAAGTACCAGGGTACGAGGACTTGGTGGACGTAGCCATCAGGGTCCTAAGTCAAACCACTTCGGCTTCGGGCTGCGAGCGGAATTGGTCTACATTCAGCTTGATTCACACAAAGCAAAGAAATAGGTTGACATCAAGGAGGCTTGAAGACCTCGTGTATTGTCACTACAACATGAGGTTAAAGTTGAGGAATTTGGAGAGAATGAAGCAGAACCAGATGGAACAAAAGAGTTGGATATCACAGGTGGCGGGACGTTCGGTCGAGGAGCCGCAAATTGAAAAGGAGGACATCGATTTGGATCAAATATTCTACGAGAAGAACTCCTTAGAAGCTTGGGTCAACGACCGAGAAGGGTTGGGAGAACCGGAGTTCAACCTAGAAGACCGACAATGGGCTGAAGGAGTGCTCGACGATGTCCCTTTGGCCGAAGAATTTCAGATTCCTCCCTCTCTAGTAAAGCGCCAGAAGACCGGAGAAGGAATTAGTCCAGGTACGCAAAGTAGGCGAAAAGGTAAACAAGTTATGACTGATCCTTTTGATATTGCAGATGCTGATATGGTCGAAGACGATCGAGAAGATACGCCGGAGCCGAACATCCGAGTGCAGTACCAGACGTCCGAGCATTCGTCGTCAAAGAGTAGCAGCGATGATGGTGCTGGATACGGGGGCGCGAACATTTTACAAGTACAAGGGACCTCAGATCCTTCCATATCTCCTACAACATCGTTACGTTTTACCGGCGAGAAGCAATATACTCATGCGACCCAAGATACCGATCATGGTAGAAGACCACAAGGTAGAGGAGGTCATCGTAGCCATGGAGTTGGAGCAGAATACCACGATGCCTCCGACTATGTGTATGATTCATCCCAAAGCTCTTGGTTCCCTACATACGATCAAGAGTACTGTGGAATGAATTATGTGGAGTCATCAGATACTTCGATCCAATCGACCTATAGTTATGGTGACTCGTTTGGATCAAGTCTTAGGATAGTTTCCCGAGGGACTGACGAATATGATCGTCATGTGTACATGTATCAAGTTTTGTACTCAACCCAAATGACATGGGGATAGTACATCAACTACCTACAAAGTGTACAAAACATCACGTTGGAATAAAGTTGATGTATTATTTGTTTAAATCATGTCATTTATTTTTTCTAATTTTTCTGTAATTTTTCAGATTTTTTTCGCATTTTTCTTATTTTTTTGAATTTTTCAAAAACAAAATAATTAAAAAATGGGGTCGCGACCCAGTCGCGACTGGGTCGGCCTGGGGGTCCCGCGACCCCTCCATCCTTGCACCACACTACAAAACTTGTGTACCGATTTGGGTTTACTCTAATTCTAATGTGGTGCTTAGTCGCATGATAAAAATTATATTAAAATAAAATGTAGGATGATTAAAGACAATTATATCTGGTGAGACATAATAATAAAAAGACAAGAATCACGTATAACTATTATAAGTGAGGAAGCACAGAGAAAAAAAGAAGAAGACCACGAGAGATTTCACCTTTTTGCCTAATAAAAATGAATCTCCTATAAAACATTTCGTCGTCATGATTGTCAAACATCTCTTTTTAACAAAATTTGTTATAAAAGTATATATCTGTAACAAAAATGCAATTTGTCATGAAACCAAACATCTAAAAGAGATCACACCTCAAACCTACTCTTATCCTTAAAAGCCTAACTTTACCATGCTTACTGATGCTTCATCAGCTGTCATGTCACCAAAAGATATTTTTTAGAATATGTGAAGAATATCCGTACCCAACGGAGGGAAAATTACCACTAGGTCCATTTAAGAAAATCAGTTTATCAAAAAGTCCGTTGACCACATTTTCATCCCCTTCAGTCGGTTGACATCGAAAACCATTACCACCCGGTCCAATTTCGTGAGAATAGGTCCCCAAATGCCAAATGTACCCTTTGCCCTACCCCCTCGCATTCAGACAACACTTGGCGCTCAGCCATCCCTTCCGTTCCATTCCGCTGCGACAAGCGGTGTTAGGTTCAGGCAGCGCTGAACTAGGGCTTCGGAGGTGTCAAACGAGCAGTGACTTGAAGAGCGCAACGCAGAACTTCCACCCCGACAGGCTTCCGGGAAAGGGCAGGTTCAGGTCCGTCTTCAAGGGTTCGTCTCCAGATGTGTTCCTCACCGCCGCGAAGCCCAGCACCAGGAGGCGTTTCAAGGTCACAAAGAGCGGCTGGTGAATGTTGTGCAATGTTGCGTGTTCATCTTCGTCCCCTTCCCCAATCCGTCGATATGTCATCAATGTATTATTTAAGCTACCAACCGATCTGTCCGCAGGCGGAAGTCAAGAAGACATCAGCAAGTTTCATCATCTGAGCGTCGTCTAGTTGATTGGGTATTGCATAGAGGAGGAACAGCGGCTTCTAGTCTTTAATTACTCTGCTTTGGAGTTATTTGTTTATGCTGTAAAATCTTATCCCTCTCCATTTTGACATGATCCATCACCTTAATACTTGATTCGATTATGCTGTGAATTCAAGCCATCTTGATTTTTACATGATCCATCACCAGATAAATATTCATTTAATTAAAATAACATTTATTTTACTTTTTATTTCTAATATCAAGAGAAAATCATGCTTTAGGCCCCTTCTTCAACATGGAGGAGGTAAAAGAGACATTTTCAAATCAAAATGGAGTGAGTGTGATGATATTTTAAAAAAATGGATCTAGCGATAAAGTGTTTTTGAAAACGGACCTAATGATAAAGTGCTCCCCTTAAAACGGACATTTTTTAGAATATGTGAAGAATATCCGTACCCAACGGACAAGTGTGGACCCAATAAAACACAGACAACCTCCTACATTTGCACACTTGAATGAACGGTGGATCAAAATAACAGCATACCAGCGATAATGTTGAGAAGGGAGGCAGGTTTATATACCGGGTATCAATATGACTTGTGAAGCCCAAGCAAATGTTTCTCCCTCTTCTCCACTCTTTTCCTTGCCGCCTCTCTTGCCTTCAGAGCAGCCTCTTCTTCCTTGGACACAACCTTTGTTGCTTCATCTTGACGTTTTCTCTTGCTCACGGCAATTGATGATGGAGCAGTCTTTGCTGGTTTCGACCCCGGTGGCCTTACTCCCTGATCCCTTGAACTTCCAACTGATGAAGTACCTAACGTAAGATTTTTCGGAAGCAAACCTTGGAGCATGAGAGGAGTCAAATATGCCCCCTCGGACCCAATTACCTACGAATAGCATCAAAACAAGCAAACGAGAAAGAAATCCTACTGCAGGGTGTAGAATGAAGCAAGGAATAGATGGAAAGAAATGACTACTCGAATTGTTGTAAAAATAGGTTCCAACTTCCAAGTATGCTATCGTAACAGTCTATTAACTAGTAGTAATATCCCAAGGCGGAACAAAACTGCTGCACTGCAAGGATGGAACCAGCCATTAAACAGCATAGCCCTTATGTCGTTTTAATGTTTATCCTCGCGATGGGAGACAAATATCAAACAAATCATATGAAAAAAATCTACTACAGGATTTGACTAAAAGCTAGGACGCTCCTATTTACCTGAGATTTCAGAGAACCGTATTGTACTTGAATCCTTTTGCGACGTCTCTGAAACATGCTGAGATGAAACCTTGGTCTCCTTGAACGCTGCTAGGTCCTTTTTGTAGCTGCTTTGTGCTTTCTAAACAACATATTTAAAAAAAGGTGCTCAGACAAGAAGTGAAGAAGACCTCACATCCCTGATAGTATGTACAAGCAACAAACTTTGAAAAGATCTTTCAAATTCTAAAGCCAAGAACTAAAATTGATCCTAATATCATATGGTTTTTCTTGGATAAGAAACCATGAAAATACACAGAATTTGAAATATTTCTCATACATGACCAACAAATAACTTGATCACTAAGAAACTATTGCCGTATGTCAGAAATTAGTCCTCGTTGTCAACAACTAGCAAAAAGAAAGTATCCAGGTTACATCAGTTAATGAAAGCCGAGTATTGTGGTAAGGTGGTCCTCTTCAAGGTTTCTTTTCTTTTCACAAACTGTCTTTTACTTATCCACTTACGACTGGAAATTGAAAAGTTACCGTCCCGGATAAAGCTACACATTCATAACCATAGGGCACCCCGAAATCATGTCAGTTACAGTTGATATTCGACTTTTAAAATTCGAGATTCCAAAAGTTGATATTCGATCTCAATAAAGTTAAAGGATTTTTATATATTAGCCCTTATAATTATTCATGTTTCTGAATATGTCCCCATAATCAAGGAAGGAATAGTCGGGGGTCGGCCCCGGGTCGGCTGGCCCCCAACCCAGCCCGGTCGGGCCGGGTCGCCGAGGTCGCGCCCCGGCCCGACCGGGTCGGTTTTTTTATTTTTTTTTGAAAAAAATCAAAAAAACATGAAAAAAAATCAGAAAAAATACCCAAAAAACAGAAAAAATACCCAAAAATTAAATAAAAATAAGAGATATGATTCAACATTCATTCAAACATTACATTAAATTGTTCTTCTACATAATGTATGTACTCTGCCCATGACATTGAGGAAGAGTACGATGCATTAAACATATAGACAAACTGATTATACTCATCAGTGCCTCGTACAATTGTCCTACGACAAGACGAAAATGAACCACCATAACTATCATATGAATACGTACTAGAACTATCTAATGAAGGCTGCATCATCCCATAACCCTGCCCTGATATGATGGACACCAAGAACTCTGTGATGGTTCTAACTCTGCACCATACCCATGTTGTCTTGCCCCGTGGTCATAATCTTGTGTTGCGTGGGTAAACTGCTCCTCTTCCGTAAAGTGCGGCATTCTTTGTGAAGGGGGTGTCTGTGGATTGATTCTCCCTTGACCAGAAGTGGTGCCGGCGGTGCTTCCTCTGCCTCTGCTGTACGTGTTGTCATCTCCGTCACTACTACTCTTTGAAGTTGAATCATCCGACGTCTGATATTGCAATCGGATGTTAGGCTCCGGTGTATCTTCCCTTGTCTCGTCAATTGTGTCCAGATTAGCAATATCAAGAGGGTCAGTTGCAACCTATTTACCTTTGCCCTTTGATTGCCTACTTTGACGAGAAGATTGTCCGGTTTTTTGCCTTTTCGCCACAGAAGGAGGGATCCGAAATTCCTCGGAAAGAGGAACATTGTCAAGTTCCCCTTGAGCCCATTCCCGATCATCGGGGTTGAACTCTGGTTCACCCAACCCCTCACGTTCGTTGACCCAGGCTTCTAGAGGATTTCTCTGTTGAAATATCTCCTCTAAGTCAATCTCCGATTCTTGTACAGTGGGCACCTCAATTCGTCTTCCACTTGCTTGTTGTACCCACCTTTGCTCCTCCCTCTGGTTCTCTCTTATCTTCTCCAAATTTTTTATTTTCAACCTCATGTTATAGTGACAGTAGACTAGCTGCTCAAGTCTTTGTGATGTTAGCCTATTCATTTGCTTGGTATGAATAAGGCTAAACGTTGACCAATTTCTTTTACAGCCGGAAGCAGACGTAGTTTGGCTTAGTACTCGAATTGCAACACTAGCCAAGTCTTCATATCCCGGTGCCCTTCCATGATCCATCCACCAGTCAGCTGCACATTATCATTATGTCTTAGTACATAATGATATTAATAAGTTAATTATGTAATTATAAAGTTGACTTTATTTAACTATACATACATGGACTAAGAAGCATAACTGCTCATTGCACCCTTGCTGTCCCGAAATGAAATAACCTCATCCTATAATCATGTATCTTCTTTGTTGCAATAATTGAACGGTCATCGTCCCCAAGCATTCTCCGAATGACTTCCTTTACGCTGTCCAACAGTTCATTGATAGACTTGAAGATTGGACTGTAGCAATATCTTGGGTTGAAAAAATGACCTGGTAATTGACCATGGAAAAGTTTGCTATCGGCATCGACCAGAAAGCTAACAATTTGATTAAGAAATTTTATTTGATTAAATTGTAAAAAATATACCAAATTTGCGTATAGGATGGTACAATGTTCTCTCCCACCGACGGTCGATGATGTCCCACCACTTGCTAAAATCGATACCTTTTTCGAAATATCTTCTTTTGCCCGCTCGAAGTGCATCATAAAGATACCCCATGTCCGCCTTCTTATCTCCATCGACTATTCGAAGGACTTTGACTAATGGACCAACAATATCCATTGTCTTCTTTACGAGCCGCCAAAAGTCTCCACTCTCCAATGTTTGTTCCACCTTCCTTCCTTTTCGTTTGTCTGATGGATTGGCTCTAGCAATCCAGTTAGCCCACCCCGGAGAAAGTATCATTTGGGTTAGGCAACCCCTATGTTCAAATAGGCTCTCCAAAGATATGTAGTGTGATGCAAACCGTGTAGCATCGGGTCGTAAGAGCTCTCGACCCTTTGTGTGCTCTCTCATTAGGGTCAGAATGAAATTATGGTTATAGATGAAGGATGCAATATATTGGCCGGCCTTAACAACCCGATCAATTTGAGGATCTTTGCAAATATCCTCTAGCATTAAATCTATGGAATAGGCGGAGCACGGTGCCCAATATAACTTCCGTCTCTTGGCCATCAACATTTGGCCGGCAGCTTTGTAGGCAGCTGCGTTGTCCGTCACCACTTGGACAACTCGATCCTCACCAATCTCCTCGCCAACTGCCGGGTCGTCATCCCGGGTGAGATCGTGGATATGTTGTTTAGGGTCAAGATTTGATCCTCTCTCGCTTTCGCTTCCACGTCCACTCCCACCGCCAGAACCTTGACCCATAAACCGCCCGGTACATCGATACATGTGTTCGTCGGCGAATGACCTTCGGCTTGCCTCCATGGCTCTTGCTAAGTCATCTGTTTGCTATGTTAAATACGTATATTATTGTAAAATATCAAATATTAATTATTACATACTTTCGTCAAATTCTTGGTATTCACTTCTTTCTGGTCGCTCTTGTCCAGTGCCGTATATGTGTAGCGAACGTCTTGCGGGTTCCGCAATTTTTTCGCGCACAGTGTCCTGATGCCTCTTTGAAGCTCCTTTGGATCTTTCTAAGGATTGAAGATGCTGTATAAATTGGGCTCTTACCTCAGGCGGAGTCCATGTGCACGGTGCAACATCTCCCTTGATACCGGCAAGATGATGCTTTAACCGGTAAGTTCCACCGTATAGAACTTTGTCGCAATACTTGCATTTTACTTTCCTTTGCTCCATTGACACGACCGTGCAATGGAGCCAAGCTGGGTCATTCCGGGTGGAGCGGGAAGTCTCACGGCTTGGAGAAGACATGTTAGAAAAATAATCCACAATATAAATAACACGAAATAAAATTGAGAATGGCAAAGACATCGCTTTGACAGTGTCAAAAATAACGCTTTAAGAGTATGAACGACACTAGGTGGAGCAGAAACTATCCGAGCGAGGGGTGAGAACTGAGTGGAGGGACGAGCCGTTGACCGGTGAGGACTGAAAGAGTGATCAGTGAGGGGGGAGACCGAAAGAGTGATCAATAGGAGAGGAAGACCGAAAGAGTGATTAATGGAAGGGGGAGGAGATTGGGGTGGAGTTGGTGTGGAGTTGAACCCTCCCCCATGGGGGGCAATTTTGTAACTAAATGGGGTGGGTGAGTGGGGTGACTCACCCACCCCACTTAATGTTAAGTGGGGGGGAAAAGCCCCCCCCCCCACTAAGCACTTAGTGGGGGGGGCAAAAGGCCGCACGCGACCCGGTCGGCCGGGTCGCCGGGTCGCTCGACCCGAAGCCGGGTCGCGCGACCCCCTGCCGGGCTGGCTTGGAGTCGGCCCGGCAGGGTCGATTCCGGGCCGGTCGGCCCAAAATCCGGCCGGGTCGGGCGACCCGGGCGACCGGGTCGCCGACCCGGCGAACCATGCCCATAATACATGACATTCCTAGTAAGTCCCCAGAATCTTTTGTTGCTGAAAAATAAGTTCTCGCTGCTGGAATGCTCGTGTAATATTCTCAATCAAGGATCGCGGGATCGGAATCGGAATCGGGATCGGTGGGTACCGATCCGATCCGGATCGGATCGAATCGGACCGATTCCGACCGATTCAATGGAAGAAAATCGATCCAGAATCGGTAAGAAAAAAAAGCAAAAAAAAAAAACAATCCGATTCCGATTCCGGACCGATTCCGGCCGATTCGGACCGATTCTGGCCGATCCGACTGGAATAGAAAAAAAAGAAAAAAAACGATCTGATTCCGATTCCGATTCCGATTCCGGACCGATTCCGGCCGATTCCGGACTGATTCCGACCGATTCCTACCGATTCCGACCGATTCCGCGGAATTCATGCCGGAATTGGTCCTTCCGCATGATTCCGGAATCGGTCGGAATTGGTCCGATTCCACCGATTCCGTAAACAATGTTCTCAATTAAATATTCCAAAAAATTCATATGACAAATACTCCTATACAATACTTTCTCTTTCTTACCTCTCCAAGGGTTTCAATTTCAACAGCTCAGACTCGGATCATATTTTCGTCAAAGAAGTTTAAAAACTTGGCTAATGACATTTTTAGGTGCTTTTAGATGGAGGTTTTTTCTTTCATAAACATGAGATTTCAGAGACATTTTAAGATTTTAGATTTTTGAGAAATATTTATAATTATAACAATTTTGAGTAATACATAAAGGTTCCTAAAAATTATCAGGTTTTGAACCATTAATACATCCTAAAAGCCATCAGAATTGGAATCATATATTTGAATAGCTTATCTGAATTGGTCAAATTCCATATTTGTATTCATAATGCAACGGGATCAAGACTTGGAGAGATCTAGTAGAAGGGCACCACCTAAGGTGTCTCATACCTCATAGGCTACATGCCATGCACGTTAGGACTTCCACAAGAATTGTGTATACTCGTCTAGGCAATTCAATGTGCTATACGAATAACAACTCCAATGCAACAACATGGCATTTGTCTTCAAGGCCTATATAGATCAAGGAAATGAAAATATGAAGATACCAAAATTGAAGGAAGGAAAATCCCAAGCATACTAAACTGGAGGGAAAGAGTTGAAATTTTTTTTAAAACAATTCATTGCTTCCTACATAGATGCTCTTTATCATAACTTACCTCTTGGAGGAGAGAGCATGTGCGGTGCTGGATCATACTAAGAAATGAGTTCGATAGATACATTGATGAGATTTCATTGAAGAAATTAATAGAAGTTTTTAAAGTAAAATACACACCCACACGTATAAGATAGGTGTGGAGGATGAGTATTTCATGTCACACGAGGCAAACAAATGCAATCCCCAGAAGAGAACAATGTCTAGGAATTGGATGCAGCCTGCTTTAAAGAAACTAACACCATCTGTACCTCCTATAAAGTCGGAGTACCCATGATATGGCAAGAGGCATGTCAAAGTAGGGTGGACATGGCCAGAGATTGCTTGGCACACAAGAAAACCCCAGAGAATCCAACTAAAGACCCACCTGTGTATGCTTTTCCCTATAACCCAACAGAAGAAATCATCAAAGGTACGCTCTCTATTAAGAGAATCCAAGTGCATGTCTATTGGAATTAGAAGCAACGAGTTCCTTTATATCTCTACCCTTGCATAATTTCTAACATGGATGGAGAACATCTTTGCTGGTTATAATTTGTACCAGAACACCTTTACTAGTTCAAACTTCAAACCTCAGAAGGGAAATTACCAGGAATAGATATTGAAATCCAACGCTATGTAATACCAACAGAACTAAATGTGCTACTAGATAGAGATCCTGAATTTTGATGTCATTTTAAGCAGACTGGTTGCTCAAGAACCAAAATATGACATATTGTAAAAAGCAAAGAACTGTGTTCCAAGGGGAGAGAAAAAAGTTATATTGGCTATGACCATGTCCAATCTAGGAAACTTATTATCTCTACCATGGAAGTCAAGAAACTAATCAAGAAGAGGGTTACTGGCTTCTTGTGCAATATATATAGGTCATCTCAGAGGAAGTTTCAATTCACCAAGATTAAAACGTAAATTGTGAGAATTTCCGGATGTATTTCCTAAGATTCCCATCCCCCTAAACCATTCTCCCCAGTCCCAACCAATGCAAGGTGAATCTCAGCCTTATGAAGGGATGGCGACTTGTTTAGAGTCTGGAGATCAATTTGTCACCCAAGGCTCACCAGAGCTTCACTGGTGTTCCATCCTTAGCCTTCTGCATTTGCATCTTCTATGGTTAAGTATATCTTTTTAAAACTTCTTAAGATTGTTCTGTTTTCTTTAGGCTATTATTCATGTATCATATGCGAGTATGAGGTACGCATTGACCCTATAATATTAGATTTGTTTTTACCGATTTTTATTTTTAGTGAGAATATTAATTTGGATATTTATTAAAATCATGACTAGTCAACATCAACTTTTGCTGATCATTTACCGAATCTTGATAGACTTAGTCACCCTCTTTCATGACTTTGTTGTTCTACAAGGTTAGAGTTCTTTTTGAAAATTAGTTGAATACATAGATAAGTTATAAATTTAAACTTAGCAAAATTTAAATTAAATATAAAAATTCTGGTCACAAATTTTGAAGTACTTGATCTTATTAACAGGTCATATATTCCCTATAGAGTAACACATGATTTTATGTTAATGCTTGACAACTATTTTATACATTTGTTAAGACATAATGTCTTCTGATGACATAGGTTAACAATATGAAACTCAATTAGGGAAAAGCTCAAAATGCAATTTTTGTGAAAAATAATGAAAGTTGATGTTACAAGACTAGAAAATAAAAAAAAAGGTTAAGATGTAGTGTTAGTTGCCCTCCTTACGTGCCAAAGGAATTGAAAATTTTGAAATATCGTGAGTGTTGACTGTTGATTATGAAGACAAGACTGATGAAAGAAATAATTTTGTATGAACTACCATAGACGAGTGGTAATAGTAATGATGATTTTTAATCAAATGCAGGATTAAGAATAAAAGAAAAAAACGTCAAATTGGAAAAAATTATGTTGCTGTTGGGTGACAAATTGATGAGTTAAAACATAAGAGAATGGAAAACTAAATAGTTGGAGTTGGAAGAAGTACAAATGCAGCAACAAAGAAAAATAATGCAGAATATAATTGGTTTTATGTGTCGTAGTGCCAAAGATTCAACCGGAGCCCTTTTCCCTCCTCTTTCAGCGACGTGCGCCAGACTCGTACAGTCTCAAACCTTGGACTCATCCCTGCTGACCACCACTATCAAGGTACTGCCTCAAGGACACCTGTGCACCAAAAAGAAAGAAAAAGAAAGAGCTTGGACATGCCGGCATCGGAATCCCCTGCTGAAGGAGAGGGTGCTGCCGCAAGGGAAATCAACCGGAAGGCCCTCGTCTCTGGAAAGACAGCTGCAAGGAAGGAGCCCTCACAGGTTCCTTGCGCCGCCGAGTGAAGAAAACAGGAGGCAAGAACAACCCTCTGCCGCCAGCACTGACGTCCCTTCGCTGTCGACGCTGCCAAGAAGGAAAACACACCGCCACAAAGCAAAGCTGCTGTAAAGCCTTCGTCACTGGAGGAGGACAGCCGAGAGGGTGGGAGGCAAAACCTCCCACACAGTCGCCGCCTTCACAAGCTGACGATGCTAAGGTTGCCAGGAGGAGATGGAGCCGCAAAAGCTCTTGCACTGCCGTCGCGAGGGAGGAAGAACGGGAAGAGAAAAGGGGCTACAGGGAGGGCAAGGGGAGAAGGCTTCCCTGTCGCCGCCATTGCCCCTGCATGTCGCCACCCCCGTTGGGAAAACTGTTGTCGGGAGGAGAAAGCCATCGCAAAGACCCTATGCTTCCATCGCTGAGAGGAAGAGAGCAAAGGAGGATACCACTGGTGTTATATCCTGCCGCTGCCAAACTGCCCCCCCCTGCTGCCGCAAAGCCCGGTGGGAAGAGGAGAAACCATTGTGAGCCTCCTGCTACGCTCATGTCGCGAGAGAGAAGGTCGGAGAGAAAGAGGAGTCGCAACCTCAAGTGAACAATCACCTGGGTCAACTCTCGTTCAATAGGGGCAAAAGAAAAAAAAAGCAAAAAAAAGAAAATGGGGATACTGGGTCAAACCGGCCTCCCCACGTCGCCCACAGGCCAGGAGGTGCACCCACCTCCTGGATATAGTCACCCCCGAGCAAGGATTCCGGAATCGGAATCGGAATCGGAATCGGTTGGGACCGATTCCGATTCCGATTCCCAGAATCGGCCGGAATCGGCCGATTCCTGGGAAGGGAATCGATTCCGGAATCGGTCGGAATCGGTTTTTTTTTTGATTTTTTTTTCGTCAAAAAAATTCAAAAAATTCAGAAAAAATTCTAAAAAAATAGGAAATGAGTTAGAAAAAATCACCAATGCGCCAGTATCCCAAAACGTCATACGAATACTAATGAACACCGATTGAAGACTTGAAGACTTGAAAGTTAAGTACGTATTCCAATTCCATTTATTCGAATATCGAAAGTTGATACATCATCGAAAAAAAAAATTACATCGTATCAATCTACTACCCGATATCTAGGATAAAGATGTGGGTCGTCCTCCTCTCCTGCTGCTCGTGACGCTCCTCCCTCGTGCTCGGTCTTGAATCTTTGTCCGGGACCATATCCGTATGAAAATAATGCCGATGCCATGCCATCGAGGTCGTATGGATCGGTTGCGGGACGACGGGACGTAGCGAGGAGGATGGTGGAGCTGGTGGTGTAATCCCGCTGGTCATTGACACGGCCAAATGCGGATCTTTGTGGCTCCGTAATATAAGGCTAATTGCGGTGTCCGCTCGTCCAGGTGTAATACGGCTTTGGAAAGCCGTGAATCGGGTGACTCGAGCTCTGGCCGATGGTGCGTCGGCGGTATACACTCCTCGTCGTCATCACACGAGGAGTGAGAAGGAGCACAACGTCTTGTCATCTGAGGCACGACAGACGCGACCCTCCAACTTCCTTCTCTTTACCTCTTCGACCATCTACGAACTACCAGAAGTCCAGGAACCCAAAGTTTTTTCAACTTTCGCGAATCCTCCCATTCTCCGTGCGGTCACCTTTGTTTTCGTTCTCCCGGTGCGAATAGGCAGGTATGGCAACTTTGGGGCCCAGGTGAGCTGGAGGGCGGGTAAAAAGCTGCAGTGGGCCGCCCCATAGGCTGTTGGGGGCGAGAAGAAGGCCTGCTGAGTCGTGGTAGTAGATGGAGGTGGAGGTAGGAGCATCCTCCTCGGCTTGACACCATCCAACTCTCCCTTCGCCGGTACGCGGTCATCGGGATCAAACTCGGTGCGTGATCCTGGCTTCCCTCTCCTCGCTCCAGGAGGCAAGTGCGTATGCTCCTCACCGGAAAATACGGTCCGTGTCCACCTCCTCGGGTGGTGGTGTGGCGGAGGAATGCCTGTTCGTACGGGCCACACACGAACCGTGCGAATCGCTCCTCGGCCCGATCTTGCCGATCCGCGATGTTCTTTATGCGCAACCTCGTATTATAATGACGGAAGACCGGCTTTCTGAAGCCGGTACGAGGTCGGCCTGTTCCTCACTTTTGGTATGTATCGGGTTGAATGTACTCCGGTTCCTCTCGCGGTGGGAGGAGCGGTGCTGCAACTCGGGGCTCCGATGACGCGAAGTGGATTCCATCCACTCACAGTGTTCACCGAACCCGCCACTCGGTACGAAAAACACGAAGAGAAAAAGGAAAACGATTAGCATCATCAAGAATAACTTGTATGAAAAGAAAAGAAATTGCTCGTCAACTATTACTATACCGAGGTGACACTTTGTCAATGAATATTCAGTCGACGTACGAGTATACAACGACCCTCGTGCTTGTACTTCTGCGTACGAAACATTTAAATAAAAAAAAATTAGTTGCCTGGTAATGCTAGTCGAGGTATTTAATGAACTACTAACTTACTTATCTCGGCCTACATCTCTGTCCTATTTGAGAGATCGGCACGTATTGGATAAGCTAACGAAGTGTACCCCGCGTCACCTCGTTGTCGTTCACCACTTTGTCCTCCGTATTGGATGCGGGGGTTCGAAAAGTATCTGCAAGATTTTATTAGTTAACAACGTGCGTATAAGATAATTATACATCGAAATAATTTTAGAACCGAAGTTACCTGCGGCATGGACATCGTGGTGCAAGGTCTTGTCCCATCGGTCATCGATGATTTTCCACCACTTTTTGTAACCTACGGGATTTTTTTCTTTAATTTTCAGCTTTGCCCGGTCCGCTAGCATCATACGGTGTGCCCCATCTGGTCCTTGTCATCGGAGTCTACCAACCTCGAGACAACTACGGTGGCTCGATGATTGCGAATAGTAGGCAATCCTCTCCCAAAACCTCTTGTCGGTGATGCGCTTCTCGGACACGACGAAAATCTCAGCTTGCTCTTTTTTGTCGTACGGGGTTGTCCACCGTATAGTTGTAATACTCCTCGGACATGTGAACCTAACCAATGCATGTGTGTCGGTGTAAACTCTCCCGTATGATGAAGTTCGTGGCGAATCGTGTCGGGACCGGGCCGACAAGATCGTGCCCTCTGTGTGAGATCTCGTGATATGTAGGAGGCGGGGATGCGAATAAATAAAGGAAGCGATGGTGCGCTTTTACCGCTGACAAGTGTAGATACACCCTCCTCCTTGCCTATATCCTGCAAATGAGATCTATGGAATGTGCGCACGGGGCACCCGAGAGATGTGCTTCCTCTTCTCCGTCAACTTCCTCGACGCCTTATATGATGGTTCGTTGTCGGTGACAACTGAACCGCATTCTCCTCCCCCGTCTCCTCCACTCCATCCATCGTAGAGAAAAAATGAAGTCGGCATTTTTAATCTTCCCGAAGCATCTGTCTGCCGACTTCGAAGAATGTAGTCCCTCGAACGGTACACCGAAGTTTATCGTACTCCTCTTGGTGATACTGTCCACCCATTTCTGCACGTGATTGTGCAACCCCTCTCCTTCCGCACCAACCCGTCCGTCCACTCCCTCGACTCTTGGACCTCCTCGTCGGACGGCGCCGTATATGTGTGCTGCCGGGGCTTGCAAACCCGGAGGTCCGGCCTCACCCGCGGCATCCACCGTCGTACGGAAGTAGGGGCCGGTGGTAGGCACGTGTCTTCGGGATGCCTACATCGAGTTAAAAAAAATGGGATCGGGGTAAAATTAAGTGTTAGTAAATAAAACGAGGCATAATGTCAAATTTAATTTAAAAAGTGATACACTGCGTGTAAAAAACCATTTGACGATGTGGCGAACGGCTCTCTTTGCGGCCGTTCACCGCCTTCACCCCTTTCATTACTGCTTTTATCCCCGTCGCCCGACACTTTGTTTAAATAAAAACTCGTCACTCGGTGTAAATCGAGTCTTGGTAGGAAGTGGAACGGCGGTACGGCTCGTCTCTGAGGTCGGAGCTCTCGGTCCCGAGTAGGGCGGCCGATCTTGTCGACGAAAGGCGGGTCGACTGCGGACTGAACCCTCCTGCTCCCCTCCCTGTCCTCCTCCTCCTCGACGATGCGCGCTTGCTAGCGTGCACCTGGCACGTCCGAGCTCGGAGTCGGTGGACTCGTCCTCGCCTCTCGGCTCCCGAGGCTGGCTGCCTTCCACTTGCCTTTCCCTTTGGAGGTAGGCGAATCGCGGTCCCTCCTCCTCTCGAGTAGGCTCGTCTGCCCGGCTCCTCCCCTCTGCTCGATCCGAACGGCCCGTTGAGAGGCTCTACACTGTCGTGTATCCTCTCGTCTCCTCACTCTTCTCACTGGGCACCTTGTCGCATTTCTTTACATTCCCACCGTTCGACGATATGTTGTTTCGGTAGGAACACCCCCCGTTCATCTCCTTCCCGCACGCTTGCTGCACCCTCTTACGACTAGGTCTACCATTTGCCGTATTCCCGACCCAGCGTCGGAACGCGTCTTTGGTCTTTGCGCCACCTTGATCGGCCATTGCTTGTACGCGAAATTGTAAACAATGCCTTAAAAATGATTAGATAACATAAAAAATGAATTGAACGCTGTTCGGAAGCGGACAACCCCAGTAACACACCATTCGGTATGTTTAAAGGGTTACGTAGTTGCCGGGAAATCGTCGCAAATTAACGTACGGGATATCCGGAATTTTTCCCGTGCGAAATGAACTTAAACGGATAGTTTAAAACTTGGACGGACTTATTCGGTCGGAAATCGCAACGTTTAACGACGCTCGGACTCGTCGGAAACGCGTAAGAATGGACGTACGAAGTTTTCGGCGAAGAAATCTTACCAAGCGGTCGAAAGATCGAAGAAGACGTTGATTCAAGGCGGATCGGAGCTTGGATCGGCGGAATCGGCCTGAAGGAATCGCTTGGAATCGCTGGAATCGCCGGAATCGCCCGGGGAATCGGCTGAAATCGCCGGAATCGGTCTTGAATCGCTCCGGATCGACGGATCGGCGCACAGAATCGCTCGGATCGACGCACGGATCGCCGGATCGATGCGAATCGGCGAGAATCGCCGCGGAATCGCCGGAGACGAGCCCTGCCGCCGCGGGATCGAAGGAATCGACCGCGGCGGTCGATTCCGCCTTTAGGAGCCGGAATCGGTTCGATTCCCGGTCGAGAATCGAGCCGGGAATCGAGCCGGGGCCGGTTCAACCGGTCTTCGCATCGAATCGGTCGGATCGGCCAGATTCCGTAACAATCGGTCGGAATCGGATCGATTCCGACCGATTCCAGTCAATTCATACCGATTCCGTGGAATTATTCCCGGAATCGGTCCTTCCGCCAGGAATCGGATCGGAATCCACCGATCCGATTCCGGAATCGGTCGGAATCGGTCCGATTCCACCGATTCCGTAATCTATGCCCCCGAGTGGCCTTAACCCCATGGTTGGACCACTGGTCAATCAGGAGCCTAAAGAAGGGGAAAATAAAAGTAATTTCACCCCAAATCCGGTCAGCCCCCATTATTATGAAAATGGGCTCAGTGGGGGCCTGCCAAATGACCATTTTGTCCCTCCAAAAACTTTTATAAATACTCACCAAGTGCCATATGTACAGGGGTTGGAATTCTATTCTAAAGGTTGGAATTTTGTTCCAAAAGTGGAAATTTGAAGATCTCCTTAGTGGCATTCTACCCAGAGTTAGAAGCAACTTTCGATCTTCTCAAAGTGACTTTTGGCCATTCGAAGCAAGGAGGTAGGGCTTTGCCCGACAATGAAGTTCAACCAATTTTGATATCACCTATCTTCAAAAGGGAGACCGAGTAGTTCGCATTTAAAATGTAAACTTAAGCCACTTCGGAAATCAGAAAGAGAAAACTTAGTTCCGTAAAATCAAAATGTCGATAAAACCGAACAGGACCAAGTAATCTGCATTTAAAATGCGAACTTAAGCTACTTCGAAAATCAGAAAGAAAACCCAGTTCAATAAAGTCGAAATGTCGACAACATCGAACGAGATCCAAAATTACTGCATATTAAATGCGAAGAAGTTATTTTTGGAAAGATGAAGAAAACGCAACTTGGTCTGATTGGAATGCCATCAAATTGTCGAATTGAACATGCATGATAAATATGTATAAAAGTTCAGACTTTGACATTTATTGAGGAGCAAGACTTACATGTCTTCTTATTTATTGTACTTCTATGTACTTAGATCAGCATGAAATGAAATTCAAGTTTGATTGACTCGATGTGCCATTTCAAAATGACATCGAACCCCATAGACTTCGAAAGACGAATAAAATTAAATAAGTCACTTAAATAATTTAAAATTTAATCAAATAAACAAATTTGGTTAAATCAAATCAAATAATGACTTATTCATTAACAAAAATGCCATGATAATCAAATTAATTCGATATCATTAAATCATGTATATAAAATAACCACAAATGTTTACAAAATATGTAAAGTTTGAATTCAACTTAACGAAAAATAATGTTACTTCAATAAATAAGTATGCATACTAAAATCCAAATCAAATAAATGACTCAAACATTAATAAAATGTTAACATAATCCAACCAAAATTATGCCATTAAATAATACATAAAAAATATCTACCAAAGACTACAAAAACATGTTATGTTGGATTAAAGTCAACCATAAAATTTAAGTGACTAATCTTATTAATAACAAATCTTAATAGTAAAATTCACTTAAACCATGATAAAATGTTAACAAACAAACAAAAAATTGGAAATCAATTCCAATAAATGAATATAAAATAAATCAACCCGAATTAGCTAAGTCAAGTAATGACAAAAGACACAAATCAAATCAAATATCAAACAAAAAATACACGAACTCAAACAAAAAATTTGAATTTAATTTAACCAAATCTTATTTCATAAGGCCATAGGGATATGTCTTCTAGTTATGTGTTTATGTGGATGAATGACTTCCGTTTGATATGTTGCTGTGACAATTAATCAAGGGTGTTCGAGTATATAATTAACATCAAAATATCGCAAGTTCGATGGAAAAAGATCAAAATTTATTTTCAAATAACTCAGAAAATCTCAAATATAAAAATGAAGTTCAGATCATCAAAGTGGTGAGTAATACCTATATCGACACTTTAGCAAATATGTGAAACTAATGGTGTTGCTATAAAATAATACCATATGGAATTAGCCAGTACTTCTATGGATACCACATATTTTCATAGTAGTTAATATTAGCCCAAAAAAGAATTTAAAAAAGAAATTCAAAGAAAATGGAGGTTTCAACAGAAACTAAGACCGGAATACAAGGAGGGTGAGCATAGTCCTTAAGGGGCACATCAAAGAATTTGGGATCGTAAGTTGTATCTAGACTTCAACTTGACCAATTTTAAGAAAAGATGTGATAGAGAGATCGTTTTGAATCTTGAGAGATATTTAATGGAAAATGAGAGAACAATACTTAGAAAAATCTTTCAGATGGATGCAATAATAGAGTTTTTAATACATCGAGTATACTTAATAGAGTCATCTAACAAAATAATAATTTAAAATAAAATGAGAGGGAACATGTGTTGAAAACCTAAGGACCGGAGATATTTATATAGATAGTGCAATTTCGTTAATCTCACTTTTTAGAGGTGTGAAGAAATTCTCAGGAGATCTTAAGACATTCTTGAAAGATCCCAATCTATGCATTCTTCTATTGTAATATATGACAAACTAAAATGTTTAGATAAAAATTGACATGCAAATACTTCAAGATATCTTTGCACCATACCAAAAAGACTGATACTAATAAAAGGATTCGGATCCAAAACAATCAACATCCATGATAATAAAAAAAGAACTTTAATTTCTACAAATTAAAAAATGTGAAAGAATGTATATTTGGTGTCTGAAAAAGTGACCTGCTATTGTTAGCATTAGACTATTGCTCTTGCTTGTGCCTTCGTAATTTTATGCAAAGTGGAAATGGTAAAACAGAGTTAAATTAAAAGAGAATATGTTGAAACAATAGATAGAGTAAAGGAACAAAGAATTATAGAACATAATATGAAAAATATCAACAAATAACAAGACCCTTGGTCCTAAACTTAAAGTAAAAGATGCAAATGTGGGAATATCATGTCTGCATGCAATGTTGATGTATACTGGTTGGTGTCCATTTATTTTGGATATTAATGCATAAACCTATTTTTATAGTTTAGAAATGGACTGTGGTCAGATTATATGAACATAGTTGTTCTTGTAAAGATTATGAAAGAAATCTTGAACTTTCAACTGTTACAGAGTGGGTTTATATAATTCTAAATAAATGTATTTCATTTTTATTTTCTCAATTTTAAAATTTTATATTAACATATAAAAATGTTGAATTAAAAAAAAGATATTGATAAGATTTTTTACGGAGTGCTCTTTTATTTTAATTAAAAGAAGAATAGAAAAATAGAACCAAACCCAATAAATCTCAAACACAAGGAAAAAAGGGTTAGCAGTTGATAAAATAAAATACTCAACTCAACACAACCAAAGCTTTCATCCAAGGTTAATCGGGGCCAGCTGTATGGATTCTCTTTCTCCATCCACGTCGATTTTAAACTACTCTCCTCCGTGTTAACTTAGGTCTACTACTTCCTTTTTTGTTTTAATTATTTTCATAGTTTCTATTTTTCTAATTGGAGTTTCCTTAGGTCTATGTTTAGTAAAATAATATAGAGAAAGAAAAGTAGCTAGCTGAGGATGGTTGATCCTTTACCAACAGCATGACAAAACAATTACCATGCTAGATAAGGGGCTGACTATCCAGGAGGTAAAAGAACAAAAGAAGGGCTAATGTTTAAACAGATCTTAAGAATTGAAACCTAAAAGAGGCAACTGTTTTTACAACATAACTGAAAACGTAATACATATCAAATATGCAGGTCGGTACATACAACTCTAAAACTAGCTTAACATAACAGGAATAAGCTTACCGCTTCAATTTGTTCAAGAGCTTTGGCTGCTTCTTTCTTCTCTTTCTCCTTTGCAGCGCTTTCTTTCCGCATAGAAGCCAGCCTTTCAGAAACATTATCCTTGTGACGCTTGCCAAGCTCATGAGTTCTTATGCTAAGTGGATTATTTGCAATGTAGATTTTGCAAAAGTCGCACCATTTCTTCCCCTGGCTGACCCAATACTGGGAGCATAAAGAGAATGACGAGCTCAAATGCGGAAAATATCAATTAGTTTGCATCATATAGAGAAATACATGTGTTTGAAACAGCTAAAGCTGCAGTTCAAGAATTACAACAGAGATAAGAAAATATTCGCACTAGAAAGTAAAGAATATTTACTTAAAAAACTAACCACCATACATATTGTTGGCGTACATTTTTTCAAAAAAAAGAGAAAAGAGGAGAACAGATGGGCTGGCTTAGAAGCTGGGCCAACAGCCCATAAGAACAACCACAATTGGGCCCAATTGGGCACCCCAGCAGGAGCCCTATTTACCTGGCCCATAATTGATATATTTCGGCCAAATTCAGGCCTTGTGCGCAGCCCCTAGAAGGGCTTGGGCCGCAGCCTCCTGCTGGCCCAGAAACCAGGCCCAAGTTGGGCCAGGCCCACTTCAATTCCAATGAGAACAGGCCCAGCCGCACCCACCTGCCACCTCAGCATTAAAATGTGCGCACCCACCTGCCACCTCAGCAGGGCTGACCGCCCAAGTCACCTGCCTAGCCACCTCATCCTTGACCCATTTATGAGGTGAAGAAGCCAATGTGGCCAGCCTACGTGGGAGACACCAATGGTCAGTCCAATATTGAAGACTGGTGGGAATTCAAGGAGTTGGGGAAGGCCAAAAGCCATCCACGTACAGCACAGCCTGGCTCTTCACCTCCCCCTCCAGCCTCTATAAAAAGAGGGGGGCGCACCAGCCAGAAGAGGGGGCAGCTTCAGACGCCGGGAGGCTGCCAAATTGCACCTGCACCTGCTGCACCTACTGCCCTTTGCGCACCTGCTGCAGAAACCTGTCTGCGCCCAGGAGAAGAGGAGGAGAAGAGGAG
The DNA here is from genome assembly GCA_036172225.1 of Cryptocoryne crispatula var. balansae. Taxonomy (NCBI): domain Eukaryota; kingdom Viridiplantae; phylum Streptophyta; class Magnoliopsida; order Alismatales; family Araceae; genus Cryptocoryne; species Cryptocoryne crispatula. Next base: position 22,288,048 of record CM069925.1, read on the forward strand.
AAGAAGGAGACAAGGCAAGAAGGTATGATGGATATGTCCCTGTAGCCCTCTAAGGGCCCTCCTTCTATCTGTCCTACGTGCTATCTCCCTTTCTCTCTCCCTCTCCCTATTCATCCTCATAAAATGCTCTACTTCGGTCCCTTCAAACCTCCTTGAGCTGGACTCCATCATCCCTTGAGCCGAGCCCAGTCCAAGCCTACATTCTGGACCCTCTGCAGGCCCCCTCCAGGCCCTCACTGGACCACCTGCAGGTCTCCACGTCTGACCCCAATCCGGTCCCAAATCAGGCCCCCAAAAGTGCCCATGTGCAGGTCTGCTTCGGCCCAACCAGAGCCCCATCAATCAGGCCTCAGCCGGTCTCCAAACCAGACCCCGTCCAGCCCAAACCAGGACCCCAAAATCAGCTCCAAACCAGGCCCTCGCCAGGCCCATTCCGGCCCAACCAAAGCCCCATCAATCAGGCCCCAGCCGGTCTCCAAACCAGACCCCAAACAGGTCCATATACAGCCCATATCAGGCCCCAGCCGGTCTCCAAACCAGGCCCCAAATAGGTCCATATACAGCCCATATCAGGCCCCCAGCCGGTCACCAAACCAGACCCCAAAACCGGTCCCAAATCTGATCTCCAAAATAGCCCTTCGTGCAGGCCCATTCCGGCCCACCTAAACCCAAACCAAAACAGCCCCATTGTGGCCTACTGAGAGGACAGCAGTCCAGGAAGCTCCAAACAGGAGGATAGCAGCCAGAAGATGGGCCGACTTGAAGGTGACGGCCCGGCACCCCTTGGAAACCGTCCGACGGGCCAAGGGCATAGCCGGGTGGCCTTCCAAGTCGGTCCAGCCAAGCAGTTCCAGCAGTGCAGCAGCTTCCCAACAGGCCCTTCCGGCCCAAAACAGTCCAAGACAGGCCCGGCGGGCCTATGAAGATTGAAGGCCGGCTCGGAACGCCGATGAAATTGAACCGGCCTCCATGGCCTTTGTTCCAAAAAATGAATGAACAAATAAAAATTCAGAATGCGAAAGCAATATTAAACTAAGGAGATCCACCCCTAGCGGGGACTCCAACCTTGGACGACTCCCCCCGGGTCCGCCCCGGAATGTCGATCCGGACGGTGGCGTGGGCATGTTCCCGTAGCCAGCGGTTCCTTCCCCCAATATGGCTAAGCTAAGGCTGGCTATTTTGGATGGGTAAATTTTCACTAAGTTGGAAAAATAGCCGGCATGCCGTCGTAATGCCAAATTTTTCCAAAGTAGTGGAGATAAACCTATATTGGGGGAAGGACCAATCACATTGCACACCGATGTACTTCACCCCATCCTTCAATGAAATGAAACTTTGATGTTCATATCGATGCATGAAGCCGGGCATTCAAAGTGACCCGACGGGTCGGAGGCGATGCAAACCGCCAAGCTAAATTAAAACCATCAATCTGAAAATTCAAGCAGAAAATCAAAAAACAGAAAATCAAATCTAACAATTCAAACAAAAACAGAATTAAATCAAATCTGAAAGTCAAAAATGAAAAATCTGAACTAAACAAAATCTGAAATTCAACTCATTCCGGTTCAACAAACAAACCGATCTTCAACAAGATTGAACCGGTTTTTGAAGCAAATCAAACCGAAATCAGATTTCAAACCAAAAAATCTGTCAACCACCAGAAAAATCAGATTTTTACCAAACCGAATCCAAAACAGAAAAATTCAGATTCCAATTAAATCTGCAACCAAAAAAGCAGATTTGAACAATCCTTCAAAACAGATTCTAACCGACTTCAAAAAATCTGATTTTAGCAATCTGAAAATCCACTCAAAAATCCACTAAACTTCTCCCCAAAAGGAATCAAATAAACAACATTCCAAACACCCAAAATGGATCAAAACCAACTCAAACCCAAAAAAATCCAGAAATCTGAAAAAATCCAGAATCTGAAAATTCAACAAACCAATCAAACAACAAATACCAAAATTGCTTAAAACACTTCAAACTCATCAAAAATCAAAACCAAAACAGATTCAAACCAAAACAACTTGAATCAACCAAATTCAATCCAAAACAAATAAAAAACCAAACAACAAATCAATCAAACAAATTGATTCAAATTCCAAAACTCAAAACCGACTTTCAAGTCGACCCAAAAATCAACCAACAAACAAATAAAACAAACCCGAACAAATCGGTTTGCATCTGATCGGACCCAAAAGGCCGCTGCCCTTTTGAGTTCTTTACTTTATTTTGTGGATGTGCATGTCTCCAAACACAGGTTGCCGCGACGGTTAATCAAAGGCGTTTGAGCCGTTGCTCGATGTAAGTTAACGCCGGATACTCGCACCATCCGGCGGAGAAGGGTCAAAAAATGAAATTTTCAAAGAACCCGAACCTCGGTTCTAATATTTTTAAAACTATCACCGGACTACCTAGTATTTTTAGGATATCACATATTTTCCTAGAAAAGTCCGGAGATGTCTCTCTTTCTAAAGAACAAACGCAGAAAAAAGAGGTTCACACACATATCTTGCTAACAAAGTGACAACACATGTAACAATATCAAAGCAGAAGAAATCATGGTCAATCACAAAGATACATCAATGCTTACTTGACAGCAAAAAACAACTTTCATCCAGATGGATGTTATATTACTCAAAGACCACAATTTCAAACAAATGGAAAACTGACATGTCAACTACTTTAAAACGTTTTTAATGACTCAGGCACAACGAGTGATCCCTTAATGGTGTCTCCGGACCAAGGAAGGCCAGATCAGTATCAGGGTTTGAATTGATCAGCCAATTCAGTCCAATTTAATGGAAGAAACCCAATCCAAAAATTGGCGAGATCGACTCTTACAAAGACACACACACAGACAGACAGAAAGAGAGAGAACGTAAAAAAATACAAATGATGGAACTGAGTTGATTTTGGTCAAATTTCAACACCGCCACCCCTGATGCCAAGCCATCTTCCCTACTGTTCAGCAGAGAAAAACATTGTATACAACAGGTTAAGATGCTGGATCTAAGATTATTCAATGGATTAACCGATCCGGATTGGCCGACTCCACTAACCATGATCCAGACTACATGCTCATTAATCATCATTTTTAAGTTATTGAATGACCATAAATTAAATCACACCTGGAGAAATGCCATGATGTGCTATTATTATGCCTTGCTTCAAGGCTGGAAACCTGCCTTTCAAACAGATGGCATGCTCTGATAGCCATGCTTTCACCAGATGTAGGCAAATTTGAAAAGATCATAAATGCAATAAAGTATCGCCATCTAGCTTAAAAATAAACACAAGATTAAAATAACTTCATATAATTAACTATGTTCATGCCCAAAGGGCATATTTTGGAAAGTATAATAAGCAACAAAAGAAAAGACAGCAAAGAAGGCGGTTCAACAAGATAAGTACCAGCACTAAATCCAAAAAGGTAAGCACATCCTTCTGTGAATAACTTATCCTTGGTTTATCACATTATTTGAAAGCATTACAACTAACTTTACATGAACAAGTAAAACATAGAATTTACATCAATCAGGTTTATAAGCAGACCGCATGGTGAACATCACCCAGGAGTTTTAAATGCATCTCATGCACCATCAAGCGGTGTATCAGATGGTGTTTCAAGAGTTTTGCTCCATTGACTCTGGAGCCTCACTGGGAGCAGAAGTGATGATTGGAGTTTCCAGTGGGGAGCATGTTTCAGTGGTAGGTAGCAAGGTTGGTGAGGTGTATAGGAAGAAGCACACATGCTCTCTAGGTAGGATCGTCCCAATGGGTGGCTCTGATGACAGTTCTCAATGGGCTCCACTCTGTGTGCTGGCAAAAAATTTACATGGGACTCATCAGAGAGAGCCTCGAGCAGTCAGGACAAGACCCCGGATCCACCCTATGGTGAAGGGTATCCTCACTGCTCGGGATCTTCATGGCATCCAGGAATCATACAACACAGTGGTCTCAAATGGTGTAGCCGGCGTAAGTCTTGGATGTGCAGTCATTGTTATGGCAAGGACCATAGGACGGCTTCTTGTAGGAATGGTTTTAGATGCCATAGATGCTAGAGAGTTAGGCACTGGGAGCAAGGTTGCCCGGTGAAGGAATTGAAGGGGTTGTGGAGCAGTAACAACCCCCCACAGTCGATGATGCCAAGCCGGGTTCAGGGGGATGTTCCTTTCTATGTTCCAATGTTGACTGGTAAGAGGGAGAAAAGAAATAGCTAAGTGAATGTACAGTTGTTTCTATTCTATGGGAGGCGAAGCATGAAGAGAAATGGGCATTGTTGGATTTCTTCCTCCTCCGGAGGCCGAGCTCACACTCATGGTGGGTGAGAGAGTTTGTTCAGGCATTTTCATTGTGAGGAAAAATCTAAATAAAGGTTGGCTCAATGAAGCTAATGGCAGCAGTTTCTTCGCCAAAAACTCAGGTGAGGATGATTGTGAAATTCGTATTCGGCTTTGACACTGTACCAACATATGAGGTGACAAGGGTCCCCGTCAAGTGAAGATAAAGGAGCAAGGTCTTCCGGCTTTCGCTTGGTCAGGATCCTATCTATCAAGAATTATGCTCCCTTTTAGATGGCTAACTTTCATTGTAAGTTATGGCAACCTGAAGACAAAGAATTGGAGGTGGTTTTCGAAAGCAACTTTTCTTTCAACTGAAGCATGTAAAAATTCATCTAGAAGATAAAAAATTGAGTTACTTTGGCCCCTGTTCTGAAAGTGCAGGCAGTCGGCAAGTCTTTATGGGAGACGGCAAAGCTGATTAGTCATGGAGATATTCAAAATTTGAATTCCCTGATTTGTAGTAAGGTTGATTGGTCTCTTACAGAGTTGGCTGGTTTTTGTAAAGAAGAATGGCAAGTCAGTGAGTGGGTTACAGCAATAAAGGCTGTTTTTAGAAGCGTGCTGTCCGACAACATTGTCAGGCAAAAAAGTTTAAGGCTAGGATGGATTTTCAGGTCCACCAGATCAGTTAAAAAGGCCCACCAACATTTGAATCTGATTAACTTGCGCAACGGGTTGTCAGTTCATGGTTCAGTCCCAACAGCCACTGAGTCTGGGTTTTCGAAGTAAACAGATAATCGTGAACTTGTGATCAAATCAACAATTTCGAGTGAGCTGGTCGGATTTTCTTGTAACCTGGTCAGTCCTGTGCTTGCCCATTCGGACATCATGAAAGACACTCCGCAAGTTGTTCTTCCTCCTATTGACAGGATGTTGAGGTCATCTTCATCTGGCTCGGAAGAGCCCAACAGGCAGTCCTATCCAAGGGTCAAGATGCCTCAAGCTTTGGCAGTGATCCACGAAGAAGAGGAGGAACTATCTCCAAAGGATGATGAAGGGCAGTGTGAAAAGTGGGACCTGGCTTTTCTTCTGAGTGAAGACGATATCACAAATGTCATTAGCTGGGCTGAGGAAGCAGAGAAGTCTTGGGCCATAACTGATGATGACTTAAGAAGCATAGGGTAGCTTATTGGCCTTAAGCTTTATGAACCATGAGCAGGAGATAAGGGGCTTATTTTCCAATATCCGGAAAGAGATTAAAAAAGTGGGGAACTTTAAGACTTCCAAAAAACACAACCAACAGAAGATTGGATCCAGAGAAATGAATTTTATTTCAAGCAATGAGGTCTTGCTGGATGGCAGGAGGTGCAAAAAACATAGTAAGAGCATTGTGATATATACATAATGGCAATCATAAAATGAAATTGAAAAGGGATTGTAGGAACACAGTAAAGAAATTAAAAAACATGGTGGCAGCTCGCAAACCAAATGTGTCTTTTGCAAGAAACTGGGACAGATTTTGGTAACATTAAGAATATGGAAGTGTTGAAGAACAGGAAGTTGTCTTCATTTTCCTATGTGCCTTCCATAGGGTAAAATCACGATATGGCTATGTTACAGGATAATAAGTGTTTTACTGTAGAGGACGTTTGTAAAGAGAGACATTTTCAGGTCCTTAAATTTGTCTATAGTTCTGATAATGTTTGGTTCTTATGCAATGTCTATGGATCAATCAAAGACAACGAAAAGCTTAATTGTTTCTATGACTTAAAGAAGGTGATTTGCAAATACAGCAGTTCAGCGAGGTGTGTTGGCAGCCATTTTAATGCAATTTTGAAGCCGAGAGAAAGGTCTGGTATGGGGAACTAGGCTCGAGAAATGTCTATCTTTAATAATTGAGTAATCAACTGCGATTTGAAAGAGATTCCCAACTCTAGCCTCAACTTGGTCGAACTCATAGTTGTCAAGACAAGGGCACTCAACAAGTTAAAAGGTGTCAACTCCGCTTAGACAACAAGGCATCGCCTAGATATCAAGACGGTACATATATGTGTATTTACATACATCCACAAAATTATATATAATTAGACGTTAATAATATATATTTATGAATACATACAAACATATATATAAATATAATTATATTTGTATATTATAATTTAATATGTGTATTTATGTGTGTATATATGTAAATATAAATTTATTTTTGTAATTATATATGTATTTTTATAAATTTTATAAGAAACAATATATCTCAGGCGAAAGAGAAAGGATGGTTAAGAAAAACTTTATGTATTTTAATTGTACGACGTATACTTATAATCATAAATCTTAACTATATATGATAGTGTTGACACCCGTATTTTCAATCAATAAAGGATCAACAAGTTCAGGGATTTCCGAAGGCCTAAAGTCCGCCGGTTGCGTACTTATGCTGAAGACAGTCAATTTGATGTCTCTGGCTACGTGCCTCTCTAGAAGATCAGATGCTGCTTGGAGATGCGCACGATCAGCTCAGCCTAGACAGGGGTCAGGTATACTGCAGGTCCGGCGGCCTATTGAAAGGGGCTTGAACAAACCGCGTAGATATGGAGAATGTTAGAAAAAGAAGGGTCTGGGAGATAAAAATAGATTATTCCGGCGGGAGATGAATTCTGAGTAACAATAACAAGTCAGTCAAAAAAAAAGAGAGATTTACGGTGGTGGAACCAACGTCCCGCGCTGGCTCGGACTCACCCGAGGGGAAGAAGTCCTGCGGACAGGAGGGACTGCCTAAACAAGTCTAGCAGGGTCGTCTCATATGTCCCAAGTTATTCTGAGTCCTTCACGGACCAAGACACCATCTTACGGAAGGTATTCAATCGCAAGGAGTCCGACGTGGTTGGGGGATCAAGCTCCCGCGATTTGAGCCTTCCGAGTCCAATTCGGATTGAAACTCATGCTCGGCAGATCTCCTAACGGAGGACAGGGGGGAGCGCAATCTTCCAACGCGGTAAGAGTTGGAGAAGGAAGCGAAAGCAAATCCCGCGCACGGTGTATCCCCTCCAAGTCCTTCACGGACTAGGATACCCTCGTGCGGCAAGTCTCCTAAGGGAAGAAGGAAGGTCCAGTGCCTATAAAACCCCTCGGAGGCCGTCGTCGGGGGAGGGGGGGAGAGAGAGAAAAAGCAGAAGAAGAGAGGGAAACAGAGAAAAGAAGCCGCCGTGAGATCGTGATCGGAGAGAAGAGAGGAGATAGGAAGAAAGAGAGAGACCGCAACAGCTGGAGGAGGAAGGATGAAGGCCTACCTCTGCCGAACCTGCCGGCAGCCTCTTCCCCTTCTTCTTGCGCAGCCGACGAGGGTTCCAGCTCCACCGGACGCCGCCGTCGAGCCCCTGTCTCCCTCCCGGTGCAGACGTAAGGCCCTTAGCCTCCTTCCGGACACGCCGCCGTCGCAATCTCCTCCCAAGGCCGCCGCGATCGTTGTCGGGAGGGCCGGTGCTGCCCACTGTCGCCGTCGCCGTCGGGTGAAGGAGAAGGAGGGGGCGAGAGTCTTTTTTTTTTCAGGACTTATGTCCACCTGGCATACATGAACAGGGGAGGAGGGGGCGTTGAGTCCGCCGCGGACTCAATTTTGACCCCGGGTCAAAATTGCTGTGGGGGCCCGCGGGAGAGAAGTCCCACGTGAGAGGCTTGTCCGCTGAAGCCCTGTTGACCGGCCGGTCAAACAGATGGTGGGGCCCACCTTCAAAGTTGTTAAAAAAAAAAAAAGAAGAAGAAGAGGAGGACCGCGAAGGCCCATTTGCCCCACATGAACAGTACCATGGCTTCAAAAATTAATTTTTTAAATCAATTTAATTTAAACAAACCGAGGCAAACATAAGGCCGATTCTAAACCCACCTCATGGCTTCGGCATAATCTAAAAGAAAACAATTGGAAAACCAGGAGGCCGGTTCTAAACCCACCTCCTGACCCATGATTAATTCCAAAAATAATAATAAAATAAACAATCAATTAAATAAAAATCCATTTAATTCAAACAAACCGAGGCAAGCATAAGGCCGGTTCTAAACCCACCTCATGGCTTCGGCTCAACTTAAAAGAATTCAAAAAAAACAAAGGGAAACCAGGAGGCCGGTTCTAAACCCACCTCCTGACCCTCTTCCTAAGGTGGACATCCAAAGGTCATTAACAGACCCCAATGTCTCACCGGTTTGGCAAACAGCTCATCAACTCATGAAGGAGTCGAAGGAATCGACATGAGCTAATTTTCCACAAGTCTATCAAAGACCGGGGCATGCTCAAATTCAAGACATTGAACAAATTCCGGGATGCCTATTAAAGGCTGGACATGTTCAAGACAAATTCAAATTGATCTCAAGATCAACAGATAGCAAGTTGATAGAATGGATGTCATGATGCTGTATTATGTTCAGTGCAAATTCAATGAAAAAAGGAGTGCAATGACCTCATGAAATGGTCGGAATGCAAACATAAGAAATGGGAAAAATCTGAAATCCATCGTTCTGAACATCACAAACTGAAAACAGACTTGAAACTGAAATCTAAAGCTGAATTCTCTGAAATCTGGAATCACCTCTGAAATTCAGAGATTAAAAGTCTGAAATTGGAACTCTGAAAAATTGAGGAGTCTGAAATCTGAATTGGTGCAGAAGCCCGTTTAAGAAATCTACAATCTGAAATCATTTAAAATGCAGAGTCTGTAGAGGATCCGAATTGAAGAGTCTGCAGTCTGGGAATTGGTCTGAAATTTAGGACATACAGCAAAACTGAAATCAAAAGAAATAAAAATCTGAATTTTGCAGGGGGGCGAGGGCTGTTAACAGGTTTCTGCACAAGGTAAAAAAAAAAAAAAACCGAAATCTGACATTTGAATAAAAAAATCTGAAGTCTGAATTCAATCCACTTAAAAAATTGTAATTTGAACTTAATCCACATAAAAAATCTGACATTTGAGAATTGAGGTGCAGAATCCACGAAAATCTGAAGTCTGGACCTGAAAATTCTGGAGCACATAGAATCTGTACAGAATCTGAATTCTGAACCTGAATTGAGATCCGAAGTTTGAAACAGAATATGAATTCAGAATCTGAACTTCACATTTAGAGATGAAGATCTAAAAATCTGAAATTGAATTAAAGGGAGCAGAAGCCACAGGCTCTGGAGTCTGAAATTTGGAGAGGTCGAACTCTGAATTTTGCAAGGAAATTGAGGCCGGTAAGATTTGAAGGTCTGAGGTATAATGAATCTGAATTTGTGCAGAATTTGTAGAAAACTTGAATTTGCAGAAAATCCAAACTAGAATTTTTGTAATCTGAATTCTGAACTTGTAAGATCCGGAAACTGTGAAAATTCTGCTATCAATCCTATCAACTTATCAAATGAAGTGTGAATTTGATCCAACACATCATAATCACCCTGTTAAAAAAAAACTCAAAGGCAGAAATTTCACGCAACCATGAACCTGGAAATAAAAAACTCAAGAGAACAAAAGAGAGGAAACATTCAATAAATTCAATCAGTAGGCATCAAGCCTCAATCCCAATTTTAACCAAACCGGGCTTAATTCAAATGAATCTTAAGCCAACCTGCAGTAAACCCCAAACAGAAATCAAATCAAACTAAAAACAACAAGTAAATTGAACTCAATCAAACCAATCAAATTCAACTAAATCAAATCTGGAAATGTAAAAAAAAAAAATCTAAAATCTGTAAAATCCAAAGTCAGTTCACTTCAAAAATCTGAATTTCAGAAGTCTGCAAGAAATCTGGAACCCCAACTCTAAGAATCCGAAATCAGAATCAAAACTGAAAATTGTGAAATCCCAACCGGTTTAAACTAAAACAGACCCCATTCAACTTCAAAATGAACATCAAATAACCCAAGTTCAATTAAATTTCAAGTTCCAAACAACTCATATTCTAACCAGGATCTAAAAACAATCCAACTCATAAGTAAAACTTTTAACCAAATTCTAACCAAACAAGTTAAGATTAAAAACAAACAAACTGAATTAATAAACAATCTGAACCCAGCCCTCCGTTAAATTCATGAAAGTAAAATTTCTGAATTTAACAGAAGTCTCATTTAACCCATCCGATAAGGCCAATTCAATCCAAATTAACCCAATTCAAATTGAATCCCTCACATCAAACAAAATTCAACTGAATTCCAACAAATCCAAATAAACTAAATTCAATTCCCCAAAATCCAATCAACTTGAATCAACTCCCAAATAAAATGCAACTCAACTTAATGAAATCCAAATGAAACAAACAAGCCAAATTCAAGTAAATTCCGAACAAACTCATCAACAAACTAAATTCAATTAAAACAAATCAAATTTCAACCCCAAACTAAAAGCAATTCAACCCATTAAATTCAACTCAAACTAAATTCAACTCAAATTAAATCAAACCAACAAATTTAATTCAACCAATTCAATTCAAATCAAATTCAAACTAAAAAATTGAGTGCTTGCATTCCATCAATCTTATGAGATTGTTTGCTCCTATGTCCATGTGTGTGAATGTTTATTGGATGCATGTTTTCTATTTTCATGGATTGCTATGACGTTTAATCAAGGGTATTCGAGTTATCTCGATGTAATTAACGTCGGATCTTCGCACCATCCGACGGGGAGAGGTCAAAATAAATTTTCAAAGAACCTAACAACCTCAACATATAATTTTGACCCTAGTTAGTACTTTTATGGAACCATCTATTTTCTTACAAAGTCAATGCTAAGGTCTAACCTAATTCAAATTCAAAAGGAAAATGAATTTCCAAAACAAAAGGATAAATCTTTTGAGATTTTTGAGGTTACATCAATTGGCACGCCCGGTGGGACCTCTCCTTCCCTTCATCTCTCCGTCATAGCAATCTAAGGAAATATGCATCCTTTAAAATGAAACTAAACTCTCTACATCTAACAAGTTTGTCTCGTCCATTTCAGGTGAGAAAAGCCAAGATGTCTGGGAAAGGAGTTTTCTGGACTGAAGAGTACGTTGACGCACGTACCAACGGGATACTGGCGTTTCCCCCATGTCCAGTGATGTTCGGGACGTGCCCGGAGGTGTTCCTACCACCACACTGCCTCGGTGTGGAGCTTGTCACCCCCATCGTGGATTCGGCCGACATCAACCCCATCGGCCAGATTATACTGGCTATTCAAATAGAAGATGCTGAAAAGGACAAAGAAGAGGAACCGGTGCCAGCCTTGGCATCGCTTTCCGCCAATCAAATCACAATCACTGAGGAGGCTCCCGAACCACCCAAGCCACAAAGGTTCCGGGTCGGGAGGACTCCTACTCCACGCTCCTCGCGGCGCTCATTCATAATGGGCTCCATGAGAATTTACTGGAAGGGGCGCTCTGCCGTCCCGATATATACTCAAGCTGAGCTGAGGCGCATAAGGCCTAGGCTCGCCATATTGCCACTAGCCAACCGCTTCGCCACACTGGCAGAAGCAGAGGAGAAAGATAAGGCCGCTTCCCAGCTTTCTGATAAACTCGTTGCATCTGCACGGGGGAAGAAGAAATCTTCCGCCCGCCAACTCAGATTTGGCCAATCAATGGTCCAGACTACTCACCAGAAGAGGGGGCAGCCCTCTTGTCTTAGAACTGAGGGAATTAGCCGGTCACCGGCTAACTATACTACTCGGGTGAGGGACCCGCCAACAACTCCTCGTTTTGGTTGGGCTAACCGAAGAATGGTGCCGCCCCCATACACTACCTTCAAGGTGAGGGGGCAACCCTCAACTCAACGTTTCCGGAAGGACAACCGATCAACGGTCTCGTCCACCAAAAGGATTCAACGGGCTGGGAATCAATCCTACGCTCGCAAGAAGCAAGAAGACACTCAGTTACCGGTCCAATTCGGTGACGTACCCTGGTTTTGGAATCAATCTAATGACCATGACAAGGCTCGGGGGCAGAAGCAATCTGCGGCCCGATATCCGCCAAGGGTTGATCGGTGCACCGGTCAACCCTCACATGCTACTCATCCGACTGGGGGCAAGCCTCCAGGACGTTCCAGCATGATTCGGACGAAGGATCAACCAGATGTCCGTCATACCAACAGAGGGCAGGGGAATAAATCCTCTACCCAAAAAGTCAAGCAAATATGGGTGCCTAAGGCGAAAGTTCCCACCTCGGGGCCTTTGCCTAAAGTCATCCATCCCCACCATGCAGCCGGACGCTCTTCCAGCTCCCGGCCCGTTAAAACCTCACAACCAAAGGCCGCTCCACCTCGGCCGGTGGTTCAGTTTGCGCCACCATTCAGACGCTGTTATGCGTCATATTATCTTGATGGTCAATTCACGGTCCCCCGGACCCTACCGGAAAGGGAGTCGGTCTCTACCCGACTCACGCCTCCAAGTAAAGCCCCAAAAAGACATGTGATACAGGGGGCAGGGGGCAGAATGAGAATCTTCTCCTGCTTTGCCACATCAAGCACAAGCCGGCGTGAAGATGGTGCCGAGGCTCCACAAATTGCAGTTCGGATTGGGGCAACCAATACCCGCAGTCAGACTGCTCTCCAAGCCGAAAATGCTCCGCGACAATCCTTGGCAAATGATCCTCCACAACAGGGACAAGTAGAGGGAGGGGCGCACCAGGAAGACCAAGAAGTTGAAGCTGCACCCCCAAACCTCGACCTAGCCGAGTTATGGAGGGAGAATCAGCAATTAAAGATGCTACTAAGGAGCTTTGGGTTGTTACAATCCCAGCCGGCACAAAATTCTGGAGTAGCAGAAGTTCCTGAAGAACCGCCTGTCCAGATGGAACAGCCTCCTATGCCTCGCTTGCGGCCGGCGGCATATCAACCTCCTCCCCAACAACCGCCACAATGGATGGCACCGGAGGACGAAATCCATGTCACATCTCAGGCCTATCACCCACCACAAGACTATACGGCGGTGTCCCAGAAAATGATGATCGAACGCCTGATCGATGCCAAGCTGGCCGAACATGACGATGGGCTGGCCACGGTGGACTTATACCGGGTTCCATACCCTGTCCACCACCAATTCTAGAAGCTGCCGGCAGAGGTCACTAAAATCCCCAAGTGTCCAAGATTCGATGGGTGTGGGTCCCCAAAAGAGCATCTGGCACTCTATGTGACCCATATGGGAGAATTGGCACTCGAGGAGTCATACCTCCTCAGATATTTTGCCACAACCCTAACTGGATCGGCCTTTGAATGGTACTCCAAGCTGAAGCCAAACTCGGTATCAAACTGGGAGGACATGCAGAGGAAGTTCATCGAAAGATTCAAGCTGACAGAAAGGCCGTTCACGCTAGTCGAACTAACCTCTCTGCGACAACGGAGGGATGAATCGGCTATGGACTACGTCAAACGGTGGAGGAACTTATGCATGAGATGTTCTAACCCACCGGTAAACGAAGAGGCTGTTGGCCTGTGCAAGCGAGGGCTACGTCCGGAAATGCTAGAAAAGCTGTTGGTTACCAACATCCGGACGTTTGATGACCTGAACCGGATAGTCTCTGAGCTCGAGCTCTTTTATGCGGACAATCCGGCGGTTCTTGCCAACAAACCAAAAATAATGAAGGATAAGCAGCCGGCGGCCAAGGATGTCTACACGGTGGATTTCACCCCAGCCAAAAACAATGGCAATGGGGGCAAGAAGGACGTACAGACATCAACTTCAGCACCTAGGAACTTCAGCCAGCCTGGTCCCACGACCACATTGGCTGACCGATTAAAAAAGCCGTACTCTTTCCCCAGGGAGCACACCAAAAGGCTATTCAACATGTGCATGAAGGAAAGCCTGATCACTCTTCCCCAGCCTAAACGGCCTGGAGACGCCAACAAGGCTGATGATCCCAACTTCTGCCAATACCATCGGATGTTGGGTCATTCTCTGGAAGACTGCTATCTGTTCAAGGACCAGGCGGAGGCCCTAATTCGAGATGGAACAATCGACATGGGCAAACATTTAATCAACCCGCCACGGTCGCATGTCAAGCCCAAGCAGCCCCTAAACTTCACGGTAAACGTCATACATCAGGGGCGTTCAACTTCGGCTTCTGTCATTCATGCCACTCCAGAAACAAGTGTACAGCGGGGGCATCATACCAGGGGCAAGTCACAGAGGCCGGCACAGCCAAAAGTCTATTCGGCTTACCAGACGTTCACCCCTGAAGTCATTCAAAAGAGCATAGAAGCCGCTAATAAGTTCTGTGAAGAGAAAGCCCATGAGGTTGTTCCGGAGGAACCTGAACAACCATGGCAAAAAGTTCCCACCCGGGAAGAGAAGGCCCAAGCTAGGGCAGAAGCAGCCCGCAAGAAAGCAGAACTGCTGGCTGAACAAGCTACGCAAGCCGAAGAGGCCGAGCAACCAGCACCTTACAGAGGACCAGGCGGCCCTATCAATCCAAGAAAACATGCGAAGAACAAAAGAAAAGCAGATAAAAGAAAGGCACAACACCAAGAAGAAAAACTGCGGGGAATGGAGGCACGCCTCCAGAATCCTACACCCCTTCAAAAGCTCCAAAAACTCATTGATCAGCTCGAAGAATACGAGCCAAAACAGCCTTCGGGCCCGGCTCCCCTCGATGCATACATTCCTTGGGGCAAATGGGCCAAACAAGCTTCCTTTAAGCGATGGCTCATGGAAATCAGAAGAAAGATGGCTGCGGGGGAAGAAATCCCATTTGACAGCATATCCAACTTCTGGGGAGAAGGTGAGGAAGAGCCGGATGCTCGAGAACTAGCATCCCGCTTTCACAGATTGTCATGCAATGTGGTGAGCATCCCACCACCCGCCGATTACTACAATCGGGGAAATGGCAGTCGGGGGCGATCTTCTCGTCCCGAAGTCACCTATCAAAGGCGAAATAACAGAAACACCCGTGGCGGACGTGGGGGCAGGGGGCAACACCCCGATAACAACAAAGTCATCTACTTCAGAGATGAACAACCCAGGCCCGTACCACCTCCATTGGTCAGGCAGCCCCCTGCCCGGGTCATTCAGTTCCAACCCTTCTCAGATGACGAGGAGGAGGATGACACAATAAATGCCACTTCCGAGGAGCCAGCAAGGCCCAAGGAGGTGCAAAAGGAGCCTGTGGTGGACAAAGCCAACCAACCAAGCACGTCCCAGCAACCACCTCTACAAACTCAACAAAATGAAGCAGAGGAGTCAATTCCAACTGATACGATGGTGGAAAACATAATGGAGCAATTCTTCCCTCCACCACCAGACTCTCTCCCTTCTCTGGCTGAGACGAAAGAAAAGGTGGATAAAAAGGTCCTTCTCCAATTGAAGAGACTCCCCGTGCGCCTAGGCCTATGGGAAGTCATATCCCTAAGCAAGGAACTCCGAGAGGCCCTCATGGCAGTGCTGCAAGCACCAGAAGCCTACGAAGCCCACTTGGCCGAGTTGGGCCAATATGAAGCTTATGCGGCATCGGTTTCATTTACCGAGGAGGATATGATGTATCCTTCAGCATTCCATAACCGACCGCTATATATGAAAGGGCTGGTAAATGGGCACGAATTGAACCGGATCATGGTCGACGCAGGTTCAGCTGTCAACATACTCCCGCTCAAGACCTTCAAGGCTCTGTACCTTATGCCTTATCTTCAGAAGGTCTCCGGAGTTACTATATCCGGGTTCAATCAAAATTCAGAAGAAGCCATGGGGAAAGTCGAGGTGGACCTGGTGTTGGGTGACTTCAACACCAAGGCAACATTCTATGTCATAGATGCCGATACCACCTACAGGGCTCTCCTAGGCCTCCCATGGTTGCATACAAATTGGGTCGTGCCTTCAACGCTTCATCAATGCCTCAAATACAACAAGGAAGGTGTGCAATGCAGAGTAGAGGCAGACCAAGCCCCTTTCGAGGTGGCCGAATGTCATCTGTCAGATGCACAACTCTATTTCCAGGCAGAATCCTTTAAGGCCAAAGCCGATAAGGGAAAGCAGAAGATGGTGGATGAACAACTTGATGAAGACATCACCATCAATGAGGTTAAAGCAAAACTACACAGGCTGAAAATAAGCTCTGAAAGGAAGGAGTGGCAACCCATCAAGTTCAATGCCAACTCCATCACCAAACCTTTCGAAGACAGCATATGCATGCCACCAGATCTAATATGGCCAGCTGAAGAACATGCGCTTCAAACGGTGCAAATGATGGAAACATTCACGGTACCCTACCCTGATGGATCAAGGTTTACATTTCATCGGGAGGAATATCCACGCACGTGAGCTCGGAAAGATGACTTCGGTTGGCCCGAAGATCTCGACTCTTCTATGGTGCCTGTAGAGCCAATAGAAGCTATGTCTCAAAAGAAACGACGAATGTGCCGGGAACAAGGAGTTCCTGATAAGCAAAGTCGCCAAAGAGACAAAATGTTCAAACAAATGTGGGACTTCGAAAAATGGTTGAGAATAAAAAGTAAGAGATATTGCTTGGGCTATGACTCTGACTATGAGCCGATAGTGCACTATGCAGTCAATCTGGCCAGTGTTCACAAAGATGAAGAAGTTGCCCATGTCTTTGATGAATCCTCTGAAGAGGAGACAGAGCAGGAAGCTCAGCCAGAAGACTCCCCACAGATTCAGGGTGATAATGGCCTCATCCAGGCAGAAGTCCTTTAAATAGAAAACAAAGAAGAAAATGACGAGGAGTTGGTTGATTTGCAACCAGCCCCTGAAGAAATTAAGGATGGTGATCAAGCTACAGTCGACGACCTCCTCGAAATTAATTTGGGGACTACAGAGGATCCAAGGCCTATCTTCATCAGTGCCCTCCTCAGTAAAGAAGAAAAAGTCCAATACCGACTTTTGCTAGAGGAGTTCAGGGATTGCTTCGCCTGGACTTACAACGAAATGCCTGGGCTTTCGCCGGACGTGGCAGTCCATAAACTGGCCGTACTTCCCTCGGTGAAGCCGGTCAAACAAGGGCAAAGACGCATGCGGGCTAATTTAGAGCTCAAAGTCAATGCCGAAATTGATAAACTTATAGAAGTTGACTTCATTGAGCCTTGCATGTACCCTGTGTGGCTTGCCAATGTCGTGCCAGTGAAGAAGAAAAGTGGACAGATTCGGGTCTGCATCGACTATCGCGACCTGAATAGAGCCTGCCCTAAGGACGACTTCCCCCTACCAATTCCTAAAAACATGGTAGACGTGACCACGGGGCATGAAGCCTTGTCATTCATGGATGGCTCCTCAGGTTACAATCAAATTTTGATGTCCACGGAAGACAAAAGCTTCACGGCATTTCGTACCCCTAAAGGGGTGTTCAACTACAAAAGGATGCCGTTTGGACTCAAAAATGCAGGGGCGACATACCAAAGGGCTATGACCATGATCTTTGATGAAATGTTGCATGATCTGGTCGAATGCTATGTCGATGACCTGGTTGTCAAGACAAGGAAGCGAGAAGACCACCTGGGTGACCTGAAAAGGGTTTTCGAGCGACTCCGACAATTTGAATTAAAGATGAACCCCATGAAATGTGCCTTTGGCGTATCTAGTGGGAAATTCTTTGGCTTCATAGTCAGATATCGGGGCATTGAAATTGATCCCGATAAAATCAAAGCAATCAGGGAGCTGCCGCCTCCTCGCAACCTACGAGAGCTAAGGTCCCTTCAAGGCAAGGTCGCCTATATTCGGCGTTTCATCGCCAATTTGTCCGGCCGATGCCAGCCCTTTTCTAAGCTGGCCAAGAAAGGGGCCCCATTTAAATGGGATGAGAGTTGTCAAGCTGCCCTAGACGGGCTTAAACAATATCTCTTAAATCCCCCTGTCTTGGGCGCACCTATTAAGGGTAGGCCCCTCATTTTGTACATCACAGCATTGGACACATCCTTGGGTGCTATGCTGGCGCAATTAAATGACGAGGGCAAGGAGCAACCCCTCTACTACCTTGGCAGAAGGTTGGTCGGCCCCGAGCACAATTACTCTCCCATGGAGAAAATGTGTCTAGCCCTGGTGTTTGCCGCAAAGAAGCTAAGGCACTATCTCCTGGCACATGAAGTCAACTTGATATCCAAGTTTGATCCCATAAAGTACATGTTGAAGCAACCAATCCCTTCTGGACGCCTCGGGAAATGGGCATTGATGCTGATGGAGTTCGACATCAAATATGTCCCGCAGAAAGCAATTAAAGGACAGGGGATGGCAGACTTTCTAGCCGCCCATCCTATACCCGAGAATTCCCCTCTTAATCTCCAGTTACATGATGAGGAGACATTGAGGGAGGGAGAAAAGCAAGAAGCCCAACAGGTGGAGGTCAAATACTGGCAATTGTACTTTGATGGTGCAGCCAGCACAGAAAGAAGACCTGATGGGAAATTAAAACCAAGGGCCGGTGCAGGCGTAGTATTCCTAAGCCCACAGGGTGGAGTTCTACACCATTCATGCACCTTGCCAGAAGCCCTCACCAATAATGAAGCTGAATACGAAGCCCTTGTCGTCGGTTTGGAAATTGCCCTCGACATGGGAATTCGGTGCCTCAAGGTGTTCGGAGATTCAATGCTGGTCGTGCAACAAATGCTCGGCGTATTTGAAGTCCGGAAAGAAGAATTGATGGTCTACCATGCAGTAGCAAGCCGGTTGGCCGAGAAATTCTACATATTCAGCATACAACATGTCAAAAGAAGGCTAAATTCGCAGGCTGATGCCTTAGCCAAATTAGCTTCTGTGATCAAATTACCCCCAGTAGGAAGGTTAGAAATAGTTGCCAAACACAGAAGGCTGTTTCCAACATCAGTCCTCGACAACGACAACCTAACCACATGGGAGGCTAACATCATAGAAGAGGGTGAGGATGATCACCCCGAACAAATTGATTGGCGCCAGCCAATTATTGACATCAAAAATGGGAGCTTACCAGAAGATCGAGCCAAACGTGTACAATTGACACGTAGGGCGGCATCCTACCAACTCATTGGTGGAGAGCTATACCGATTGGTACCCGAAAAAGAAAGGGCTGTCCTTGCTAGGTGCCTATCCATGAAGGAGGCATTTCAAGTGATGAAAGAAGTTCATAGCGGGTTATGCGGAGCACATCAGTCCGGACCCAAAATGAAGATAGCAATCAAGCTTAAGGGGTATTACTGGCCAAGCATGTTCTCTGACTGCGAGAAATTCGCAAAGACATGCCATGAATGCCAGGCATTTGCACCTATCCCTAGGCGCCCCCCAAATCAACTGCATCCTACAACCCCGACATGGCCTTTTGCCGAATGGGGAATGGATATTGTGGGACCATTCAAGCCATCCTCCAAGGGTTGCAAATTCATCCTTGCAGCTACCGATTACTTTTCCAGATGGGCAGAAGCTATAGCAACCAAGGAAGTGGCCGGTGAGGTTGTTGCTCGGTTCGTCCGGCAAAACATCATATACAGATATGGAGTACCGAGCCGGATCATGTCAGACAACGGTACCCCATTCAAAAACCAAACAATATACAAGTTGGCCTCCAAATTCCATATTGATTGGAGAACATCCACTGTTTACAATCCCCAAGCAAATGGCCTAGCAGAGGCATTCAACAAGACCCTTTGCAAACTTCTGGTCAAAGTGGTCGGAAACAAGAAGCGGAGTTGGGACGAAAAGATGCAGGAAGCACTTTGGGCCTACTGCACCATATACAAAACCCCCACGGGTTGCTCACCATTTTCATTAGTATATGGGAGTGAGGCAGTCATACCTGTGGAAGTGGAGTTGGCTTCCTATCGGGTAGCAATCCACCATGGTCTACCTTCCGATGAACCTGATGAAATCCAAAGGCGGTTCATGGAGTTAGATAAATTGGAAGGGGAAAGGCTGAAAGCCTATGAACACCTCAAAGTATACCAAGCCAGAATGTCTCGAGCATACGACAAGTTGGTGAAAGAGAGATCATTCCAGAAAGGGGACATTGTCGTGGTCAAGCAGAAAGATGCTATGGCAGGTCGCCCCAAAAACAAATTCCTTCCAAATTGGCTCGGCCCCTACATCATCGACAAGGTGTTCGAAGGAGGTGCCTACACCGTGGTTGACTGCAAAGGGGATATTTTGTTCCCTCCACTCAATAGCAAGCACATCAAAAAATACTACGCTCCAGAGCACGAGTTCCACAAGAACCCGATGGAGCATGAAGAATAATGTTGAAGAAAAAAATGGGCTAAAAATGAAGATGCCCGACAGAGTTAGCCAATCTCATTGATTGGTTAAGGGCAAAAATGGCAAGAAAAAAAACCCGGTTAAGGTGAAAACCCGAATAGGGCACTTTAAGCAAAAAAGGGTTACCCCGCTATGCGAAAACCCCGTAAAGGGTGCATAGGCAAAATCCAATGGGGGACTGGTTTGGGTGAAAACCTCGAAAGAGGCAGTCAAGCTAGTTAAAAAAAAAAACGAACAGGGCTGACTCCCCTAACCCAATGGGTTGGATGGGTGAGTTTCCCCCTAATTTTATTAGGGAGGAGGTCCGAGTTGCCAATGACGAAACGGTTCCCATAAGCTCATCTACCTTGTAGTAGAAATATGCTGGGGAGACCATACCTGAGACAACGAGGAAGATCACCTCTCGTTTATAAAATTTTCGGGAAGTCTTGCACGCCATCCCAAAAGGAGAAGGGATAACACCTTGTCCAACCAAAAAAAAAACAAGTTCTATGACCAAACGGCCATTCCGGCCAGAAAGGTCTTCTCCACCATGTACCACCATGACTCTCCTAGTCTGGGTGGTTATCAAAGCCAAATCTTATACCATGTGACCCTTTCGGTCTACATGGTTCTTTCAATTCATCGCCAGTGTTGCTTTTGGTCCATATACCCCAAGTCCCACCGGCAAACTTCAAATCCTGAGCCTTCAGGCTTAAATTTATCCCAAATTCGTACTCATGGGATGAGCATGGTCATCTCATACTCATATGCCCTATCCATATTTGCTTGGCATCAAGCCACCATACTCTCGGCATCAAGCCATAATAGCCGCTTGGCACCAAGCCATCATATTCCCGACATCAAGCCACTACATTTTATTGGCATTAAGCCATAATACTTTCTCGGCATCAAGCCATCATAACTAATCGGCATCAAGCCATCACAATCCTCTTTGGCATTAAGCCATCTCAAATCATGATTCACCGGCATCAAGCCACTCTCAAGTTTATACCCAAAAAGGGTTGAGTATGACTTTTCCCCATACTTAAATGCCCTATGGGCTATACCGGCACTAAGCCACCATAATTTTACCTAATAGGCCGAGCATGACTTCTTTGTGCTCATATGTCCTACGGGTCCCTTCTTGGCATCAAACCACCACCATAATCATACCCAAAAAGCCGAGTGTGGTTCCCCCATACTCATATGTCCCACGGGTTATCATGGCATCAAGCCATGAAATGTTCCTGGCATCAAGCCATAACACTCCTTTGGCATCAAGCCACCACAACTTCTTTTGGCATCAAGGCGTCACAAATTATAAGTCATTGGCATCAAGCCACCACATTTTTACCCAATAGGCCGAGTTGTGACTCTTTTTCACGCTCATATGTCCTACGGGTTATTTGGCATTAAGCCAACTTCATTGCCTTTTGGCATTAAGCCACCTTGGCGTCGAGCCACCCCAAACTAAACCCTAAAGGTCGGGCATGATCATTTCATACCCAAATGTCCCACGGGTCTACATACCATGCCCTAAGGACCAAACGTCATCCTTTCACATTCACAAGTCCACGGGCTAAATGGCATCATGTCACCCTAAATTCATATCCCAGGAAGAGAACCCTACACCTAGGGACATCCCAAATTTCTATACCCTAAGGACCGAGTATGATCTTTATATACTCACAAGTCTTCAGGTTCCACCGGCATAAAGCCATCAAAACCTATGGCCCAGGGGAAGCCTTAATTCCTCACCGCCCAAATTTTACTCCCTAAGGAGACTTCAATTCTCTAAAGAGTCAAAATCCAAACAACATGCAGGAAGGAAAAATCTCATAGTTTCAACAAAATATGACAACAAGGAGACCATTGGTTGAACGAGCGAGCAGAGGGTCAGTTAAAGGGGCCCAAGCCCTTCTCGATCCAGAGAAAACCCTGTTAGTCAGACAGGGGTCAAAGCCTGAAGCAAAACACACTGTTGGCAAGCTGCATATATTGACAAAGCAGAATTCTTGTGACCAGCATACAAGTGTAATGAGTTGCAAAATGAGAAGAATACTTCATTGCATAGTTGATGTGCCCGAACAAGCCTCGGGAAACTAATTGAGCAGCAAAAGAAAGGAAAAATCTACATGCAAACAAAAAGGACTACAAGGTCAACTTGTTACAACAAGCTGGACGAGATAACTCTAACTCATGTATTTCCTGTAGCAGGCAAGAGTGAGCAGCAACAAGCGAATCTCGCTCTCTGCCTGTCGATGCCAAGTCATCCTCAATTTGTATACACCTGGCTCGGGACGCCACCAGCCGGCTCTCCAAAGAGGCGATTTCAGCTACAAGCTGGTCAGTAGCCGTAGTAGCCTGAGTCTGGTCCTCCTGGAGTTTCCCCAGCCGAGCATCCACGCATGACATAGCTTCAATGATGCCCCGTGCCTGAGTCAACTTCTCCTCAGCAAGTGGGAGAAGAACGGTGTTCCATCTAAGCACAGACCGTGTCTCCGTCTGCCTGTCACAAAACTGGCTCCATAGTGCCTCGACTGCAGATATCCAGGGCTCCATGGCACAACCGAGGAAATGGTATGAAGAAGTCATCTGCTCCAGATCAGCCCGTAGTTCCGCCTCAGGTGGCAGAGGGTCCAACAGCTCCTCCAAAGCTTCAATCATCCCTTTACCCATGCGTTCGGCAAATCGAACACTAGTAGGCAAGGTAGCAGGCCAAGAAATGCCCAACGCTGGCCGAACCTCAGATGGGACAGCCTGCTGGTCGTCGGGTGGAGTGGCCATCGTGACTGCAAAAAAATGGGAATAAGGGCAGCAAGTCCAAATAAAACAACAACCAGATTTTTATGACATGGAAATCAAATTTTAAATGACATACCATGAGCAGTGAGGGGCAGAGGAAGGACGGCTGACTCGAGGTCGGTATCCCCGACAATGGTACCCTCACAAAGGTCGGCCGCTGCCAAAGTTGAGAGAACAACCCCACCATCTATGTCATTCAAAAAAAATGAGAGGAAAAGAGAAAGATAGATTGCTAGTCAGAGCATGACAAATAAAGTTAAGAGCATAAGTATGTTAATGAATGCAAGGAATAGGGATGTCACCTGATGCTACATCAACATCTGCAACAAGCGCATCTAAGCAAGGAGTGGACACATCTGCTATCGCCTCACCCGCCATGGGAGAGGGAGAGCGCATCACGATGGGGTCAGGATCCAAGCAAGTTTCATCATCAGGGAACGAAGCCATAGGTGAAGGAGACCGCACGCCGATCAAAGTGGTATCTAGCTGGTCATCAAAAGAAGATGGTCCTTTTGGCAAATCAGCCCCTTGTGCAGCAAGCTCGGTAGATGCCTCCCCCGCTATTGGGATGAGAGGAACTTCGTCACAAACTTCCACCCTTGCAGGGGGTGGTGGACTAAAGCCAGGAGTCACCCTAGCAGGGGAAAGTTCTGCAAGCATACAAAGCAAAAGAATGTCAAATTCACATCAAAATACATGGTGGGAATGACAAGGAAAAAAAAAATCAAGTCACATACCAACAATCTCTACTACTGGGGTAGGAGAGGGAAGTCTTTCCTCCTCACGAGCCTTCTTTCGGGACTTTGAAGACCTCTCAGCCTTTGAAGATGGCCTCTTCACACCAAAAGAAATAGTCTCTGAAAAAGGGGTTAAAAGAATGGAGACAAGTCATAAATTGACAATACAAGCTATGCATGGCAAAAAAAAAAAATACAAGGAAATATGAATGAAGGGTCTATACCTGGCAATGGCAAATCTGAAGGGTAGGTGACCAACAACCCAGCGTCTCGCCCCACCTTGCTTGCTGCACTTATCACTGCCATTTTTATCTCCCCAAAACAGTTGGCTTGCTCAATGTCAAGGGCATCGTCAAGTGGCCCCCAAGAAGACACTAGCTGGCTCAAATATTTCACCCAACACCTAACAGAGTCGGTGGGGGGAAGGGCCTCTCGTAGAGGAACTTGTCGCCGACCAGTGCAATCAGACACCATCAGGCTATACCAATCAACTGGTCGAGGTAAAGCTGGTTGCCGAGTATGCTGGGAAATACGGAGTGGCTCCACCAAAAGATCAATAGTACCAGTGTAAGGTGCCTGAGAAACGGGTGGAGGAGTAATCTTCTTCTTCCAATGCTCATAAGTAAGAAGCAGCTTGTCCTTCCGGGACTTGTAAAAGCGAGCAAGAAAGTTCACGCTAATCTCTGGAGGGGCACGAGTATTCATGTCTAGCCGTGCACCTTCCTCCTTAGCTATGGCAGCTGGCAACTTCCTGTAGTTCTGACTCCGGTGAGACCACCAGTTTCCATACACAATGTCAAAATCGCAAGAAGCACCCAATAGTGGTATGTTGATGTCCTTTTTCACCCCTGGCCGGTGAAAATAGTTCCACCATTCCGCAGCAATGAAATGGTTGTCAAGCTGAGAATACACGCGAGAAGTGACAGCAAAGTCGGCATTGGGAGGAATACCCTGATCATAGCCGAAATTCCTGCTAAACCTGAAAGGGTAATACGGCTCCAAAATGGTGCGAGTGCCCTGTCGGAATACAAGAATGCTCATCCTGATAGAAAGAAACCACTCCCAAGCAGCCCACTTGCGGGGCTTGTTCAAAAGGGGATCAACCCATAAGATCTGATCGCCATGCTTCACAGGAGTGTGCGGGTGGTGGCCAATAGAACAGTGGCTGAATCTCAAGCCATTCGCACCCTCATTAGGTAGGGTAGCAAGCAATCTCCTGGCAGAAGTAAGGTTCTGTTGTTGTTGAGAGCGTGGAGCATTAAGAAACCTGTAAATCAATGCACCATAAGGCTCCAAACCTTCCCTGAGAGGAGGAAGCCCATCAAATAGAGAAGAAGCCCATACACTGACATAGTGGGCAGCAAGCACAACTCTACAATCTCTCGGCGAGGGATGAGAAGAAATAGCTCCGAAAGAATGGAATATCGCGGCAAGGGCAGCTGGGGCAATGGCAAGCCGAATTCCACAAGCTAGTCTGCATGCTGGAAATAGCACTTCTGGCCGTATGACGGTAGCATCCTCAAAAGGAATGGCGAAAGTCACAAGCCAATAAGCAAGATAAGCAGCTAGGTGGGTTATCTCCCCAAGTTCCCACGGGTCCTCTGTCTCTGTACAGGCCTCCATGCCAGCAAATCTCCTATCAGGGCAAGGCCTCTCAAGTCGTGTATGGCTGGTACGTGGTTAGCCCGATCGCGCGAAAGCGTGATCATAGCAATACGGGCCGCCGTAGAAGAAACGCAGCCAAGTGTCATAACTCACCCTATGCTTGCCATCAGAGTGTGTATCCTTGCCGATCAATGCCAAGTCTCGCCACACCTTGATCAGGTACCGGTGGCAATAAGACAAACCATAGTTGCCATGCTCGTCAGTCTGACATCGGTGGAAGTCATCAAGAACCACCTCCTCATATGGCTCTCCATGTATAGGAAGCCCTGAAATCATGTGGAAAGACCACAAGTCCAGGGAGGTTTCTCCTTCCGCAGTGACAAAGGTGTTCCACCGCCTGTTGAAACGTTCAGCTAGTGCCTGGATGTACTCCTCATAGCATAGGTACTCATACAGGGCAGCACCTACTGCACTCCGCAAGCCAATCCGCTCCGAACGGGTGCCAAAGTTAGCCAGAATATATTCAAGCCACTCGCATGCTCCAAGTCGTGGACAATGGGAACGCTCCATAGATAAGCGACCATACCAGCTGTCTACATTTTGGGCCAAGATGTCATCAAGCATGCAATGCCCATCATAACCCTCCTCACTGAAGCGGGAGTTGTTCGGTGACAAGAAAAGACCGTTGCGTCGCTTGGACCAGTCAGGATAACAGGCTCTGTTCAACTTCCATATTCCAGGCTGAAAATCGTGGGAAATGAAATATTCATCCTGGTATCCATCCAATAAGCCTAACTAATGGCGAAGAGGGCTGCGCTGATGATGAAGCAGGCCCAAGGGAAAACAAGGGTATGAGAATATCACCGTGCCCTGTAAAATGTCTCGGTCCCGGAGCAAGGCACATTCCAGCCGATGCTTCTCTTCTGCTGACATACAAATAGTGTCTACCTCCCCCAAGGGAGATAGGCTCCGAATGAACTCTAACAAGGCTTCCTCTGTGGGATAGTGAACCGGATAGTCAGCTGGCCGGTTGTACACAAAATGTCCATGCCCGTGCTGAATAAGCTGAAGATCTACGTAGCCGGTGCCGGGCATAATTCCTAAGTGTTCCCGGGCTGCCAAGTTGTAGTCATGATGTCCAAATTTACTTGAAGGTAAGCGGCTGGGAGCCGGCATAAGTGAGGAGGAGAAATCACCATCTTCAGGAAAAAGACAAGTGTCGCTCAAGACATTCCCAACCTCAGCATCACGCTGATGGGATGTGACACGGGAAACACTTTGTTTGCCCATAATATGCCTGTTGAGAGACAAAACGACATCAACAAAAGACTGCAATGCAAAGAGATAAATGAAATACAAATTCTGCACGGGCAATTCCCCGACGCCTCCCGGCTCTAGGAAATCACCCATGGGGGGCACTTGTTGACACCCGTATTTTCAATCAATAAAGGATCAACAAGTTCAGGGATTTCCGAAGGCCTAAAGTCTGCCGGTTGCGTACTTATGCTGAAGACAGTCAATTTGATGTCTCTGGCTACGTGCCTCTCTAGAAGATCAGATGCTGCTTGGAGATGCGCACGATCAGCTCAGCCTAGACAGGGGTCAGGTATACTACAGGTCCGGCGGCCTATTGAAAGGGGCTTGAACAAACCGCGTAGATATGGAGAATGTTAGAAAAAGAAGGGTCTGGGAGATAAAAATAAATTATTCCGGCGGGAGATGAATTCTGAATAACAATAACAAGTCAGTCAAAAAAAAGAGAGATTTACGATGGCGGAACCAACGTCCCGCGCTGGCTCGGACTCACCCGAGGGGAAGAAGTCCTGCGGACAGGAGGGACTGCCTAAACAAGTCTAGCAGGGTCGTCTCATATGTCCCAAGTTATTCGAGCCCTTAACGGACCAGGACACCATCTTACGGAAGGTATTCAATCGCAAGGAGTCCGACACGGTTGGGGGATCAAGCTCCCGCGATTTGAGCCTTCCGAGTCCAATTCGGATTGAAACTCATGCTCGATAGATCTCCTAACGGAGGACAGGGGGGAGCGCAATCTTCCAACGCGGTAAGAGTTGGAGAAGGAAGCGAAAGCAAATCCCGCGCACGGTGGATCCCCTCCAAGTCCTTCACGGACTAGGATACCCTCGTGCGGCAAGTCTCCTATGGGAAGAAGGAAGGTCCAGTGCCTATAAAACCCCTCGGAGGCCGTCGTCGGGGGAGGGGGGGAGAGAGAGAAAAAGCAGAAGAAGAGAGGGAAACAGAGAAAAGAAGCCGCCGTGAGATCGTGATCGGAGAGAAGAGAGGAGATAGGAAGAAAGAGAGAGACCGCAAGAGCTGGAGGAGGAAGGACGAAGGCCTACCTCTGCCGAACCTGCCGGCAGCCTCTTCCCCTTCTTCCTGCGCAGCCGACGATGGTTCCAGCTCCACCGGACGCCGCCGTCGAGCCCCTGTCTCCCTCCCGGTGCAGACGTAAGGCCCTTAGCCTCCTTCCGGACACGCCGCCGTCGCAATCTCCTCCCAAGGCCGCCGCGATCGTTGTCGGGAGGGCCGGTGCTGCCCACTGTCGCCGTCGCCGTCGGGTGAAGGAGAAGGAGGGGGCGAGAGTCATTTTTTTTTCAGGACTTATATCCACCTGGCATACATGAACAGGGGAGGAGGGGGCGTTGAGTCCGCCGCGGACTCAATTTTGACCCCGGGTCGAAATTGCTGCGGGGGCCCGCGGGAGAGAAGCCCCGCGCGAGAGGCTTGTCCGCTGAAGCCCTGTTGACCGGCCGGTCAAACAGATGGTGGGGCCCACCTTCAAAGTTGTTAAAAAAAAAGAAGAAGAAGAAGAAGAGGAGGACCGCGAAGGCTCATTTGCCCCACATGAACAGTACCATGGCTTCAAAAATTAAATTTTTAAATCAATTTAATTTAAACAAATCGAGGCAAACATAAGGCCGGTTCTAAACCCACCTCATGGCTTCGGCATAATCTAAAAGAAAACAATTGGGAAACCAGGTGGCCGGTTCTAAACCCACCTCCTGACCCATGATTAATTCCAAAAATAATAATAAAATAAACAATCAATTAAATAAAAATCCATTTAATTCAAACAAACCGAGGCAAGCATAAGGCCGGTTCTAAACCCACCTCATGGCTTCGGCTCAACTTAAAAGAATTCAAAAAAAACAAAGGGAAACCAGGAGGCCGGTTCTAAACCCACCTCCTGACCCTCTTCCTAAGGTGGACATCCAAAGGTCATTAACAGACCCCAATGTCTAACCGGATTGGCAAACAGCTCATCAACTCATGAAGGAGTCGAAGGAATCGACATGAGCTAATTTTCCACAAGTCTATCAAAGACCGGGGCATGCTCAAATTCAAGACATTGAACAAATTCCGGGATGCCTATTAAAGGCTGGACATGTTCAAGACAAATTCAAATTGATCTCAAGATCAACAGATAGCAAGTTGATAGAATGGATGTCATGATGTTGTATTATGTTCAGTGCAAATTCAATGAAAAAAGGAGTGCAATGACCTCATGAAATGGTCGGAATGCAAACATAAGAAATGGGAAAAATCTGAAATCCATCGTTCTGAACATCACAAACTGAAAACAGACTTGAAACTGAAATCTAAAGCTGAATTCTCTGAAATCTGGAATCACCTCTGAAATTCAGAGATTAAAAGTCTGAAATTGGAACTCTGAAAATTTGAGGAGTCTGAAATCTGAATTGGTGCAGAAGCCCGTTTAAGAAATCTACAATCTGAAATCATTTAAAATGCAGTCTGTAGAGGATCCTAATTGAAGAGTCTGCAGTCTGGGAATTGGTCTGAAATTTAGGACATACAGCAAAACTGAAATCAAAAGAAATAAAAATCTGAATTTTGCAGGGGGCCGAGGGCTGTGAACAGGTTTCTGCACAAGGTAAAAAAAAAAAACCGAAATCTGACATTTGAATAAAAAAATATGAAGTCTGAATTCAATCCACTTAAAAATTTGTAATTTGAACTTAATCCACATAAAAAATCTGACATTTGAGAATTGAGGTGCAGAATCCACGTAAATCTGAAGTCTGGACCTGAAAATTCTGGAGCACATAGAATCTGTACAGAATCTGAATTCTGAACCTGAATTGAGATCCGAAGTTTGAAACAGAATATGAATTCAGAATCTGAACTTCACATTTAGAGATGAAGATCTAAAAATCTGAAATTGAATTAAAGGGAGCAGAAGCCGCAGGCTCTGGAGTCTGAAATTTGGAGAGGTCGAACTCTGAATTTTGCAAGGAAATTGAGGCCTGTAAGATTTGAAGGTCTGAGGTATAATGAATCTGAATTTGTGCAGAATTTGTAGAAAACTTGAATTTGCAGAAAATCCAAACTAGAATTTTTGTAATCTGAATTCTGAACTTGTAAGATCCGGAAACTGTGAAAATTCTGCTATCAACCCTATCAACTTATCAAATGAAGTGTGAATTTGATCCAACACATCATAATCACCCTGTTAAAAAAAAACTCAAAGGCAGAAATTTCACGCAACCATGAACCTGGAAATAAAAAAACTCAAGAGAACAAAAGAGAGGAAACATTCAATAAATTCAATCAGTAGGCATCAAGCCTCAATCCCAATTTTAACCAAACCGGGCTTAATTCAAATGAATCTTAAGCCAACCTGCAGTAAACCCCAAACAGAAATCAAATCAAACTAAAAACAAGTAAATTGAACTCAATCAAACCAATCAAATTCAACTAAATCAAATCTGGAACTGTAAAAAAAAAAATCTGAAATCTGTAAAATCCAAGGTCAGTTCACTTCAAAAATCTGAATTTCAGAAGTCTGCAAGAAATCTGGAACCCCAACTCTAAGAATCCGAAATCAGAATCAAAACTGAAAATTGTGAAATCCCAACCTGTTTAAACTAAAACAGACCCCATTCAACTTCAAAATGAACATCAAATAACCCAAGTTCAATTAAATTTCAAGTTCCAAACAACTCATATTCTAACCAGGATCTAAAAACAATCCAACTCATAAGTAAAACTTTTAACCAAATTCTAACCAAACAAGTTAAGATTAAAAACAAACAAACTGAATTAATAAACAATCTGAACCCAGCCCTCCGTTAAATTCATGAAAGTAAAATTTCTGAATTTAACAGAAGTCTCATTTAACCCATCCGATAAGGCCAATTCAATCCAAATTAACCCAATTCAAATTGAATCCCTCACATCAAACAAAATTCAACTGAATTCCAACAAATCCAAATAAACTAAATTCAATTCCCCAAAATCCAATCAACTTGAATCAACTCCCAAATAAAATGCAACTCAACTTAATGAAATCCAAATGAAACAAACAAGCCAAATTCAAGTAAATTCCGAACAAACTCATCAACAAACTAAATTCAATTAAAACAAATCAAATTTCAACCCCAAACTAAAAGCAATTCAACCCATTAAATTCAACTCAAACTAAATTCAACTCAAATTAAATCAAACCAACAAATTTAATTCAACCAATTCAATTCAAATCAAATTCAAACTAAAAAATTGAGTGCTTGCATTCCATCAATCTTATGAGATTGTTTGCTCCTATGTCCATGTGTGTGAATGTTTATTGGATGCATGTTTTCTATTTTCATGGATTGCTATGACGTTTAATCAAGGGTATTCGAGTTATCTCGATGTAATTAACGTCGGATCTTCGCACCATCCGACGGGGAGAGGTCAAAATAAATTTTCAAAGAACCTAACAACCTCAACATATAATTTTGACCCTAGTTAGTACTTTTATGGAATACCATCTATTTTCTTACAAAGTCAATACTAAGGTCTAACCTAATTCAAATTCAAAAGGAAAATAAATTTCCAAAACAAAAGGATAAATCTTTTGAGATTTTTGAGGTTACATCAGATAGTACAAGTGATAATGAAATATATTTACACTATCATTAAATAAGTGCCCACGAATTATGGATGGATGTGTGCAATCAGATAGCAAGGTTAAAGGGACAACATCTCTTGTAACGGGGTATCGAGGGGCAAATCCTCCTAAAAAAACTAGTCATAAATGAGACCCCGAGCACCTAGCCTAGCACCTTGGGCACCAAGGTGGACACCTTGGGCACCAAGGTGGACACCTTGGTTGCCTTGGGTGCTTAGGTGGCACCTTTTAAGCCCCCTAGAAAAGTGTCTTGCCACCTAGGCAAGCGCCATGACAACTATAGTCTAACCATAGATCACAAAATCAAAAGTGGGACCCAGATCAGTGGTCCTAATTAGATCAAAAATCAATCCAGGTTAGTTCTTCAAAAAGCCTAAATTTGAAAAAAAGAACAAAATATGGTCCCCTTTTGGGGTAGTATAGGCTGCCGTGGCGGTTGTCCTGTCCCGATCCCACCTGAAGAGATTGACATTGACTACATTTTTCAGGAGGAACAAGCCCTTGCTACTTGGATATAGGAGAAGGCAACCAAGGACGAGTCACGTAAGTTTGATCCTAAGGACTATGTATGGTCAGATGAGAACTAAATGATGTTAAGATTGAGAACATGGAAGAGAAAGTTCCTGCTACTCTTCAACCAATCCCATCTTCTGCCCCAACAGCTCTAAATGCAGCTCCAGCCCCACCCTCACCCCCAGCTACACAACCCAATCCTAGTCCAATGAAAAAAAAACAAAAACAACAACAAGAAAATGAGACGATTTGCACTGTTGAAGAAAAACATAGGGATTGAAAGTTCATCACATGACACAGTAGAAGAAGTCAAGAAAAAAAGTTGGATATTAGGTAAGGTCCTGTGAGTCCAACTGACAGTACGTAGCCACCCTCACACTCAGATGATGAAGAGAAGTTCATACCACCCACCCAACCAAGTGGAGGAGGTAGAGGAGGTGACGACTATTTTATTAGTGCCCGAACTAGTGGGGAAACACAAATGATTTAGCCTCAAGGTAACATTCTAGTGAGAGAAGCCAAAGGATGAATCAAGGCTTTTTTAATGAGTACGCGGCAGATCAATATCCAAAACTAGTTTCTCCAGATAATTTCCAGCTATAAATTCCATCTACTTCACCAATGCATGTGCAGGACACTACATGTGATTTTAGTGAGATGTCCGCCTCACTTTTTTCATATAGATACAGGCCGTTAATGACGGGCACATCTCAATGGAATACCCAAGCCTAAGAGACTCAGAAGCAAGAGGATGAAGATCAATTTCATAGATATTAGTAAAGAAAAAGATATCAAATTACATTTGATGTCAATAACTCTTAATTTTATCTTGTTATAAATGTTAAGTAAAAATATCTTGCAATTTTATGACATGAATACATGTTAAACATTACATTTATATTTTTAAAATTTTTTTGGTGAGTTTCTTATTTTCTTGAACTTTTTCCATATTTTTAAGCAAAAAACATTTGATAAAAAAGCTGATTCGGGCCGATTCTAAATCAGTTTCCTTTCTAATAATCAGTCAGATCGATCCAATTCAAATCGGATTGATCCCCACCAATTATAATTCCGATTCCAACATCCTTGTTATATATCCTTAAGTACGACCATGTTTTTACAACCAACGGACCAAAAAGTCTATTTTATGGGTCATATAGGGATCCTAACTCATAAATAGGCCTTACTGAGTCCATCGAGACCTGGTGGATCTAGCCTTAGTGGGTCCCAAAGGACCTGATAAGGAAGCCTTCCCCACTCGATGGCACTGTATTGTTGGCTACAACGACATTCTCTGTTGATTCTGATGAGGAATCTCCGAAATATGTCTGGTATTGGCCAATTCGGTCAATTCCGGCCCCAATCCAAGCATATTCAATTGATTTTTGTCTATTTCAGTAAGAGATCGGGTTTGATCGGGACTCTAGGCCAAAATCTAATCAGACCCCGAGAATTGGCCAATCTTGATCCAGATTAGCCGATTATGTAATCAATGGGTCTAACTCAAGATCTAGATCCAAACTAGATGAATTATTCGACTTTGCAATGAATTGAGACTTTTGGTATCCTAGATATTTTGTTTATCACATGGGTGGTCTCTGACCACATTGTAGTGGGCATTTCTTTTGGCAGAACTAAGTAAGGTAAACTGAAAAAGTTTAGAGTTGAGGTGGCTTGGTGTGGGGATCCAAATATCAAAGACTTAGTCAAATTTGGTGGAATGAATTTGGGGTTAATTCTCCCTCAGCCACTTGGAAACATGGTTTACAGAATCGGTGGAATCGGTCCGATTCCGACCGATTCCGGAATCGGATCGGACCGATCCGATCCCCTGCGGAAGGACTAATTTTGCTAGGAATTTCGCGGAATCGGTCGGAATCGATAGGAATCGGTCGGAATCGATCCGATTCCACCGATTCCGATTAGAATCGGAAGACCGGCTCAAGTGGACCGGTTCGATTCCCGGTTCAATTCTGGACCGGGAATCGAACCGATTCCGGCCCTTATAGGGCCGGAATCGACCGCCGCAATCGATTCCGTCGATCCTGCGGCGGAACAAGTCAGATCCGGCGATTTCCAGGCGATTCCGGCGTCGATTCCGGCGATTCCGGTGTCGATCCCAGCTCCCAGCACCGATTCCACAAGGATTCTAGCGATTCCAGCGCCGATTCCGGCGATTCCGGCGGCGATTCCGACGATTCCAAGCAACATCTTCAAGGGATTCCGCCGATCCAAGCTCGGATCGGCCTCGAATCAACCTCTTCTTCGATCTTTATATGGTTTTTGGTAACATTTCTTCGCCGAAAACTTTGTACGTCCATTCTTACGCGTTTCCGACGAGTCCGAGCGTCGTTAAACGTTGTGATTTCCAACCGAACAAGTTTGTCCAAGTTTTGAACTATCCGTTTAAGTCCATTTTGCACGGGAAAAATTCCGGATATCCCGTACGTCTATTTTTACACGTTTCCGACGACTCCGAGCAGAGTTAAACTCCGTGATTTTTGATCGAACAACTCCGCTCAAGTTGTTTGAACATCGATTGGATGTTCTTTGTACGGGAAAATTTTCGGATACCCCGTACGTTAATTTACGACCATTTCCGGCAAATACGTAACCCTTTAAACATACCGAATGGTGTGTTACTTGGGTTGTCTGCTTCTCGAACAGCGTCTAAAGCAATTTTTATGTTATCTAATCATTTTTAGTGCATTGTTTATAATTTTTGCAGATATAAGCAATGGCCGATTAAGGTGATGCAGCACCAGCACGTGCTTCCGACGTGGGTTGGGAACACGGGCACATGGTAGACCCAGTCAGGAAGAGGGTACAGTGCAAATGGTGTGGGAAGGAGATGAACGGGAGGGTGTTCCGGCTGAAACAACATATTGTCGGAACAGGTGGAAATGTAAAGAAATGTGACAAGGTGCCGAGGGAAAAAAGTGAGGAGATGAGAGGCTACATGACAGGTAGAACCTCTCAACGGGCTGTTAGGATTGAGCAGAGGGCAGAGTTGCACGACGAGCTACTCCAGAGGAGGAGGGACCGCGATTTGCCTACCTCGAAAGGGAAAGGCAAGGGGAAGGCACCAGCTCAGCCGGAGCCAGAGAGCGAGGACGAGTCCACAGACTCCGAGCTTAGACGTGCTAGGCACACTAGCAAGCGTGCATTTGCTGAGGAGGAGGACAGGGAGGAGGGGAGCAGGAGGGTCTGGGTCCAGAGTTGACCCAGCTTTGGGCCGATCAGCATCGGCTCGCCCTACCCGGGACCGAGAGACTGACCCCAAGAGACAGGAGCCATACCACCGTTCTACTTCTACCAACACTCGATTTACACCGAGTGATGAGTATTTATTTAGGAAACAGAGTGCTGGGCAGATGGGGATTAAACAAGCAATGAAAGGGGTGAAGGCAACATGAACGGCTGCAAAGAGAGCCGTCCACCACATTGTGAAGTGGTTTTTGCATGCAGGTATCACTTTTAAATTGACATTTATCTATGTTTTATTTACTTAAACTTAATTTTAGCCTGATCCCAATTTTTTTTAACTTGATGTAGGCATCCCAGCACATGCAGCCACCAGCCCCTACTTCCAGACGATGGTGGATGCCGTGGGTGAGGCTGGACCGGGTTTGCAAGTCCCGGGCAGCAGACATATATACGGCGCTGGCCTGGATGTGGAGGTCCAGGAGTTGAAGGAGTTGATGGATGGATTCAAATTGGTGTGGAAGGAGAGGGGTTGCACAATTATGTGCGACGGGTGGACAGGTATCACCAAGAAGAGTATGATAAACTTCTTGGTGTATTGTTCTTAGGGGACAACATTCTTGAAGTCGGTAGATGCTTCTGGGAATATAAAAAATGCCGACTTCCTTTTTTTCTCTGATAGATGCGGTGGTGGAGGAGATCGGGGAGGATAATGTGGTTCAGGTTGTCACTGACAACGAACCTTCATATAAGACGGCTGGGAGAAAGTTGATGGAGAAGAGGAAGCACATGTTCTGGGTGCCCTGTGCGGCACATTCCATTGATCTCATATTAGAGGATGTAGGCAAGGAGGAGGGTGTATCCACCCTTGTCAGGCAGGCGCAGACAATCACATCATTTATTTATTCGCATCCCCGCCTGCTACATGTTATGAGATCACACACAGGAGGGCACGATCTTGTTAGGCCTGGTCCGACTCAATTTACTACGAATTTCATTGCGTTGGAGAGTCTACACCGGCACAGACATGCATTGGTTAGGTTCACACAGTCCGAGGAGTATTATAACTATATGGTGGACAACCTGCATAACAAAAAAGATCAGCTGGAGATTCTTGTCAGGTCTGAGAAGCAGATCACTGACAAGAGGTTTTGGGAGAGGATTGCCTACTACTTGGCAATCATTAAGCCACTGGTAGTTGTCTTGAGGTTGGTAGACTCAGATGACAGGGACTAAATGGGCACGTTGTACGATGCCATGGACCGGGCAAAGCTGGAAATAAAAGAAAAAATTCCAAGAGGTTACAAAAAGTGATGGAAAATCATAGATGACCGATAGGACAAGACCTTGCACCACGATGTTTATGCTGCAGGTTAGTTGGTTAAAAAAATATTTTTGCTGAATAATTGTCTTATTCTTATTCATAATGTTGTCTAATAAAATCTTACAGAATATTTTTTGAACCCCCGCATCCAATATGGAGGACAGGTGGTGAACGACAACGAGGTGATGCGGGGTACACTTGCTGTTATTCAGCGTCTGTGCCGATCTCAGCAGGACAGGATAGAGGCTGAGATAGAAGTAAGTTAGAGTTCATTCAATACCTTGGAGTAGCCTTACCAGGCAACTAATGTTTTTTTATAAATTTTTCAGATACAGAAGTATAAGATGAGGGTCGGCGTATACTCAAATGCTGATCTGAAATATTCAGTTGACAAAGTGTCACCTGGTATAGTAATACCTTGATGAAGATTTTATTTTCTTTTCATATAAGTTATGGAAGATGATGAGCTAATTGTTTACCTTTTCTCTTCTTTTATTCTTGCAGCTGAGTGGTGGGTTCAGGTGAACACCAGAAGTGGATGGAATCCACTTGCTGCCATCGGTATCAGGATACTCAGCCAGAGCACCAGTTCCTCCCATTGTGAGAGGAACTGGAGTACATTCAACCTGATACATACGAAAAGGAGGAACGAGGTTGACCTC
The DNA here is from genome assembly GCA_036172225.1 of Cryptocoryne crispatula var. balansae. Classification (NCBI taxonomy): domain Eukaryota; kingdom Viridiplantae; phylum Streptophyta; class Magnoliopsida; order Alismatales; family Araceae; genus Cryptocoryne; species Cryptocoryne crispatula. The sequence continues at coordinate 22,325,247 of CM069925.1, forward strand.
GGACCCGGTGGAGAAGCCGGTCTTCTCGTCATTACAACGTGAGGGCCGCGCATCAAGAATATCAAGGATCGACAGAAGATCAGTGAGGAGCGATTTGCATGATTCACAGGTGGTCTATACAAGCAGAGGCATTCCTCTGCCACACCACCACTTGAGGAGGTGGACATGGATCAGATATTCCAGGAGCATGAACTTGCCTCCTGGATAAAGGAGAGAGAGAAGCCAGGGATCGTACGGTGAGTTTGATCCCGATGACCGTGCGTACGGGCCGAAGGAGAGTTGGATGGTGTTGAAGCCGAGGAGGATGCTCCGGCTCCACCTCCACCTACTTCTCGTGCTCGGGCGGGGCCTTCTTCGCCGGCGGCTAGGAAGCGACCACTGCGGCTTTAGCCCCGGCTCGGTCCCGGTGCCGCTACCCAGCCCATTCGCAGTCCGGGGAAAACGAAAACAAAAGTGACTGCACGGAAAATGGGAAGATTTGCAAAGTTGAAAAAAACTTTGGGTTCTGGTACTTCGGAGATGGCTGAAGAGGTGAAGAGAAAGAAGCTAGAGGTCAGGCGTCCTGTCAGCCCAGATGACAGCACACAGGCTCCTTCTCACTCCTCAGGTGATGATGACGAGGAGTGCATACCAGCGACGCAGCCATCAGCAGCAGCCGAGTCTCCTGATTCACGGCATCCAAAGCCGTATTACACGCTGGATGAGCAGACACCTGATTCTTATATACAGGAGCCACTGTATCCAGCATTTGGCCAGGCTGACCAGCAGTGGATTACACCACTAGCTACACCATCCTCTACTTACGTCCCGGTCGTCCCGCAGTCCGATCCGTACGACCTTGATAGCATGGCATCGGCATTATTTTCATATGGATATGGTCCCGGACAGTATACAAAACTGAGCACGAGGGAGGAGCATCGAGAGCAGCGGGGAGAGGAGGAAGACCAATATCTATATCCTAGATATTGGTAGTAGATTGATATGATGTAAATGTATATTTTTTTTCATGATGTATCCATGGAATGCGATCTCCCGAGAATCTCTCGAGATCTCCCGAGAATCTCTTTTCTTCCGTGCGTCCGAGAAACGAGATTGCCGAAACGAGAATATCTATGTAGTACATGCGATACCTTGATCTTCTCCGCCTATTATTATCCCCAACTTGTTAGATGATTTTGTTAAGTTTCTTTCTTATATTGTCAATTTTATTATGGAATCCTTCCAAATATTCATCTAAACATTATTTTTTGATAAAATTTCATAGCTAAATATTTTAATAACTATATATGTACAATTGACCCAAAATGTTATCAATCTCCTATCTATATTGTTCAAGATAAAACTTTGGTTTGACATAAGATCCTTTGTATGTCTCATACTAACAATAGTTCACCATCTCTGTATTATGTTTTTAATTCTCTCATGACTTATTTTAATATTTAATATGAGTTATCTTGTCCTTTTTAAAGAGATTATATGACATTCTACATCTAAACATGCACATTGATTGATATTTCCAAGATCTAATCTCTTGAGATTTTTTTAAGATCTTTTATCTTCAATCTCCGTGAGATAAAATATAGATGTGAGATGGCAATCATTGGGTAAAGTATACCGTGCATAAATGAAATCCGAGATCCGATCTCCCGAGATTTTTCCGAGAATCTCACGAGATCTCTTCTCTTTCACACTTCCGAGATGAAGCCGAGATCCGAGACGACAATCCTTGGATGTATCAACTCTTTGATTTTTGAATCAATGGAATATGTACTTAACTTCAATTGGAGTTCATTAGTATTTATTCGATGTGGTCCTGTGGATGAATGCTAATCTTATTTTTAAAAAAATTTCTAACTCATTTCCTATTTTTTAGAATTTTTTCTGAATTTTTTGAATTTTTTTGTCAAAAAAAAATCAAAAAAATACCCGATTCCGACCGATCCGGAATCGATTCCCTTCCCAGGAATCGGCCGATTCCGACCGATTCCGGAATCGGCCGATTCCGACCGATTCCGGAATCGGCCGATTCCGATTCCGGAATCCTTGTTCCTAAGAAGGATAATGAAGAGAATATTAAAGATCTTCAGCCCATCAACCTGTTAAACTGTAGTTACAAAATAAGACTTGGCAGTTTATTGGTAAACTATCCAATTCCTTTCAATCTACTTTCATTCCTAGTAGATATATATATCAAATAATTTAATGACAAATCACGAATGCTTACATGACAAGAAGAGTAGTAAAAAGCAATTCATGCTCTTAAAGATAGATTTTGAAAAAGTATATGACTGGGTTAAATGATCTTGTGTTTTTATAATAATGCAACTGATGGATTTCAATGAAATATGGATTAGGTGGATCAAGTACAAAATTTTTGGTTGACATCAATGGGAAAAGCTTTTGGTTTCCTTGCTCCATGGGTCTAAAGACAAGAAGACCCCATCTCCCTCCCAATTGTTTGTATTAATTGGACAAGTCCTCAGCATTATATGGGATAAAGCAGAGCATTACAATCTGATTGAAGCCATTGAAGTTGGCATGAATAGGGAAAGAGTTGCTTACCTCCAATTTGGAGATGACACCTTACTCTTTTCCTCAACAAGACTTAGATAAATGTGTCAACTTAAAAATCATTCTTTTTATGTTGCAGTCAGTTACGGGTTTGAAGGTTAACAAAGATAAACATCAGCTAATAGGGATACATCTGAATGAAGTCCAGAGGGAATGAATGCAGTGCATTTTCAATATGCCATGGACAACTCTTCCTATCAAATATCCCTGCCTACCACTCTATGACAAGGGCACCAATAGCAAAGATCAGCAAGGTGTAGTCCAAAAGTTTTGAGAGTAAACTAAAGGGCTAGAAGAGTAGAACGTTATCCTCTGGTGGGAGATGACTGTTGTCCAAGACTATTCTGCAAAGTGTCACTTTACTTCTTTTACATCCTTAAGGTGGATAAGGATAATTGTCACAAACTGAAAGTATCAGAGCTAGATTCTTCTGAAAAAGTAACAATGATAAAAAAGACATGCACCTTATTAAATGAAACCATATATGTTGACCTACAACGGAAGGATGAGTGGGTATTTATCCCCCCTGGAAATACTGAATGATGCATGATGTAACCTCAAAAATCTAAAAGTTTCTTGTTTTGGAAATTCATTTTCCTTTTTGAATTTGGATTAGATTTGATTAGACCTTAGCATTGACTTCTTAGGAAAATAGATGGTATTCCATAAAAGTACTAACTAGGGTCAAAATTATATGTTGAGGTTGTTAGGTTCTTTGAAAATTTGTTTTGACCTCTCCCCGTCGAATGGTGCGAAAATCCGACGTTAATTACATCGAGATAACTCGAAAACCCTTGATTAATCGTCATAGCAACTCATGAAAGTAGAAGACATGCATCCACAATAAACAATCACACAAATATAGGAGAAAACAACTCCATGAACTTGATGAAAGGCAAGCAATTAATTTGGTTTTAAGTTTGGTTTGAATTAAATTGATTTGAATTGAATTGATTAAAATTGATTTGAGTTGAATTGGTTTTATTAAATTTGTTGGTTTGAATTTTGATTTGTTTGGTTAATTTGAATTTGCTAATGAGTTTTAACTTAATTTGTATTGAGTTTGATGGGTTTAATTTGGGCAAGTGTTCGGTGGATTGTTTTTAGGTTTGTGTTTGATTTGAGTTGAAATTCTTTGGGAGTTTTAAATCTGTTGATTAGGATCGGTTTAAAATTTCAATTTGATTTAGTTTGAATTGAATTTATTTCATTTGAAGTTATTTGAATTTATTTAGTTGAAATTGAATTGAATTTGGTGCTTGACAAATTGTTTAAATTTGGAGTTTTGTTTGACAGAACTGTTATCAAGTTTGGTTTTAATGTTCTGTTTTGAGATTTATTTGGATTTGTGGTTTGCTTTATGGCTCGGTTCAGATTCTGTTTATGAGTTTAATTAAGTTTGTAATTGGTTCAAGAGTGTTTTGATTGATTCTACGAAGACTCAGGCTCCAGATTTTGAGTTTTACGGATTCTTCAGATTTTTAAGGATTTGCACGTTCAAATTTCTGGATTCTGTGCACACTTGCAGATTTTAGTCTTCAAATTTCAGATTGCAGATTTTTTAGTTCGGATCTCCTGCTGGTTTCAGGTTTCTCACAAATTCTGCACTTTTTCAAAGATTTCCAGATTTCAGATTTTTAGATGGATTCTACACAAATTCAGATTTCAGATTTTGTGGTGTATTCAGATTTTCAGTTTTTAAATGTTCCAGATTTTTATTGTATGTTTCAGATTTTTAAATTCCAGGTTCTACATGTTTCAAATTTTTATAATTTCAGATTTTTGTTTCAGTTGAATTACAGATTTTACAGGTTTCAGATTGTCTTGCCTTCCAAAAAAAATCTCATGTGGTTGTTCTCTCCTTGTAGCATCGATCAATGCACCGAACATGAATTTTCATTTTTTTATCTCTCAACATGAGACATGATTTACATTCATTACCAGAAATTCGGTCTCTTGAGTTCTTGATGAACTTGTCAATTCATGGGCGGCATGTACCCGGTCTTGATAGACTTATGGGCATACCCCGCTGTTTTTTATGATTCCATTAGCATATAATCGGCTTGGCGGCATGTTGACCATGCACGGCCTCATATAGCTAAAAAAATGGTAAGACATTTGGGTCTTTTATAAACCTTTGTATGTCTACCTTAAGGACGTAGGGGCGGATGGTTAGTCGACCCCCCAACTAGTCCGAATTTTGAATTCTTTTAAGTTAAGCCGAGACGTAGGAGCGGATAGTTAGTCGACCCCCCAACTAGTCTGGTTTGTTGAATTAAATGTAGATTTTTATTTAATTTCAATTGGGTGTTTGTTTTAATTAATTTTTTTGGTTGAAGAGCTTGTTTAGGCACTGTTCAGCCGATGGGAAAAATTGGGCCTCCCGGAGGCCGATTGCGGCCTGATCCCGAGCGAGCCTCGCCTGGCCGCGTGCGGCCGCTGCTTCTCTTCTTCTTCTTCTTTTTTTCTCCACAGGTGGGCCCCGCCTGTTTTCCACGCTGGACGTAGGTTCGGGAGACACATTTTCCCCCCCGCTACAGTTCCTGCTCGAGAGTCTCCGGCTCCCGACGGCAGCGCGACGCCATCTCCGGCGATCTCCGGCTTCGTTCGACAGCAACAACACCAGTGGGGGTAGAAGAAGGGGCCGTCGGCCCTAGGGGAGGAGGAGGAAGCTCCCTCCGGCGATGGCGGCAAGGGCTATTGGCCTCGACGGCAACGGTGGTGGCTTACGGAAGCAGGCGGAGGTCCGGCGGTCTTGGCAAAGGAGGAAGAGGACCTCCACGGCCTAGCTAGCTTCGGCGGATGGTCTAGACTCCTCCGGTGCTTCTCTCACGATCTCTTCTTCATCTCTTTTGGTTTGCTCCTCTCTTGCGCTCGGGGGGGGGGGTCTCCTTTATCAGCCTCTCCGTCCTCTCCCTCTCTCAACGATGCCGTGGATGCGTCTTTTATAGACAATGAGACCCGCTGCCATTGGCAAGCCGGTCCAACTCCGATTGGGAGTCGAATCTCTCCATATGTTGCGGGATAGGATTCTATTGCCGTTCCCAACTCAACCTGCCACCGGGGGAGATCCCCTTGCTATCGGGACCTTCCGGATGTGCCTCAGCGGAAGGATTCCACGTGCTGGAGAAGTCTGGCTCTTCACTAGACTTGCGAGTTGTTTACGGAACTACTAAAACCTCCTTCCTCCTTTTTGATTCCACCGCTAACTTCGCGCGGTAGACTCCTAGTCCCACGGGAAATTGGTTACTCCCAAGTTGGGGCATAATGGCTCTCCTTATTTTGCATCCTCCGAAGGCTCGGACCTTGCTCCGTGAAGGATTCCCTGCAGTCCGATAGGACTGAGAAGAATCTCACCCCCTTTGCCTAGCCTTGTCTTTGTGAAATCAGCCTATTTTGACATCGACACAGGGCTGTCTCGAAATGGGACTTAGCCCATTAATCACTTGAATCATAGATTGCACAGGGTACCCGCTTGAGCCATTCTGATTGAATTAAAATTAAGACGGGCTTCAATTATTGTGAAAATTTTGGGTGTCAACAAATGCCCCCCATGGGTGATTCTCCAGAGACGGGGAATCGCCAGGGAATTGCCCGTGCAAAAATTTAGTTGCAACTTCTTCCTTTCTTCAATCATTGCTTGTACCGATTGAAAATTGTGGAATTGCCTGTGCATGGTTCCCTTTCTGTCACTTGGTTGCTGTTATATGACTGGAAAATTTGGATTGTTCACGCAAATATAGTTGTGTCATTCCCTTCCTGTCATTTGCTTGCTGCTTGACTGAAAAATTTTGAATTATTTGTGTAAACATAGTTGCATTATTTCTCTCTATCATTGCTTGTTGCTCCATGATTGAGAATTGCTTGTCAGGGATATACTTGAACTATCTTCCTTTGTGCCGTGTTGCTACTTACTGCCCTTTGTTTGTATTGTCTTGCTGTAAACAGGCAACTGCATTATGTTCAAGAAAGTAGTTTCTCGTGCTCGTGCTTCTCGATGTGGTGTCAATGCTAGGAGTGTCTTGAGCAAGAGGTCTCATGAACAGACAAGGATGACATTGGGGCTTCATGTATGTCTGCACGAGGCAAACTGCTTCAAGTCAAACCTGGGCCTCGAGGGTTGTTCGGGCACACTGTACTCTTTGTATAAAACAATGATGGTGCAAAATAATGTCATTCATTTTCTGTCAAGGTTGCACGTGTGTATTGTACCCTTTTGTATGCGATTGTATAATAAGAAGTTGTTCTTCCCCACTTTCCCACGTTGCATGTTTCTTTGTTGTGATATTCTTGCTTTTGTTCTCAATTTGATCAATCAAACTTGTCAAGTTTGTTGTTCTTCGCACTGCCTTGCTTTGCCTTGGTACCAGGACATATTGCTTTTTTACATTGTTCTTTTGTTGATTGTGCATCTTTGGGGCTGAGAGGGCTTGGGCCCTCTTGTTGGCTTTTAGATGTGACAGCCCATGAGAGAGTTTTTTCTTTTGCCTGCTCTTTCAGTGCATTTTACACACCAGGCTTGCATGCCATTCCGGTGCTTCTGAGGGAGCTCAACTGTGAATCATCCTTTGATACATTTATACAAGACTCCCAGTCAGGTGACTCTCGGGGTCTGATCAGAACTTCTCTTTCTTTTTTGTTTTGTTTGCTTTTGTTGTTTGTTTTGTTTTGTTTTTTTACTGATCCGACTGCCCTTTTCGGGTTTTCACCCGGACCAGCCCCCTTTGCTTTTTGCCTACATGCCTCAAGAGAGGTTTTTATGTAGCGGAGGTGCCTGATTTTGCCTAGAGTGCCTTTTCAGGTTTTCACTCTAGCCAGGCTTTCTTTCGACATTTTTACCCTTAGCCAATCAATGAGATCAGATTGACTAAGTCTGTCGGGCATCTTCATTTTTAGCCCACTCTCTTTTTTTCGTTGTTGTTGTTGTTGTTTTTTTCTCTTTTTTTTGTTGCAGGGAATTAAGGCTTCCTTCTAGCCATGAAGTTATTTTGGGGCGGTGAGGAATTAAGGCTTCCTCTGGGCCATAGAATTTTGGGCGGTGAGGAATTGAGGCTTCCCCTGGGCCATAGGTTTTGGTGGTTTTGCGCCTGTGGACTTGTAGACTTGTGAGTATGAAGAAGTCACACTCGGTCTATAGGGTATGGAGTTTGGGTACATGAACATCGTATTAGGCTATGAGATGTGCTTTGAGGTGGCATGATGCCGCTTAACTTGTAGACTTGTGAATGCAAAGAATTTACATTCAGTCCATAAGGTATGACATTGAGGTGGCTTTGTGCCATAGGAATCCGTGGGATATTTGAGTATGAAGTGATCACACTCGGCCCACAGAGTTAATGTTTGGGATGGCTTGATGCCAAGAGAATATGATGGCTTATAGGACATATGAGCACGACGAAGTCATACTCGGTCCATGGAGTGTAAGTTTGGGATGGCTTGATGCCAAGAAACCCATAAGACATGTGAGTATAGAGAGGCCGCACTCGTCTTGTTGGGCAAAGTATGATGGCTTCATGTCGAAAGGATACTGTGGTTTGATACCAAAATGATTTGTTGGACATATGAGAATGAAGGAATTACACTTGGTCCATATGAGCATTAGGGTGTCAATTTTGGGGTGACTTTGTGCCATTAGAACTCGCAGACTTATGAGCATGAAGAGATCACACTCAATCTATGGAGTACAAAATATTGGGTGGCTTGATGCCAAACGGACCTGTAGGACATGTGAGCGTGAAGATATCACACTCGGTCTGTCAGGTAGAATTTGGTGACTTGATGTCAAAGAGTACTCGTAGGACATACGAGCATGAAGAAGTCATACTCGGTTTATTGGGCATGAGTTTGATGGCCTAATGCCAAGATGAACCCGTAGGACATATGAGCACGAGGAAGTCATACTCGGCCTATTGGGTATGTGTTTTATGGCTAGATGCCGAAAAAGGGATGGTGGCTTGATGCCGAAGGAATATGTTGGCTTAATGCCAAATGTGTTGTGGTGGTTTGATGCCAAAAAGTGAGATGATGGCTTGGTGTCAGTTTGGTCATAGTGGGCTAATGCCAGAAAATAGGGTGTTGTGGCTTGATGCCAAAAGGAGTTGACAGCTTGATGTCGTGACGGGGTATTGTGGCTTCTTGCCAAAATGATTTGGTGGCTTGATGCCGAAAAAGAGATTGTGGCTTAATGCCGAATGTGATGTGAATACGAGGGTGTGAATATGAAGGTGGCTTGATGCCGAAAGATATAGCTTTTTACCAAAGCAGTATCATGGCTTGATGCTAAAAGAACATGACGGCTTGATGCCGAATGGTGGCTTGGTGCCAAAAGATATAGCTTAACATCAAAGCAGTATCATGGCTTGATGCCAAAAGGACATGACGGCTTGATGCCGAATATAGTGGCTTGGTGCCAAAAAGAATATTATGGCTTGATGCCAAAGAGGAGGTGATGGCTTAATGCCGAATGTGGTGGCTTGATGCCGAAAAGTGACAAGGTGGCTTAATGCCACTGAATTTAAAGACTTATGAATGCGAAAGAGTCGCATTCGGTCCAAAAAAATGAAATATGGGATCGCTTGTTGCCGCTTGTAGAGTTGTGGGACATACAAGTATGAAATGATCATACTTGGCCCGTGAAATATGAATTTAGGGTAAAACCCAAGCTTAAAGGCTCAAGGCTCAAATGTTGCCGGTGGGATTTGGGACATGGGAATGGTTCCATGTCCAGCCTTGGTGGCATAGAATCTATGCAACATTTAGACCAAAAGACCATGGTGGTATGGGATTTATGAAAACCATATAGACCGAGAGGGTCATACTGGTATAGAATTTGACAGTCACATAGACCTTGCTGGTCATGATGACGTAAGGACTTGGGGACCATGTAGGCTGGAAGGGCCATGATGGTATAGAAGCTTGAAAACCATATAGACCTGAAAGGTCATAATGGTATGAATTTATTGGAAGCCATGTAGACATGAGAGTCATAATGACATGCGATTGTTGAAACCATACAGACGTGAGGGTCATAATGGTATGAAAGGTTGAAGGCTATGCAAGCCAAGAAGGTCATGATAGCCTGGAGACTTGTTAGCAAACCATATAGACCGAGAGGGTCATAATGGTATGAAATTTGGTAGTCATGTAGCCATGAAAGTCATGATAACATGAATGGGTGAAGCCAAGTAGACTTTAAGGGTCTTGATGGCATGAAATTTGGCATGTTTAGAGGAGAGGTGAGTCCCCTCTTTCTTGAACTTTGAATTTCCAGAGTTTCTTACTCTCTTTTTTTTTCTCAAACTAGTTTGACTGCCTTTTGCAAGGTTTTCACCCAAGCTAGTCCCCTTTTTCTTTTGCATGTACGCCCCTTTGCAGGGTTTTCATACAGCAGGGTGATCTATTTTTGCCTGAGGTGCCCTCATCGGGTCATCACCTCAGCTGGATTTTTTTCTTTTTTTTTCCTTTTTTGTTTGACATATTTTGCCCTTGGTCAATTAATGGTGTAACTAACCAAGTCTGTCAAGGTATTTCATTTTTCTTTCTTTCTTTTCTTTTCTCTCTTTTTTTTTCTTTCACAAGGGAATTCAGGCTTCCTTCAAGCCATATGAACTTTGATCATGTTCCATTTGGTCATTATTCCACCATCAATGTGGATGCTTGACGTGTAGATGGAGAGCAGCACAAGGTGAGTACTTCAAGTTCTTGACCTCCTTGTGCATCTTCTTTGGTTGTTGAAATTTGAGACGTGACAAGCACTAACCAGCATGTTGCTTTGTGTCCTCAGTATATTATGTCTTTCTTGAGGTGGTTTAAGTGAGGGCAAACTGATCCCATGCTAACCTCCTTAGAGACTTCCTTTTCTCGATCAACAAACAGTTGCCTGAGATTGCATGTCCAGCTCAGTTTAGAGATTTCTTCCCTTCTGAGAGTTGCTAGTGTCAATTTGAGAATTTATTTCTCTCATTGCTCGAGTTGGGAGTATCTTCTCCATTCAACCTGTTTTCTCTTCTTTCTTTCTTTTTCTTTTTTTTTGAAATTCCTTTGGAGTCCACACAGGGGAACTGTGTAGGGCTGGTCATAAGAATATTGGGGGCCTTGGGGATGGCTTGTATGTGGGCATAGGCGTGTCACAGCCATTAGCATGAGTTGGGATTTAGGCATGTCAGAGGCCATGGAGGGTTTTTTTTTATTTGTACATGGGCATGTCGGAGGCCATGGAGACTGTTTCTTTTGTGGTATGTGAGGGCACACAAGTAGCTGCTTTGGGTATATTTGGGGGTAGGTTGATGGCCTACTTTGGGATTGAATTGAAGGGTTGTGGAGGGCTGTCCTATGGACTCTTATTCCCCTGGCTCAATTCTGTGGCGGGTGTCGGATTTCTTCCTTGCCCAAGTTTTATGCTTTGTAGTGGACTAGTGGTCGGCCCTGGCACGTTGACATGTTTGTCAAAAGGCATAATTGGGTCGAGTTGTTGACCAGCAAGACTGATTTGAAATGTTGAGTTGAGGGTTGGTCCCCCACTGAATTGTAGCCTCGGGGGCCGCTGTCCAGCCTGATATGCTACCTTGAAGGGTGGAGGGTTGCTCCCTCACCCTGATAACAGGACTGACTTCATGTAATCTCCTGTTGAGATAATGATTTCTTCTTTGTCTCCTTTTGTAGTTAGCGCAGATTGGCGATTTTCTGGGGCTTTACTGGTAGAGGTTGGTCCTCTTGCCCCCTGTTACCTTTTTAGGTGGAGAGTTCACCCTCACACCTGTTTGATATGACATGGCTTAGGGGCATGCCCCCGGCCGGATGAATAGTTCCCATAATCAAGAGACTACCTGATTTTTGATGCGTAATGGGCCGAGAATTGCCTTCTCTCCCGAGCAGAATCTTATCAGGTGATGCCATATAGGCATTATTCAGTGAGGGCATAAGATTTGTTCCGAGTCCAATTGACATATGACAGTTACATCCATTCACCAGATAGAGGATTAATTCTTCATCTGCAAGCAAGAATTAGAAGACTGGACCATTGGTTGGTCATATTGGTTGAGAGAAAGGGCGAAAGGTTAATCTCTCTGTAGCATCATAGGTCGTTGATCGACTGGTTCCTTCTAACTGAATAATGTAGGGTTGATCCCTTGCTTCACTGAAAGCCATGTTTTCGACCCTTTATTGGCCAAACTTGTTGAAGTATGGAGGATTGCTTCCTTACTCGGTGGCCAGAGGACCGGTCACTTTAGTTGAATGCATTCCTTTCATGCGCAAAAGATTTGTTCTTTGCTCTTTACTGGTATAATGGGTGTCCGGTTGATCCTTAGCCCGAGTTGTACTGGAGTGGCATGGAGGCTTGCCCCCAAATAGATGGGTGAAGTTGTGGGTTGACCAGCGAACCTCCCAACACTTGATGTATACCGAGTGACGGATTGATTCCGAACCCGAGCATGAAAAAGGCACCACATCTGGGTCATTTTGCTGTGGTCATAGGATTTGTTCCAGGACCAAAGAGTACTTTGAAGTTGCACCGATAACCGGGCAGCATTCCTACAATCTGGCGAGCATAGGATTGATTCCTAGCTAGTCGATTTGTCTTGGTGGACGGAACCGTTGATCAGTTGTCCTGCTTGAACTGACGAGTTGAGGGTTAATCCCTCACTTGGAAGATAATGTCCAGGGATGAAACTGTTGATCAGTTACCCTAGTTGAAGTCACGGGCCAAGGGCTGGTCCCTTACCCGAGAAATAGCATGGCTAGCCGTTGATCGGCCGGATTTGTTGATTTTCAGACAAGAGGACTGATCTCTCTCTCCATTAGCAGTTGGGACCATTATTGGTCAGAAATGAATTGACATGTGAAAGATTTCTTCTTTCCCCGTGCAGCTGCAGCAATGCTGGCAAAAGGCTGGACAACATCCTTATTCTTTTCATCCAATCGGGCCAGAGTGGCGAAACGATTGGCTAAATGTTGTATGGTGAGCTTCAACTTCATCTGCCTCAGCATAATAGAAAGAAGCCACATCCGGGCAAGTTTTGATTTGGTCATCGGATTTGTTCCAAGACCAAAGGATATTTTGGAGTTGCACCGATAACCGGGCGGCATTTTTCAATTGGTGAGCCTAGGATTGATTCCTAGCCCATCAAGCAACATTGGGGGATATGACCGTTGAACGGTCATCCCTGTTGAACTGAAAAAGTCGAAGGTTAGCCCCTCACTTGAGGGTAGCATGTGGGGATGGCACCGTTGATCGGTTATTCCCGTTTGAATTATGGGCCGAGGGTTGATCCCTCATCTGAACCATTGCTTGGTGGGCCGTTGATCAGGCAGAATTGTTGATCTTTAGGAAAAGGGCCTGCTCCCTTTCTCCAGTAGTAATTGAGACCACTGACTGGCCATGAATAACTTGACAGGCGAAAGATTTCTTCTTTCCCCGAATGGGCATTGCAGCAGTGTTGGTGGAAGGTTGGGGAGTAGCCTTGTCCTTTTTTGTCCAACCGGGCCAGGGTGGCATAACGGTTTAGCAATAAGAAATGTTGAAACCTGTACTGGCTTTCCCTTTGAGGTGGAGGATTGCTGCCTCCCTGATCGTTTGATAACATATCGGGCATGTGGTTTATCCTTGGCTCATGTTGTTATGGTGTGGCTGGGCGATTGCCCCCAGCGAAGTATGAATTTATGAATTGAGTTTGACGAGCCTTCCATCAAGTTGGCTGCAGCACGGGCACCTGTTTCTACTTTGCCCAAAAAATTTTCTTCGGCTCAACTGAGAATTAGTTGACCACGACATATGAGCAGATAAAGGATTGATTCCTTGTCTGAGGGAAAGCATAAATTAACCCAGCCGTTGGTGGGCCTGACTTGTCGGAGTATCGAGCTGAAGATTGACCCTTCGCCTGACCAATATCATCATGTACCGTTGATCGGCCTGCCATTCTTGGACTGGGGAGCAGAGGGCTGCCCCTCGCCTTGGTGGTAGTGATTCACATTGACTTGTTGTCGACTTAATATAGCATGTATAAATGAGCATCTTGCCCCCCGAGTAGAGTGCGATGATGCCCTGCATATGCAAGTTTTAATGTGAGCATCGGATTTATTCCTAGCCCAAGGGATATCTTGGAGTTATGCCACTAACTGAACAGCTTGGGCCATGGCACAAGTATGGGATTAGTTCCCAATTTGAAGAGGAGTATGAGGAGCCTGAATTGCTGGTCAATCAAGCTTGGTTGAGATTGCGGGTTGAGGGTTGGTCCCTCACCCAGGCAGCAACATGGCGGGCTATTGCTTGGCCCAAGTTGTCAATTTTCAGATTAGAGGGCTGATCCCTCACATAGCTTTGATGTTGTTCGTCAGCTGGGCAGCCATAATGCATAGCATCTCAGGACTGAGCCCATGATTGATAGCCCTTGGCATTTCTAGAATAGAAGATTGACTCCCCTACTTGGTTAGCCAGCCATAAAGACTTCATGTCATGGAGTGAGGATTGATTCCTCATGGAAATGACATTCATGTAACATAAGCCGTTGACAGGCTCCCCATTGCATGTTGTGAACGGAGGCTAGCAATGGCAGCATTGTGGATTGAGGGTTGCTCCCTTCTTGAAGTAGTTTTGACATGAACCTATTGATCGGTTTATCATGGTTCTCTCATAGATTTGTGGGTTAACCCCTCTTGAGACATCTTTGGTATATGCCGCTGACCGGGCAACCATGCTTTGATAATTTTTGTTTTCTTAGGCATAAGATTTGTTCTTTACCCAAGTGGCATTTGGGGCTAAAATGGAGCCACATTATTTTCTCGGGTCAAGGGTTAATCTCTTACCCAGTTGAAATGCCTCATGATTTGAGCTCTCAATTTAACCAGCCATGGTAAAGAATTGAGAGACGGCACCTTAATGACATGCGGGCCACCAACCAGACTCAACATCTTTCTCTCGGGTGATGGATTTGTTCCTTACCCAAGTAGCATTTGTTTGGGGCCAAACTGATATTTGGTTGGCCAAAATGTGTTTCTAGTTTGGAAATATAGGATTGATTCCTTGTCCTTGAATATGCCGAGCCTCTGGTAGGTCAGCCATGGTAACTTCATGAATTAAGAACTGATTCCTTCTTGACATATCATTTGGCACGGCCATTGCTTGACCAGATATGACTTCTGGGTAAAGGATTTGTTCCTTGCCCCCATTGGGTTGACGGAGTTCATCCGGATTTAGAGATTTATTCCCTACTGAATGACGACATCACCATCTTGAGTTTGAGAGATTTCTTTGCTAGTTGGCCAGCAATGGTGATCTCACGAATTGAGAATATGTCTTTGGCATGGCCACTGCTTGACCAGATATGACTTTTGGGTGAAGAATTTGTTCCTTGCCCCCATTTGGTTGATAGAGTTCATTTAGACTTAGGAATTTGTTCCCCGCTGAATGACATTGTTGCCAGCTTGAGTCCAGGAGCTTTCTTTGCCGGTTGGCCAGCAGTCTCCTTTTTTTTTTATTTGAGGTCAACCTTCTCTTGTTGTGGTTGCCCCGGTGCCATGCACTTGTTGGGGGTGGAGGAATTGAACTTTGCCTTGGTATCGTCCTCCTTTTGCCTTGGTCGGTTATGAAAGACCGACCCTGGCATATAGTTGCATGGGTCTTGAGACGGCATGTTTGATGCCTCTTTGACTTCTTTGAGAGTTGGTGGTGACAGAATCCATAACCACGTGCCCCCGGAGTTGTTTGTTGGGGAGCTTCCATGGTAAGCCCTTTGAAAATAGGATCAAGTTGTTTGACCCTTGAAATATTCTCGGTGCTGATCGAACTCCGAGAGCAGCTCATTGAGATGATTGCAATATCAGGATGAAGTCTTCATGGCGGGATCATTGGACCCCACCGGGTCTCATCCTTTGACATTTTTCGCCTCCTCGCACAAAAAGGAAAGAAACATGTGTTAGATATATATGAAATTTGGGATGTTTGTCTCCTTGAATTGCTAGGACGGAGAGATGAAGGGAATGAGAGGTCCCACCGGGCGTGCCAATTGATGTAACCTCAAAAATCTAAAAGTTTCTTGTTTTGGAAATTCATTTTCCTTTTTGAATTTGGATTAGATTTGATTAGACCTTAGCATTGACTTCTTAGGAAAATAGATGGTATTCCATAAAAGTACTAACTATGGTCAAAATTATATGTTGAGGGTGTTAGGTTCTTTGAAAATTTGTTTTGACCTCTCCCCGTCGGATGGTGCGAAAATCCGATGTTAATTACATCGAGATAACTCGAAAACCCTTGATTAATCGTCATAGCAACTCATGAAAGTAGAAGACATGCATCCACAATAAACATTCACACAAATATAGGAGAAAACAACTCTATGAACTTGATGAAAGGCAAGCAATTAATTTGGTTTTAAGTTTGGTTTGAATTAAATTGATTTGAATTGAATTGATTAAAATTGATTTGAGTTGAATTGGTTTTATTAAATTTGTTGGTTTGAATTTTGATTTGTTTGGTTAATTTGAATTTGCTAATGAGTTTTAACTTAATTTGTATTGAGTTTGATGGGTTTAATTTGGGCAAGTGTTCGGTGGATTGTTTTTAGGTTTGTGTTTGATTTGAGTTGAAATTCTTTGGGAGTTTTAAATCTGTTGATTAGGATCGGTTTAAAATTTCAATTTGATTTAGTTTGAATTGAATTTATTTCATTTGAAGTTATTTGAATTTATTTAGTTGAAATTGAATTGAATTTGGTGCTTGACAAATTGTTTAAATTTGGAGTTTTGTTTGACAGAACTGTTATCAAGTTTGGTTTTAATGTTCTGTTTTGAGATTTATTTGGATTTGTGGTTTGCTTTATGGCTCGGTTCAGATTCTGTTTATGAGTTTAATTAAGTTTGTAATTGGTTCAAGAGTGTTTTGATTGATTCTACGAAGACTCAGGCTCCAGATTTTGAGTTTTACGGATTCTTCAGATTTTTAAGGATTTGCACGTTCAAATTTCTGGATTCTGTGCACACTTGCAGATTTTAGTCTTCAAATTTCAGATTGCAGATTTTTTTAGTTCGGATCTCCTGCTGGTTTCAGGTTTCTCACAAATTCTGCACTTTTTCAAAGATTTCCTGATTTCAGATTTTTAGATGGATTCTACACAAATTCAGATTTCAGATTTTGTGGTGTATTCAGATTTTCAGTTTTTAAATGTTCCAGATTTTTATTGTATGTTTCAGATTTTTAAATTCCAGGTTCTACATGTTTCAAATTTTTATAATTTCAGATTTTTGTTTCAGTTGAATTACAGATTTTACAGGTTTCAGATTGTCTTGCCTTCCAAAAAAATCTCATGTGGTTGTTCTCTCCTTGTAGCATCGATCAATGCACCGAACATGAATTTTCATTTTTTTATCTCTCAACATGAGACATGATTTACATTCATTACCAGAAATTCGGTCTCTTGAGTTCTTGATGAACTTGTCAATTCATGGGCGGCATGTACCCGGTCTTGATAGACTTATGGGCATCCCCCACTGTTTTTTATGATTCCATTAGCATATAATCGGCTTGGCGGCATGTTGACCGTGCACGGCCTCATATAGCTAAAAAAATAGTAAGACATTGGGGTCTTTTATAAACCTTTGTATGTCTACCTTAAGGACGTAGGGGCGGATGGTTAGTCGACCCCCCAACTAGTCCGAATTTTGAATTCTTTTAAGTTAAGCCGAGACGTAGGGGCGGATGGTTAGTCGACCCCCCAACTAGTCTGGTTTGTTGAATTAAATGTAGATTTTTATTTAATTTCAATTGGGTGTTTGTTTTAATTAATTTTTTTTTGTTGAAGAGCTTGTTTAGGCACTGTCCAGCCGATGGGAAAAATTGGGCCTCCCGGAGGCCGATTGCGGCCTGATCCCGAGCGAGCCTCGCCCGGCCGCGTGCGGCCGCTGCTTCTCTTCTTCTTCTTCTTCTTTTCTCCACAGGTGGGCCCCGCCTGTTTTCCACGCTGGACGTAGGTTCGGGAGACACATTTTCCCCCCCGCTACAGTTCCCGCTCGAGAGCCTCCGGCTCCCGACGGCAGCGCGACACCATCTCCGGCGATCTCCGACTTCGTTCGGCCGCAACAACACCAGTGGGGGTAGAAGAAGGGGCCGTCGGCCCTAGGGGAGGAGGAGGAAGCTCCCTCCGGCGATGGCGGCAAGGGCTATTGGCCTCGACGGCAACGGTGGTGGCTTACGGAAGCAGGCGGAGGTCCGGCAGTCCCGGCAAAGGAGGAAGAGGACCTCCACGGCCTAGCTAGCTTCGGCGGATGGTCTAGACTCCTCTGGTGCTTCTCTCACGATCTCTTCTTCATCTCTTTTGGTTTGCTCCTCTCTTGCGCTCCGGGGGGGGGGGGGGTGTCTCCTTTATCAGCCTCTCCGTCCTCTCCCTCTCTCAACGATGCCGTGGATACGTCTTTTATAGACAAAGAGACCCGCTACCATTGGCAAGCCGGTCCAACTCCGATTGGGAGTCGAATCTCTCCATATGTTGCGGGATAGGATTCTATTGCCGTTCCCAACTCAACCTGCCACCGGGGGAGATCC
This sequence comes from Cryptocoryne crispatula var. balansae, assembly GCA_036172225.1. NCBI lineage: Eukaryota > Viridiplantae > Streptophyta > Magnoliopsida > Alismatales > Araceae > Cryptocoryne > Cryptocoryne crispatula. The sequence goes on from CM069925.1 coordinate 22,343,353, forward strand.
CGTTGCTATCGGGACCTTCCGGATGTGCCTCAGCGGAAGGATTCCGCGTGCTGGAGAAGTATGGCTCTCCACTAGACTTGCGAGTTGTTTACGGAACTACTAAAACCTCCTTCCTCCTTTTTGATTCCACCGCTAACTTCGCGCGGTAGACTCCTAGTCCCACGGGAAATTGGTTACTCCCAAGTTGGGGAATAATGGCTCTCTTTATTTTGCATCCTCCGAAGGCTCGGACCTTGCTCCGTGAAGGATTCCCTGCAGTCCGATAGGACTGAGAGGAATCTCACCCCCTTCGCCTAGCCGTGTCTTTGTGAAATCAGCCTATTTTGACATCGACACAGGGCTGTCTCGAAATGGGACTTAGCCCATTAATCACTTGAATCATAGACTGCACAGGGTACCCGCTTGAGCCATTCTGATTGAATTAAAATTAAGACGGGCTTCAATTATTGTGAAAATTTTGGGTGTCAACAATGCACAACTTACAAAATGGCTTGGAAAACTTAACCATAACAAGGATGCCCTGTGGACCAGAATTGTTCTTTTCAAATATAATATTGGTGAGAATGGCTCATAGGTAACTGATTTCAGGAACAAATGTAACGTGTCTAGCATTTAGCGAGATATACTTCATAATTAAGAGTTTTTTATTCTACTTATATTGCTCTAAGTGATAAAAGGAAAACATTTTTCTAGGAGGACCAGCAAATGGAGCATACTCCTTTAGCCTACATGTTCCTACCTTATTTAGCCTTAGCTGCAAAAATCTCAAAGAGGAAGAGATTAATGAGTTCTCTAATTTACTGGCACTTCTTGAAGACCACAGGTGTATTCATCAATTGGTATGGTTGGCATGCAATAAATCTATTTTTTCTATTAAGTCCGCTTTATGCAGGTTATCTTGGGGTGGGGTGGAAGTTTCATGGCACCAAGTTGTTTGGAGTCAACATGTTCCCATCAGAGATCACGATTTTCCTATGAAAGATTGAGAAAATTAGGCTTTCCACTAGAAGCCATTTACACAAGTATTTGCCGTCTTTGCCCACGAACTGTCTTTTGCAGCGGCAGGGAGGAAAGCATTCATCATCTCTTCTTTTAAGTGTAAAATTATTAATTTTCTCTGGAGGATTGTTTACAAGAGTTGAAACATTGGTTGAATGAAGCCTACAAATACCATGTCATTAGCTTATTTCGGGAATTTTCAGAAGGTGTCCAAATTTAGAGACATGTTCTCACTTAAAGACCCTTTATGTAGCTTAGAGGTTTCACTCTACCATCTTGGTAGATGAGTTTTTTCTTTGTTCTATTTTTCCTCCTCCCCTTTATCTTTTATATGTTGCCTTTTGATGTGTTGATCCTTTTATGATTAATAGAAATTTGGTCTTCAAACCACCCTCAAAAAATCTCATGCACCAACAGCCAGGTGAAACTGGTGCAAAATAGTTGTCTTCGGATCAGCATTTCCAATCCCCCCTATGTACCTGAAGTATAGGTCTGTCCCATTACCAATACAAATGACCGAAGTGCATAAGAATAATAGTAGTTCAAATATATTCCTCCATAGCTTAGACCATTAACCTTTAGGTGAGATCAAGGTGGGTAGGGTCGAGGGTTGGAATTGGGTTGCCCAAACCAAATCCAACCGGGCCAAGACCCAGGTCAAACGGGAGCGAATCCAATTAAAAAATAATTTATTATTTAAAAGTAATAAAAAGTATATTAAAAATATTTAAAATATTATTTTTATTATACATAAAAAATATTTTAATAATTTAATTATATATTTAGATATTTTTATAACAAACATATATTATAAATAAAAATTATAAAAACAAAGAAATGTCATTGCGAGAAAGATCCCATTATGGCATTTCTACTTCCCTCGCACAAGGGAAGCATAAAGGGAGGTGTTGGGAGCCCTTTTTTCTGTTTTCCCGGAATCATGGGAATGGGGGAATGGGTTGGCAACCTAGTCAGGCGACTCTGCCTAGAGTGAAGGGGGTTGATGACCCAAAGTCAGGACTGGGTCATTCGGCCCAAAAAATGAAATGGGTAGGGCCCAAGTTTTGAACTAACATTCCATGTGTGAGAAACAGTCAACCCATCACACTGATTGTCGGCAATACTACTGACAAACCTAGGCTGCGTTTGGGAACCCATGGAAAGCGCTTCTTTTTGACTTCCACTCCTCATCGGAGTGGTTTCTATTTTCACGGAACCGTTTGGAGAAATTCCCGCCGCCACTTCTCCTCCGCGCAGAAGGTGGAAGCCGGGAGGAGATAATTTCTCCTTCCCGTAACCGTAAAGCACTCCCGAGCATTCCCGACTCTCGACCTCCCGGCGAATATTTTCTTCCCTCCCGCGAGCCGCCCTGCTCTCGCCGTGCACTTGCGCTTGCAGAAAATTGCCGTCGCCCTTCGCCCTCGTCCCGGCATCCTCCGCCTTCTTCAATCGTCAGGTTCGTATCTTTGTGCTCCATTTTTTTGTCTGCTCGATGGAGGTCACCGCGAACGATGCGTCTGCGTCTGCACGGAACGGGGCCAGAGCTCGGGGGAGGGGATGGTTTCGGGTGCGTCTGCGCGGAACGGAGGGGAGGCAGTGGTTGCGCGCAGACGGCGCGGAACAGATGGCTGCGACTGTGCAGAACGGAGGGAGGGCAGAACGGAGGGAGGGAGCTCGGGGAGGGGAGAGCCACGCGCAGCTCCGCGGAACAGAGGGCCGGAGCTCGGGGGCGCGGGTGTCTCTTGCACCCAGACGGCGCGGAGGGAGGGGGGTGTTCCTTCGCGCACACAGGCCACGCGGAACGGAGGGAGCTTGGGGGAGGGGGTGGTCCGACAGAGGTCGGGGGAGGGGAGGGCCAGAGCTGGAGAGGCTCCAGCGCGGGGGGGCTCCAGCGGAGAGGGCTCCAGCGGCAGCGCGGGGGGCTCCAGCGGCAGCGCGGGGCGCGGGGGGCCCCAGCGGCAGCGCGGGGGGGCTCCAGCGGAGAGGCTCCAGCGGCAGCGCGGGGGGCCCCAGCGGCAGCGCGGGGGGGCTCCAGCGGAGAGGCTCCAGCGGCAGCGCGGGGGGCTCCAGCGGAGAGGCTCCAGCGCGGGGGGCTCCAGTGGAGAGGCTCCAGCGGGGGGGGGGGGGGGGGGGGGGGTCGCCGGTGAGATCGGGGAGGGGGTCGCGCGGGTGAGGCTCCAGCATGGGGGGAGGGGGAGGGGGTCGCGCGGGTGAGGCTCCGGGGGGTCGCGCGGGTGAGGCTCCAGCGGATGGGGGGAGGGGTCGTCGCGCGGCTCCAGCGGATGGGGGGGGGGGAAAGAAAGATGAGACGACAAAGAGAACGGGGAAATGATACACATAGGTTAGGTGCACTTCGCATATACCGTGGTGGTTTTGTGTGGTTCTGTTTGTTAACCCTCTGCCTCTGATAGTTCACACGGCTGCCAGTCCTTATTTTCTCAGAATGTAATTAGGAAGATAACTCTAGTGGTTATAAGCTCTTCTTAGTTGTTGCCTGCTTTGTTAGTATGAAAGGCCAAGTTATTTAGATGAGAACACCCTATAAGTGTGTTGACCAAGTATTGCAGGGTCTGATTGGTTGCCTGTACGACCAGGTGTCTGTCCAGCACTCCAGATCATGCTTGGCTTGGGGTCACTAGGTGAACTAGGATTCCACATGGTCATGTGATTCACATGTTAAACTTTTTCATGGTGTATTTGATATTTGCGCGCCCCTTGGCTGGTATCTTTTGTTTTTTTAAATTACCAGAATCTATATAGAGTAGGGCTGTTCCTCAGAAACCAATTCAAACTGGCTGATTCTGCAAGTTCTTTGAACTATGGTGATTTAAAAGAAAAGATGAGACAGAAAGAGAACGGGAAATGAGCCGAGTTTGTCCCTGATATCTATGAAATGTTGGTAGTTTATTTATGTCAAGCAAAACTATATTTGTCATAATTATACTAACATTGTCTCGTATGTCATCTATTTTTTAAATTTTATTATAGAATGGACAAAGAGAAGAATCCCTTGAAGACAAAAGTTATTTTGGGATATGCACACTAATGAGACCTTCATAAGAGCGTGTGTTACTCAAGTTGATTTAAATGAAAAGAGTGGACATTCATTATCTAAGGTAGGATGGATAAATGTTATAAAAGAACTTAATCTTAAATCCGGACAAGTGTTCGATAAGAAACAGGTGAAAAATCATTGGGATAAACTAAAGCAACAGTACAAAGCTTGGATGGCGTTAAAGAACAACACAACTGGTCTTGGATGGGATGAGGTGAAAAACACTTCAGAATAAAGTGAAGAATGGTGGAATGATTATCCGTTGGTACGTACAGCTTATGTATTTCTTTCGTATCATGCAATGTAGTGATTCATTTCATTAAAATCGTTTATTTTTTCAGAGCCATCCTACAGCTAGTATTTTCAAAAGAAATGTGTTAGAATAGGAAAACCTACTTCATAAACTCTTTCAAGAAACAATTGGAACAGGAGAAAATATTACCAATCCTTCAATGATTATCATGAAAATGTAGAGACACAAAATGAAATGTCACCTGGACCAGATACTCAAAATACTTCTCCACAGAATGAAGATAATGGAAGTCAACCAGATGACAGTTGATGCAAATGACAGGATCGCTAGAAGGCGTTTATCTGGGTCCAATTTCTCCACTTAGAAATAAGAAAAAGAAATCTCGTCAAGCACGAATGGCATCGCAAATTGATAACCCTTATGTTGTAGAATCGAGGGAAAGAGAAAAGAAGAAGCCAGCGCCCACATTCCAAGTATTGGCGACGTTACGAGGATGCTAAAAGAATTACCCGGATTAGAACTTGGTGGACGTCTCCATACGTGGGCGCTAACAAGACTTGTTAAGAAAGATTATCGAGAACTATTTGCTGAGATGGATCCAGAGTATCGGCTTGCATGGCTACAGAGTGATTTTGAGGATAGACATACATAGAATGTTGTATTAACTTGTTAGTTTCATACATAGAATGTTGTATTAACTTGTTAGTTTCATTTTAAAGTTTAGATTACTATCTTTTGTTGTGCTTTCAAAATTGTAGTTCTTGTTGTTTTGGGTGTTGTTAAACTTGTTAATATAATTTGTCTTTCTAGTTGTTGTGAAAGTTGTTAAATGATTTCTATGATTTATTATGTAGCAGAGCACGTATCATTCTTATGATTCTTTATGTCTTCTTCAAAACAATCAACTCGGATTATAACAATCGGTCGAAGTGATTTCGATGACGAATATTTCGAGGTTGTAGCGGTTGCAACAAGTTTTATTGTTTATAATGGATTATATATGTGTAAAGAGCCGTATGCCATACATCTCCGCGCTAGAGGGTTTCATAAGGTTCGAGAATTATTAGGAGGGCATTGGGAACGTTCGTATGATATGTTGAGAATGGAACCTCCAGTTTTTGCTTATTTTTGTGATGAGTTTAGAAAACACAGCTTTCTAACAGACACAAGATATGTCGTCGTTGAAGAGGTAATCGCATTATTTCTTATTATTATTGGCAAAAATTATTCGATTCGGGATATGCGCGAGCATTTTCAAAGATCTGGAGAAACTTGTAGCCGACATTTCAATCGTGTATTGAACGCTATGCAGAAATATGCAAGAATGAATATTGTTCCTCCACGATTCAATGAAACACCGAGTACATTGCGAAGAATGAGAAATATATGCCCTACTTTAAAGATTGTATCGAGCAATAGATGGAACTCATATAGATGCAATGTACCAACACCGCACAACAAATATCACATATAAGTGGAAGGAAGTCGAAGTGTACACAGAATGTTTTAGCTATTTGCGACTTTGATATGTTGTTTACATTTGTTTCAGCGGGGCATGAAGGAACATGTCATGATGCCCAAATTCTATTAGATTGTATATGTGATGCGAATTCAGGATTCCCAAAGCCACCAACAGGTAAATAACTTTATGTAATGAAGACTTGTTAAACTTTTTATGGCAATCGAAATGTAACTTCTGTTGTGTATTCTATGTAGGAAAATTTTACTTGGTTGATGCAGGGTTTACTAATACAGTTGGATATCTAGCATCATATCGTGGACATCGATATCATTTACAAGATCGCCGTGGTCGTAGTGCTCGGAATAAAGAAGAAGCTTTCAATTATGTTCATTCATCATTACGAAATATCATTGAAAGATGTTTTAGCGTATTAAAGAAGCGTTGGCGAATTCTCAACGGGATGCCGTCTTATTCATTGAAAAACCAAGCAAAAATTGTTGTAGCTGCAATGGCGGTACATAATTTTATACGAAGAGTTGATTTAGGAGACGAATTGTTTAGAGAATTTCAAGAACTTGAAGTTGAGACACATTCAACGTTACAAGCACCACCGGGACGTATTCCTCGTGAACAAGATCGACAAATAATGAGCACATTCAGAGATACATTGGCAACTCAAATATTTGAAAAATAGACTAGTTGTGGAAAAAACATATTTCATGTAAGATATAAATGTATTATTTGAGAGTCCATTGTAGTCATTCATCGCTTGTTTAGAATGTCACAAATGTTTGACTAATTTTATGATTAAATAAATATTTACGTGTAGAGAAGTACTTCTATTATATGATAAGAAATTGATACCAAACTGCTTTTACTTCTGTCGAACAAAAGCACTTCTGATTGAAGCACCTTCTCATAGAAGGTGCTTCTAAAAGAAGCACTTCGATGAAGTTCCCAAACGCAGCCCTAGTCTACGAAGAGGATTGGTCCAACTCCAACCTCCAAAACCATTTAGTCAAGTGTACTACATTGGAAGCCTCAAAATAAATAAACCCCAAGTCCCCCTTTTTCTTGGACCCACAAACATGAAATCAACTCACAATCTAGCCACCTTTAGATGAAGGAGCACTACCTTTACATAGGAAAGCCATCCTAATAGCCTAAATTTTTTTCACAAACCCCGATAGGCAGCTCAAAAGTTAAAAAGAAATAAAGTTAAATGCTAAACAAAATAAATAGATATATGAAGAAATATGTATATATGGTGTTTATTGATTTAAAAAATACTTATAATAGAGTTTCAAGAAATATTTTATAGTAGGTGTTGGAGTTAAATATAGTGCTTGTTAGATATATATACAAATTATAAAGGACATATATGATGAAACGGCTATCAATCTATGCACAACTTAAAAAAAATAAAATATTTTTCTATTTTAATTAACTTATTTCAAAGGTTTGCAATAAGTCATAATCTTTTCGCAAAAGTTACGTATGAATCAACAAAGAATATACAAGATAATATACTAGATGTATGATACTCGTAGATAATAGATAGATGAGAAATGAGTAGTTACTAGGAAGTTAGAACTTTGGAGGATTAGTTTAAAGTATAAAAGTTTCAAGAAAAGTAGAGCTAAGATAGCATATATGCACTATAAATTTAATAAAAAATAAATGTAAATAAGATGCGGCATAGAGATGGTTAGTTTGGATAGAGTAATGTTATCTCAAAGTACTCAATTTAGCTTTAAATATCTTGAATTCAATTTTTCAAAAAATGAAAATTATGATGATGTTAACCACAGGACTTAAGGAAGATGAAATGGAGATTGGTTATATGAGTTCAATGTGATCGTAAAATTTTTACTAAAATTGAAAATAAAATAAAATTTTATCATAATCATCAATATTATATGGCAGTAAATGTTGAACCGCAAATAAAATATGCTTCCAAAATAAATGTTGCTAACATGACAATGTTAAGATGGATACATCATGTATATTAGAGAAAATGTAAGAATAGTGACAATTGTAGACAAATTGAAACAAAGAAAAGTGAGATGTTTTGGACATATTAAGTGTAGACTTAAAAAAGCTCTAATTAGATAAAGTAGAAAAATATCAAAATAATAGAAAACAAAAAGAATATCGTAAACCTAACTTAAGTTTGAGAACAATAATTCAATATCTATGAAGAATATTAAAATATCTAAGAAGAAATAACTCAAAATTTATATGAGTGGAGAAAAAGAATTCATATGACCAACCTAAATAATTTGGGATTAAGGTTTAAGTTTAGTTGTCTAATGACTAATCAAGAAGCGACTTATGTATGTAAAATGGATACAAAGACAATCCCAAATTCGACAGGTCTGAGAGAAACCTGAGCATGTTCATCCTCCCAATCCAAAACTTTCAAACATACCCTGACCACACCCTGGATATTAACCGCATGGGGATAAAATGAAATCAAGAATGCTAGCATGGATAAGAACAAAAAAGATGCCCAAAAAATAAAATGGTTGGGTTGGGAGGCTTTAAACCTACTAACCGGCTGCACTATGGGATATTCATGTTTTGGATTGGTTTTTTTTAAGAGGCAAAGACAAATTCCATTAAAACTATGAAAAAGGAATACAACTAGAGATAGAGAAAAAAAAAGAGGCAATGCACTCAACTACCAAGATGGTAGGGAAGCATAAAATTACAAGAAGAAAGATCTAAAAGACAAAAATCTATCCCTGAAGGTATCAGCATGACAGCATCCAAACTAGTTGAGTGCATTCACATAAAAAGTCATCAAATGGAGAATAAAAGTAGGATTTTCGAATAATCAACAAAAATCAGCATATTCCTTGAATGCCAAATAATCCAAAGCATAGCAGGTAAGACTAGACTCCATAACATAACATGTGAAAGCCAAAGATTTCAAGTAGGCTGGGCAATTAGTAAATGAAATATGTTGCCCGGCTCTTGCCTTTGAACATTACAGCTTTGAATAGTGTTGGAGTTAATAATCCCACAGTAGAGAAAGGGATGATCCATGTGTTCATCCTTCGTCCCACAAAAGATACTGTTGTAACCAAAAATTTTCAGAAAAAAAGGAGAAAAAGAGAAAACAAAAGAAATGGCATGCTCGGCCTCTCTAAAATTCGGGCTGTGTACAACATGTACAGGTACCATACACAAGCCCAAACAGGCCCAATTCGGTCCATCTCCAGACCCATAACAGGACCTTGATCGGCCCAATTCAGTCCACCTGAAGTGCTCATCGATAGAGCTTAAAATGGCATTTCAATTAACTCAAGTTGGCCTACTGAAAAGTCCATTTGCGGCTCACCCAGCATAGCCCACAGGCCTGCTCAAAGAAGGGGGCCGGACAGTCTTCTAAGTGGGCCAAGGAAGTTGTCCGCGGGCCTGCTCAAATCTGGGGCTCGACAGAAAAAAAATATATAATAAAAATAGGAGATCAGACGGAACAAGGAAGGAGATTCTCGTGTGTCCAGAACAGGACCGATCCGAGTCCTTCTTGGAATAGGAATGCCTTGTTACGGAAGGTGCCCCATTCGCTGAAAGAATCGGAGGCTTCAAGCAAGTCTATCCCGTGTGATTCGGAGTGGTTCCGAATCCTGCTGGGAATTGGACTCCGCCGCGGAAAAGGACTCTACAAGGAGCCCCATATCCTTCGAAGATGGCAGGGGGATCAATCAGAAGGTCGGGAGTCCCTCCTAATCCCGGAACCAATCTCCGGTAGGGGACGAGGGTGCTCCCGATGCCTATAAAAGAAGAGGCGCAGGCCGCTGCGCAAGGAGGCGGGGGGGAGAAGAAAAGAAGCCGGAGAGAGCAGAGCAACAAAAGAGGAGAGGGAGAGAAGTCTACCAGTCCCCTGGAGTCTCGTTGAAGCCGCACGGTGCTCCCATTTTCTTCTTCTTCTTCCTCCGGACGCCGCAAGCCCTTCTGCAAATCGCCGCGGGTGCTGTAGAGCCAAAAAGCCCCTCCTGTTGCTGCCGGAGAGGGCATCTTCCTCTTCCCCTAGGGCCAACAGCCCCTTCCTTCCCCTTTGCCGGCGCCGGCGCCGTCGAACAACACCAGAAGCCGCCGCGAACGTCGCTGGAGGACGCCGCGCTACCGTCGGGGCCGGAAGACATCGAGCGGGACTGTAGCAGGGGAGAGAAATATGTCTCCCCCAACTATATGCCACGGTGGAAATCCCGTGGGGCCCACCTGAGGAAGAAAACGCAAAAAAAAGGAGAGCCGACCGGGCGAAGCCGGCCGGTCTCCCGCTGAAGCACCCGCCGGTCCAGAACAGGAGCAGTCCGGTCCAAACAGTGGATCGGGCCTTTATCTTGGCTGAAACAGCACCCTGCGCGCAGGCAGGGGCCTTCTTCAACAAAAAAAAGAGGATGTTTTTAAAACAAACAAAACAGTGAAAAGTAAATAAAAAATATATATTCAACAAATCGGACTAGTTGGGGGGTCGACTAACCATCCGCTCCTACGTCTCGGCTTAACTTAAAAGAATCCAAAATTTGGACTAGTTGGGGGGTCGACTAACCATCCGCCCCTACGTCCTTAAGGTAGACATATAAAGGTCTATAAAAGACCCCAATGTCCTACCATCTTTTAGCTATACGAGGCCGTGCATGATCAACATGTCGTTAAGCCGATTATATGCTAATAGGTATCATCAAAACAGTGGAGGATGCCCATAAGTCTACCAAGACCGGGTACATGCCGCCCATAAATTGACAAGTTCATCAACTCATGGAGGAGCCATGAAGATCGATATGAGCTAATTTCCCACAAGTCTATCAAAGACCGGGATGCTCAATCTTAAGACAATGAAATGGGTCCCCACAAGCCTATCAAAGGCCGGGACATGCTCAATCTCAAATCAGTGAGAGGAATGTCCACAAGTCTATCAAAGACCGGGGGTTTTTCCATCTCAAATTTATCAGACAAGTTCCATGTTCATCAAGGACTCGAAAAGACCTAAATTGCTGGTCAAATTGTAAATCATGTCTCATGTTGAGAAAGACAAATGAAAATTCATGTTCGGTGCATTGATTGATGCTACAAGGAGAGGGCAACCCCATGAAACTCCTGAAAGGCAAGACAATAAAAAAATCTGAAAAAACATAATCTGAAACCTATAAAAATCCGTAAAAATCTGAAATATACAAAATTTAAAAAATCTGCAACCTGTATAAACGAAAACATCTTCAAACAAATCAAATTAAACCCAAATCAAATCACATAAATCTGAAATCTGTCAATCTGTAAAATCACAAACCAAAAATCAGACTTGAAACTGAATTTTCTGAAATCTGAAAATCACTTCTAAAATCCAGAGATTAAAAATCTGAAATCTGAACTTATGTGCAGAACCCATTTAAAAATCTGAAATCTAAACAGATTTTAATTCAAATCAAACCTGCAATTCAAGATCTGAAAATTAAAAGAAGCTGCAGTTTGTAATCTAAAATCTGAAGAGCTCCAAATCTGGAATCGGAAATGCAGAATCTGAAAGTCTTTGGAATATGTGAGATTTGAACTCTAAGAATCTGAGAACCGAGGGTTTAAAATCTGAACTCTTTTTCTGGAGGTTCAAAATCTGAATTCCGGATTTGGAATTCACGCCCGGAGATAAAATCTGAAAAGGCTAGGGTAATAAACAGAAATTACTGAAATGTGAACTCAAATTAAATCTTGATCTGTACGGTCCCCAATCTGCTCCGTACAATTCATTAATTTCCCCTCAACTCCAATAAAATCAGAAGCTGAATCTGTAAGTGAAAACCAAATTTCCAAATCAACTCAAATCTGACCGCCTAGAAGATCTGCACCCAAGTCAAAAATCCGTAAACAGAGTTAAATCAGTGGAATTCAAGTGAACTCAAGTGGATAAGAAAATTCAGAACCAACACAAATCAATTTATAAATCTGAAAGTTGCATAAAATGTCAAATACACCCCAAACTCAATTAAATCTAACTCAACAGATCTAACTTTAACCCAAACCAGAAACAATTAAATTCAACCAATTAAACTCAAGTCAAATTTAATAAAACAAATCCAAATTGAATCAAACTTAAAACCAATAAGCAACTCAAAAAAATGAACAAATTCAAATTCAACTCCAACCAAACTAAATTTAAATAATTCAATCTCAACAAAATCCATCCAAAATTCAAACCAAATTAAATTCAAATCAAAATTCAAAACTAAGTGCTTGCCTTCCATCAAGTTCATGGGGTGATTTTCTCCAGTGTGTTTGTATGGATATTTATTCTGTGGATGTATTGTCTTCTACTTTCATGGATTGCTATGACGCTTAATCAAGGGTATTCGAGAAATCTCGATGTAATTAACATCGGATATTCGCACCATCCGACGGAGAGAGGTCAAAACAAATTTTCAAAGAACCTAACAACCTCAACATATAATTTTGACCCTAGTTAATACTTTTATGGAATACCATCTATTTTCCTAAGAAGTCAATGCTAAGGTCAAATTCAAATTCAAATGGAAAATAAATTTCCAAAATAAAAGAATTAATCTTTTTGAGATTTTTGAGGTTACATCAGATACCAGCAGTGGAAATATTTGGAAAGATCTTAATAAGGTAAGACTTGGTTGGAATTTGGAAGTTGATATTTACCAATCTGTCATAAAAATATATTGATTTAAATAGGAGCTGAGGACCCCCAAATAGCATGAAACCACAGAAATTCCTCTTCCCATAAAAAGTCTACCCAATGCAAACTTCACAATGAATACAACTTTATTGCAAGAAAGCCAAATAAGTTTAAGTTTATCCTCCTAACCTTCAATGCATCTGTGATTGTCAAGAAACACTAACAAGTTAAAGAATTCACCTATGTTATTAGAGGCGAGAATCTCAAGCTCCTAGGCGTTGAGGTGAGGCAACGGGCAACCGCCTCGTCTCACCCACAGCTGCCTCAAGTGGCCACCTTATTTGTCTCAGGCAGCTGAGGCGCACTGAGGAGAACCCCTCGGTCACGATCGGATCCAGGCCTGAATCAGACCCGGCCCGAATCCATTTAACTTAAACCCTCCCCCCCCCGAAACAAATCACCTCAGTCCCCAGGTGGCGGGAACAACTTCAGTCCCCAATCAGAAACGGAACCCTCAGGCCACTTAAGTGACTATTCAGTAATAGTTCAGCGAACCGCCACCAAAAAGGGTTGAACTGTTGCCGTCTGTAACGAGTTGTATTAAGTTTGGTAGTGTGTTAGTAAGACATCGGTAACAACTCAACCCGTTCTGTAGCAAGTTAGTAACGCGTCAATAACGATTCAAAACTATTACCGACGCCTTACTAACTCGCTACAGAATAGGTCAAGCCGTTACCAACACCATTACCAACACCTTACTAACTCGCTACAGAACGGGTTGAGCCGTTACTGACGTCTTACCGTTACTGATGCCTTACTAACTTGCTACCAAAAGGGCTAAACTATGGAATGTCGGATCGGGATCCAGGTCCCAACCTGGGCTCGACTCAGTTGATTTTTAGGCCAACCAACCCAATCCTGACCACATAGATGTTTTAAATTATAATTTTATTATTTTTTATTCGAACCTCAACCGGCCCAAGTCTCGACCCCAGTCTCGACCCTGGCCGACCTAGGTCAATTTAGACATAGCCGACCCACTCTTAACCGAGCCTTCCTTGGGCAAAACCATTACCAACACCTTATAAACTAACTCACTGCCGAATTTAATACAACTTGTCACCTTTTTTTTGTCAAACTAATACAACTTGTTACCAATGGTAGCAATTCAACCTATTTCGGTAACAGTTCACTGAACCGTTACCAAACTGCCACTTAAGTGACCTGGGGGTGTGGCCCGTTCTGATTGGAAACTGAGGCTATTCTCTCCACTCGAGGACTTTAACGGTGAGGGAACACCCTCAATCCCTAATTAAAACATGCTACAACCCCTATGTTATTTAAGTGATGGTTCAATAACAACCGGTTCACCATTACTGAACCCTTACTAAACCATTACTGAAGTCAATATAACTCATTATTGAATGTTACTGAAGCCAGTGTAACACATTACTGAACCATTACTGAAGTCAGTGTAACTCGTTAATGAACGTTACTAAAGCAAATGTAACTCGTTACCAAACCAGTTAGTTCAATGACGATTCAATAAGGGTTTAATAATGGTGAACTAGTTGTTATTGAACCACCACTTAAGTGATATGGGAGTTATGGCATGTTCTGAAAATTTGCTTTTGAAAAAGATTCAAACAACTCGGGAATGAGTTGAAAATGAAATGGGAATTGGATGAAATATGGATATACTATAATGTCGGATGCCTGGATAGACAGAAGGGGGAGGGTATTGATAAATTTTTTAATCAACACACCTACATGTACAGTGTTTCTAAAATCAGTTGGCTGATTTATTGGATAAAGTTGTGATTAAAGTTGGAGAAAAAAATGTTATCCAAATTGTAGCAGATAATAAGGGTAATTACGTAGCTATAAGGAGAATTTTGATGTTCATGCATCCTCATTTGTTTTGGACACCATGTGTAACCCATTGCATTGATTTAATGTTGAAGATATCTTTAAATTTTTTTATGGTCATACAAAGTTTCTTATCATGATGAAGAAATTCACCCGTGAAAGAAATTTGTGTAGGGTAGTGGCCATAAGGTAATATCTCAAATTGAAATGTCTTTTTATGATGTTTCATTTCGGTATGTGAATTGCAACCATCAATAACATGTTATTTTTTTGTACAAGGTTTGCAACAAACTATCTAAATCTAGAGAGCCTACACAACTTGAAAGCTGAATTGAGAAGAATATTTACATTTGAAGATTAACTACCTCTAACAATAAATGGGCTAAGCAAACTAAAAAAAAGTCATGTGATATCATTCTAAAAACAATTTTCTAAAGAGGTGTGGCCTACACTCTATCAATTTCAAACCTCTTGTGATTATCTTACACCTAGTTGATGGTGAGAAACCAGCAATGGGCTACATTTATGAAGCAATGGACCGGGCAAAGGAAGGCACTAAGAGTGCCTTAGATAATAAGTTCGACAAATATGATCCAATTTAGGACATCGTTAATAGGAGGTGGGGCAATCAACTGTATCATTCATTATGTAGCGAGGTATTATCTTAACACCAAATTTTTTTAGTCAAATCCCGATGTTGAGAGTAATGGAGAAATAAAACAAGGATTGTATGATACCATTGAAAGACTAATTGAAAGTCCTGATGAACAAGATTTAATTACCAAGAAACTGAATACACACAAAGATGTTGAGGACCTATTTGGCAGAGATATGGCCATTAGACAAAGAAAAACACTATTCCAGGTTGTCATCCTTATTTTAAAATTTTAATTTCTACATTTCACATTATTATTTTTAATTTGATTCACTGTCATTTTACTTATAGCAAATTGGTGGAAAGATTGGGGGAGTAAGACTCCTCAATTGCAAAGATTCGTCATCAAGATTTTAAGTCTCACTTGTAGTGCATTTAATTGTAAGTGCAACTAAAGTACCTTTGAGCAGGTATGCACTAGTAATATTCATTCTTTTCAGCATGTTTCATTTGAAAATTTAAAATAATTCTCTGCCTTATATTACAGGTCCACATAAAGAAAAAAAATGTTAGAACAAAAAAGGCTAAAATACCTTGTTTATGTCCGATACAATCAAAGACTTCGAGATCACCATTTTGGGATGGAGAAGTTCAATCATGATCCTATTTCCTTGGATGATATCAATGAGGTCGACGAGTGGATTACTAGAGATTAAAAGGACTATGTGCATGAAGGAGAGGATATGAAGGGAAGTTGAGCTAGCAGCCGGTGTTGAAGAAAAGGAAGGTCCATCCGCCAGAGCTGAGGCCTCTAAAAGGCAAAAATTGGAGAGGGTAAAGAGTGTGGCCATCGATGAAGATACTTCAGAATCAAATGGGGAAATTCATGTTCATCTTACTAATGATTCTTCCGACTTATAGTTGTGTTAATTGGATGGGGACATTAGTTGAATGTACTTTTTGATGGTGTTTCGAACTTGTGATTATTTATGTACTTTGTGCTTGTTTTACAATTATTGTTCAAAAGTTGTCAACATGACATATTAATGTACTTTTTTGTGATGTATTCATTTTTCTCACAATCTAATAGAAATGAAATGAGAAAAGGTATATCTTTGTTTTTATTTTTTGATATATTCATTTTCTGCATTTTTAAATAAATTTTCTACATTTTTTATGTATTTTCTGCCTTTTTAGATATATTTTCAACATGTATAGATGTATTTTTCCTGAATTTAGATATATTTTCTGTATTTCAATGTTTTATATTAAATATATTTTCTACATTTTTAAGTATTTTCTGCATTTTTAGATATATTTTCAGTATTTTTAGATATATTTTCCTGTATTTCATACATATATTATGTATTTCTATATTTTACCTGTACTTTTAAATATATTTCCTGTATTTTATATTTCTTGTATTTTTGATGTATTTCTTGCATTTTTAAATATATTTCTAATTTTTTATATATTTTCTCTATTTTGAAAATAAATATAATAAAAAATATCATCTCAGAGGTGCTCGCCTCAAGCGCCTCAGGCGAGGCAAGGGATACCTCCCTCAGTCACCTCACGCTCTGACTACATAAGAATTCACTTACTTCCTCATCCTGGAGGTCCAAACATGATTTGGTTTGACTTTTTAGGATTATTTTTCCAGCCCAAACATACCTCCCAATTTGGGTTTCGTTCAATTCAAACCATACTTCATTAGCATATAGTATATTATATAAATATATATATCGATTCACTTTAATTTAAATCATGTTTTATTAAAATACAACATAGACATATTTATATATACGATTTATTTTACCTAAAGATTCCTTAAAATGTTTATTTTACATAAAAATGTATACAAATATTAATAATAAACATAAATTGACATAAATATCCAATATCATTCAGTTTACTAGTTTAGTTTAGTATGAAGAACCCTTCAAACCAAAACCAAACAACAAACATTATTTCAAACCAACCAAATCACCGGTTTGGTTTGCTTTGGTTTTTCATGTTGAACTATATAGTGAACACCCCTAAGCTGCACCCTCTCTCTCCTATCTCAAGCTTATCTAAGAGAGTAAATTTGTTCACCCCCACATTCGCCTCTCAAAGACATAAATGGCTTACTCTCTTTCAGGAATAGATACAAATAAATCAGACAATCACGTGACAAAGGCAACAAAGACAAAGACAAGAAGAACCTTCCTCAAGGTTATTACCTTTATCAATTATTTTGGTGGTTTGTATTTTGTACCTTAAAAGACAAGAAGAATCTTCCTCAAGGTTATTACCTTTATCAATCTTATTCTATTTTAAACGGTTGACTAAGTGGCATGCCTAACTTTTTCACTAGTTTACAAGTTTATTTATGTAAATGTATCCAATAAAGTAAAATTTCACACTTGACTTACATGTTATTTAGACTGGTAAAATGACTCAATGATTTTTTTTAACTAAATGTTATGATCTTTTCAAGCTTGACTTCATGTGGACAGACCATGCTGGCCAATTCATACCAATTTGAATTGAGATTGGACCTGGCCAATCCCAGGTCTGAATAAAGTTTAAAAATCCTTGATTCACATGTACCTATTCATAAAGGAGATAAGATTGATAAAGAAAAACAAGGAAGAAAGATAGAGAGGGTCAAGAGAGATTATATGGTCTTTTAAGTGTGCAGAGGATATCTTACCTCATGAAGCTAAAAGTCTTAAACATAAAAAATGATATGTGATAATAATATATTTTAAAGTGCTTTACAATTTCCGAACAGGGACACTAAACTCGCAAATTGACCCGCACAATCAAATCACATCAAAGGTGTCAAGAGGGTAGCAACTTTTGTGGGACTATTTTGGGCCTTAGCACCTTGGCGCTAAAAGGTGTTGTTGTGACTAAAGAGTGCTTTGACAAAGATGAATGCTAATGTGCATGGTTGTAACCAGAAGGATATGTTGAATGATAAAGTTGTCTTGAAAGCCATTTTCCATTCACCACCGGGTCGAATCCGAACTTGATGATAGCCACTCTTCAAATTAGAAGACATCAGCAACTGTTGCCAAGGCAGTAGCAGTTGGAAAGAAACTATGAAACTATAGAAGAAATTGTTTTCATTTAAGGAAATTTCCCCCAAGGAAGTCCAAACCATATAAGTGCTTGAGCGTGCAAACTCCTAGTCTTTCACCAACTGACATATTTGTTGCAGGGTCATAGAAGGGTTCTCAAAATGATCTTCAAAGATTATATTGCTTTGAGCATGCCAAATTATGGACCAGAGCAATACTACGAGGGTAAAGATTCACAAATTAGATTCCTCCTTCCAAGGGTTATTCTTTATCTACTACAGAAACAGGAAAGTAACGTATTTCAGTTCCAACCAAGACAGATTACAGCTTCGGAAAAGAGTATGCCACAGCAAGTTAATAATCTTGCACCTCAAGCAGAGATGATTGAAGTCATCAGAGCAACTGCCACAGAAGATGAAGTTTATTGACTGAATGGGGAAGATGCTCTATGAGAAAGTTTTGGTTGGTAATCTGCCCCAGCAAATCTTCCCTGAAAAAAAAGTCGTATTCTCAAAGAAAACAATGGAGTCCAAACTTCTCTCCACCAATTGACATTGATGCCCCCATAATTAAGCTTATGATGGGTTGATTTAACTGTGATTTTTTATTTTCGCAAGGAACCAAAGCGGATATTGAGAATTCAACGGAGTGCAACCAGGGACTACAACGAGTTGACAATCATCCGAGGTTCTCTGTGTCGAATTCATTACCCGACAACAAAAGCAACCTAACCTCTTTCTCTTATACTTCTAGTTTTTTATGGATCGAAAAGGAAAAGAAAAAGCCCTCCAAGGTGAGAAGCCTGGGAGAACCAAACTCAGATACCCGTCCGAGCAAGTATTCTGAAGCACGCCCCAAAAAGAATAGATCGAGAAAAGAAAGTAGAGAAACAAAGTAACATTGATCAGTGGCACCTCTCTTCTCGCGCCAAGTCATCCTAGAAAGATCAGAAAGAAAAGAGAGGTGATTTCAAGATACAACTTCGTCTGAGCTCACCTCCGTCATGGTCGGAAACCAGAAATCGATTGAGAACGGCGCACAACAGAACCACCCACCAGCGAACGCGGAGGAGATGAAAACAGCAAAGAGGACTTTCGACCAAACTCCCGCTGCACTCAACTCACGCAGCACGGCCGGCCGGCCGGCGGGCGGGCGCAGCGAGAGCTACCATATCCTAAAAAAAAATTATCGATACCAAAGTTGAAAGCTTTTTCTAGAGAGAGAGAGAGAGATGAAAATGTACGCAGTACGCGGAAGAAAGGACAGATAATTAGACACGTTTGTATGGACTAAAAGGTTTGAAAAATGTGGTGGTATAACTGTTTCTCAAAAGTATCTAGATAAATATAAAAACGTCTTCGGTAAATTTAAAACCCTGGACGATAACTCCTTATTTTCAGGTAACTGCTATAAGCACGAGCGAAGTATTTTTCTGTGACTTTACATATCAATCCACGTATTTGAGGATGTTTGTACTTTTAAATATGTTCTTGAATAAAATAAAGTTTGTATTTTTTTAAAATAATTACTTGATTTAAAACATTTAAAGACTTTTAGTCAAAAAAAATTACAAAAGTATCTTCTCTTTTTAGATAATAATACTAAATAGAAGAATATTTTTACCATAAAAATAAAAATAAAAATTTATTTTTTAATAACAAGAAGACTAGATACATATTAAAAAGTTTTAAATTTTACAAGGATGGTGTGAGAAGTTTTTTCCAAAATATTTTATGGGGTACGTGATAATGGAGATTTTTATTTTAATTTTTAAAAAATGTAAAAAAACTTGTTAAAATAAGTGTTAAACAATCATGACAATTTTATATTTTGAAAGTGATTTTCATCTTAAACAAAAAAAGAGGATCTCACCTCTCTTTTTTTCTTATGACCCCCTACTTTGTTTGGTCATGTGTGGTAGTTACTCTTTTTGGTTATCACATTCCTCCAAACATGAAAAATTTATGTCATGAGTTGGTTCACTTTTTATTTTAATATTTTTTTTCATGAAAATATAAAAAAAATTATTATACAACCAAACATCCCATTAAGGTCTGTTTGGCACAAGGCTTGTTTTTAAAGAAATAAACTGATTTTATTCCCCAAATTTAGCACATAAATCAAGTTTATCCCTAACTAATCTCCCAGCCCTTGGAGTTATAAGCAAAAGAGAGGACAGCTAAAAAACAGGTGTGACCATCCGGAATGCAACATTTTTCTCTTCAGTTGTCATTAAAAATTTAAACGATTAAAAGTTGAACATATTATTGAGAGTCACGGATAAACCTGATTGAATACTTATTTTAAAAAATAAATTATAAATATTAATTGTTATATATTATTTTAAAATATAAAATGAAATTTTAATATGAGTTTAAACTAAACTCGACTTTTTATAAATAAACTGAAGTTAAAATTCTATAAATAAATTTAGATAGATTTTGAATTTTATAAATAAGTATTTAGCAAGTTTGGACGTGAAAATAATAATAATAATATTTCCAGAAGTTGAAATATTAATAGCAAAATTAATACAAATTGACACTTAAATTCATAACATGTTTTGTTTGCACTACAAATTTTAAAATTAATATTATTAATCAAACATTTTTAAATAATTATTATCAATATCAATTTTATAATTGATAGTGATAGAGATATTTGTCATAAATAATGAATCAAGTTTGAACCACAGTCAGACATAATCTTAAAATTTTGAACTCAGGTAAAATAAACAAGGAGAAGCATACTAGCTCGTTTATTCATATGCCTGAGCTCTCCCTGAAACTTTCCACTTCCCTTTTGTGCAACCAACTATATGATATACCAAATTTATCTCCTCAAAAAATCTGGTACCAAAATAAAAAGCTGCCAAAGGGTACACCTAAATAAGGCTAAACCCAAATATACATGCTTACTTGTGTTCAGAAACGTACATTAAAAAAACATTTGTTTTCTACTTAAACTCTTCATAGGCTTATATATATAACTAACGGATACAATAGATAAATAACCAATACTTAAAAGTCAGATAAAAGTTTGATCTGCCACGTTCGTTACGAACAAACATGGAGAAGAGAAAAAGCCCAACTTATTCATGATACCAACTTGATCGTATGACCGCCCAACATGACTCAATTAAATATCAGATAAACCACTCATTCAAATATTCACTTAAAAATTACACTAAAAATACTCAGTGTCAATTAAATTTATTACAGTATCTGAAAATCTTAATTAGCTCAGCTTAGACATGAATTCAAATAGAGTTAAATCTAAGTTCCAATTCGAGTACAAGTTTCAATTTACTGGATCAAGCAAAAACAACTTAACAAGCCACTCACGAAACGTATGAAACTGATAACGAACTGATCTCGAATATCAAGCTGAGCTGAAGTTCTAATAAAAATAACATAAAAACATCCTGTTCGGCTTGGCTCATTTGTACCCCTATCCTTTTCTCCAGCCTGATACTTTGCACCGTCGCTATCAAATGCATCATTTTGGGTCCGTTTGTTTACCTGTAGAACTTGCTCCATGCGCCAATTTTTGGGAAAATAACATCAGTTAATCTATTTGGTTGTACGTAAAAGTTAAATCACGTAAAACAAAATACCTTCCATGTTAGACTGATCTGGATTTTGGCATCCGCTAAAATACAGCGGATGCCGTTTTCGGGGGCAGCGTAACTTTTTAAAGGTATATGTTATTTAATAAAATGATATTAAATAGATATTATCAATTTTAATAAATTTACACGTTGAAATTAATTCAGTATATAAAATAATAATTTAATTTTTGTGTTATAAAAGTAAATTTTTTAATAAAAGTTATTTTATTATATAAATTATTTTATTAATAAAATTTTAATTGAAACTTGAACTTACAGGTAATTAAACTGTTTTAACTAAATTACTATATATAAAAATTATAAGATCATTTTATGTTAAACTGTTACGTACTATATATTTTATTTAGTTATTCATATATAATAAATTTTCAAAATATATTTTTTGAGTATTTTTAAAAAATTTAATATTAGTAATTATTTTTAAATATTAAAGTAAATAAATATAAATACAATCATAAAATTTTACATAAAAATTAAAAAAGGATTTACAGATATCAAAACAACTGAAAATAATTTATAAAATTTATTAAAATAACAAAAAATATCTTGTTTTTATAAAAATATCTGATTAATATCTAAATAATAAACTATATTTTAAATTTTAATGAAAAATAACTTGATACAAAATAATTTACTTAATTTTATTTTTTATAAAGATTTTTCTATAAATAAATAATTTAATTATATAAATATTAATAAAATTATCTGTTATGCTCACGTTGAGGAGATTGATAATTTTTTTAGAAAAGTTGCTACGGACAACCAAATGACCAACAATATTTTTAGTTTCTTTGGAAATAGTATTGAGCGAAAAATATTTCCTTTTATTTTGATTTTACATGAAACCAAATGGACCATTAAACCTGTGCTTCAAACCCGGCTACCGACAATAAACAGGGTTTCTAGCAACAAAAAGAACGGTTGAGAAATCCAAATAGCTATTAATGCTCAATTTACATTGAGCTTCCGAGTAGCAAAATTTATCAAATTCAGGTTGATTTAAATGAATGCATGACGATGGTAATGGAAAGAGAGAACTAAGGATCATCAGAGGAAAGCAAGATGAAAAATTAAGGTTATTAACTACGTTAACAACGCATCCGTATATAAGCGTCCATGTCGGTGGGGGCTACAGTAATTAACAATATCAGAATTCTTACTGAAAAAGCAATAGCATCCAAACTGTACGGGGAGAACCGTCACCTCTGTTTCATATTTCTAGAGTAATGATAACTGGAACTCGCTGTTTGCTAGGTGTTTGGTAGCGTTTTTTCTTTTTTTTTACCTAAAAATTTGAAAATAGGAAAAGAGAGGTGTTTGGTCACGTCTCCTGCCCGCTCCTCTTTTTTTGGAAACAGAGAGACTTACTCCTAATAATTCTCTTGAAAATAAAACAGGGGAAGAGTTATTTTATTTTCGGGAGAGACGCGGGCGCCTGTTCCCTCTCGCCCGTTTCCCACGTCAAGCCGTCTCCCGCGGCCCGTCTCACAAGCATCTCCCTCTCCCCTGTCCAGGCGTCTCCCTCGGCAGCAACAGCTCTGGTGCGCATCGAGGGGGGGGGGCTCTGGCGGGCCGCCGAGAGGGAGGGGGGGGCGGCCGGCGTCCCCTGTCCGGGTGCTTGTCCGGGGGGGAGGGGGCAGCTGTCCGCGGGGGGAAGGGGGCGGTTGTCCGTGGAGGGGCCGTTCCGGCTGGCCGCTATCCGTGGGGAGGGTGTTTCGGCTGCCGCCGGGGGGATTGCACGGGGGCCCGCCGCTGTCCGCGGGGGGAGGAGGGGGAGGGCGGGTGTTCCGGCAGGCCGCTGTCCACAAGGGGGATTGCACAGGGGGGGTGTTCTGGCGTCCGGCGGGGTGGATCGCCAGGCAAGGATCGTGGGATCGGGATCCGACCTGGATCGGTGGGGTCCGATCCGATCCGGATCGGATCGGATCCAGGTTGATTCACTTGGAGCCAGACCGATCCAGAATCGGTCTGGATCGGGTTTTTTTTTGGCTTTGTAAAAAAAACTGTAAAAATCACCAAAAAATCAATAAAAATACATAGAACTCAGAAAAATGTGAAAAATTATAGGGAACAATCATTCATATAACAAATTAACAATCAATCATATAGAACACATATCATATCCAATCACACAATAGAACACATCATACATCAAATAAAATATATATTTTTATCAAACAAACAATCATATCCAATCACACAATAGTACAACACATATTCTTCTTAACACTCATATTGCATTGCGTTAAATAAATAAACAAATACATTATACATATGCCATCACCACCAACTATGGTAATGTCCGGAGTAGGATAGATCTGGATCTCTGTCCTGGTCATTCTGATTGTCTTGAAATCTCCATTGATTTGGGTCAGTCATAATTGGCCCGTATCCATAAGAAAATAAAGACTGGGCCATGTCGCTAAACTCATAAACTCCCTGATCAGTCGGAGGTGGAGCTAGAAAAGATGGTGGATAGCCAGGCACACTGTCCGAGGTAGGCTCTGGATAGGAAGATGCAAACTCGTCAAAAACATTCATCCTTGTCCAGCGTCCGCTGCCCCTGTCACTTGAACATGAGTGTCTTTTATCACTCAAATCATCTGGACCTACTCCACTCGTGCGTGCACTACTAGTAGAGCCACCCCCACCTGAGGCGCCGCCTCCACCTATGATGCCGCCATCCCCACCTCCACCTCCACCCCCTGTACGCTGTTGTTGTGTGGCTGGGACAAATTCTTCTTCATCCTCATCTGATGAAGGTGAATGAGTGGTCTCGGTGTCAAGGAGATGATGTCGCCGTTTGATACTTATCTTCTTCCTCTTCAATGTAGGATCTCCTTGACTACTTTGCTGTGAAGGTAAGCATACTTTCTTTAAAGCCCTGAATAATCCACCATTCTTCTTGGTGGTGGTGGTGGTAGATGGATCCGCAACTGGAATCCGAGCTGGAGCTATAGCGGCCGGGGGGGAGCTGGATGTCTCTCTGGAGAAGCTATAGTCCGGGGTGGATCAGGAAGTGGAGCTGTGCACGTAACTTGACTTTCTTCAGCTTCCTGCATGTCTTCATCCTCACCAACGACGCTGTCAAGCTCTCCTTCGGCCCATGATCTGTCGTTCGGGTCGAACTCTGGCTCTCCCTCAGCATCCTTGTCTTCCACCTGTGCCGCAAGTGGATGTTCTTCTTGGAATAGATATTCCAAGTCCACATCCGCCCGGTACAAGCCCCGAGTAGCTTGGGCCTCGTGCTCTTTCTTGGTACAATCCACCAGCAACCGTGCAAATCTCTCGCTCCGATGTCTTCTCGCCTATCTTTGATATTCTTGATCCTCAGCCTCATATTGTAATGGCAGTACACAAGCTTCTCCAATCTTTCTGTCTTCAACCTATTTCTCCTCTTCGTGTGAATAAGGTTGAAGGTGCTCCAATTTCTCTCGCACTGGGATGATGATGTGCTATGACTTAGCACCCGAATTGCAACGGATGCGAGTGGATTCCATCCAGTCCTGTTTGTCACCATAATCCACCACTCAGCTGTAATCATAAACAAGACAATTACATGCATCAGTAACCTTATGTAAAAAGAATCAAGTAACCAAAGAGTCATTAATTCGGGTAAGCATATTACTAGGGGGACCCTATCATGTGAGTACTGCAAATCTGGATCCCCGTACACCCCAATCTTGTGCCTGTATGAAGTCATCTGAAAACCCAAAACAAATCAGTTATCTTTTCTTCTTGAGATAAAGTTCTAAGTTTAATTGATATGAAACGTATTACTTACTTCAACCTCGGCACGTTCTGGCTTCTTGGGTCGTACAGTAGTCGTTTAATTACGTATAGTGTGCATGATAATACTTCACCATCATTACATACTTGGCCACCATATCGTATCATTGGGTTCGTTAAGTACCTCGTAACGACATTAATACTCCATTAGTATAAAGACAAGTGGGGGTAATACACAAAATGTAGCTTGTAATACAATTATATTACACTACTAAAGTATACTGCTGCAAGATGAATGTCGTGGTGTAGGGTTTTGTCCCATCCTGTTGTCAATCACCTTCCACCACTTTGTAACCCTTGGGATGCTTCTCTTTAATTTTCAACTTAGCTTTATCCATAGCATCATACAGTACCCCATCTAATTTTTGTCATTTGAATCCACCAACCTAAGTACCGCACCAAAGGCTCTATGAGCTGCACAAGTAGTACCGCACCTTCTCCCACCACCGTTATCTTCTATCACCGCTCCATCTTTAGCGGTAACATCTCATACCGATCCAAGGAGCTCCCCGTATGTATCCATGTACTCCTGATAAGCAGTGGAGAGGATGAACCTTTTTAAACTAACCTTGTACCTGTATAGGCTCTCTAAAGCAATAAAATGGGTGGCAAATCTGGTGCGACCCGGTCTGATCAAATCATGACCATCGGTGTGCTGCCTCATGATATGTAAAAGTCGTGGATGGCCATAGATAAATGAGGTGATCAGTTGTCCTTGATTGACCAAGGACTTGACATTAGCATCCCTACCAATATCTTCTAACATCAGGTCAATAGAATGTGCCGCACAAGGCAACCAAAACAAGTGAGGTCCAGCCTCCATGAGCTTCTTTCTTGCAGCCTTATATGAGGCCTCATTGTCTGTGACAAACTGCACAATGTTGGCCTCCCCTTATCTCATCCACCATGCGTGTTCATCAAGCCAAATAGATAATCGCATTTTTCACCCGACCCGATGCATCATCCGACTTCAGGAATACGGTACCCTCAGAACAATACACATGGAAGTTTATAAGTGACCTTGTGATTCCAGTCCACCCATCGCACAGTACAGTGCATCCCCCCTCCTTCCAGATGGTTTTGAATCCATCTATCCATGAGGTCAACTCATCGACCTCTTCATCCAAGCCTCGTCTCATATATGTACTTTGATGTGGGGGCTTTCAACCTCGGCCCATGCCCTCACCAATCGCATCAACCATAGTCTGGAAATATGGACTCGTGGCTGCATGTGCCGGGACACCTACAAATTCAAAAACAAGATAAGGGAGAAGAGAGGGTTGTTAATAAAAACGTGTAACAACAAATTCATATCAACAAGGCTTATGCTAACCACAACTTCAACAAGTCTTTACCTGCATGTAGAAAGAACTTAACCATATGCTTTAGGGCTTTCTTTGCTGCCCCAGTCGAGGCCTTCACCCCTTTAAATGCTTGTTTTATACCCCTCTGACCTCTGCCACTCTCCCTATACATGGCAGTGTCTCCCGTCGGCATCGGTCGAACAGAATGTGTCCTCCGGATTTCAGGCTCTCGAACAGGGCGTGTGCCCGCCCCCACATCAGATCGTCTGGCAGCCGAACCTCCTGCTCCTCGTCTTCGTTCCTCATCCTCACGGGCCTGAGCCCTACTCTCATGTACGGCTCTCCTGACCTGAGCCTCTTCCTCATCTGATGAAGATGAAGAATCAACTTGGACTCTTTCATGTGCTGGTCCTTTCCCTTTCTTACTCTTTCCGGCCATAAGATCGGTATCTCTCCGACCTTGCAACTCGTCATGTAGGTCTTGTCTCTGACCAATTCTCACCTCCCTCTGTGATGCCCTTCAGTTAAATAACCCCTGATCTCCTCCCTAAGCTCAGCCGGTACTTTATCACACTTATTTACATTGCCACCCGTCCCGGCTATATGTTGCTTTAGCCGATACACACCTCCATTTATATCTTTTTGGCACCACTTGCATCTAACTCTCTTCTTCTCTGAATCAAGGAGATGGCCATGTTGCCATCCAATGTCACGAAATTACGCGGGGCCGGTGCCATGCTCCTCGTCCGACATCTTATCTACAACACATAAATCAAAATTAAATAATACACAATATTAGACCAAGGAAATCCACCCCCAACCTTGGGCAGGGGGGTGCAATTCAAAAACCATTGGGGGTGAAATAATCCCCCCCAATGGGGGATTTCATTCTAACCCCCCCCCCCATCTAAGCGGGGGGACTGTCCAAACAGTCACCCCTTCTGGGGTGACTGTTCAACACTCCCGAAGGGGTGATTAGCAGAATCAAGGATCGGGGGAGGGGGGAGGGGAAGGGGAGGAAGGACCGAAGGAGGGCCTGGGCCCTGGGGGGGGGGCGGGGGGAAGAGGGGATCGAAGGTACCCCCCTCTTACAAACCTACTGTAGGGTGGATCGGCCCCTTGTCAAGTCTGGATTGGCCCTCCAAAAGCCGGATCGCCGGTGAACTAAGCCCTAGATCTCCAAGGGGGCTTGGGGGGAAGGAGAGGAAGCAAGAAGAGGCGAGCTAGGGGGAGAATCGGTCCGATCTCCCCCAATTTGGGGGTGATCGGACCTTAAAACCGTCCCAGATCGTTCCCGGAATCGATCCGATTCTGAGTCTTCCAGTTTTCCGGAGAATCGATCTGGATCGACCGATTCCGACTGATTCCGGCCGATCCAGCCGGGACTCCCGACTGGAACGCTAATTTGGTCCGGAATCAGATCGGTAGGTACCGATCCGATCCAAGAATCGGCCGATCCCGATCCGGATCGGTTGATTCTGCAATCCATGTCCTCAGGGGGCCGCTGTCCGCGGCGGGCCGCTGTCCGCGGCGGGCCGCCAGGGGGCCGCTGTCAGCGGCGGCCAACAACCTCTTCTTTCTGTGCTCGCCGGAACCCGCATCTCCTCCGCTGGAAGCCCCCCCGTGGCCGCCCACCTCCCACACCGCGGCTGGACTGCCACCCGCCATGTCCCCGCCCGACGCATCCGAAGAAATCGAGCTCTTCGGCGAGCCCGCCCTTATCTGGCTGCCGGCCGGCGCTACCCCGCCCCACCCCCTCCTCCAGAACCGAGCCCGTCGCTCCAGTATTTGCCGGCGTTCTTCGCGAAGCTGCTCTGGCTCGGCACCCCGCCGTCGTAGTAGCTCTGCGGCTGCCGCTGAACACGCCCAAACTCCAACATCGCCTTGTCGGAGGTCCGCCTGCAGAGCAACGCCGGGAGAAGAGGCAACACCACTCTGCCCCGCATCTTAGAGACGACATCCTCGAGCGCCCAGATTTCACCGAGCGACTCCTCCATGCCCACTCCGCCACCCTTCTCCTCCACAAGTTGCCAGCGCCCAAGGGTCGCGGGATCGGGATTGGACCCTGGATCGGTGGGGTTCGATCCGATCCGGATCGGATCGGATCGGTCCGATCCAGGGCGATTCTCTTGGAGCCAGACCGATCCAGAATCAGTCTGGATCGGTTTTTTTTCTTTTTTTGGCTTTGTGAAAAAATCTATAAAAATCGCCAAAAAATCAATAAAAATACATAGAACTCAGAAAAAATGTGAAAAAAAATATAGGGAACACTCATTCATATAAAAAATTAACAATCAATCATATAGAACACATATCATATCCAATCACACAATAGAACACATCATACATCAAATAAGATACATATTTTTATCAAATAAACAATCATATTCAATCACACAATAGTACAACACATATTCTTCTTACCACTCATATTACATTGCGGGAAATAAATAAACAAATACATTATACATATGCCATCACCACCAACTATGGTAATGTCCGGAGTAGGATGGATCTGGATCTCTGTCCTGGTCATTCTGATTGTCCTGAAATCTCCATTGATTAGGGTCAGTCATAATTGGCCCGTATCCATAAGAAAATAAAGACCGGGCCATGTCAGTAAACTCATAAACTCCCTGATTAGTCGGAGGTGGAGCAAGAAAAGATGGTGGATAGCTAGGTTCACTGTCTGAGGCAGGCTCTGGATAGGAAGATGCAAACTCGTCAAAAACATCCATCATCGTCCAGCGTCCGCTGCCCCTGCCACTCGAACATAAGTGTCTTTTATCACTCAAATCATCTGGACCTGCTCCACTCGTGCGTGCACTACTAGTAGAGCACCCTCACCTGCACCTGAGGCACCGCCTCCACCTATGCTGCTGCCACCCCCACCTCCACCTCCACCCCCTGTACGCTGTTGTTGTGTGGCTGGGACAAATTCTTCTTCATCCTCATCTGATGAAGGTGGCTGAGTGGTCTCGGTGTCAAGGAGATGATGTCGCCGTTTGATACTTATCTTATTCCTCTTCAATGTAGGATCTCCTTGACTACTTTGCTGTGAAGGTAAGCATACTTTCTTTAAAGCCTTGAATAATCCACCATTCTTCTTGGTGGTGGTGGTGGTAGATGGATCCGCAACTGGAATCCGAGCTGGAGCTATAGCGGCCGGGGGGGAGCTGGATGTCTCTCTGGAGAAGCTATAGTCCGGGGTGGATCAGGAAGTGGAGCTGTGCACGGAACTTGACTTTCTTCAGCTTCCTGCTGTAGACACGCCAATTTGGCCTTATTTAGAGCTTAAACCATTATTCCATTGGCAACATCTCTTTTAGACCATCAAAATCATGATGAACCACCCTTTTGGATGAGCTGAGGTGCTTATTGGAAATATGAGGATGATTTTCTAATTTCTAATCAAATCCGTGTTTGCCGAACAAGAGACTCTTGGTGGTGTGCCAAATTTTGCTTTTCCCAGCATATCATCTACTTGAAAATTTTTCACAGGATTATGTGGACATACAATGAAGAAGTCCTCAACATAAATAATCTTCCTCTCTGAGTCCTCTTTTCAGTGCAACAAACGGCATTCAATTCCGATCTACCATTTGTTTGCAGCGCCTTTTAGAAGTCAAACGTGCAGTTCTGTCCGCACGCAGCACCAATCAAGCCCAATTGCATGCAAGCCCAGCCCATTGGGCACATATCTGACCAATTCACGACCTTACCTTCCTTTTTCCTCCTCCATATCACTTTTTATAGCATCTGGAAGCTTCATGGTCGAAATTAGCATCATCAAATGATGGCAATCCAACTTGTTGTCTTGTATATCAAGACTTGCCATTTTTGGACCGATTTGTTTCCTCTTCAAGTGGAGACATATTTTGAGCATGGGGAAGGTGATCCACGGTTTCCAATATCTCTCAATCATTTGGGTAAGTTTCTAGATACCTCAGGATGAAAATCAGCAACATTAATTGAAGGAAATCCAACCTATGGTCGGATGTATCAAAACTTGCTATTTTTTGACCTGGTTCTCATCCCCTATAAAGGGAGACTCATATGAACGACCTAAGAAGGGCATCCCCATCCTCCAGCACTTCTCTCTTCGTCCTCCAGACACCCTAGGCTCTTCCCAATCTCCCCAAATAGTTCTATCTTCGTCCCGGTGCCCGGAGATCATCCCAAAGTGAAGAAGAAGCCGGTCTATGCTCCAACATGCTGCACTGCTGATCATCGGATTCTACAGATATTTATATTCATTTTCTGGCCTGACTTCCTTCATACGAAGTGTGGTTCATCAAGATATCTTTCATCTCCAACAAACAGAGATCAATTCTGACATTTCCTCTGCTTGTTACGGCTTCAACACCGGCGCTGCACAGACAGATCCGAAGTGCTCTCTTCTAAGTCATCATCTTCTTGGTCAATTTCAGTACATTTAATGGTGGATTCAACCCATACATCCTTCATATAAATTGTTCCCCGGTGAGTTATATTTTATCTCCAACAAGAATCATTTAATTTTGATATCTTTGGTTCCCATAGCATGTCCTACATCGACATTGTGCTGGGAGTTTCCAGAACTTCACTGCCCAAGATCCGAATTATCAGGTAAATTCAGATTACTTATCATAAGATTCAAGAAATTTTGTCTTCATATAAAACTACCCTCTGTGAGTCCTCTTTATTTTAAAACAAACATCACTTTATTCTGACATTTGTGCTGTTCGTTATGATTTTCGCATCGAGCTGCGCAGCTTACATTGAATCTATCCAACCCGGTTGCCACTTTGCACAGTTTGTGTTTAACCATTCATATTCTCTTTTCTAACTCTTCATTCATATCATTTAATTCATGTTTAAGCATAATTTTATTCTATTTTCATCATTTCATATATCACAAAAAACAAAAAAAAGGGGTTAGGGCTAACCCCGAATCCGGTGAGTTTGTTTCCAATTGTCGTTTTATGTTATTACTTTTACAAGTTACTACATTTCACTCAGTTCTAATCCTTCTTCACTTGTTTTCTTGTCTTATTGTTTTCTAGTTGCACAAATACATCAAGCTAGCATTGGTTGGACTCTTCTTCATCGGCCGGCCGAAGAAGAAGAAGGTTGAACTCACATCCCAATCTCCCACGCTAAGGTACACACGGCCAAATCAACTTCTTTCTATTTTCATTACATAAAGCGGAGCCCGCGGCTCCTGGCGACCACCTTTTATTCATATTCTAATTTCATCTCCTCCTCACTCTCCTCCCACATGACCCGAACCATCTCCGGTGCTCGAGCGACGCCGTGAGATGAAAGTTTGGGGATCAATGTGAGTGTGGGACCGAGGTGAGGAGTCTTTACCGCTTTCCGAGTGTTTTCTGATTCACTCCCTTTTTACCCCATTCTATATTTCACCTTCTTATCTTGAGGTGCCGATCCGGAACCCGTTTCTGGAGTCGACAGCTTTTTGGCGACCACGGTGGGACAACCAATGTCTTCAACCGTGCTAGCTTGATTGATTCGTGCAACTAGTTGTTTTCCAACTCGGCTCCCGCGTGAGCCACTTTATTTTCAATTCGGTCCCCGCGTGGACCATCCTTTTACCTTTACTTCAGATTTGTCCCCACTTGGACACTCCATCACAAGCCGGTTCCCACGTGAACCTCCTTTTAGTTGCTAGTTATTTGTTTTACTTTATCATTACATGTCTTGCTTGCATTCACTTGTTTGATTTATTTAATAGCTTTCATTCATGTTTGCATATTGATTGCTTCTTCTCCTTCTACCCTCCATTTTTCATTTTTGCATTAGCTTTTGCATCGGGTACCGGACTCGTTCCGATCCGTAGGGCATTCGAGACGGGGGCTCTCTCTCCCAACACACCATCACCTTCCAAACACCTTCTTGGTGGATTCTAACCTCTCTTCTGAGATATTCCTTCCTAGTTGATTTGGTGGTTTCCATCAAGACCTCCGTAAGTCCCCATCCGTGGAGTATTCCTCTCTGCACGATTGGGCCGGTTGTACCACTTTCCCGAAATCCGAAGAACCCAAGTACCTACTTGTGGTGATTGAGTGACAACCTTAGGTCTTGAAGATTGAAGCAATAGGAACCATACCCACTTGAGTGAACAATTGTTAACAATCTATCTAATCTAAGGTTTCAACCCAAAAATTGTTGAGTAGTCATTTTAAAAACTTGTTTGCATAACTTGCTTGCTCACCACAATTGAAAACAACCAAAAAAAAATTATTCTTTCAAAACACCTAAAAAAACAAAAAACCTTTTTAATTTTGTGTTCAACTTGTTTTCCAAACAACCAAATTGAAAAAAAAAATCAAACAAAACAAAACATAACAATAAATCTTTAATTGTGTGCTTTGCTTGCTCTTTTTTTTTAACCATCTTTGTAGAGAGATCGACATGATGCCCATGATGCTAAGGTCTGGAAGCCATGTTGGGAGGTCGGACTACTACAAGCTGCAACAACCCATGGTCCAACCAGAGGGCCATGTCAATGCCATCAGGGAGCCTGAAGTTCAAAATCTTACTCATCCACCTACTTCACTTAGTGTGGAACAAATCCTCCAGGGTTTATCTCTCCATTTAGATCCTGAATCCTTTTCACTTGTGCAATCTTTAACAAAGGGAAAGATGCCTACCAATCAAGATCTGGTTGAGGGAAACCAAGCACCCTCACCACCTCAATCGGTAACTAGACCCCTCATCATCAACTCTCCTGCACAATCTTGCGATGCTACCTTGCCAACTCACCCTGTTGTGGGTCACCCACCTGATTCCATGCTAGTTCCTACTTCCAACCCACCTCTTCTAGCCCGTTCATCCAAATACCTTGCACCGGTGGCTCAGGAACCCAACCTCACTCAAGCATTCATGGAAAAACTCAACCAAATGGATGAGCACTTTGAAGAACTAAGGCATCGTTTGGACTCGAAGCCCATCCCTAAAATATATGCTCCATCTTTCCCAGTCCCGCATATCCCTCCATCACAAACACCAAACTTACCATCGCTACAATGGCTCAAAGTGATCCCTTCACCCATGTCATTGATTTCTTGAGCAAATCATCTCGATGGCTAAATGATCGAAGAGCTCTTGCTATTCTTTTTAAGAGATCATTGGATGGTGCCCTAGAATGGTTCTTTTCACTGTAGAAATAGAAATATGGGATTTTGAAATTGTCAAGGAAAAATTCTTGCAACGATATGGGTTGGGCTATTCAATAATTGGGGAAGCAAAAAGAGACATGGAATTAATACAATATCATGATGAATTGAGGCCCATGGCTGAGAAGAACATTGATACTATGCACCAACCTAGGAGCCCTCCCCAACCCCATCTAGATCATTATCTTCGGCCAACTCCTCGACGTCAGTTGATTAGGCCACCCATGCCCCAATCTCAGCCAGTCATCCAAGTCCACATCCGCCTGGTACAAGCCCTGAGTAGCTTGGGCCTGTGCTCTTTCTTGGTACAATCCACCAGCAAACTGTGCAAATCTCTGCTCCGATGTCTTCTGCCTATCTTTGATATTCTTGATCCTCAGCCTCATATTGTAATGGCAGTAGACAAGCTTCTCCAATCTTTCTGTCTTCAACCTATTTCTCCTCTTCGTGTGGATAAGGTTGAAGGTGCTCCAATTTCTCTCGCACTGGGATGAAGATGTGCTCTGACTTAGCACCCGAATTGCAACGGATGCGAGTGGATTCCATCCAGTCCTGTTTGTCACCATAATCCACCACTCAGCTGTAATTGTAAAGAAGATAATTACAAGCATCAGTAACCTTATGTAAAAAAAATCAAGTAAGCAAAGAGTCATTAATTCGGGTAAGCATATTACTTGGGGGACCCTATCATGTGAGTACTGCAAATCTGGATCCCCGTACACCCCAATCTTGTGCCTGTATGAAGTCATCTGAAAACCCAAAACAAATCAGTTATCTTTTCTTCTTGAGATAAAGTTCTAAGTTTAATTGATATGAAACGTATTACTTACTTCAACCTCAGCGCACGTTCTGTCTTCTTGGGTCTTACAGAGTCGTTTAATTACAGATAGTGTGCATGATAATACTTCACCATCATTACATACTTGGCCACCATACTGTATCATTGGGTTCAAGAAGTACCCTGTAACGACATTAATACTCCATTAGTATAAAGACAGTGGGGGTAATACACAAAATGTAGCTTGTAATACAATTATATTACACTACTAAAGTATACCTGCAGCATGAATGTCGTGGTGTAGGGTTTTGTCCCATCTGTTGTCAATCACCTTCCACCACTTTTTGTAACCCTTGGGATGCTTCTCTTTAATTTTCAACTTAGCTTTATCCATAGCATCATACAGTACCCCATCTGATTTTTGTCATTTGAATCCCACCAACCTAAGTACCGCACCAAAGGCTCTATTTACAAGTAGTACCGCACCTTCTCCCACCACCTCGTTATCTTCTATCACCGCTCCATCTTTAGCGTATCTCATACCGATCCAAGGAGCTCCCGTATGTATCCATGTACTCCCCGATAAGCAAAGTGGAGAGGATGAACCTTTTTAAACTAACCTTGTACCCGTATAGGCTCTCTAAAGCAATAAAATGGGTGGCAATACTGTGCGACCCGGTACGATCAAATCATGACCATCGGTGTGCTGCCTCATGATATGTAAAAGTCGTGGATGGCCATAGATAAATGAGGTGATCAGTTGTCCTTGATTGACCAAGGACTTGACATTAGCATCCCTACCAATATCTTCTAACATCAGGTCAATAGAATGTGCCGCACAAGGCAACCAAAACAAGTGAGGTCCAGCCTCCATGAGCTTCTTTCTTGCAGCCTTATATGAGGCCTCATTGTCTGTGACAAACTGCACAATGTTGGCCTCCCCTATCTCATCCACCACAGTGTTCATCAAGCCAAATAGATAATCTGCATTTTTCACCTGACCTGATGCATCAACCGACTTCAGGAATACGGTACCCTCAGAACAATACACATGGAAGTTTATAAGTGACCTTGTGATTCCAGTCCACCCATCGCACAGTACAGTGCATCCCCCCTCCTTCCAGATGGTTTTGAATCCATCTATCCATGAGGTCAACTCATCGACCTCCTCATCCAAGCCTGTCTCATATATGTACTTTGATGTGGGGGCTTTCAACCCTGGCCCAGCCTCACCAATCGCATCAACCAGTCTGGAAATATGGACTCGTGGCTGCATGTGCCGGGACACCTACAAATTCAAAAACAAGATAAGGGAGAAGAGAGGGATGTTAATAATAACTAACCTAACAAGAAATTCATATCAAGAAGCAAATGCTAACCACAACTTTAATAAATCTTTACCAGCATGTAGAAAGAACTTGACCATATGCTTTAGGGCTTTCTTTTCTTCCCCAGTCGAGGCCTTCAAATGCTTTACACCCCTTTAAATGCTTGTTTTATACCCCTCTGACCTCTGCCACTCTCCCTATACATGGCAGTGTCTCCCATCGGCATCGGTCGAACAGAATGTGTCCTCCGGATTTCAGGCTCTCGAACAGGGCGTGTGCCCGCCCCCACATCAGATCGACTGGCAGCCGAACCTCCTGCTCTTCGTCTTCATTCCTCATCCTCACGGGCCTGAGCCCTACTCTCATGTACGTCTCTCCTGACCTGAGCCTCTTCCTTATCTGATGAAGATGAAGAATAAACTTGGACCCTTTCATGTGCTGGCCCTTTCCCTTTCTTGCTCTTTCTGGCCATAAGATCGGCATCTCTCCGACCTAGCAACTCGTCATGTAGGTCTTGTCTCTGACCAATTCTCACCTCCCTCTGTGATGCCCTTCCAGTTAAATAACCCCTCATCTCCTCCCTCAGCTCAGTCGGTACTTTATCACACTTCTTTACATTGCCACCCGTCCGGGCTATATGTTGCTTTAGCCGATACACACCTTCATTTATATCTTTTTGGCACCACTTGCATTTAACTCTCTTCTTCTCTGAATAAAGGAGATGGCCATGTTGCCATCCAATGTCACGAAATTCCGCGGGGCTGGTGCCATGCTCCTCGTCCGACATGTTATCTACAACACAAATGAGAATTAAATAATACACAATATTAGACCAAGGAAATCCACCCCCAGCCTTGGGCAGGGGGGTGCAATTCAACCCCCGCCCCCACCTAAAGGGGCCGGGGGGGACTGTCCAAAAAGTCACCCCTTCGGGGGATTTCATACCAACCCCCCCACCCCACCTAGGGGGGGACTGTCAAAACAGTCACCCCTTCGGTGGTGATTGTTCAACACCCCCGAAGGGGTGATTAGCACCCCTTCGGGGGTGCAATTCCACCCCCATTGGGGGGTGAAATAATCCCCCCCAATGGGGGGATTTCATACCAACCCCCCCCCCACCTGTGGGGATCGGTCGCACCCCACGGGGGTGATCGTTCAACACCCCGAAGGGGTGATTAAGACCCTTCGGGGGTGCGATTCCACCCCTATCGGGGGTGAAATAATCCCCCAACGGGGATCCCAAACCCCTGTCACTGCCGGCCGGGGGGGGGGGGGAGAGGGGATCGAAGGTCCCCCCCCTTACAAACCTTGTGTAGGGTGGATCGGCCCTCCAACAGCTGGATCGCCGGTGAAGTATGCCCTAGATCTCCAAGGAGGCTTGGGGGTAGGGGTGCAAATGAGCCGAGCCGAGCCGAGTAGTATGGTGTTCAAGCTCGGCTCGTTTATTTTACGCGAGTTCAAGCTCGAGTTTTAGCGAGTATGTGGAACCCTTGTTCAAGCTTGGTTTGTTTATTAATCGAGCCGAGTCGAGCTCGAACTCGAGTAGTAGTTAGACTAAAATTCAATTCATATTCAAACTTAAGCTATATACAAACTCATTTATAAACACAAAATCAATAAAAAGTCATTTGTGAAATTTTAGATTTAACTCATTTATGAAACTCAATCTAAGTTTAAACTCAATTTTTGAATTATTTAATAAATTTAAGTGACAATATATAAATATTAATTTTTAAAATTTAATTTTTAAAAATAAATATATAATATAATATTTAATCGAGCTGTTCGCGAGCTTATCGAGCCGAGCAGGAGTCTATTCAAGCTCGGCTCGTTTAATGAGTCGAGCTTTATTTTTTGTTCAAGCTTGTTCATTTAACATAATAAACGAGCCGAGTCGAGTTTTTATGGAGCCGAGCTTCGAGCTACTTGTCGAGTGTATTGGTTCGTTTGCACCCCTACTTGGGGGGAAGGAGAGGAAGCAGAAGGAGGGCCGCTGGGGGGAGAATCGGTCCGGATCGACCCCAATTTGGGAGTGATCGGGCCTTAAAACAGGTCCGGATCGATCCCGGAATCGGTTAGATTCCGGGTCTTTCGGTTTTCCGGAGAATCGGTCCAGATCGACCGATTTCGGGATCGATCCGGGTGGATCGGTCCGGGATCGACCGATCCGACCGATTCCGGCCGATCCAACCGGGACTCCCGGCTGGATCGCTAATTAGGGCTGGAATCGGATCGGTGGGTACCGATCCGATCCAAGAATTGGCCGATCCCGATCCGGATCGGCCGATTCTGCAATCCATGCCAGCGCCTGCCGCTGCAGCCATGGTGGTGGTTCACGGTTAAGCCGGCACCCAAGAGCACCGTCGCCCCCCCCTCCTCCGCCGCCGGAGGAGCCAAAGAACGCGCAGGGGTTGTCCGCGCCGGCCCCTGCTCCGAGTAGAAGTGCGGCGGCACGCGCAGCAGCAGCTTGGACGCGTTGCTGGCGCCGAACACCCTATGTATCGTGGCGAAGATGAGGACGGTTTTGCCATCTATGAGAACATAATCAAACAGTACTCTATAAATTTTAAAAATTATGACAATTTTACCAAACACAAAATGATTAGACTCTTTCGATTTTAAAATTGAAAATGAGAAGTCAAGTAATCTTAATTTTAAAAATGAGATTGTCTCAAAATTAAAAGTGCTACTAAACACCCTATAAACATCATGATACTGAATGATCTCATATGGGTTGGTTGTTGCTCCAAGTCCCAGCAGGCCAGATCCACATGAGCCAGGCTTCCTATCCACAGTGCTGCCATCAGGAAACATCCTGCTATCTGGGTCGGCCTGTAGGGTTAATGGTGGAGGGATGCAAGCTCCTCCCTTTCAAAGAGAGGTATCTTGTTCATATTCATCTTCGTTGCTTCCATCAGATGGTGTGACAGGTTCTCTGGAAGGATTCCTCTCCCCTATCTCTTCAAAAAACTTCGACACCCTTTCTAGGATCTCTGATGAAGGTACAGTTGATGGAGGGATCACGGTCGGGATGTCCAAGGGGCTGATAGGAGAGTAGGGTTGTCACGACCCGGAATATACAATTGCGCAGCGGAAAAATAAATCCGGAATATCGGGACAGTTTAGGAGAACACAAAATCTAATTCACACCATCAAATCTGAATCATTTAAAACAACCTGTAATGCTCCAATCAAACTTAATCTCCAAGAAAACACTGTAAATAACCACAACCAAACAACTAAGAGGACTTAACACATAGTCCAATCAACCTCTGAAAATCACACCAAACAATTACTAAACTAACAACAGAAAGGAAACTCAAGCAACCTAGAAAATATGAGGTGATCACTCGTCACCAAACTCCTCCTCTTCAGGGTCCTCGAACGGCTCTGGATCAACTCCAAGGTCTTCCTCGAAATCTTCTCCAAAGTCCTCCTCAGGAAGAGGCTCCTCGAAATCAGCTGAAAAATTTAATAATGGGAAGGGGTGAGTCACCACAGACTCAGTAGGTCTTACACCCGAACTACCCTACTATACTAGTGATTTCTAATGGTATACTATACATATTAAGCCTAAAAAACAGATTTAATACATATGATTTAAACTAATCATATATCTTTAATTAATTGATTACAAAGTCATTCAACTACCCCATATGATAACATGACTCTAAATGCATTAAAAACCAACACAACCTACTCATTAGACTACTCTAGGTATGCTCACAACATACACAACCTGACATAAAACCAAAGACACATCTAGAACACTAACATCTATGCCAACATACACAACTAGACTCCTGTCTGAGTAAATATCATGCTCCATCTGATAAATGTAGTCACATCACAAAACTAGCACCAGATTTACCATATAGTAGGAAGTAACATATAGTAACTAAATCCCATAGTACCCCTAGGCAGGGGAGTACTTAGGATAAACCGCGGTATCTGGGATCGAAGGATGCTCCAGATTCAACTAATCTCCGCTGCCCACGGGCCACTAATATAGTCTGGTGAAGTACAATTCCAACACATTGCAACTCACTGCACTAACCACATTCCACACCATGCAAGCATATAATTAACTCAGACAGTAAACATGAACCTTTAAATGGCAATCAAACATGAAATACATAGATGAACACCCATGGTTCTATGCACCACATATTTGCATACCATACCACAGTCTATCCCAAACTAGATGCATATAAATAAGATCATGCAATATACAACCTAACCATGACAATTACATGCTTAAACAGAACTACCTATCACATAAAAGAAAATAAACTAAATTCTAACAACATTATGCCTAAACCTTACATCGGTTTTTTATCAACTCGAAATATACATGATTAAGGTTCATCGCGATGCAAACATACTAAACTAGCTAAATTTAGACATACACAACCTATCATGATATCTAACATACATGAATAACCAAATTAATCTAAGCATGCACAGATTAAACAAATTAATGTAACTCTATCTAAACATGCAAATAAATCAAAAACAGCCCACTAATTACATTCTATTAATCCTGGTGATCTAAGTATGATTTTTACAGTTTAAACAAGTATATTAGAGTGCTAAGAATAGCCGAGACGCCTACCTTGACGGCGACGGTGAACGGCGCACGGAATTCCAAGGAAATTGAATCAGGCGACGAAACTGCCGCGGTTGCGTCGGCGATGAAAAATCGAGCCAGGTAGGTGTTTTAAAAAACTGTTGGTAGAAAAAGAATCATAAACTATGGAGCTTGATAGAGGATGATAGGAGAGAGAATAATAGGAGAGAGGAGGATTACCGCGCGGAGGGAGAAGGCGGCGCACGGCGGCGCACAACGGCGGGTGAGACGGTCGCGCGGTAGGTGGCGTAGGCGGGCGCACGGCGGCGGGTGAGACGGTCGCGCGGCGCGACGACAAAGGCGGCGGGCGGCGCCGCCGAGGCTGGTCAACGGGAGACAAGCGCGGGCGGCGCCGGCGGTGACGCGGCCTGCGCTCACCCGGGCGGCGGGCGGGCGGCGCGCACGAGCGGCCGGGCGCGCGGGAGTCGAGGCGGCGGGCGACGCGCACGCACACGTGGCGACGCGCGCGGGGGCCGAGGCGGCGACGACGTCGCGAGCGCGCGGGCGGGCGGCGCGCACGGCGAGGTACGAGGAGGCGGGCGTGACGGGTAGGTGAGGCGGCGACGCGGTGGCGGCGGGCTCGAGGCGGCGGTCGGCGGGCGACCGCGGCTCGCGGGCGGGCGCGCCCGGCGAGGCGGTACGAGGAGGCGGGCGGCGACGGCCTGCCACGCGGCAGATGGCGGGCGGCGGTCGCGGGTGACGCGGCGAGCGCGGGAAGGCCGAGGCGGCGCTGGCAGGGCGTGCGTGCGCGGAAAAGGGAAAAAGCAGGGGGAGGCGGCTGCGCGCAGGAGAGGAAAAGGTAGGGTTCGCACGGGGAGAAAAGGGAGTATAAATAGGGAGAAGAAGGGATTAAAATAATAATATCTATTAACTAACTTTTTTTTATTTATTTAAATAACCGGGGTATTACAAGGGTACTCCACTACCAACTTGCACCTTCTTGACCATGCCAGGTATAAGACCCGGTGGAAACAGTGGATATGGTGGAGATGGTTTATTGGAAGATGGTGGTAAGTGGGAGATGGATGGTTGTGATGCTGCTTGAAACGAAGTAGGTGTAGGCAGTGACCCTTGGAAGGAAGCAGAATTGACGGGTGGATATATGTTAGAAGGAAGCACATGTGAGAGGAGCTGCGTTAAAGGTGGCACAAATTGGGAAGGTAAAGTTTGAATAGTTGGCGATGTTTTTTTTAGTAGTACTTCATTAGATGCAATGAGATAACAGATATCTTGCCTATTAACCTGCCGCCCACTGTAAGATGCTGGCTGCTGTGAACCTGAGAATAGATGATGACATGAAGGCTTATGCCCTGTTTGATTAGAGTTTCATTTTTGGTACTATATCAATATTGATATTAATATTTTCAAATGTTGGAGTATCAATATCAAAAGTAATACAAGTGGACACTTGTATTATATAATTTACTTTGTTTGTACTACAAATTTTAAAATTGATACAATTAACCAAACACTTCTTAATAGTTTCTATCAATATCAATTTTAAAATTGATAGTGATATAGGTACCTAATAGTGTTACCAAACAGGGCGTTAGCAAAGTATGCAAAAAATATCAGTGTAAGGTTGATCACAGAGTTTTTTTCATCCATCAAATTTTTGGCAACTAGGCTTGGAAAGTGTTGAGCATGAAGGCGTTTAGCCTCCTGTGTTTAAAAAAAGTCACAATTTTTACAGTCAAACAGGCTGTGTGCATGCTGTGAAAGACATACATTACCTGTGCCACTAGAGGGTTCTGATGAAGCAGGTCTTTCTGATGGTCTTGGACGAGCAGATCCTCTTGTCATCTCATTCTCAAGTCTGTAGATGGTCTCTTTATCATAAACTTCCTTTGACACCCAGAACTGCAAGATCTTCTCAAGATGAGATTGATTTGACTCTTGATTTTGTGCATTGCTGTAAATGCTGAAAAGCATGGGACCAAGGACAGGTTTGAAGGCATGGGTCAAATTGTCCATATCCTGGGGACATTTTCTACACTGCAAGCTGCAGGTTATGGGATATAAAAACGTAAGTTAGCATTTGTAGAAAACAAGTAAATATATGCTACTTTCAGAACAATGAGAAGTCACCAAACTTCCTGCAGAAAACAGTCAAATTCAGAGAAAAAATGAGTAAAATGCTACAGACAGTAAAAGGACTGCCTTATATACATAAATTTAACTTATTAATTATTCTAAATATTTAATTAATTTTTGGTCTCAGATAGAACATAGAACTAAACCTAACCAAACTGAATTGAACTAGTTCAGTTTGGGACCTCCATTCAGTTTTGTTCGGTTTTGGGAAAAGGGCCCAAAATTGAACAAAACTGAACAATGAACACCCCTGCACAGCACCGTCTTCCCTGCTCTATTGGGTGGAAAAAGCAGCAGATATACGATATTGGGTCTATGGGACCCAATATTGGGATATCCGGTCATCCAACAGGGCAGGGAATATGCAGTGCCGTGCACTGCGGCATTGACAGCACCTTGGTGCTGGATTCTGGCACTAATTCAACCAAATGGGTTGGATCAGACCAAGATCCTATGTAAAATCTTTATGTGGGCCTATTTTTAGTTTTTTTCTTCTTTTTCAATTTAGAATTTTACATCGAATATCTGACATAGATATAATCTGACATTTCGAGATTCGTTCTCACGGGATGAAGCTAATCTGTTATGGCAATCCTTGACCATCATTTGCTCCAGATTCTGTTTGTTCCAGCTGGCCTCTAACCGTCATTGCAGATAGAAGGCTGTTTGTGCAAAAATCTTCATTATTGGCTGAAATGTCTCTTTGAATCATCAATTATTTTGGGCCAACCAGATCAGGCATAATAAAGCTGGAAGCCTGGAACTATGCCATCCGAATGTCCTGCTCTAGATAGCTCGGCTTCATCTGACTTCATCCTGAGATCAAATTATTGACATACTCAGTTCTCTCTGACTATAAAACAGCCTGTAGCAAACCTGCCATAACATCAGAATGACAGCACACTAAATAAAAAGATGGTTGAGAATGAGACATGACACATTAAAAAAAACTTTCTGTCATCTGTTACATTTTGTCCTTGCAGCTGTAGGTAACCTTATATGATGCTCCTCTGTTCCTCTTCCTCTTCTCGTCTCTTCATCTATGTATCCTTTTCTTTCTTGAATCTGTGACTCCCATTTGAGATCACCAATAAAAAGTCCCAAGTCGTGTCTGGTGAACATGGTGATCTGCAAGCTCCACGTCTAGCGCAGCATGAAACAGTTATGAAACTTGCGTCCAAGGCAAGGCACCGGTAAAGGTGCTCAAATCATCTGGCCCCCCATGAGGCATAGTCTCAATGGCTTTATGTTTCTTGTTCCTTCAAAAAATAAGCATTTTCTGTAGTATTTTGCACATATATATTTCAAATGAATTTAGAATGATAAATCAACAAGATTAATAATTCTTAAA
The DNA here is from genome assembly GCA_036172225.1 of Cryptocoryne crispatula var. balansae. Taxonomy (NCBI): domain Eukaryota; kingdom Viridiplantae; phylum Streptophyta; class Magnoliopsida; order Alismatales; family Araceae; genus Cryptocoryne; species Cryptocoryne crispatula. Next base: position 22,387,383 of record CM069925.1, read on the forward strand.
TGTGTCATACTAATTTATCATACTCACTAGTTACCAGAAAAAATAATATCTACGTAGATAGAGTACCATTTTTTTACCACTAAAAATGGTTGAAGCAATAGGGTGAGGCTGTTGACGCAGGTGAGCTTTAACAACCTCTAAGCTTGAAATTCACCAGGATCAGCACTTATATTTCTTCTTCTAAGTTGATCACAATTAAGCTGAACCTAAATCTTGCATGCAAGACCTCATGAGGTGAACTGAGATGAAGGTGGTTATGAAAGAATTTAATAATCACCCTGCAAATAAGCTTTTGCAATTTTGAGTCTGAAAGTGACAGGTCATCTTTCTGTCATTTAATGAATGCAGCACGGGTGCCTTTTTTCTTGAGGCCAAGAGAAGACATAGTGTTGATCATTTCATTAAGAAATGTAGAAATTTCTACTTCCATAATCTACGTTTCCTGAGAAATTTGTTTGGTTAGGACCAGAGAGAATTAAACATAGAGCTAAAGAAACTTCTGTTAAAAAAATTGAAAATACCGGGATAATATAAGCAAAAAAGAAATCTAATAGGCCAAAGTTAAACTATAAGAAAGCATAGTTGTCAATGTGGGTACCTAGGCGCCAAAGGCATTTCTCTAGTGATGCCTTGCCAGGGTGCTTGGGCTAGGCATCCAAGGTCTTCTTCATGACTAAAACAATTTATTTCCAGGGACTTTTCCCTTGATACCCTCCCATTGTCAATCAACAATTCATGAGTGCCTATTTAATGATGGTATAAACATATTAAAATATTTCACTATCACTTATATCCAAGAATTGTCATCTTACATCTCGGTTTCATCTCGAGATGATTGAAGAAAAGATATCTCAAGAGATCGGATCTCGGTATGTTAGTGTAAAATGACATAATAATCCATGAGACTTGAGGAATCAATACAAATATAAGAAATAATATCATTGTCAATAAGAGATATATCAATAAGTTCCAACATGGATCTAAGCTTTTTCTTCAGTAATATCAATGAAAAATTCTTAAAAATTGAAAAATTATGTGAAAATTTTAATCATTTTTACATATATAGAAATCTTAATTTATAAAGTACAATAGAAATGAATCAACAACATCTAAATAAGACAATGGATAGATGCAACAATAAAGTTGTTAACATGTTAAAAACTTCATAAGTCATTTAATTGAATTAATAACAGGAAAAAGAATAAGAGATGATATGAATGATACAGACAATTGACTTTAATATCAAAGTTTAAAGTTGGAGTAATCAGCATGCAGTGGAAAATAAAAGATAATAGATATTTATATAAATCTCATTTCGATGATCTCATTTCTCGAAGACACAGAGAGAAAGATTCTCAGGAGATCACAAGAGATTATCAAGAGATTGCATTCCATGTGTATACCTCATGTGGGCATGGTATATCTCAATTCCCTACTTTGATTTTAAAGGTCAATTTCATAATCTCCCCTTAAATCACATAGAAAATTTTGCTAGAAGGTAGTCTACGTACTCGCCCTATATCGGAAAAGATTGGTTATGATGGATTCATGCCCACATCCCTGTCCTAGATCAATCCACACAATGAATATGTTTGTGTGTCTGTCCAATATTATGAGGGGGCCTAAGTTAATAAGCTGACCTCTTAAACATTTTTTTTGTATAATTCAAATATTTAAGAAGTTCATTATTATAGCATTTGGCCTTTGGCCACATTTGGCTCATCATCATTGTCTTCATCTCATTTCAACCTCATTTGCCCCATTAGAGCTCCATCTAGACCATAGTGGCCTGATTTACATCATTTTGGCCTAGATGGTCTATCATCTTCATGTCATCATAAGCTTCATTATTTCAGCCCATCTTAACAAGCCCAACCTAGTCATTGTGTTCATCTTTGCTTGATTTAGAATCTCTATGATGCCTTGCTATTTGGCTGCCATTTATGTAGGGTATGAAAGATCCAAGATGGGAGAAAATGATGGGCCACGGGGGTGGTCATGTGACCAAATAATGGAGGTCGGACAAAGGTTGATATGGCCTTACACATAAACATGGGGGGAAGGCCAAACATAGAAGATTCAGGGGCTATTATGTGACCTTGATGGAGTGGGTCGAACAAGTCTTATGGGCTGTTACGTTGTTAAGATGCAGGCTAAACAGTGGGTTGTTATGCATAGACAGCGGGTTGAGTATCGACTGGCATATAGCCATAAAAGAGAGGCCAAATGAGGGTTGTCAGATGACCAAACATGGAGTCATATATGGGCTGCCATGTGATCATGGAAAAAAGACCGAATAGTGGGCTATTTGCTGAGATATAAATCATCGGATATCAGTGTTGTATGGGCTGTGGTTGGAGCATCATAAAGCCATGGAGGAAGAGCCGAACAAGGGGATGACTGGAGACTGTTATGCATATAGGTACAGGCCATTGGGCCATGGACAGAGCAAGCTCAGGCATGTAAAGAGAGAGTATTGATGGTTATCTTTATGGGAATAAGCCACAGTTACGGAGAAAAGGGGGAGATGACCAGAAGTGACATGACCAACCTATTTTCTCACCTTTCTCTCTCTCTTCAGCTTCTTCTCCTTGAGCAAACGGAAGCAGCAGCAACAGCTCCTCTCGACCTTTTTTCCATGATCAGCCAATCCCCTCTCTATCTCAGAACCTATCTTCCGCATTCGGAAACCTATAACAGGTGGTTGCGGGCCTGTTTTTATAGGGTAGATCATAGAGAAGTCCTGGTTACGACCGGATGGAGGAAGAGCCAGTCAAGTCTCCCTATCTTTCAACATCTCCCTGCAGGCTGTAGCTCCTTTTGAATTCCCATTTAGTCCTTGCATAGATGTTCATCTCCCATTGCTTGATAGCATAAGGAGGACCCAGTCAAGTCCTGGTTATAAAAGAGAAGGTGCCAGATCTTCTCCCACTTCCTCTTACTTAGGAGCACCCAATGGAAAGCTTCCTCTTGAAGTCAAGCGAGGCCGAAGGATATTACCAGGTGGACGTGCATTTCGGATACTCCTATCTTTAAGGAGCTTTGGCAGAAGCTCCTCTTAACCTAGGATCTTCATTAAGTGGCGCATGATCCAAGGGTGTTTGATTAGCCATCGATCCTGTATTTAGTATCATAAAACTAATGCTTAAAGAACCGTGAAGTGAGATTAATTTGGTATGTCACCTCAACCCATCAACATAAATATCAAAAATGACATTGCAATCGCGCTTAATTTCAACATTCACTTTTAGCCATCTGATCTTGAGTGATGGGCTTCCATCCTTGATCAAATTGAACTCATGATTTGGCTTGATCTTCCATTGATACTTAACCCATCCATTAAATATTTAAACTTGGATAAATGAGTTTTGATAACTGTGAAAACCGCTGGCCGAGCTTCGCTCAGTTGGTAACACCCTGCGCCGGGGGGGCGCAGGGCCGGGTTTGCCTCTTGGCGGCTGCAAGCCGGGCGCCCCATGGGGGGGCGACTTGTGGGGATCGAGAGATCTCGATCCCTCGCCACCTGCGTACGCGGCGGGTCTCTGGCCGCTGGGCCATCTGTGTTAAAAAAAAGATAACTGTGAAAACCTCATTTTTTAAAGTTTTAAAAGTTTTGTTTTAGAAAATATCATGTGCCGCAGACTATATAGAAAAATAGGTGATATCCTTTAATAGTGTTGAACCGAAAAAGAAAAAAAAGAGAGGGGGGAGCCGTGCGGCGAACGCACACGGCAGATGAGCGCGCGTATGACTGCACGCGCCCACCTGGTCAAACCGGTGTCCCTCGGTCAAACCGGAGGAAGGCTTAAAAATAAAAAAAAGGAAAAAGAAAAAAAAGGAGGGCCGCGCCGGCCACATGGGCCAGCGGGCCTCACGGGCACGGCGCAAGCGCACATGCGGCTGCGAGCGCGCTCCCTCTGGTCAAACTGGCCACCGCCAGTCAAACACGGGCAAAAAAAGGGGAAGAAAGAGGGGAGACCCGGTCAAAACCGGCCTCCCCATATTTTGCATGACCAGATGGTGCTCCCACTACCTAGATACGATCACCCCTAGGTGACCTTACCCCTACTTTGACCCCCGGTTAAACAGAAACTTAAAAGAGGGAGAAATGAGAGTAATCTCACCTCGGATCTGGTCACCTCCCCACTATTGCGAAAATAGAGATAATGGAGTGATTTTGGTGAGAAAAAGAGAGAGTTGAGAAGGGAGATAAGTTCTGAATTCTCACTTCTTAGAAGGTATGAAATACCTCGGTTTTGTGCTACCTTTCCATAAAAGGAGCTGGTTTTACGCTACCTTTCCATAAAAAGGGGCCCAAAATAGTGAACTATTTTAGATAGAAAAAAAGTTAACCTAATTTCGGTCTAGCCGAAATGCTACCGAAATTAAATAGTTTTGCGCTACCTTTTCATTAAAAGGGGCCCAAAATAGCTTGCTATTTTGGATAGAAATAGAAAACCCAAATCAGTAAAGCCGAAATGCCGGTCAAACCGAACGAGAATTCAAATAGAAAATCCAAATCGGTAAAACTGAAATGCCGGACAAACCGAACGAGAATTCTGAATGAAAACCCAAATCGGTAAAGCCGAAATGCCGGTCAAATTGAACGGGAATTCTAATTGAAAACCCAAATCGGTAAAGTCGAAATGCTGGTTAAACCGAATAAGAATTATAATAGAATACCAAAATCGGTAAAGCCGGAATGCCGATCAAACCGAACAGGAATTTTAAATGAAAACCCAAGTCGGTAAAGCCGAAATGCCGGTCAAACCGAACAGGAATTATAAATGAAAACAAGAATTCTAAATGAAAACCCAAGTCGGCAAAGCCGAAATGCCAGTCAAACCGAACGGGAATTCTAAATGAAAATCCAAATCGGTAAAGCCGAAATGCCGGTCAAACCGAACGGGAATTCTAAATGAAAATCCAAATTGGTAAAGCCGAAATGCCGGTCAAACCGAACGAGACTTCTAAATAAACACCCAGATCGGTGAAGTCGAAATGTTGGCAAAACAGAACAAGATCCAGAAATGCCGCATATCAAATGCAATCAAGCCATTCTTGAATATATGAAGAAAATCTGGTCCGGTAAAGTCGAAATGCCGAAAAGGCCGAAACCCAGATCGGTAAAGTCGAAATGTTGGCAAAACAGAACAAGCTCCAAAAATGCTGCATGTCAAATGCGATCAAGTCATTCTTGGATATATGAAGAAAATCTGGTCTGGTAAAGCCGAAATGCCGAAAAGACCGAAACCCAGATCGGTAAAGCCGAAATGTTGGCAAAATCGAACAAGCTCTAGAAATGCCGCATATCAAATGCAATCAAGCCATTATTGGATATATGAAGAAAATCTGGTTCGGTAAAAGTCGAAATGCCGGAAAGGCCGAAACCCAAATCGGTAAAGCCGAAATGCCGATTAAACTGAATGAGAATTCATAAAGAAAACCCAGATCGGTAAAGCCAAAGTGCTGGCCAAACCGAACAAACTTTGACATGTATCGAGGAACAAAGGCTCAAATGCCCCCTCATTTATTATACTTCCATGTACTTAAATCGACATGAAATAAATTCAAGTTCGGTTGACCCGATGTGCCATCCAAAGATGACATCTAATCCCCATGGACTTTGAGAGGTGGATAAAAATTAAATAAGTCATTTAAATAATCCAAACTTAATCAAATAATCAAATTTGATTAAATCAAATCAAATAATAACTTATTTATTAACAAAAATGCCATCATAATCAAATTAAATCTATGTTATAAAATCATACATAAAAAATAACCACAAACGGTTACAAAACATGTTAAGTTTGAATCCGACTTAACCATGAAAAATTAAATCAAGCCAAATGGATAATACTACTTAAATTAAGTGCGCATGACAAATCCAAATTAAATAAATGATCAAAACATTAATAAAATGTTAACATAATCCAACAAAAATTATGTCATTAAATAATACATAAAAAATGTCAACCAATGACTACAGAGACAAGTTATGTTGGATTAAAATCAACCATGAAAATTTAAGTGATCAATATTATTAAGAACAAATCTTAATAATAATAAGAAAATCACTTAAATCAAACAAATATGCTAATAAATACAAAAAAAGGGAAATTAATTCCTACAAACAAATAAAAGAAAAGAAGATCAACTCAAAATTGTCTAAGTCAACAAATGACCAAAGACAAACAAATTAAATCAAATTTTAAGCCAAAAAGATCAATGAACCCAAACAACAAGTTTGAATTAAGTTCAACCAAATTCTATCTCATAAGGCCATGGGGATATGTCTTCCAGCTTTGTGTTTATGTGGATGAATGACTTACGTTCGATATGTTGCTATGACGGTTAATCAAGAGTGTTCGAGTATTTGCTCGATGTAATTAACACCGGAATATCGCAAGTCCGGTGGAGAGTGGTCAAATTTTATTTTCAAAAAACTCAGAAAACTTCATAAATTAAGTTGTGGTTCAGATCATCTAAGTGGTGGGTGATACCCATGTCGACACTTAGCAAATCTGTGGAACCATCGGTGTTCCTATAAAATAATACCACACCAAATTAGCTAATACTCCTATGAATACCACATATTTTCATAGTAGTCAATGCTAGCCCAAAAAAAGGAAAAGAATTTCAAAAAGGAATTCTAATACAACAAAGGCTGCGTTTGGCAATTTAACCGAAGTACTTCTGTTAGAAGGATCTTCTTTCAGAAGTCACTTCTTCCAGAAGGTTGTCTTATTCAGTGAAGGGAAAGATGTTTGGTTCTATTTTTCGTCCAGAAAATGAAAAAAAATCTCCACTTCATCTGCCCCGTGGCGACGGCATCCCCCACCGTGACATTCTCTCTTCCACAGTTCCACGCCCACACTCACCCTTGCGGCCACAGTGCCCTTGCGCTCCCCCATGGCACAACATTCTCCTCCCACCCTCGCGCTCACCCCTGAGGATATAGCCACTTCTGTCTCCCCTTCATCTCGTAGTGTTCATCGCCCCCACCCCCGTGCTCGCCCCCGAGGCCACAGCCACCCTGCTCTCCCCCTCCCCCCCAACGACGTAGAGTTCTCCCATCCCTCCCTCCACCAACCCTGCGCTCAGTTCGGCGGCCACAACGTCCCCGCTGCGTCCGATGGCCACAAGTCTTCTTGCTCCACTGTCTACTACTCTCGGCGGGACTGGCATAGGCACGTCGACCACCGCGGGGATTCCCCCCCACCACCACCACGAGGACACCCGCCACCTTCAATCCCGGCGGCTGCAGCATCATGGATGGCGTGTTGGGCGGTGGGGCTTGGCCCTAGTGCCGGTGTGACCAAAGACGGCAGCGGCATGGGTGTAGACGGTTATCGAGGGAATAGTGATCGGGAAGAGATTTCGTGGAGTCGGAAGGAGAAAAAATCTCCTCCTTGCTTCTGCCTTCGAATGAGAGGAGAAGTGTAAATAATTAATCATCCAAACAGGTCCGTTCGAACAAAAAGCACTTCCATCCGAAGTAGAAGTAAAAACAGAGTGCTTCCAATAGGTTGCCAAACGGACCCAAAATTTCTTTTTTTTTAAAAGAGAGATGAAAAAAGCGAGGTTTTAACAAATGGCACGCCCGGTGGGACCTCTCTCTCCCTTCATCTTTCCGTCATAGCAACTTAGAGAAGTCATAAATCTGCCAAATTCTTATATAACTTTTCATCCCTTTAGTTTGTCTTTGTTCTTTCATGAAGGAAGACTCAAAGCACCAAGCAATGGAAAAGGGAGACGAAGATCTTCTTCTCGGAAGACTACGTCGTCAACTGCGACAGGGGGCACCTTGATGTACCCTTGACGTACAGGGCATTTCCCCTCAATCATCAGGCAATCGGACCATCTCAAGATGGATCTTGCTACTCTAACAACCAAGGGCTCAACCCTGAGTCCTTTTGAAGCAATCATCACCGCCACTAAGGCAATGAAGCCTATGCTCCCCATCCTTACCAAGGTGGATGTGGTGCCAACACCAGTGTCTATAACTGTCGACCAAGTGTCGGTTGTCCGTGTACAACCAAAAAGGGCCCAACCAAACTTGAAGCCTGCAAGGCCAACCTTGCAACATATTCACCCCATGAAAGATGTTGATGAAGTCAAACTCGTTATCGGTCATATGCTAGCATGGCACGTCGAACAAGGAAGAACTCCTCGACATTCAAAAAATAAGGATGACCTATCATTGGTCCAACTGCTTATAGCAAGAAACAAATCCTATGCCCGTTTGGCTATTACATGGATCTAAAGGTCTATTTTGTGATGACACCTCGGTTAAAGAATCATTTCCTAAAGATGAAGACTGGTTGGTTTCCACATCGACCAAAAGTCACTATCAGGCATTTCAAGCCCGCAATGCCCACTTTGTGAGGAACATCACACCACCACTTTCTAACAGGTTTGCCCCATTGGAGAGAACCAATAAAGATGGATCTGTTATCAAGTCCCATGTCACTGCTACTCTCGGGGCGAGGAAGAACTCCTCAGCCTTTAAGAAGACCAAGATGGACTCAACACGAGTCCGACAAGCTAAGGTGGAGAACGAATCTCCTGACCGCCACGCTGTCTCCGCGAGCCAATTGGAGGCCCATCTTGCAAGGATGACTTAGCCAGGGAATCACTCCCTAAAAATAAAAGACCGGTCAGTATTCGAATCGATCAAAAGTCATTAAGGAGAGTGTAGAAAAAAGCTCTTCTGTCTTCAGAACTGTTTTTTGACTGGGGCAAATCATGTGCCTAGGGGGCATCAAACTGTTCAAGGGGGAACCACTCCCCAAAACTCAAGTAAGTCTGGGTTCCCGAAACTCAATTGCATCACATAGTTGCAAAATCAACCACCTCGGTATATGGGTCAAAGAATCACTTCTTTAAACTTACCACCACCATAAAAGAACAACAACCCTAATATGGTGTCCTTTTTTAACGCCTCACCTTCTCAAAAGAGCCCGCGACAAAAAATGCCACACCGGGGGCATGTGGCAAGATGACAATCTTCACGTGCTACATATTAAGTTCCAATAACCGGTCCGAGAATCTTAGGGAGGCTTCGAGACAGCTAGTCCGAGTAGGTCCAATTACACGACAGCAGGCGGCTTTGACGCAACAAAATCTTCCGGTTGATCTTTTTCAACAAGATGGGTAAGGGGAAACACGTCATCAAGACCCCCCTGTGGAAACCGAAGCCACACCTCCCATGCTCAGTTTGGCTGAGCTATGGAGAGAAAATCAAGAGCTTAGGGCTCTTGTCATGAGTATGGAAGGGTTGCAGTCTCAACCTGCACCACAACCTGGGCTAGTTGACATACATGAGGTCACCCAAGGGAGGCGTTCGGAATAACCGACACTCCCTCGACCAAATCAAAACTTGCTCTTCGGTTCTAGAATGAGCCAGAAGGCAATGTTAACAACCAGAAGCAAAGCATAATGGCGGACCACCCTACAGTTGCTTATAAAATGGTGATTGAGCAAATTGTGGACGCCAAGTTGGCAGAACATGATGGTCTAATGACCGCGAACTTGTATCGGACTCCCTATCCCGTCCACCATAAGTTCAAACGGTTGACACCAGAGGTGACCAAGGTCCTAAAATGTCCTAGATTTGATGGACGGGGGTCGCGTAAAGAACATCTAGCAATGTATGTGACTCATATGGGCAAGTTAGCCCTAGAGGAGTCCTATCTACTTTGCTACTTTTCTGCCGCTCTCACAGGTCTTGCCTTCAAGTGGTACTCCAAGTTGAAATCCAACTCAGTTGTGGGTTGGGAAGACCTGCAGCGCAAGTTCATTGAGCGCTTCAAGCTAATTGAGAGGCCAGTAATGCTGGTGGAGTTGACCTCTCTCCATCAACGCAGATATGAAACTATCGTTGACTTCATCAAAATATGGCAAAATCTCAGCATAAGATGTCCCAACCTGCCAGCAAATGAAGAGGCTATAGGACTATACAAGAGGGGCTTATGCCCTGCAATCCTTGAAAAGTTCCTGATAGCCAACATTCGGACATTCGATAGGCTAAACTGAGTCGTGTCTGAATGGAAAATGTTCTATGCGAACAACCCTACAAAGGGCCACGAAAGAAAAAGCCTCAACGTCGTTATATAAGGACGTTCACACGGTTGACTTCACACTGAGGGCAAGCACAAGCCACAATGGGGCAACCCTTCCAGCTCCCCTTCGTAGCCAAGAAGCCCGCTCCACGGAGGAATAGTCTTCCTCTAGCCGAGCAAATGAAGAAGTCTTACTCCTTTGCACGGGAGCACATTAAAAGGCTTTTTAATGTCTATATCAGAGAAAATCTGATCAGCTTGCCTCAGCCTAAGCGGCCAACCGAGGCCAATAAATCTGATGACCCAAACTTCTGTGCATATCACTGCATGTTGGGTCACCCTACTAAAGACTACTATTTGTTCAAGAACATAACAGGAAATTTGATCAAGAAAGGTGCAATCGACATGGGACAGTACAGGGTCAATTCTCCGCAATTACATGTCAATCTAAAACTACAACAAAACATCACAGTCAATGTGATTAGTGGTCAAACTTTCCCTGCATAGTGACGGGGACCACAAGCCATTGAGGACCTTCCCCGTATCAACCTCAACCATTGGAGGATATTGATGAGCCTAAACCCGTCATCGGGTCAAATGCTACCATCACATTCCGGGCAAGGAAGAACCTCCTTGCCCTTCAAAAAATTAAGGCTGGCCTATTACTGGTTCAACTAGCCAGGGCAAAAGAATAAATCCTCTACCTATCTTGCTACTAGAGTGGATCTACTTAAGACCCGCTTATTAGGATACCCTAGTCAGGGAACCACTCCTTCGAATTGAAGGCCAATCGGTTATTGAACCAATCAAAAGTCACCATTGGATGGGCAGGGGAGAGAGATCTCCCATTTCATCTACTATCATCTTGGGTAAGAATAAATCTTTAACCCAAGGGGCACCAAGCCGGACAGGAACAAATCCCCAATATTGGACGTCAGTCAGTATAAGGGGAACCAATCCCCGAAAGTCAAGCAAATATGGGTTTATAACACCCAAATTGGTCATGGTATTAAGGATTCAACACAACACAAAGGGGGCAACCCTATTTTAAACTTTGTCTGAACAACTACTCTTTCTAGGAGTTGTCTAAATGAATGTCAAGACAAATGTTGAATTCAACACAACCAGGGAAGCTCAATAACCCGAGAAGCCCGAACAAGCATGCATGTCACCTCGACCCAATGCCATCAAGGCTATCGGTGTAGATTTGGTTCAAAGTTCAAAAGAGAACCCCATGAAGATGGCTGCCCAATATGCTTCACCATCCTAACTACGGAGGAAAGCAGATGCTCATAGAGAGGAGTTGAGAGGAAAGAAAATGCTCGATCGGCTTATTCTCTCACATGCCCTATAATAAGGCAAGCCATACTGGGGGCAAGGTGATGGAATCCGTCCTCCTAAGTCTAAGTATCAAAGTTGTGTCAAGTCGGTTATCATAAACATATATTGTTGTTTGCCAACAATATATCCGATCGGAATGGAAAAAGAATGACACCAAGTCAAAGTTCAACCCCTTCACCCCCAACAAATTCGATGGATCGGGGGTAATAAAAGAAGAAAAGGTCCAAATTGGCCTCCAATGAAGGAACAATGTTGCTAGTCGGTCAATGAAGAAATTTCTCGAATTCAAGCTGGCACTGCCATCATACAGGGTGGGAACAAATCTCTAAACCCAAATCAATCATGTCCACCAATTAAGAAAAAAGTTTTGACTCAAATGTCAACGGTTATCAATTGGATGAGGAACAAATCCTTCGCCCAAAATTCTCAATGGCTGGTTGAGCAGCAGCCTATGCTAATGCCGCTCCACTGAGGAATTAATCCTCATTCTACAACATGAAGTCACAATGGTTGCCCAATCAGAGGCCAAATCTCCCAAATAAGTGAGGAATAAAATTTCTACCTAGAAAAGGTGATATGATTGATCGGTCAACAATCCATGTCAAAGTTGCTCTAAAGGGAAATCAACTTTCAAGAGAACAAACAATTCCGACCAACTGGTTCAGATATCCGGGCTGCCCGAACGACGATTGCTCGGGTGAGGGCCAACCCTCAACCCATCAAGTTACTATGGTTGGCTGGCTTAAAGCCTGGTTATCAACATGTACACAAGAGAAAAGAAGAAATCCTTCATCCAAATGAATGTGATGGTTGTCCGACCAGACGACCACTTCAAAGTTACCAAGGCGGGATCAACCCTCGGTCCGCCAAATTATCAAGCTAGTCAATCAAAGGTTCGGCCCAACATCTATATATGGCTGGGGGCAAGCCCCTAAACTATGTCATAACAACGTGGGCCAAGAACAAACCTTATGCCCAGGGGTCTGACAGGGGTAGGTGAAGTAATCCCTATCCGGATTATTGCATGGGATCACCAATTCGCCACACCAGTGAAATATGGGAGATCTAGGCTGATAACCAAGCTACCAACTGAAGACTAACAACACTTCTGCCACAAAGGGGACAAGGAAGAAATCCTCTACCCAGAAGGAAAATGTATTTAGTCAGGTAACGGCTCAAGATATTATGGCCTAAGTAAGGAATCAATCCTCCATCAGTCCATATGTTGTAGCTGACTGGTTATCAGTTTGCCCCAAAAACATCAATCGGGCTTGGAATAAATCTTAGGCTTGAGGTAAATTTTTTCCTACATACGACGCCTCCACATTCTACTCGGGCAACAAGGTAATTCTCAGTCCATTATACATTGGAGGTTAATTGATCCACTGATCACCCCTAGAATTCTACTCAACTAGCCAAGGGCGAGTCCCTAAGCCGCACCAAAGATGCACGGGCTAAAGCTACATGGGTTAAAGATCCAAATTCTACCCGGAACATTGACAGGGGGCATATGAGCAAATCCTTTGCCTGAAAGTCTGAGGGCAAGCATTCCCCTAAATTGAAACAAGCTTGATACCTAAGGCTGAGGTCCCCACTTTGGTCTTTCACCAAAGGCTGCTCATCTACAAGTATGCTATTATGACCCTCAAAGCCTTTATAGCTCTCAAAATTTCATGCCATCGTGACCATCCAAGGTCCATATGGCTTTCAAACTTTTACACCATAATGACCACTCTGGTCTACATGGTTCTTAAAGCCTTATGCCATCATAACCATCAAGGTCTATATAGCTTTCCAAGCCTCCATACCAGAATGACCTTTTCGGTTTATGTGGTTTCCGGAAAAAAAACTCACATTGCTATCATGGCTTTCAACGCCTAGTTGCCTATATAGCCTCCCAAAATTGTTTCATGCCATCACGGTTCTCACAACCTACATGGCTTTCAAACTAAGGTACGAATTACTTTTAAAACTTCGTACCATAATGACTCTTTCAAGTTTTGGTCTACATGGTTTGCAAAAAGTCTCATGCTATCATGGTCCTTAAGACCTACATAGCTTTCAAACCACTGTAACATTGTGACATTCTCAGTCTACATGGTCGTCATAGAAACTCTGATGTTATCATGGCCCTCAAGGCCTTTATAGCACTCCAAATTTTGTGTCATTGTAACTATTGAGGCCTATATGACTTTCAAGCTTTCACACCATAATGACCCTTCAGGTCTACATGGTTCTCAAATCTTTGCACCATTATGACTAGCAAGGTCTATATGGCTGTTAAACCCATACCATCATGACCCTTCAGGTCTACATAATTTTCAAATCCTTATACCATCATGACCAGTAAGGTCTATATGGGTGTTAAATTCATACCATCACGACCCTTCAGGTCTACATGGTTCTCAAATCTTTGCACCATTATGACCAGCAAGGTCTATATAGTTGTTAAACTCATACTATCATGACCCTTCAGGTCTACATGGTTCTTAAACATATCCACCATCATGACTAGCAAGGTTAATAAGATTGTTCAATTTATACATCATGACTCTTCGACTCTATAAGATTTTTAAATCCTTATACCATCATGACCATCAAGGTCTATATGGTTTTCAAAACCTTTTATGCTAGCATGGCCCTCAAGGCCGAGAGAGCTTTCAAAAAAATCTCATGCCATTATGACTTTAAGCCTACATGGCTGTAAATAATTTTGGTGCCATCATGACTTTCGTGTCTATTTAGCCTCCAAAGCTTCATATCACCATAACTCCTACACCCATGGGGTTCAAAATATAGGACTTCTATTCTCACAAAATACATGCCTTCATGATCGAGCTTGGAACCCATGTTCCTTGTCTCACAAGTCCCACCGGCAATAAAAATACCAATGGCTCAGGGGAAGCCTAAAATTTCTCACAAAAAAAAAGAAAAGGAAAAAAGAGAGAAAGATGGCTAAAAATAGAGATGCCCCGACAGTCTTGGTTGGTCACCCATAATTGAGCAGCTAAGATCAAAAGTGTCGAAAAAAATCCGGCTAAAGTAGAAACCCATAAAGGGCACCTCAGGCAAAAATGGATAATCCTGCTGTGTGAAAACCTCGTAAAGAGGACATACATGCAAAATATGAAAGGGGCTAGTCTGGGTGAAAACCCGAAAAGGGCAGTCAGGCTAGTTTTTTTAAAAAAAGAAGGAGAAATGTTAGGAGTTAAGTCTATTATGACTTTTATGTCTAGCCTTATCAAATGTCACACCATAAAAAGTTCACACCCTAAGGCCGAGCATGATCCTTTCATCCTCCTAAGCCCAAGGGTTTAAATGACACAAAGCCACCCCAAAACACATCCCCAAGGCCGAGCATGATTATTTCATCCTCACAAGTCCACGGGTTCCAATAGCATGAAGCCACCCCAAAAGCTCACACCCCAGGGCCGAGCATGATCCTTTCATCCTCCTAAGCCCATGGGTTCCAATGGCACAAAGCCACCCAAAAGCTCAACCCTCAAGGCCGAGCATGATCCTTTCATATTCACAAGCCCATGGGTTCAAATGGCATAAAGCAACCCAAAAACTCATACCCGCAAGGCTGAGCATAATCCTTTCATGCCCCCAAGCTTATGGGTTCAAATGGCACAAAGCCACCCAAAAGCTCATACCCGCAAGGCTGAGCATGATCCTTTCATCCTCCCAAGCTCACGGGTTCAAATGGCACAAAGCCACCCAAAGCCTCATACCCTCAAAGTTGAGTGTGATCATCTCGCACTTCGAAGCCTACAGGTTTCCTTTTGGCATAAAACCACCCCAAAAATCCAAACCCATGTGCTGAGCATGATTTTGTCATCCTCTTAAGCCTACAGGTATCTTTTTGACACAAAGCCACTTCAAGTTCCAAAAAAACAAAAAAAAACCGTGTGCCGAGCATGATTCTGTCATCCTCTTAAGCCTACAATTTTCTTTCGGCACGAAGCTGCCCCAAATTTTAAATCCCATGTGCTGAGCATGATTTTGTCATACTCCCAAGCCCGCGGGATTTCCTTGGATACAAAATTGCCCCTAAAACCCAAACCTTACAGGCCAAGCATGATCTTGTCATCTTTTAAAGCCTATGGTTTTCCCTTGGTACAAAGCCGATCCAAGCTCACACCCCAAACCTCATGGCCCAAGGAAGCCTTAATTCCTCACCAAAGAATGGGAGGACTTTGCATCTCAAACACATACCCACAGGTTGAGTGAGAAATATCGACGATTCTCCCAAAATACAAAACTACACCCAAAAGAGCCCCAGGGGAAGCCTTAATTCCTCACTGCCAAAAAAAAAATCCTATGGCCCGAGGAAGCCTAAACTCCTCACTCACTCAAAAAAAATTCAAATAAGGGCTAAAAGTAGAGATGCCCCGACAGACTTCGTCATTCGCTTTCAATCGATTGGCTAAGGGCAAAATTGTCAAAATATACCTAGCTAAGGTGAAAACTCGAAAGGGCACCCTAGGTAAAATCAGGTAACCCCGCTACATGAAAACCTCATAGAGGCATGTAGGCAAAATATAAAGGGGGTTAGTCTGGGTGAAAACCCAAATGGGCAGCCAGACTAGTAAAAAAAATGAGTAAGAAAAAATGGTGAAATAGTTTGGTCTTCCAAATTGATCTTCTACTACTTCGATGATTAATGATCAACATGGCATGAAACACAACTTTTACAAGGCAAAGGCAAGGTGATTAAAATGCCTGATCACACAAGAGTTTCCTGTGGTTATCCAGGTCAATCTGAGTCTTCACTAAGTTGTGACTCTATTCAAGTATCGAATTGGACACAATCACCCAAAGTGAAGATTAGCAGTCAAACAATGACAATTGCCACTACAATATAGATAGGTAAGATTCCCGAATGCAAGGAATATGTCTAGAACTGTAAGCAACATGTCACCATAATGAAGGCGTGTAAACTCACACTATAATGACTTTTAAGTCCACATGGTTCTTAACTATATGCCTCTACATGATTTCCAAACACATGCCATAATGACTTCTATGTTTGCATGGCCCAAAAAAATGTACCCTCATGTCCATCCAGCCTCAAAACCTATGCCTCCATGACCACCATGGTCTACATGGCTTTCTAAAACTTCGTACCATTATGGCCCTTTTGGTCTATATGGTTCAAAAAAAAAAAACAAACCAGCATGGCCCTTAAGCCTATATGGTTCAAATTCCAAACCAGCATGGCCCTTAAGCCTATATGGTTCAAACTCCAAACCATCATGGCCCTTAAGCCTATATGGTTCAAATTCCATACCATCATGGCCTTTAAGCCTATATGGTTCAAACTCATACCATCATGGCTCCCTAAACCTATATGGTTCAAAGTTCATACCATCATGGCTTTTCAGCCTATATGGTTCAAACTCAATACCCTCATGGCCTTTAAACCTATATGGTTCAAGCTCCATACCATTATGGCTCTTTAAGGCTACATAGTTCAAAACTCATACCATTATGACCCTCTAAGCCTATATGGTTTAACTTCATACCATCATGGCCCTCTAGGCCTATATAGTTTAACTTCGTACCATTATGGCTCTCTAAGCCTACATGGTTCGAATCTTCATATCATCATGACCCTTACGGTCTATATAGTTTTCAAAAATGCCATACTATCATGGCCCTCAATGCCTATATAGCTCTTTAAAAGCACCATATATCATCATAACCCTTTCAATCTGCATGGTTTTCAAAAACTTTCATGCTATCATGGCCCTCAAGGCCTATATGACTTTTTTTAAAAAAAATCACAAGCTATTATAGTCCTCTGGCCTACGTAGCCTTAAAAAACATACACCATCATAGCCAACAAGGTTCATGTGGTTATCTGGCTGATGCCATCATGGTCATCAAAGCCTATATGATTCAAACTTCATACCATCATAACCCTTCAAGTCTATATGGTCATTGAACCAATACACCATCAAGGCTCGCACAATTTTGACCATACAACATGGTAATGTTCAAATTTGCATAGTGTTAAGTGATGTTGTGCAAATATGTCAACACACACAATTCTTCAAAGTGACTATTTCCTACAAACAATGAGATTTGTTACATTCCACAACACAAGTTTGAAAAAAGACATGTCACAAATGAGAAGAATTCAATATCGTCAATTTTTTGACCACTGAAGGCAATACAACAAGGACAAGCCCAAAGCTGGTGGAAAGTGGATACAAGGAAGAAGAAGAAGAAGAAGAAGAAGAAGAAGAAGAAGAAGAGAGTCCACTAAGTCGGTGCCGGCCATGATGCTAGCCAACTCCCGCGCAACCAAGTGAAAGTCGAGCTGCCTCAGCCTGGAAGTGTCAAACCGGTTGGGCTTTGGCTTAAGCCTCTGATGTAACCTCAACATTCGAAACTCTTTTTAAGGATTTTGGTTTTGGAAATTCATTTTCCTGTTTGGTTTGAATTGGACCTTAGCGTCGAATTCTTAGGAAAATAGATGGTATTCCATAGAAGTACTAGTTAGGGTCAATGGTATGTATAAATTATAAATTGAGGTTGTTAGGTTCTTTGAAATTTATTTTGACCTCTCCCCGTCGGATGGTGCGAAAATCCGACGTTAATTACATCGAGAATACTCGAATACCTTTGATTATCCGTCATAGCAACTCATTGAATAGAAGAATGATGCATCCACAAAAATAAACATACACATACGTAATAGGAGGAACAGAAAGCCCCATGAACTTGGTGGAAGGCAAGCATTTAATGTGTTTTTTTGAATTTTGGTTTAAATTGGTTTGAATTTTGTTTGATTTGATTTAAGTTGAATTTGATTGATTTGTGAGTTATTTGTTGATTTATATTCTGTTTGAGTTTGAGTTTGTTTAATTGAATTTTGACAAGTTGTTTATTGTTTGATTTTGAATGGGATTTGGGCTTAGCTTAAGGAATATGGTTTGTTTGGGATGAAATTATTTTATTTAATCTATTTGATTTATGAGTTTGAATTAGACTTCAGTTAAATCTGTAGGATTTTAAGTTTCATGAATTTGACAGTTTCTGGATTCTTTCTCATGCAACTTTCAGATTTATGTGAACTGATTTAGGATTTAATTGTCTTGAATTGAATTTGTTGATAGATTATTTATTAATTTAAATTCAGTTTGTTTTAGGTTAAACTTGTTTAGTTAAAGTTAACTCATTTTAAAAATTGATTAATATGCAGATTTCATGGGGTTCAAATTAATAGTTCGCTTGATTGATTTAACTTAATTTGAATTATGATTGTATGATTAAGATTGATTTGGGTTTAATTTAAAGATTTTTGATTTGAGTTTGCTTTAATTTAATTGATTTGACCATGTTCGGAATGGAATTTGGATTTTGAAATTTTTTGAAAATTGGGTTCAACTTTAACGTCTGACAGGTTATTAAGTTCACTTGGTTATGATTGGTTTGAATTTGGATTTAGTTTGTCTGATTTTAAATCTGATCTAATCCTATTTTGAAATGGATTTTGTTGAGATTGAATTATTTAGACCGAGTTTGACTTGAGTTAAATCTGTTTGAGTAAAATTGATTGGTGCTTGATATTGTCACTTTGCTTAATTCAAATTTTGTCTATGGATTTAATTGAGTTTGTGATTTATTTGGGAGTGTTTTGATTTGGGGCTTTTAGTTATACGAAGACTCAGATTTCTGGGCTTTTCAAGTTTTGGGGCTTACAGTTTTTTCCATTTTAGTTTTGAATTCTGATTTCACATTTTTATTTGTTATCTTAGTTTACTGATCCCCTTAGAACCTTTTCAAATCTTTATCTCCAGATGTGAAGTTCAGATTTCAATTTTGGAGTTCAGGTGTCAATTTTGGAGTTCAGGTTTTAAACCTTCAGATTTCAGGAATTTAGAGTTCAGATTTTCCAGATTCTGCATGTTTCATATTCAGATTATGTTTTAAACTTCAGTTTTTAAATTTTAGACTTTCAGATTTTTAATTTGGCAGGCCTTACAGGTTTCGGATTCTTCAAATTAAGCTTCAAGTTTTAAATTCTCAGATTTCTATAAACCTCATAAATTGCCCATGTGCCTTCCAGATTCTGGTTGGGACGTAGATTTTATGATTTGAGTTGTTCAATTATCCATTTCAAAAAAAAAAAGTTGTTCAATTATTAAAGGCTGTGTTATTGAATTGGGTCGGATTTTAATTTGTTTTTAATATTTGCAGGTTTCGAGCTTCAGATTTAGATTTCAGATTTTTGTATATTTCAGGTTTTTATGTGTTTCAGATTTTGTATATTTCAGATTCTTTTTAGGTTGCTTTATTCTGTTTTGTTTCATCATTTTTTTTATTTGCAATCCTCTCAATTTCATGGGGTCATTGATCCTCCACTCAAGATCACTTGTAAACTGAACATGCCATCTCATTGCTTGGTTCCATGTCATTACAACTTGATTGTTTTGAGACCATCTTCACTCAATCCTCATTGGATATGATGAACTTGTCAATTTATGGGGGAATATACCTGGTCCTTAGATAGACTTATGGGTATTTCCTCCATTTTCTCTTTTTTTAGCATATAATCGGCTTAACGGCATGTTGATCATGCACGGCCTCATATATAGCTAGATGGTAAGACATTGGGGTCTTTTTATGACCTTTGTATGTCTACCTTAAGGACGTAGGGGCGGATGGTTAGTCGACCCCCCAACTAGTCCGAATTTTGATTTTCTTTTAGGTTAAGTCGAGACGTAGGGGCGGATGGTTAGTCGACCCCCCAACTAGTCTCGATTTGTTGATTAAAAAATAGATTCTTATTTAATTTTATTTGATTGTTTATTTTAACTTTTTTTTTGAATATGCTCTGTTCGGGCACTGTTCCTCCGAACAGAGGGTTCGGTCCCGTGTTTGGGCCGGCCATCACCGCGGCCCACTACCGCGCGGCCGCGCGGTCTTCTTCCTCTCCCTTTCTTTTCACTTTGTTTTTTTTGTGGGCCCCACCACGCGGTTGACTGCGGGTCAACTGCTTCACCGCGGCAGCTCCTCGCACGCGTGGCCTCTTCACGCGCGTGCGCGCGCGCTCCTCACGCGGTCGACCGCGCGCCCCTTTCCTTTTTCTTCCCCTTTTTTTTTTTGACCGGCGGGCCCACGGCATGGATTGCAAAATCGGCCGATCCGGATCGGGATCGGCCGATTCTTGGATCGGATCGGACCCCTCCGATCCGATTCCCGGCGGAACTACTGATCCGGACCAAAGATCGGTCCGGATCGATGTTTGTAGGTGGAATCGGTGACGGAATCGATTCGGTCGATTCCGGATCGATTCCGGTGATTCCCTCACCGGAATCGACCTACAGGCTGCCGCGGCTTAAGTCACCGGTAAGGCCAGGATCCGGTGACTTAAGTCACCGGATCCGGCATTTTAGCGTATCGGGTCCCATGGACCCGATACGCAAACCGGTAGGGTTATACCCCTACCGGTTGAGTCACCGGATCCTGGCCTTACCGGGTCCGATGGACCCGGTAAGGTCGTCTTCCCCGCCCGATAGGGCGGGGAAGATGTCACGGCGGCAGCTTGCCGCCGTGGCACCGATTTCGGGCCACTTTTGGGCCCGAAATCACCCCAAAACATGCTAGATCGGATTCCGATCCGATCTAGCATGTTATTTTGAATTTTTTTTAATATTTTAGCACCTTTGAAGAACCGATCCGGAGCGATTCCGGATCGAAAGTTCTTCCGGAAGATCGGTCGGAATCGGCTTGATCCGATCCGATCCGGATCGGATCGGTACCCACCGATCCCGATTCCGATTCCGATCCCGCGATCCTTGGCCCACGGTGGTTTTCCACCGTGGATCAAAGTAGGGGGGGACATTATTCCCCCCCCGACGGCTCCTTCCTCCTCGCGGCGGACGGCTGCGGTGACGGCGTAGGAGGCAGACGGCAGCAACGGAGGAGGGAAGGGGATTCGGCAGCGGTGGAGGAGGAAGAGGGAGACCTCCTCCGGCGTCCGCGGAGGCTTGCGATAGTAGGCAACGGCTCGACGGCTTCCGCGGATCCTTCGGCTTCGCTTGGAAGAGGGGGCGGCTCCCGCGGGAAGAGGAGGAGATGGCAGCAGCTCCGACGGCTTCGGTTCTCTCTCCCTCTTCTCTCTCGATCTCCCTTCTTGTCGCCCACTCCCCTTTTTTACGCTCCTGGCCTCCCCCTCCTTCTTATAGCCGTTGTCCGGGCGCGTGGCATCTCCGATTGTCCGTGGGAGCTTGGACGCGCTCTCGGTTGGTGCAAGGCACCACTGTAGGGACCGGTAAAGGGATTGGCCCCCCCTATTCAGGATCCTGCAAGGGGTGCGACCCCCCTCCTACGCACCCAACCACAAGTCGGCGGGTAAAGTGCTCTGCCTTCTTTCCATTTGCGTTTGCTTCCCCCGCCCTTTCTCTTGTCCATTGGTCTTCATCGTTTTCTCCTTCTTTTCCTCTTCTTTTTTCTTTGAAATTCCAGGTGTCAACAGCCTCCTCGACGGAGCTGTACTGGCAAAAGCAGCAAGTCGCTTTGAAGCGAATACAGAACGAGGAATCACGCCTTGCCCGCAGCAAGGCTCACCCGACCACTCTGCCTAAAACGAGGTCCTCCACGCGCCATAGCTGCCGTGCCCAAAAATATAGAAAGGGCATTAGTAACATACTAAAAAATATCTCTCATCTATGGAGGTTAACATATGCCGGAAGAATAAAAAAGAGAAAACTAAACCCGTTTGGACACGGGACACTCCCCTTCAACCTCGTCTCTGGGAAATGTCCCATGGGGGGCATTTGTTGAATAGAAAAAGAAAAAAAAAGGAAGGGGAGCCACGTGGCGAACACACGCGGCAGACGTGCGTGCGCACGATTGCATGCACCCACCCGGTCAAACCGGTGTCCCTTGGTCAAACCGGGGGAAGGCTTAAAAAAAAGAAAAAAAAAGGAGGGCTACGCCGGCCACATGGGTCGGGGGGCCTCATGCACACAGCACATGCGTGCGCGCGGCCGCAAGCGCGCTCCCTCTGGTCAAACCAGCCTCCGCCTGTCAAACATGGGCAAAAAAAAGGGGAAAAAAAGAGGGGAGACCCAGTCAAAACAGGCCTCCCCACGTTTTGCATGACCAGATGGTGCTCCCACTTCCTAGATACGGTCACCCCTAGGTGACCTTACCCTTACTTTGACCCACGGTCAAACAGAAGCATAAAAGAGGGAGAAATGGGAGTAATCGCACCCCAGATCTAGTCACCTCCCCACTATTGCGAAAATGGAGATAATGGGGTGATTTTTGTGACCATTTTACCCCTTCAAGATCTCCTATAAATACCCCCTATGGCCATACATGGATAGGGTTGGGCAAACCGAAAATAAATAAAAATATTTAAATTAATTATTTTTACATATATATACTAATTTTAAGTACAAAATAATAAAAATAAATATTATTTTATTATAAACTTTAGAAAATATCATTTTTATTAATACTATAATATTTTTTTTATATTTTTTTATTAAATCGGTTTAAACGGTTTGGTTTGGTTTAAATCGGTTTGGAGATTTTCCAAACCGAACCAAATCGAAAGGGGTCCAAATCGAACCAAGCCGAACCGAATGGGCTGGTTCTGTTTGGTTTCTCGGTTTGAACCGTTTTGTGCCCACCCCTAGTAAGAAATACCTCGATTTTGTGCTAACTTTCCATAAAAAAGGGTTGGTTTTACGCTACCTTTCCATAAAAGGGGCCCAAAATAGTGAACTATTTTGGATAGAAAAAAAGCTAACCCAATTTTGGTCTAGCCGAAATGCTACCGAAATTAAATGATTTTGCACTAGCTTTCCATTAAAAGGGGCCCAAAATAGCTTGCTATTTTAGATAGAAATAGAAAACCCAAATCGGTAAAGCCGAAATGCCGGTCAAACCAAACGGGAATTCAAATAGAAAACCCAAATCGGTAAAATAGAAATGCCGGACAAACTGAATGAGAATTCTGAATGAAAACCCAAATCGGTAAAGCCGAAATGCTGGTCAAACTGAACAGGAATTTTAATAGAAAATCCAAATTGGTAAAGCTGAAATGCCGGACAAACCGAATGAGAATTCTAAATGAAAACCCAAATCGGTAAAGCCGAAATGCCTGTCAAACCGAACGGGAATTCTAATAGAAAACTCAAATCGGTAAAGTCGAAATGCCGGTCAAACCGAACATGAATTTTAAATGAAAACTCAAGTCGGCAAAGCCGAAATGCCGGTCAAATCGAATGGGAATTCTAAATGAAAACTCAAATCGGTAAAGCCGAAATGTCGGTCAAACTGAACGGAAATTCTAATAGAAAACCCAAATCGGTAAAGCCGAAATGCCGGTCAGACCAAACAGAAATTCTAAATGAAAACCTAAGTTGGTAAAGTCAAAATACCGGTCAAACCGAACGGGAATTCTAAATGAAAACCCAAATCGGTAAAGCCGAAATGCCGGTCAAACCGAATGGGTATTCTAAAAGAAAACCCAAATTGGTAAAGCCGAAATGCCGGTCAAATCGAACGAGAATTCTAAATGAAAACCCAGATCGGTGAAGTCGAAATGTCGGCAAAACCGAACCAGCTCCAGAAATGCCGCATATCAAATGCAATCAAGCCATTCTTGGATATATGAAAAAAATCTGGTCCGGTAAAGCCGAAATGCCGGAAAGGCCGAAACTCAGATCGATAAAGTTGAAATGTCGGCAAAACTGAACAAGCTCCAGAAATGCTGCATATTAAATGCGATCAAGCCATTCTTGGATATATGAAGAAAATTTGGTCCGATAAAGCCGAAATGCCGAACAGGCCGAAACCCAGATCGGTAAAGCCAAAATGTCGGTAAAACCGAACAAGCTCTAGAAATGCCGCATATCAAATGCAATCAAGCCATTCTGGGATATATAAAGAAAATCTGGTTCAGTAAAAGTCGAAATGCCAAAAAGGCCGAAACTTAAATCAGTAAAGCCGAAATGCCGGTTAAACCGAATGAGAATTCATAAAGAAAACTGAGATCGGTAAAGCCAAAGTGCTGGCCAAACCGAACAAACTTTGAAATATATTGAGGAATAAAAGCTCAAATGCCCCTCATTTATTATGCTTCCATGTACTTAAATCGACATAAAATAAATTTAAGTTCGGTTGACTCGATGTGCCATCCAAAGATGACATCTAATCCCCATGCACTCCGAGAGGTGGATAAAAATTAAATAAGTCATTTAAATAATCCAAACTTAATCAAATAATCAAATTTGATTAAATCAAATCAAATAATAACTTATTTATTAACAAAAATGCCATCATAATCAAATTAAATCTATGTCATAAAATTATACATAAAAAATAACCACAAACGGTTACAAAACATGTTAAGTTTGAATCCATCTTAACCATGAAAAATGAAATCAAGCCAAATGGATAATATTGCTTAAATAATTAAGCGTGCATAACAAAATTCAAATTAAATAAATGATCAAGACATTAATAAAATGTTAACATAATCCAATCAAAATTATGTCATTAAATAATACATAAAAAATGTCAACCAATGACTACATAGACAAGTTATGTTGGATTAAAATCAACCATGAAAATTTAAGTGATCAATATTATTAAGAACAAATCTTAATAATAATAAGAAATTCACTTAAATCAAAAAAATATGCTAACAAATACAAAAAAAGGGAAATTAATTCCTATAAACAAATAAAAGAAAAGAAGATCAACTCAAAATTGTCTACGTCAACAAATGACCAAAGACAAACAAATCAAATCAAATTTTAAACCAAAAAGATCAATGAACTTAAACAAAAAGTTTGAATTAAGTTCAACCAAATTCTATCTCATAAGTCCATGGGGATATGTCTTCCAGCTTTATGTTTATGTGGATGAATGACTTACATTCGATATGTTGCTGTGACGGTTAATCAAGGGTGTTCGAGTATTTGCTCGATGTAATTAACACCGGAATATCGCAAGTCCGGTGGAGAGAGGTCAAATTTTATTTTCAAAAAACTAAGAAAACTTCATAAATTAAGTTGTGGTTCAGATCATCTAAGTGGTGGGTGATACCCATGTCGACACTTAGCAAATTTGTGGAACCATCGGTGTTCCTATAAAATGATACCACATCAAATTAGCTAATACTCCTATGAATACCACATATTTTCATAGTAGTCAATGCTAGCCCAAAAAAAGAAAAAGAATTTCAAAAAGGAATTCTAATCCCAACAAAATTTCCTTTTTTTTAAAAAGGGAGATAAAAAAGCGAGGTTTCAACAAGTAGTCTGACGATATTATAAAAGTATAGAATCGAGATTTGGATTCTTTGACAATTTCGTTTTTGACCTCTTCCCGTGGGATGATGCAAGCATCCAACGTTAATTGACATTGAGTGACCACTCGAATGCCCTTGACTATGAAGAGCACATGCAACCACATAATATAATTGAACTCAAAAGTGAGATGCGACCATTTGGGCCCAATAAGATGCAAACCAATTTGTTTGGAGTTGCTTTTTTTGTTGGTTTAGACTCGGTTTTATGAGTTTGAGATTTAAGTTTATTTTTATGCTGATTTTGGGTTGTTTGATTTTTTATTTAATTTAGTTTCAGTTTAGTTTGGTTTTGGTCTGTTTTGATTTAAGTTGGGTTTGATTGATTCAAGTTGTTTTGATTTCGGTTTTAATGTGTTTGATATGTTTTAAACATTTTTTGGATTTGGTTTGACTTGTTCATCTTCAAAGTTTTGGATTATGTGATAATCTGATTTTTTCTGTTTTAGGGTTAATTTCAGTGGTTTTCAAATGTTTAGAATGTTGTTTATTTAGTTTTATTTGAAATTGCTCATTTGCCATTTAATTAAGAATTTAATTTAGCAAGATAAGATAACTTTTAATGGATTCCCAGATTGCGCAAATCTGATTTTCTTATGTATTTTCATATTGATTAAAGTCTGATTTTTCTGTGTTTTAAGTTTGACTTTTAATGTTTTCAAGTTACGATTTAATTTTCATTTGATTTTGTGAGTTAATTTCATGAAACTTAGGTGAATTTGATTAAATTTTCAGATCTGTTTCGAATCTGATTTTTTGTTAACTTTCCGATTTAGTTGGTTAAGTTTCATATTTATTTCTATCATTTATTTAATTTGATATTTGCATCTTATCCGGCCGGTTGGGCTGCTGTTCAGTGCCTAGTTCCATTCATTTTAGTCGACATGTGAACAACATTTCATTTCATATATCGGAGTATAAGTAAGTGTGTGTGAAACCTCGAAGAGAATATAAAATATAAAGGTATAAGTATGACATGGTTTGAAAATTCATTTGACTTCCGTTTATTTTGGAAAATGAACTTCCATTATCTCATCTTTGGCTAATATGAAAATATATGATATTTCATAGAAAATATTAGCCAAAATGTGTGATATTCATATATGAAATATATGTCGAGGTTAGGGTTCATAAAATTTGTCTTTGGACCTCTCTCCATCGGAAGTTGCGAATTTCCGATGTTAATTACACCGAGACTCTCGGACACCCTTGATTAACTGTCGTAGCAATTCGCATATGAAAGAAAATATTCATCCACAAAATATCAGTATCTCGGGGATCATAACCCATAAAAGCAATGGAATGCAGATTTAATGTCAAATCCGACGAGATACCGACCATATAAGGCTAAATGACTATGCTAAAAACTTAATATCTAAGTTGGGGGTATGGGCAAGGACTTCAACAATACCTTGCAATAGATTAGTCTCTCAACCTAAATAAGACATAGGTTGAATTATTGAGGCTAATCAAGATCCGAGCATATTCGGATCAGGATCTATATTGATTTCATTCGTATATATATAAAATCTAGTCTCACATATGGACTCATCAAAGTCTATCACCTTATATTAAGGATGAAGACAAATATGCATGGAGTTATCGATTATACCCTAGGCTTAGGTAATTAGACATTCTCTAATTTTAAGTCCTGATATCTTAGACTTATTGTGATGGCATCTTGTTGCAATTTGATTTAGATTGCTTAACATCATGTCCAGAATCCAAGAAAATTCCTACAACTCATCTGCTTAGCCCCTTCTGGTTTGGCCTAAATCATGCATATGATTTTATCATATCCCTAAGTCATCTCGGATTTAAAATCTGGTTTATGATCCAGATTGGACCGGACCTAGGATTTGATATATGTAGGTACCTTGTATGAGGTTAGGTGGGGAATTGAATATAGCCATATATGGGGTTAATGTGAGTCCCATGAAGGACTGCTATACGGCCCTATATGGGGTGTCAATAGGAAACTAAATTGGGCTGATACGTGGCTATGCATATGACATCACCTGGACCCTGAGCATTTGACTTGCAAGAATTACCAGTATTTAGATCCAAATCTGATCCCAACACCAACCCTCGGTTAGTCAGAATCCTGCACTAAATCCTGGCTAAAGTTGAAACCTATCCGGATCTGAAATGTTCATCCTTTAGGCCATCCAAATCCGACCATAAGTCTGTTATATCAGACTTCCTTACAATAGGCTAAGAGATATTAGCCTCTAATGATCCGACTACTCCTGGTTCTAAGGCTATTTAAACCCCTCCTTTCGTATGGCCGAAAGGCCTATCAGAATTCTGTATAAAATTAAGGTCCTGATTAGGATCTAAACATGAGGCTTGTATAAGCCTGAGATATCTACCACTTGACCCTTCCAAGCTTGGCTATCAGCCCTTAAATCCGAAAATCTGATTCTATTCAGATTCAAGGCCAGCCCTCTTCTCTTCACCTATCCCTGGAAATAAGGAGATCATTATGCCTTATTGGTAGACCAGGTGACCTATTGTCGAGATGCCTATTTTGTCAAGATTAGAGATCAGGCTTTGGATCCCCAATATGCAGGTCCCCGGGGTGAGGACCTTCAAAGCCTTAGATGCCTTAAACTAGCCACTAACCAGCACCAAGTTACGCATTAGGACCTGCCCTATGATAGGTGCTGAATTCATTCCATTAAGATAGCTAGGCCCGGTTATAAGTCTGCCACATAGTACTTATGCAAGTTACACCCCTCTCGGCCCTTTGCACAGTCCCAAAAACAGTAGCCCCTTCTTTTGTCCTTGCTTTTAGGCAAGTTGGAACCAGGGCTGGAAGCTTAATATTTATTGATTTCTATGTATTAGAAATCTCCAAACTCCAATTAGGATCTTAAGGTTTAAGATGCTTAGAGTAGAATCTCATGGGATTCTCTCCAAATAAGGAAATGACAAGCTATATTCATCTCTAGATATAATTCAATATTTAAAGGCCTGAAATCAGGCCCATGAGCCTGAGCTCCAAGGATTGAGATCCGGTCCCCTCATTTTTAAATTATTCCTATGTTCAGATTTGACCTTCAATTGCGATGGTATTTGATCATTACTCACACATAGGCCATTTATGCCATAAGGTGCAAAATTTGCCCTTACTTTCTCGGGACCACTTTGTATCCTCTTTGGGGGTACGGGTTCATATGTGAGACACCTCCTCCCCTCTTTATAATTAAGTCCTATTAGCTCCCTCTCCATGTAGATACAGCCGGACTCAATCATAGCATCAATCGGATATCATATATATATATATATATCCAATTGCAATGGTGTGATCTTTCTATTACAGAAAATCACCCTCTATTAACATAGGGGTTCGGTCCATGATTGACCCCCCCCTCTTGTATGGAATTTGATCCGATAATGAGCTGAGCTCATATGCATTGAAAGAAATGGGCATATTGCCTCTCTTTTGTCCAAGATAGGCGGACTGGGTTATTTTTCAACCCACCATGCTTCGGATTGGGAATACAGGCCTTCCCGGCCTTAGTCTCCAAGCCATGATGTACATATATGGGAGATCAACTTCCTACCTTGTCCAATTATGTCCGGACTTGGTTCATTTTCTTGCGGATCACCTATATGTATAAGATGAGATCCTTGCTCACTATCCTATGTTTGGTTGAAACCCTAGGGTAGGATAGTGGAATCAAACTTCAATTATTCCCTTTCCATATAGGTCTGCCTTATAATAGGCTGTTCATGCCTATGATATGGACTGAAATTTGGCCCGATATTAGGCCTTAATCATAACCTGTTATGGGCATAGATTCTGTGCTACTCAAGGTTCTTACAACCGGAGTATAAACATATAGGTATGCACTGGTTTTTGCTCATCTTTTGATGGATTTCATCATATATATATTAATCATGCCATATGGCAGTTTACACCTCCTCATATGGTGAGGTATACATGTATCCACAGCCTCTTTATTCAAGGCTCCTTGTCATAAAATCTGCCCCTCACTTTGTCTTCTTCATCACAAGATAGACCAAAAGGACCATATATTTGATCCTATCCGAGACAGATATATGGAACCATGTCCAATATAGGGATCTGATCAGCCCCTTGGCATCCTCGGATCATGAATTGTATCCTTCCATGGTCGGATGTCATAGCTATGTCAAAGACCCGGTTGGCCATCTCCTTCCAATTCCTTTGCTTTTGGCTAAGGCTACCCGGGGAATCTTTGGTCCATCATGTGGGTCCCAAAGAGGCCGGGTATAACCTTCTTCCTTGCTTGCCTCATTGTACTGCTGATGAAGTAGTGGGACTTTGAGGGGTATCTTCCATAAGTTCAAAGCCCGGGGGACTGTTTAGGAGAGAAAGCTAAGAGAGGAAGGGAAGGCTCACTCAACAAGTTTATAAAAACAGTAGGGGAGCACATCCGGGGAGCAATATGAGCTCAATTATGGGATTAATTGGAGTGTTTAGACATAGCTTCCCTCCTGCCCCGGGACTAAGCTCAGATATGTCCGAGAAGGTGAAGGAAGGGGGTCTGTAGAGTCTTCGGAGTTGCAGGTTCAAGTGGGGTGATAACCTACTGATATGGGAGAGTAATTGAGGGGGTTGAGCTCCTGATGGCCATATCATCTAAAGGAGGGGGCGGCTTGGGCAAGGGACATGATATCTTACCATAAATTTCCCAAGACTTGCCCTTGATCTTCCTGCAGAGCTTCCCTTTCCCACTGCTTCTTTGAGCTGCGTGGATGTCCTTCTTGGCAAGATTTACGCAGAAGCTTCCCCTTCTCCTCCTGTCCTCCCTCTCCGGCCTTCTCGTATGCGGGGCTGGCCCTATTTATAGGCCATTGATGGGTGCTGTTCACCCAAGGGAGAGTGGGAGATCATGGGAGTGTGCGCATGGGGGAAGTGGGGACATGTTCTCCCCAACGTGGGGGGAGTGGGGCTTGACCAAGTCTTGGCTGTTGATGGAGGATCTGGACCCTTGATTGGATGCCCTCGGATCCCATTTGATAGCTTCACCTGAGGTTCTCTTCCATTGATCCTGTCGATGGCAGATTATGTATCATTCTTTGATTAATTGGGGCTAAGTTTTGTAGCCCACGTGAAGGGAATTAAACCCTCTAATCAAATATCCAATATGGCTGGATCCGGTGGATATTATCCCACTAGAGATCCAATAATACCATCTCAGTGGACCGGGGGGCTTTATGCTCCAATAAACTTGTCAATTGGTCCATCCCGGCCCTTGAATTTGTGTCTCCCCAATGAATCAAGGCCCTTGATCTCTTAATGGACATTAATCTTATTAAGGATCCGGGAGGATTTGTCATCCGGTAATCATCTTTGCTTATGGGCATCTACCGGATATCCCATTATGAAGGATCCAATGGATATTATCCTATTAAGGATCCGGTAGGGTCACTTCAATGAACCGGTGAGATCCATGGTCATTAGCTTGATGATTGGCCAATTCGGCCATTGGATAGCCTTGGTCCATCTCCCGGGACTATTTTGAATTCCCTGGGCTGTTTTCTCCCTCGCGGATCATCCTTCTTTCCCCCTTTTCTGCTGTTTCTGTTAAGTCTCCCACTGGGAGACATATTTGTCCACCCGCGAGCTTCTTTATAGCTGGCCTTCTTCCTTGCTCCTGTCGCACCATCCTCTCCTAACAGACTCTGCTGCAGCTTGGACATTGCCAAGGAGAATATCATACCTGCTGATTGGAGCTTCCGGGTGCTTCCCTCTTCTACTTGGGGTCGTGCCGAGAAGGTGAATATCATCCTAGCCATTCCCGGGTGAGCACATTTGATTGATTTCCCTTCTCAGCTTCATATGATGGACATGTATGAAGTTTCATTTTCTGTTCTTCAATCTTCTGTCGGCAGCCTCTCAATTACCCCATATTATGCTTGTATTTTGCATATCTATGTGTGGTCGGCCATGTTGGGATGTCCCCATATGTCCATCTTCCTGATTTATGTATCCAGTCCGGCTCCTTCACGCATCCTCTTTAGTCGGGTCTTCCTCAATCATACTTTATATTTCTCAAGCACATGCATATATGGATGTCTTTGAGGCTCCGGCCTCTTCTCATGCTAGATTGGGTCCCCTTGGGTAGGTCAATTAATTGTGCTGATTTGCACATATATGTGAAGATCCGGACCTTCAATGTGCTGGATTGGATCTTCTTGAATGGGATTCATCGGCTGCCCTCTCTCTTTTCCTATGTGTATATCTGGTAGTGGGCCTTCAGTTGATAGCTTATCCCTTAGAGAATTATGGCCGGGTCTGTTAAACAGGAACCAATTTGGCTTCTGTTTTGTCATTTCCGGCTCTCCCCTCTTCAATTTTTGTTGGGAGCATTTTGACTGACTCACACATGTGTGGCCTTCTATGATGATTCCATATGTTCATCTCTTTGACTTATATGTAGGGTCCGGTTCTTTTCATGTATTATTTCTTAGCCGGGGCCTTTATCATATCCTCCTTCCTCTTTGGTTAGACAAGACATATGTCCTATGAGTATATTTGAGGGCCCGGCCTCCACTTATACTGGATTGGGTGCTCCTTGAGTAGGTCTATTGACATGCCATCTTTCTATGTTAAGGTGAGCATGTCCGAGGCCTTCTCCCATTGCTTTGTGCTAATCTGCATATACATGTGAGGATCCGGCTCTTCTGTCTTGGATTGGGTGTTCCTTTTCCGGACCTTGGGCCAAATGGCTCCCTTTACATGTTAACCTTTGGAGAACCGGATGGGAGTCAATCCCGGCCTCTGTTTACCATATTCCGGCCCTCCCCTCTTCGGATTTCTATTGGGAGCATGTCTCCCTCTCCTTCACAAATCTGTGTCCAGCTGAAGCTTTCAACCAGCGGCTGAAACAACTTTTGCAGATCATGTCCGGCTTCCCTTTCTTTGTAAGTTCCCACCGGCAGCAAGCCCACCATCATTAACCAGGCTTTTCCATCATTTGAATGGAAGTCTATGGGCTCCGGATGTCTACACACCTCTGAATTTATATTAAGACTTCAAGGGGGGGGGGGGGGGGGCGGACATGTTTCACTTTGGGCCTTCTTGTCCCCTTTTCTTTTGAACCGAGGGGTAGTCAATGGTCTCCTTATATGACTTTGTTTTTCTTTCATGATCCCCCCCTTTTTTATTCTATGAAATTCTGCATATATATGTGCCGAATTTCATCCTTTATAGGTTCCCCTCACCTAGTTTGCTCCATGTAATGGTGTAGGGGTGGAGGGAATTAAGCATTTCTAATTCCTCATTGCTTATGTCTATGTTTCTCATGAAATTTTGAGTGCCAACAAATGCCCCCCACGGGTAATCTTCCGAAGACCACATTCTGTAGGGAGATTGCCCGTGTCTTGACCAATGTGCCTTTTATAGTGGCCATATGAACTTGTCTTGATCTCTATCTTTATTCTGCTGCAGGCGCTATATGGCTGGTGCAGGTGCTTCTGGATCTTCTTCCATGGATCCTGAAGTGCATAGGAGATCGGCTAAGGTATATGTGTCGAAGCCGAGTGTCGACTCCGAAACGGGTTCCGGATCGGCACCTCAAGAGAAGGTGAAAGATAGAAGAATTGGGAAAAAAGGGGAGTGAATCAAAAGACACTCAGAAAGCAGTAAAGACTCCTCACCTCGGTCCCACACTCACATTGATCCCCGAACTTTCATCTCACGGCGTCGCTCGAGCACCGGAGACGGTTCGGGTCATGTGGGAGGAGAGTGAGGAGGAGATTAAAACATGAATGAAAGGTGGTCGCCAGGAGCCGCGGGCTCCGCTTTATGTAATGAAAATTAAGAAGTTGACCGTGTGTACCTTAGCGTGGGAGAAAGGGATGTGAGTTCAACCTTCTTCTTCTTCGGCCGGCCGATGAAGAAGAGTCTCCAATCCAATGCTAGCTTGATCAACCTGTGCAACTAGAACAATAAACCAAGTGAAGAGTTTGGTTAGACTTGTGAGAAGTGTAGTAACTGTAGAGA
This sequence comes from Cryptocoryne crispatula var. balansae, assembly GCA_036172225.1. Lineage (NCBI taxonomy): Eukaryota > Viridiplantae > Streptophyta > Magnoliopsida > Alismatales > Araceae > Cryptocoryne > Cryptocoryne crispatula. Next base: position 22,421,134 of record CM069925.1, read on the forward strand.
GAATATGAGAAAGAAGCAATTGGAATCGAACTCACCGGATTGGGGTGAGTCCTAACCCCTTTTTTTGTGTTTTTGATGATGTAAAAATGATGTAAATGAACTAAAATATGCTTTAAAACAGTAAATAAACAGAATTAATGGAGTTTAGAAAGCTTATGGAATGATTTGGCTTGAGTTGAAGCCGAGTTGGTTGAAAACAGCCGGTTCGGGTAGCTTGGTACCCTTCTGGCGCGACTTTGGTGCAGAGGATGTTACGGACGACCCCGATGTCGGAATTGAGTGCCGTTTGTTGGAGTAGACGGAGGACTCAGAGAAGAAGAGTTCCTATGTTGATGACTTCTCCGAAATCCTCCTGTAGAAGTCAGTAAAAATTATGAAATTGGGAGGATATCAAAAACAGAACCTGGATGCGCGCCCTCAGTGTAGCAACCGCCACGAACAAACGGCAAGTCGGAATGGAGTGCCGTCAGTTGGGGACGAAAGAGGACGAAGAGAGGAACAATTTGTATGTTGAAGACTTTTGCAGCAGAAGCCTCGTATTTTCTCCAGAAGTCGATGAAGATGGTTGATGAAGAACACCCGGATCGAGCCTTCTCCTTCACCTCGGGATCGGTTTCTTGACTTCGGATCGCCTTTGGACGTCGGGACGGCTTTGGAGAAGAGCTGGGACGACCTTGGGACGAGCTAGGCACCGGGGTTCCAACCTTGGTTCGTTGAGAATGGCCCTCAATTTATAGGGGAAGAGAGCCGGTGCAAAATTTAGAAACTGGGTGTACCGCGCCCCCGCATTTCAAAGGAGACGAGGGCGCGCAGGGCGCGCCCTCAAACCAAGGGCGCGCAGGGCGCGCCCCCAGTTCAGGGGCGCGGTCTGCGCGCCCCCCTGTTTCAAAGGGGGCGGGGGCGCGTTCGGCGTCTCATTGCTAAAAATCGACGGAATGTTCCGGAAATTGCTAAAAATGGACTTGACATACGTAACGCGCCCCCGAACCGGGGGCGCGGTACAAATAAGTGAAAATCCTCCTCGGAAACCTTCCAAAAACCCGGTTTAGAAGGTGCTAATCGGGGTAATTTCCGATTTAAAGCAACTGACCGCGCCCTCGCCTTTCAAAGGAACCCGGGGCGCGCAGGGCGCCGCCCCGGTTTGAGGGCGCGCAGGCCGCGCCCCCGGGTTGAGGGCGCGCAGGGCGCGCCCTCCCCTTTCAAGCGGAGCGGGGGCGCGGTACACTCTCTCTCCTGCGCGCGTGTTCCGCGAGCCGTATCTTGCAAACCGGATGTCCGATTCGGCTCCCGTTTGTCGCGTTGGAAAGAGGGCCTTCAACCGCACCTCCTCAAGTCGGTAAACCAGCCGCATGACTCCCGATATGTTCGTACGGGGCTTTCTACCGGTTTACCCTCTCGCGGAAAGCCGAAACCCGGAGCGAAGATCCGAAAGAGCACGGTTCCGGTCGAGAAATCTCGGGTCAACTCGGGATGACTTGAAATGATGACCGAACAAGTCCGGTACGATCGGACAATCCGAAGTCATCGAAAAAACTGAGATTAACCCGGTAAACGTGAATCGAAAGCCGTAAAAGCCGCGAAACCCTAAAATTGACCGAACCGGCCTTATAGCCCCGGTTGATAAAATATACGGCTAGAATCGACCTGGATGACCTGAAAAGACCCGGTGATGACCGGAAAGGCCTAACATGTGGTCCGGGATAGCCGTGTCAGCACGAATCGAAAAGCCGTAACGAAAGCCGTCATTGACCGACGCCTACCGAAATGACTTTTCGGAAACCCTGAATGTTACGGAACACATGCGGGACTCCCGAGACCTTTAATTATGAACCATTCAAGGTCGGTCATTAAGCGGGCTTCATGTTTTTATGGTTCACGCGCGGCTCTCTCTTGAAGGTTACGGCATTATTCCGGAAATCTTCGGTCCATTCTCAACTTACAAGGGGCTCCACCAATGTCCTTAGCTCATCTCCACGAGGTAGTCCGGATCAGATAAGGGTCAAATAAAAGATAGCGCCTATGGAATAAAAGTCTAGGGGTCCAAATCAGGCCAATTTGGGGTGTCTACGCGCTGCCTCGCCTTGATGTCGGCTTTGCAAGGGAATGACATGTAGCGGAACGGAGTGAAACGTAGAGAAAGCGTAGTGAAACGAGATGGATCGTAGTGGAATGTAGTGGAGTGAAATGGCGATGGACTGAAAAGGTGGCATCAAGGTGTAGATATAGACACGCTCAACGACCAGATTCGGCAAGACGAATCTCCTCAAGTCTCCTGGTTAACCGCCATGTTTCATCAAGTCTTCCTATGTTCGATTGGTAAAAGATGTGCCATTGGCACGAGAGAAGAATAGCCAACCCCCAACGCGGTGGGGAGTCCCCGAAACATGGGTTCGTAGGTTCATCATCAGCCGGTAACCCGATCTTTGCGGTGTTCCTGTACTGTGATGGGCTAAAGTTTTAAAAGAGATTTGTTTGAAAAAGTAAAAGAATACCAATCGAGCACATTCAGGCTCTCTGATTCATTTAAGTCTTCCAAGAGACAAGATTCAATTCGGAATGGAATGATCTCAGATTCCGAAAGGCAAATGTTTAAGCATAGACCGTGAAGATAATGACGGTGCAAGTTCTGATCAAAATTGAAGGCCCTTGGCGGGACGAAATGGCTGCCACGGTGGGATAAGTAGCAAAAGAAGTTGCAATGGCCTCTGTGGTGAAAAGAATTGAAAGATTTAAGGGCAAAAAGTGGTTACCGAACACGGTGGGATTAATAGACACGGTGGGATATTAGAAAGGTTGGTGGGACTAGAGATCATGGTGGAATTAGAGAACACGATGGGATTAGAAAACACGGTGGGATTTAGAATGATCGAGAGGGTGAGAAGGTGAAGTTTAGGAAATGATGTATGCAATGATAAAATAAAATGTAATGCAATTAATGCTACATGATGCATGTTGGGCTCAAGAAAACAAAACAAAACTTGTATAATAAATAGTTGAAGATATAAATGTTCTATGAGGTCAAGATACCCATTCGGGAACTATCGTCCCTCACAGCACAATTTTGGCTTATCCGTGAGCATTAGAGATGACCCGACCGTCGTAGATTTTGATGAAGGGGATCTCGGGTCAAGTCTTCTCCATGCTCATGGTCTCCAACAAATAATGTATAAGTTAATAACACACGACTAGCGACATATATGCTAGTCGGCAAGTTATGGGGGTTTCCCGTATCCGTTCTTCGTTTCCGCGAGCAATTCTGTCTTGGCCACTCCTTTGGAGCATCACCGGAACGAGGCGGTTGCGGCGGTATGGTTTCCATGCCTTCTCCACATGGTCATTCTCACGGAGTCGGTGGCAATCGGACACCGATATACGTAGCGAGCTTAATCTTCTCCTTGTGTTGTAGCTGCGTTTCTTCCTTGTTATAGTACCTCTTGCTTCAGCGTTGTTTGACTTGTTGGCGAGAGTCTCACCCCTCCTGGACTTGTGGTTCTTTCCTGAAATACTTAATAGAAGGGTTAAATACGCTATGGCTTACCCCCTTGCCTATTGTTGTCTTTCCTTGCTTTATATGTCAAGGGGGGTAGCCTTATTAACAAGGTAATATGAACAAAATGACTGAAAATGAATAAGATAAGGGTTAAGAAAGCTTACCTGCTATGGTAAGAGTCACACCCTTCTTGATCTTAGCATCCTGAAACACTTGATAAAAGGGGATTAAATCTTCACCATGGCTCATCTCTTTGCCTATTCGTCCGCCTTGACTTAGGTCAAAGAGAGGAGCCTTCTTAACAAGGTGTAATAACCTAAATGACCGAAATGAAATAGTTAAGAGAACTTACCTGTCGTTGAGAGAACCTTCTCCTCTTATTTTAAAGTCCCTGAAAACACTTGATAAAAGAGGATTAGATCTTCACAACGACTCATCCCTTTGCCTATTATGGCCAACTTTGACTCAGATCAAAGGGAGGAGCCCTCTTAATGGGGTGATAATGAAGGAAAATATGCAATGCGGAAATAAAACATGCAAGGCCTAAAGATAAACATGAATGCTAGCAAAGGCAAAATCAAGGTTATGCCAAGTTAGATGATGCATTTTTTTTTAGATTTTTGGAAAGTATTCAATTTTTTTTTATTCATTTTTTTTTAATATTTGATTTTTTTTTTTTGGATTTTTGAAAATATTTGATTTTTTTTTGATCTTTGAAAATATTCATTTTTTTTTGAATTTTTGAAAATATTTGATTTTTTTGAATTTTTTAAAATATTCATTTTTTTTGGATTTTTGTGGAGAATGTGCCAGTATTGAAACAATTCATCGATCTTTGAGTGTTAATCAAGATTTAAGTGATAAACACCACGTGAAAATAAGGTTCCATACCCAGAATCTTTCTTGCCCTCTTCTCTTGATCGGTTTGGATTCCCCCTGAGTTTGGACAGTCTACCCTACCCTAGGGGTTTTAAGATGGAAGAATAATAAAGGAAGTCTTTGATAGGATTTGGGGGTATTGAGGAGGGTTTCTCTACTCGTACCCAAATTGCCCGTTGGGGTTCGGCCTCTTCGTGTCTTTTCTACGTGGCACTTTCTTAGACAAGTCTTTGACCTGTGGGGTCATTGCCCATCTTTTGGTGCCTTTTTCTTCATTTTCTATTCTTTCGGTACTCATTCGAACGTGCCCATATTTGTTTAAACCCGTGGGGTTCATTGCCCGTCTTTTGGCACCCTTTTTTACCCTATGAGACGGCCTCCTACTAAGGCGGCGGGCATTTTCGATACTATTCTCCTCTAGTCCCCTTCACCTATCTTGGACCGAATAGAAGAGAATAGGGTAAGGTTTCCTTTCCGCCTTCAGGGTTCTGCCTTGCCTCTCTTGAGTGTTGGGCTATCTAGATTCTGGGATCGGGAGGTGTTGTGTGTGCAATGTGATGTCTACCCTTGACTTCTAGCTAACACCCTTTGGATCGATGACTTAATATCGTACCAGAAATTCTCCATTTTCTTTTCTAAGGAAAATATTTTTTGAGGTAAACGCCGTTCCATGGATGATTCAATTTTTCTCCATCGGCGTTGGTTAGCTCATATGCATTGCCTGGATATTTTTCAGTTATAACAAAAGGCCCTTCCCAGTTAGGTTGTAACTTGGAGCGGGGACCACCCGGCTTAACGAATATACGTTTAACTACCATCTCACCGATTTCGAACTTTCTTTCTACCACCCTCTTTTGATAAAACCTTTTCAATCGGTTCTGATAAGTCCGGGCATGCTCGGAGGCAGCCAACCTTCTTTCATCTAGGAGTTCAAGTTGTGCAAGGAGAGATTCTCGTCTCTCATCGACAGGGACGTCCCTATCGAGTTGAACTCGGAGTGATGGAAGGAGTACTTCGTACGGGACCACCGCTTCCATCCCATATGCAAGAGCATACGGGGTTTGACCAGTGGGGGTCCGTATAGAAGTACGATAAGCCCATAGGGCATCTACAAGCTTATCTGGCCAGTCTGCGAACTTGCTAGACTTACAGGTTTTCTTGATGATCTTAATCAAAGTTTTGTTGGTGGCTTCTGCTTGACCATTGCCTTGCGGGTAATAAGGAGATGAATGATGCAATGCGATGCGGTACCTGTTGCAAAGATCACGCAGATCTTGAGAGAGAAATTGCGGTCCGTTGTCGGTGACGATGTCGCCGGGTATCCCGAACACAGCGATGATGTTGCGTTTGATGAAGGAGCACGGTGTTGATGCCTTGATCTCCACGAACGCTTCCGCTTCTCGCCCACTTGGTGAAGTACTCTGTTGCCGTCGGGATGAACGATTTGGAACGGATTTCGAGTTAAGATCACCGAGAGGGCCAATGATATCGAAAGCCCGCATGGCGAAGGGCCGTGGGGCATGAATAGGATGAAGGGAAGATGCGGGAGAATGAATCTTGTCGGCATGGAGTTGGCAAGAATGACGAAGCCGGACAAAGATGGAGCAATCCTCTTCTAGTGGTTGGCCAATAATACCCCCGCTCGATGATTTTCTTGGCAAGAGCTTGAGCATTGACATGGCCCCCACAGACCCTGGAATGTGCTTCCTTAAGCACCAATTCTGCCTCTTCTTCATCAACGCATCTCAATAAAATTCCGCTCAGACTCCTCTTGTAGAGCACCCCTCCAAGGATGGTATATCTCTGGGATACTCTCCTTATGGCCTTCTTTTCTTTTGCATTTGATCCAGGTGGATATGTCTGATCTTGACAATACCTTGCGATCTCATCAAACCAAGGCCTCTCACCCTCATCTAACTCTTCCAACTCGATTAGTGAAACTTCCTCTTTCTGCTCTAGATACTCCTTCCTGCCAAATCTCTCCTTAACTTTCAGAAATCGCCCATCCTTAATCGCTGGCATCGACCTTCTACGGACGTGAATAGTCCGCACCTGTCTACCTAGCGGGACTGATAGAGATGAAGCTAAGGAGGCAAGGGCATCAGCAAGGATGTTCTGAGCTCGAGGAACATGGACGAAAGTTAGTTTGGAAAAGAGCTTGATGTAGCAAGAGGTGAGTTCTTGGTAAGGTTTGAGGTTTGGATGAGAAGTTCGGTATTTGGTTAGGACTTGGCGAAGGATTAGTTGGCTATCACCTATCACCCTCAATTCTGCGGCACCATAGAAATGAGCGGCCTCCAGCCCGGCCAGCAAGGCTTCATATTCGGTATATTGTTGGTTCTTTGGGAAGTCAAGTTCGAAATGCCTGTGGAATGGTGACACCCTCGGGTGATAGAAGGACGATTCCTATTCCCTTACCGTGTGAATTCGAGCCCCGTCAAAATATAATGTCCAAAGGTGGGAAGATCGGATCAACATTAGTTCGTCATCCGGGAGCTCCGATTGGACCGGGTCAAAGAGGGGTATAGGGTGATGGGCTAGATGTTCGGCAATGGCATAGCCCTTAATCGCCTTCTCGGGACATAGGTGATATCAAATCCGGGAGAGGAAGCTCGCCAACGACCTAACCGATCGCTTAGAAACAGCTTTTCTCCGAAGGAATTTGATGGGATTGATGCGGGCAATAAGATTGACCTCGTGAGCTAAGAAATAGTGTTTAAGCTTCGAACTACCCGGACTAGTGCAGACAAAGTCTTCTCCACTACAAGATACTTACGCTCGCATGGATCAAAGATCTTTGACAAATAGTAAGTTGCCCTCTCTTTCCCTTCTTCATCAACTTGTGCAAGGACCGCCCCAAGAGAATTCTCCAAAACCGAGATATATAAAACTAAGGGCTTGCCGAGGGACCGGTGGTCTAAGCACGGGGACTAGCCGAGGTATCTTTTCAAACCATCGAATGCATCCTGGCACTTCGAATCCCATTTGAACTCGGCCCCCGCCTTGGTCAACTCATAGAAAGGTTTACACCTTTGGGAGTGTTGTGAGATGAACCGGCGGACAAACTGTAGCCTCCCGATTAATCCTCGAAGTTCTTTCATATTTCTCGGGGAGGCATACCAATGATTGCCTTGGCCTTGTTTGGGTCGATCTCTATGCCCCTTTTGCTCACTATGAACCCCAACGGTTTTCCGAGGATACTCCAAACGTGCATTTCTTTGGGTTCATCTTCAATTTATACTTCCTATCCCTTTGCAAGACCTTTCTTAACACTTCCGGGTGATCTTTTCGGCTTCTGGACTTAACGACCAGGTCGTCCACGTACACCTCTACAAGGGTATGCATCATGTCATGGGAGATAGCCATCATTGCCCTCTGATAGGTAGCCCCACCATTCTTCACTCCAAAGGGCATGACGACATAGCAGTAGGTTCCCCGAGGTGTGGTGAACGAGGTCTTGTCCTGGTCCTCTTCGGCCAACCGGATTTGATTATATCCGTAATAGCCATCCATGAATGACAACATATCGAATCCGGCGGTGTTATCAACCAAGACGTCAATATGAGGTAGAGGAAAGTCATCTTTAGGACACGCTCGGTTCAAGTCCCCGAAGTCTATACGCATTCGAACTCGGCCATCCTTCTTCGTGACGGGGACTATGTTTGCCACCCATTGCGGATAAAGGACGACCTTAATGAATCTTGCTTGATGTAACTTGTCGACCTCTTCTTTCATCTTAAGTGCGGCATCGTGTGGAATCTCCTTAATTTTTGTTTGACCGGGGTAACTCCGGGTTTCAAAGTTAGACGATGTTCAACTAACGAGTTGTCTAACCCCGGCATGTCTTCGTATGTCCATGCGAACGTGTCCTTATATTCTTCCCGAATTTTAATCAAACTACGTTCCTCGGTGGGAGTGAGGTTTGCGCTTAGGAGGATTGTCTTGGGATCTTCCGGCGTTCCGAGATTCAATTCTTTTGTCGGTTCATCCACCGTGGCTAATGGTTCTTCAAATCTTTTAAGTCCAGATGTATACGCATCAGCCAAGTCCTCAATTCCATCCTCGAAATCAGGATCTTTTTATGATAAGACCTCGTAAACTCCCAGTGTATGATCTACATTGAATTCATCCTCATATTGGATCTCATTAAGCTGGATAGCATTTTCCAAAAACCTTGGCAGCCTTGCACATTCCTTGCATTTTTGAGCTATTTGTTGGAGATATCTCTCTGGCACACGTTTACCTCGAGTTTTCTTCTTTCCTATCCTAACTACTCCTAAAGAAGACGGAATTGAAAAGGTGGTATTAACAGTGGGTGAAGGATCTAGCAGATCGATCAGTGAGTTGGAGAAGAGGGGTCCCTGGTTGGGAGCACCCTCCGAGACAAGTAGCGACGTCTCCTCGATGGAAAACTGAGTTTGCGAGAGGACGTTTTTTTTTGGGTATTTTGGGTATTTCCAATAACAAAAAGGGAATGAGCTGATGGTGCTCGAGAAGAAATAGAAAGCTTAAGTAAATGGAAGAAAAATGGGCTCGCGGGCCCGATGATGACAAGAAATGGGCAGATAGGCCCAAAGCTGGTGAACAGATCTAAGGGGCACGTGGGCCCAAACGGTGGGCACGCGGGCCCAAAGCAAGAAAATAAATCTAAAGGGCACGTGGGCCCGACTGGTGGGCACGCGGGCCCAAGTTTGTTGGATTGGAATGGGCATAGAAGCCCAGTGGAGTGAGAAGATTTAAATGGGCTCTCAGGCCCATTGATCGATTCGAGTGGCCATTTTGGCCCGAAGTGGGAATTGGGCTAGATAGCCCATCAAGCGAATCCAAGAGGGATAGAGTGAGGATTTTGAAATACGTGACCGTAGGATACGGTTCACGCGGAATGTTGTTTGGAGGTGGGTTCGAGTGGACAAGTTGTTTAGAGATGGACTTGCCCTCGACTGGTTCTTCCTCCTCTACGAACAACCGAGTTAAAGATGAACTCGGGTTGTCCACCTCCTCCTCGTACTCTGGTGCCTTTTTCCTCTTGACTGGTTCTTCTTCTTTGTCCCCGGCCATCATCATGGTCTCCCCTTTGATAAAGAATTTTTGGAGTCCCATGGCATTTTTTGGCCGGTAGACCATCCGCGGAGTGAAACTGGGCTCATAGCCAAGCCCGTATCTCTTTGGTCTTCGTACGGCTTCAATGGGGTGCACAACCCCCTGCAGCTCCTTTCCCAGCCCCTTTCCTGGCTGATAGCCCATCCCTTTCATCATCCGCCACGCAACTGAATCTGGAGGCGTCGTTAACACCATGACCTCGAGTAGCTCTGTAGTTGAAACCAACGGCCGGACGATTTTGATATTGGTAGTGCGAGAAGAGGGGTCATCCACGTCATTCGGAATGGGGATGTTGGTTACTTTGATCACCCGGCCCTTGTATGGGAACTTCGGACAACGATGATTAGTGGAGGCAACGGCTCCTATTGCCTCGAGGTACGGGCGTCCCAAAATAGCTTTGAATGTAGGGTCCGGTTCAGAACGTGAAACTCGGTGGTGACGACACGGCCCGAGCCCTACTTTCAATGTAACCACCCCTCGTGCCGGCTTCCGGGAGTTGTCATATGCGGTCACCGTGACGGCGAAGGCTCGATTTCTTCATCGGAGATGCCGCGAGTTGCAATGTTTCGGCGGCATGACATTTATGGATGCTCCGGTGTCAATCAAGCGAGGACTTGATCTCCACGCCTCGGATGACTACCGCGACGCGCAAGGCGTACTTTCTGATCTCTGGCCGTGCCAACTCCTCCCGTGTAAAGGTGAGTGCCGGATGTTCACTCCTCGGGGTCAGGACAGCAATGATCTTCTCAGGCGGGAGGTCCTCATTGACCATGACCCGCTGCAAATATTGTTGTAGGATGTCCTGATGGTTCTTTGACCTCTTTATCAGCTCCAGAATTGAAATCCGTGCCGGCATTTTGTCCAAATGTTTTAATAGATCATATGCCGTGCCGGGCAACGGTTCTTCCACTACCTCCTCTTCTGCTTGCTCCCGTGGTTGTATCCCGGCCTGGGGAAGACCCTTTGGAACATCCTCCCGCTACGAAGCACCGGGCGCCGGCGTGGTAGGGGGAAGTGGTGATGATGGTGATGGTAGGGTTGGTTGGTAGGTTGAGGAGCCCATGGTAGGTAGGGGTGGTGAGGATCGGATGATGAGGGGTCGTGGATTGGTGGAGGCCGGTATGTTGGGTGATGGTTGGGGTGTTAGTGGTGATGGTCTAATGATGAGGGGTCGTGGGGTGGCAGTGATTGGTAGATTAGGTGATGTCTGGGGTGTTGGTGGCGGTCTAATGATTAGACGCCGTGGAGGATTAATGGTGGTTGGTGGGTGAGGTTGGGGTGATGGTTGGGGTGCCGGTTGGGAGACGGGTGGCGGTCTAATGATTAGGCGTCGTGGAGGGTTAATGGTTGGTGAGGGTAGTGGTGTTTGGATAGTTTGTGGGCTGGGGGCAACTCTCGGTATGGAGAGTATGGTGCGGTTTGTAGGTGGGGTCGGTATGGCGGGCATGGAGGTGATTTGATCCTCGACCGCCAACCCTGGGAATAGTGGGTTGACTCCTCGATGGCGGAGTGGACGAGGCCGAGTCGTTGGTTTGGTGGTGCTGGTGCCAGTGCTTGTACGGGTGCATGTACTGGGAGCGGATCTTGGACTATGCCCAGGCTGGGCTGCTGTTGTGCTTGCTGTCGCCGTGGTTGATTCTCGCCGTGCCTTCGTGGCTTGTATAGACTCTCCCATCCGTGCCCGATCAATGTTCCCCCGATCGTTGAGGTCATGAATGTAATCTTTAAACCGGAAACGGACATCCACCGTGTGCCCGGGATACCGATGGTAAGCGCGGTATTTTGTCGTGTCAACATTTGCTGGCCATCCTTCTCTCTCCTTTGGAAGCTCTACCGTTCGTTCAGCCATCAATGCATTGAAAATGTCGACGAGGGGGAATGGCAGTTGAGGGTAGTATTCTCTCTTGGGTCCCCCCCTCCTAAGTCGGTTGGCTGGTGGTGGCACTTGGTTGTAGGCTTGTTGTGGTGGTGGTGGTCGGTTGTAGACATGTTGTTGTTGAGGCGCTCGGTTGTAGGCATTTGGTTGCTGGGGCGCCCGGTTGTAGGTGGGTTGCTGTGGGTGAGGAGCTGGTTGAGGGGCTGGGCGGTATTGTTGATTGGGTGGTGGGTTACGGTATTGGCTTTGACGGTCCCCCCCCTGGTTCCCCATGGCATTGATGCTCTCATTATTTACTACCCCTTCGGTGGTGGGTCCTACAGGTGTAGGCTTTCTAGTATTACGGGGCTTGGTGTCGAACGGGTTGATCATGGATGCATCCTTAAAGTGGGTTTGGAGGTAGCGGGCGCTATCACGCACGGTTCGCTCGTAGTTCTTGGACGGTGCGTGATCGAAGGTTGCGAAGGTTAGGCGTTGTGTTCCCAATGAGCATCCTCACCGCTCCCCCTCCGAGATGGTATCCACAAGCCTCTCGGCCATTCCCCTCCACCGATCGACAAATCGGGCAAAGTTCTCATCCGGCCTCATCTTTTCAGCAATTAAGTCGGTTATCGAGCAGGCCGGCCCCACCCTATCCTTGTACCTCTGTAGAAACTTTGTCTTGACAATGTCGAAATCCGCCGCCTCGATGGAATCAAGAGAATAGAACCGGTCAAGGGCGGCTCCATCCAATGACCGACGGAATAGGAAGGCAAGGGCTTTGCGGTCATTTTTCCGTAATGAGGAGTCATAGAGAAAGCTCTTTAGATGGTTGAAAGGATTACCGGTCCCGTTGTAACGTTGGAAGACCGGTATCTCTCGAAGGAGGAAGGTGTAAAGCGGGAAGGATGGGACGAGAGATTTCAGGGATGGCTTTAGAATCGAGGCGGTGCCTCATCTCTTCGAAGCGCTCATCCATCCGGTTGATCTTGTTCATTAACACCTGGGTGAGGCTGGATTCCTGAGCCGCGGGAGCAAAGTGTTTACTTGATTGGGTTGGAAGAGGTGGGTTGGAAATAGGAGCGGTGCGGCATTGTGTGAATGCCCCACAACGGGATGAGTAGAGACACGGCAAGGTTGCCCGAGGAGAAGAGATGATTAAGGGCTTGGTTGCCGGTTGGGGTGGTGAGGGGGCTTGATTTCCCTCGATCGGGGCTTGATTGGTGGGCATCTTGCCCTTAGTGGCATATTGGACAATTGCAAAGGCCTCGGGATCAAGGTGAAGAGATAGATCCTTGAGAGCTTGTTCTATAATATGTGAAGTGGATCGGTGAGCGGGATCTTGGACCTCAGGTTCCATCACGGCATTAACATGGCCATCTGGTTGGGCCATGGGTTGCTGAAGCTCGTAGTGACCCGTCTCGTACTCCTCTTCTTGGCCGCAGTAGTCCGACATCCCGATGTGTCTTCCGGACCTTAGCGTGGGCATCCTGTCAAATTCCCTTACAAAATGGTTGAAAGAAAGCAAATGAAAGGTGTAAACGCAAAGAGAGTTTTTTTTGTTTGGTTATGGTTGTTTGTTTGATTTGATTTGGTTTCAATTTTGTTGTTTGGCAAGCAAGTTGAACATAAAAATTAAAGGGATTTTTTTTAGGTGTTTTGAAAGAGAATTTTTTTCTTTTTTTCTTTTCAATTGTTGTGAGCAAGCAAGTTATGCAAACGAGATTTTAAAATGACTACTCGACAATTATTGGGTTGAAACCTTAGATTAGATAGATTGTTAGCAATTGTTCACTCAAATTGGGTATGGTTCCTATTGCTTCAATCTTCAAGACCTAAGGTTATCACTCATTCACCACGAGTAGGTACTTGGGTTCTTCGGGTTTTGGGAAAGTGGTACAACCGGCCCAATCGTGCGGAGAGGAATACTCCACGGATGGGGACTTACGGAGGTCTTGATGGAAACCACCAAATCAACTAGGAAGGAATATCCGAGAAGAGAGGTAAGAATCCACCAAGAAGGTGTTTGGAGGGTGAGGGTGTGTTGGGAGAGAGAGCCCCCGCCTCGAATGCCCTACGGATCGGAACAAGTCCGGTACCCGATGCAAAGCTAATGCAAAAAATGAAAAATGGAGGGTAGAAGGAGAAGAAGCAATCAATATGCAAACATGAATGAAAGCTATTAAATAAGTCAAGCAAGTGAATGCAAACAAGATAAGCAATGAGAAAGTAAAACAAGTAACTAGAAACTAGCAATTAAAAGGTGGTTCGCGCGGGAACCGGCTTGTGTTGGAATGTCCAATTGGGGACAAATCTGAAGTAAAGGTAAAAGGATGGTCCACGCGGGGACCGAATTGAAAAATAAAGTGGCTCGCGCGGGAGGCGAGTTTTGGAAGAGTAGGTGGTTCACGCGGGAACCCGTTTTTGAAGGAAAAATGGGTGGTTCACGCGGGAACCGGTTTGTTTGATTGGAAAAAGGAAATGAGGGCCACGTGGGGCCAATCTAATCGGTGCAAAGGGGTGGTCCACGCGGGGACCGATCTGAAGGTAAGTTGGTTCACGCGGGAACCGAGTTGGAAAGAAAGGTGGTTCACGCGGGAACCGGTTTTGATGGAAAAGGGGTGGTTCACGCGGGAACCGGTGTAAGAGTTGACAAAATGAAAAGAGAGCCACGTGGGGCCAATCTAAAGGTGCTGCAAATGGGTGGTCCACGCGGGGACCGATCTGAAAGTAAGTTGGTTCACGCGGGAACCGAGTTGGAAAAGAAAGGTGGTTCACGCGGGAACCGGTTTATAAGAAGAAAAGCGGTTCACGCGGGAACCGGGCTGAAATTAAAGACAAGAAATCAAATCCACATGGGGGACAATCTTAAAGGAAGAGTAATTAGCAAGTTTTTAAAGGTAAATTGACATGGAAAAGGGTAAAGGACAAGCCGGTTCACGCGGGAACCAAGTCGGAAAACAACTAGTTGCACGGATCAATCAAGCTAGCACGGTTGAAGACATTGGTTGTCCCACCGTGGTCGCCAAAAAGCTGTCGACTCCGAAACGGGTTCCGGATCGGCACCTCAAGAGAAGGTGAAAGATAGAAGAATTGGGAAAAAAGGGGAGTGAATCAAAAGACACTCAGAAAGCAGTAAAGACTCCTCACCTCGGTCCCACACTCACATTGATCCCCGAACTTTCATCTCACGGCGTCGCTCGAGCACCGGAGACGGTTCGGGTCATGTGGGAGGAGAGTGAGGAGGAGATTAAAACATGAATGAAAGGTGGTCGCCAGGAGCCGCGGGCTCCGCTTTATGTAATGAAAATTAAGAAGTTGACCGTGTGTACCTTAGCGTGGGAGAAAGGGATGTGAGTTCAACCTTCTTCTTCTTCGGCCGGCCGATGAAGAAGAGTCTCCAATCCAATGCTAGCTTGATCAACCTGTGCAACTAGAACAATAAACCAAGTGAAGAGTTTGGTTAGACTTGTGAGAAGTGTAGTAACTGTAGAGAGAATATGAGAAAGAAGCAATTGGAATCGAACTCACCGGATTGGGGTGAGTCCTAACCCTTTTTTTTGTGTTTTTGATGATGTAAAAATGATGTAAATGAACTAAAATATGCTTTAAAACAGTAAATAAACAGAATTAATGGAGTTTAGAAAGCTTATGGAATGATTTGGCTTGAGTTGAAGCCGAGTTGGTTGAAAACAGCCGGTTCGGGTAGCTTGGTACCCTTCTGGCGCGACTTTGGTGCAGAGGATGTTACGGACGACCCCGATGTCGGAATTGAGTGCCGTTTATTGGAGTAGACGGAGGACTCAGAGAAGAAGAGTTCCTATGTTGATGACTTCTCCGAAATCCTCCTGTAGAAGTCAGTAAAAATTATGAAATTGGGAGGATATCAAAAACAGAACCTGGATGCGCGCCCTCAGTGTAGCAACCGCCACGAACAAACGGCAAGTCGGAATGGAGTGCCGTCAGTTGGGGACGAAAGAGGACGAAGAGAGGAACAATTTGTATGTTGAAGACTTTTGCAGCAGAAGCCTCGTATTTTCTCCAGAAGTCGATGAAGATGGTTGATGAAGAACACCCGGATCGAGCCTTCTCCTTCACCTCGGGATCGGTTTCTTGACTTCGGATCGCCTTTGGACGTCGGGACGGCTTTGGAGAAGAGCTGGGACGACCTTGGGACGAGCTAGGCACCGGGGTTCCAACCTTGGTTCGTTGAGAATGGCCCTCGATTTATGGGGAAGAGAGCCGGTGCAAAATTTAGAACCGGGTGTACCGCGCCCCCGCATTTCAAAGGAGACGAGGGCGCGCGGGCGCGCCCTCGAACCAAGGGCGCGCGGGCGCGCCCCGCCCGAGGGCGCGGTCCGCGCGCCCCCTGTTTCAAAGGGGGCGGGGGCGCGTTCGGCGTCTCATTGCTAAAAATCGACGGAATGTTCCGGAAATTGCTAAAAATGGACTTGACATACGTAACGCGCCCCCGAACCGGGGGCGCGGTACAAATAAGTGAAAATCCTCCCCGGAAACCTTCCAAAAACCCGGTTTAGAAGGTGCTAATCGGGGTAATTTCCGATTTAAAGCAACTGACCGCGCCCTCGCCTTCTAAAGGAACCGGGGGCGCGCAGGGCGCGTGTCCTCGGTTGAGGGCGCGCAGGGCGCGCCCTCGGGTTGAGGGCGCGCAGGGCGCGCCCTCCCCTTTCAAGCGGAGCGGGGGCGCGGTACACTCTCTCTCCTGCGCGCGTGTTCCGCGAGCCGTATCTTGCAAACGGGATGTCCGATTCGGCTCCCGTTTGTTGCGTTGGAAAGAGTGCCTTCAACCGCACCTTCTCAAGTCGGTAAACCAGCCGGCATGACTCCCGATATGTTCGTACGGGGCTTTCTACCGGTTTACCCTCTCGCGGAAAGCCGAAACCCGGAGCGAAGATCCGAAAGAGCACGGTTCCGGTCGAGAAATCTCGGGTCAACTCGGGATGACTTGAAATGATGACCGAACAAGTCCGGTACGATCGGACAATCCGAAGTCATCGAAAAAATTGAGATTAACCCGGTAAACGTGAATCGAAAGCCGTAAAAGCCGCGAAACCCTAAAATTGACCGAACCGGCCTTATAGCCCCGGTTGATAAAATATACGGCTAGAATCGACCTGGATGACCTGAAAAGACCCGGTGATGACCGGAAAGGCCTAACATGTGGTCCGGGATAGCCGTGTCAACACAGATCGAAAAAGCCGTAACGAAAGCCGTCATTGACCGACGCCTACCGAAATGACTTTTCGGAAACCCTGAATGTTACGGAACACATGCGGGACTCCCGAGACCTTTAATTATGAACCATTCAAGGTCGGTCATTGAGCGGGCTTCGTGTTTTTATGGTTCACGCGCGGCTCTCTCTTGAAGGTTACGGCATTATTCCGGAAATCTTCGGTCCATTCTCAACTTACAAGGGGCTCCACCAATGTCCTTAGCTCATCTCCACGAGGTAGTCCGGATCAGATAACGGTCAAATAGAAGATATCGCCTATGGAATAAGAGTCTAGGGCTCCGAATCAAGCCAATTTGGCGTGTCTACACCGAGTCGCTTGATCAGATCTCAGTATGGGCAGTTCCAGTTTCATTTGGCTGCCAGGGAGCCTGTGGATGCTTTAGCTGTCAGGGGGCCAGTTGAGGTGAACAGAATCCACTATGTCGCCGGCCGCTATCAATATGACAGGTCGGGTGACTACCCCGCCTATCTCCCTTCTGATGAAGAGCTACTGGAGTTTATCAGGCTTCCAAGCCCTTTGGAAGATATTCCAGATTCATCTTCTTCTCCTCGAGATCGACATTACCTCGAGTGCGCTATCCTTCTGGGCAGAGATTCACTGATGGGAGCTATATCTGCTTCATATCCTGCATTCCCATTAGGGACCACTCCTCGTTAGTCATATCCTCCTCGCTGCTCATTGGGATTGATTGGCGACATTGGTGGTGACTGTACTACGACTTGTGATTTTCAGCCGGGAATATGGCGACTGAACCGGCAATGTGACTATGTGTCCTCAGCTCATCGTCGGGGACTATTCCTTCAGCCGTGTCATCCCCGCTATAGCGGGGAGAATTATGATGGTCGCTGCATATTGGACGATATTTTATCTGGCAGTGTTGACAGCTGGTATGGCAGGCTATCAATCTCTGTTCCTCACCGTCCTAGGTCTGGTGCTTGCGAGTGGTTAGAGTATGTCCTAGCCAACTTTTCAGCTCGTCTGGACCGTGTGGGGCTGAAATCAGCTGTGGGGGCAGCGTTGTATGGCTATCCCCTGCATGAAGGTTATATTCAGGCACTGGCAGAAAGGTTCAACCGCAGATGGAACACTTTCGCCACTGCTGAGGGCGAGACCGCACTAGACCTCTGGAGCTTTCATATGCTGTCTGGGTTGCCTATTCATGGGGACCCTTATGAAGAGGTGGTGCTTGATGATCTACACCGGTGCCAAACCACGGGGACAGGCAACTATTGCTTGCCTTATTGCCACAGGTTTCTTATGAAAGTATGGTGAGATCTGGCGTTTATCAGCAGATCTGACTCCTCTGATGATCCTTGCAGAGTCAGTTGTCAGGCCTGGCTTTAGTATTTCTATGGGGGCCCATTCTGTTATAAGCGTGCATTTGCTCAGCTCGGCCGGGATAGGACTCGCCTTTTGAGGCTATCGCGTCCTCGTCTTGATCAGACACTTTCCATATTGGGTGATATCCCCGAAGTTGAAGATCCCTGGGAGCTTGGAGAAATTACACACCTGGCAGCGTATTTCGCTTATTGGTTGTCTACCTTTGCTATTCCATTTGGCGATGCGGACTCCATCAGGGCTGGAGTCATATACCCTGCTTGCAGATTGGCCTGCGGGAAACGGCTGTCTATTGCACCTGCCGCGCTGGCGGCTATTTATCATTCTCTGGGAGCCCTGAGTACTCATCCTTTTCCCCGAGATTGCAGAGTCGTCATGGCCACTCATTATATAGGCACGTGGGCATCTTTTCTATTTGATGGCGTACCCGCTCCAGAAGATAACATAGATCCATTTCAAGCTCTGATGCTGAGATCAACAGAACGGCGTATTCGGCATCCCATTAATGAGCTTGCTTCTGGGAGACGTACTCTGGCTCTATTGCCCAAAGAAAATTCTTCGGGCCTGAAGTTTGATCATAGTTGCAAAGGCTTCAGGCCGCATTCAGGAGTACCTAGTGACAGAGGCACTCAATGGGTCAGCCCTCTATCAGGCAGACATTCTGAATGGGCTAGCAGGGAGTGGTATTTGAGCATCCGTCTGAGTGTCTTGGTATTCCATCAAGAGGGTCAGACCATATTGGAGCCATACTTCCCTCACCGGTTTGCCAGGAACTTCGGCTTTGATCAAGGAGTGCCGCCTAATGCAGATTTCGACATTCCTTGCCGTGTATATCGCAAGCCAGACTATCATTTGGTGGCTGCTGAGTGGTGGAATTATTTCTTGAGGCCTTATACTGAGGCTGCCATTGTTATCCCTCCAATTGGGGCTACTGGTGAATTTGATATATTATATGGCAACTGGTGGCTTCATCGCAGCCACAACTATCGGGAGATCCTGCTATCATTTCGAAAGCTGAATTCGCCAGGTTGAAACGGAAAGATTGCGCCCCTCTTGATATTGATTCTGCTTATCTCGATAGATATTTTCGAGATCTGAAGGGGAAGCTTTTGGCGCGATATCAGAAGTGGAGCAGACTTGGCCTCCTTCCTGCACCATTTCTTGAGCCGTATTCGGGGCTTATTGACCCTTTATCTGAGCCGCTTCGGTCTGCACATTGAGCACGACAGCCTGCTGCTCCAGCTATTATCGACTGGTATGGGCGGATGGTTCTTGACTGTACTGGACAGCGGCGAATTCCATCTCAGGAGCCTCTGGAGCTTCATGATCGCTCAGGTGTATGGCAACGGCATCTCGCTGCACTGGTTTATGCCTGGGGACCTCTCAGATATGTCCTGGCCATCGAGCAAGCCTCTACCTTTGATGAAGTGCGCCTATCTGTCCTTCGAGCGGCACGACACGTGGGTCGAGATGCTGGCTTGCTGGTTACATTACCACCTGACATATCACCTTCAGGTATGCATGTGGTTTCATGTTATCTTCATCAAATATCTGCCCCCTTATCTGCTGTTTTGCCTTCATTGACAGGCGTTCCTGAAGCAGGGGCTTCGAAACCTACTCTGAAGAGATCAGAGTTATTCGTAGACTCATCTCGTCCTCAAAAAAGGCCTCGTGAGGGAGAAGGTATTTTCTAACTCCCTCAACTCATAGCAGGGTGATTCTTTATGTTGAATTATAACCCTACCTATTTTTGGGCAGGTTTCCCTTCCTCCTCTGGCGGAGGAAAGCTTTCTGCAACCATATGTAATATATCTGTTTCAGAGGGGATCCAGGTGGCGGTACCTACCCATGAGGAGATACCCTTGCCAGTAGCTTCTCCTACACCCCGCTCTCCATCTCCTATGTCATTCTATGGAGAAGGAGATATTGATCTTGGCGCTGTCCAGACTGAGAGTGCACCACCTGTTGGTAATGGCCTTCAACCCTCTCTTTCTTATTCCCATATTCTTGCTTTGTAACGCTAACCTGGTTGGCCTTTTATGTAGGGCCTAGCATTCTGAATGAGGAGTCCATACGACCGGCTGGTACTGCCATTTCTCCTCTTCGGTCGTCTGACCTTAATGGGGCTGATATGCCGCATTTGGGGTCAGTTGTTGATGAAAGGGCAGCCAGTCCCTTGATAGGTGAGACAATCGTATTTGCTGCTTTGTATCCTTTCAGGCTATTCTTTATGGTTGTATAAGCTTATGCGCCTATGCTTTTGCAGCTTCAGGCGGGATAGATATCCCAGGCCTGTCGACCGGTGGAGATGTCCGACCGAGTGGTATAGACGCTGCTCCTCTGTTCTCTGATCATAGTAGTGATGTTCCGCTTATCCGGGACACTGTTGACCCACCTGTAGATACTCCTGGGGGGTCTGGATCTGCAGAAAAGGGTGCTTCTGGTGCAGCCTCTGCCGATTCCAGAGCTAATTTGCTGGGTACATGTGCCAGGCTAGCCACACTTTGCAGGGAGCAGTCTGAACTGCTCAAGTTTTAAGGGCGTCTGGCGACTTTGGCTGATGCCTTAGCCAAACTGGTCGAAACAAGCTCAGCTCCTGAACATGTATTTATTTTGTCATATGCCTTTTATTCCTGCCATATTCATGCTCCTTTCTGTCTCAGTATTGCAATCCTTTTTCATGAATTTGTGTATGATGTATGGATATCTTGGTTTGCAGGCGCGTTCTGAGAAGATGTATCCGGGGATTGACGAGGCCTCTATTGTAGAGGTAACCCCTTTGGCAGGTATATCGCCCTCTTGCCTTGTCTTCTCTTCATCTCTTATTTGTATAATATGTTCTGACATATCTTCCATCCTTATGCAGTGGATATTCCAAAGGATGCTGGACCTCTGGAGTTGGGCATATCATGGCCTACCTCCAAGGTCTCGGCCTCTAGGATGGGTGTGAGCAGTGGGGAGAGTATGATCTGTGCTTTGGACAGTCTTCTGGACCCGCTTCTGCCTATAGGGGAAATGCAAGAAGAACTGCAGCGTTCCACTGCATGCTACCATACTCTGGGTGGGGACATGCAGCTTTGGATCCCCGCCGTGGAGAGAGTTTGGGGCCAGTTCTCCCAGCTTATACGGGAGAAAGGGGCCTGTCTCACCTGGGATATCACATATCTGCCCAAGGCGAAAGAAAAGATGAAGGAGCTGCAGGCCGTTCGTATGGACCAGGAGCGCATCGACCAGCAATGGGATCATATGGCCAAACTGCGTGCCGAGGCTCAAGAGAATGCTGACCAGCTTCGGGAGGCGACTGACAGGGCCCAGAAGTACATTGATCAACTTCGGGCAGCTGCTAACCAGGCCGGGCTTGAATGTGCCCAACTGTCTGAGGCACTTGACGGGCTATCCACCGAGTCCGAACGGGCAAAGGCCGAGGAGCAGCGTCTGATAGTGGAGCTGGAGGCACTTGAGCAGCTTCGCCCCTCTTGTCGTCCCCCTTTGTAGATTCGAGGATTGCCTGCTTTATTGTATCTTTTTTTTTCTTTTAGGACTCTGTTAGTATAATCGAGTCAAAGTCCTGTATATGGTGAACTCTGCTTTCAATATTCAGATGTTTTGTTATATATAAATGTGCATGCATTTCCCCCCTCTCTGGGGTTTTCCTACTGCTTCTTGCTTCGTATGTTGTATCTCTGTCTATGCGTTGTATCTATGCTTCAAATGACTTATATAGCGTATGTGCTGTCATATGAAGGATGAATAAGAGAATTATGTCTCTCGTGTGCATCGGCTATTGTATATATGCCTTGCTTTATAAATGACTGTGTTTTCCAAATCTGATGCTCTTTGCTGTTTCTAGATCTGGACTCACTATCGACCTTTATGCTGGCCTTAGAAAATATGTGTTTCTATTAGCCAATATCTTGTATGTGTATGTTCAGCCGCTGTCATGTCGTATATGGGCTGATATGGGCTGTAGCTAGGAAGCAAATGGTGTTAACCTGGTCCTTCGCTATCCTTTGCTGTTATACCATCTTGGTACATGATATTTGCATGGTATCTGCGTATTTTATCCTTCACGCGTCCATATTGATGTAAGCTTGACGTATATGTATATCGTTGCAAGCATGGTATCCCTAGCGGGGGAACATTTCCATATGCTCTACCAGCGTTGTGGGGATTATATCTTCTTTCTGTCCATAGCCCAAGAGGGTAACTGTTCTGATCCCGGGTTGGATTTATGGTTTCTGCATTTATTTGCGGGGTCCATGATTGCCCAGCGTATGTATCTATCGTATATATTCATCACTCTTTATGATGAGTGCATCAAATATTCATCGGGAAATGATGGGTCGCAATAAGGCGACTGATGGAGGCGCTGGTTGAGTATCAAACGGCGGATATCATAATCGTCCAACCGTTGCCATGCCTCTTTTGTTTGTAGCCGTCTATATATTCTTCTGACCTCCGATCTTATTTCCATCGCAGGTGAAGATGACGAATGCTGCTCCTCATGCGGAATTATCTGATCCTCGTAAGCTTTGCAATTTTCTACATACATTTTGTATTTCATATCCTCTCGAGAGCTTATATCTCTTATTTTGCCATCCTGCAAGGTCGCAAGAAATATTCCGCTCTCCTGAATTGGGCCTGATCTGGCCTGATCCTTCTCCAATCGACAAGGTGTCATTCTCGCTTGCCGGGAGGGCTCTGCTTAACGGACTGGAATCGCTATTGGATCCTCTGCCATCTATCGAGGAATTGTGCGGTAAGCTGGCGCGAATGACTGCCTTCTATCACGAGACAGGTTGTGACATGAGCTCCTGGATTGCCGCAGTTGAGACCTTATGGGGCCGCTTCTGCGATTCTTTGAAGGCCAAACACACCCAGGAATGGTGGGAGACCACATATCTTCCTCGTATGGACAAGAAGCTGCTTGAAATTGAGCAAAATGCTGAAGCGTTAGTCCACGCCAAGGCGCGCCTAGGAGAGCTTCAGGGTGTGCTGAATGAGGCGAAGATTCATATGGATCTTGCGCAAGAAGAATTATCTGCTGCTCGTCTTCATCATGCCCAACTGGTGGAGGAAATGGCTGATGTTGAATCCCGCCACTCTGCGTATTCTGTTGCGGCAAAACGTCTATGGAACGAGCTTGAAGAACTGAAGAAGCTGCATCCCTCGGTTTAGATTGACTCTTGTACTACCGGGGGATTTATAACCCGACTCTTCTTTTCTTCTGATCGTAAACACTGCTTATGTTGTCATTCTGAAATTTATTTGACCGACTGAGCAGTTTATGCTTCATATAGTATCTGTCTTGTCTTGTGAAGCTGCTCTTGAGTTGATGATATAAGTTCCAAAAGCGACGTCAAACGGGATCCCTTATGTTGCGAGGATCCATCTGTTTCGATTTCGTAAAACAAAATCGATGACGGCAGATCTTATAAGATAAATCTCGATGTTAGAATCTCGAAACCGCGGAAAACGCTACGGTATCGAAAAATCGATCAAAACCGATATATGGTTATGTCATTCGGACATGTATGCCCCCTGTTTAGGGACAGCAGTATTTGGCACGCGGATATATGGATGCCGGATGGCTAAATATATATATGTGGAAATATCTGTGACGATATGATGGGGATATATTCCCTTAATATGGGCCGGCCGTACAAATATGGCTGTGGGCCTTTTGTATATGAGAGATGTTTTGGGTATGACGAGGCTTATGAATATAGTATAATGGGGGATATGATATTGTGCCACTGCTATCCCCATAGTTGGGGGTATTTGGAAATATTTCCAATTATTTTATAAAGGAAGTGAGGATTGAGGCTTCATTGTTGCCTCAGATAAAAAGTTACCTTCATTGGCAACTAAGACTCCTTTCCCATATAGAGGATTATATCGGGTCATCCTTATGGGACACCTTCTTTACCGATGGTACGGAAAACCTTGTTAAGAACCGGCTCGCATATGGGCAACTGACTCATGGTGCCCGACTTCCTTTCCAAATGTCATGTATGTGAATTTGGTCTTCTTCATCAGACCAACTTCTTCTGAACTCATGTTCGGGAGCATAGTATTTCTTGATATGTTTGCCATTCAGGGGAGGGAAAGGAATATTGCCTTTACTGTCGACCACTGTATAAGCTCCTCCTTCGTACACCCGATCTATTACGTAGGGGCCAAGTCAATTAGGAAGGAATTTATTTTTGGGTCGTGCTGCCATCGCGTCTTTCTGCTTGACCATCACCAGCTCCCCTTTCTGGAATGCCCTTTCTTTCACGAGCTTATCATAAGCCCGAGTCATCCTTGCCTGGTACATTTTCAGGTGTTTATAGGCTTCCAGTCTATCCCCTTCCAATTTATCCAACTCCATATATCTTCTCTCTATCTCGTCGGGCTCATTAGTAGGCAGGCCATGGTGGACAGCTATCCGATATGAGGCCAACTCTACTTCAACCGGTATTACCGCTTCACTCCCATAAACTAAGGAAAACGGTGAACATCCTGTAGGGGTCTTATAGATGGTCCGGTAAGCCCATAGTGCTTCTTGCATCCTATCTTCCCAGCTGTTCTTTTTGCTGCCGACGACTTTGACAATCAGCTTGCATAGGGTCTTATTGAACGCCTCTGCTAAACCATTTGCCTGGGGATTATAAACTGTCGACGTCCTCCAATCTATGTGGAATTTGGCCGCCAGCTTGTATACAACCTGGTTCCTGAAAGGAGTACCATTGTCTGACATGATTCGACTGGGTACCCCATATCTATAAATGATGTGGTGCCGGACAAATCGGGCAACCACTGCTCCTGTTATCTCCTTGGCAGCTATGGCTTCGGCCCATCTGGAAAAATAATCAGTGGCTGCCAGAATGAATTTGCAGCCTCTGGTGGATGGCTTGAAAGGTCCTATTATATCCATGCCCCATTCGGCGAATGGCCACGTAGGAGTGGTTGGGTGTAACTGGGATGGAGGGCGCCTGGGAATGGGGCCAAACGCTTGACATTCAAAACATGCCTTAGCATATTTCTCACAGTCAGCAAACATGGAAGGCCAATAATATCCCTTCAATTTGA
Organism: Cryptocoryne crispatula var. balansae; assembly: GCA_036172225.1. Taxonomy (NCBI): domain Eukaryota; kingdom Viridiplantae; phylum Streptophyta; class Magnoliopsida; order Alismatales; family Araceae; genus Cryptocoryne; species Cryptocoryne crispatula. Next base: position 22,446,125 of record CM069925.1, read on the forward strand.
TGGCGATCTTCATCTTTGGGCCGGATTGGTGGGCCCCGCATAGACCACTATGGACCTCCTTCGTCAATTTGTATGCTTCTTGATGAGAGAGACACCTGGCCAGAATGGCTCTTTCCTTTTCAGGCGTGAGCCTATAAAGCTCTCCATCTATGAGCTGATATGAAGCGGCCCTTTTCACCATCTGTATTCTTAGGGCACGCTCTTCTGGCAATATCCCATTTTTGATATCAATAATGGGTTGACGCCAATCATCCTCTCCCTGTGAGGTGCCTTCTGTCATATTGAGGGCATCTATCTCCCAAATAGTGAGTCCCTGCTCTTTATCTATCGATGCTGGGAACAACCTTCTATTCTTGATGACCACATCCATTCTTCCCTCTGGAGGTAGCCTGATGACTGAGGCGAACTTGGCTAGGGCATCTGCCTGCGAGTTTTGCCTCCTTTTGACATGGTGGATCTGAAATAAGCAGAATTTATCTGACAATCTGGAGGCCGCTGCATGATAGGCCACCAGTTCTTGCTTCCTCACTTCAAATATTCCCAACATCTGCTGGACAACTAACAATGAGTCGCCGAACACTTTTATGCATCGCAACCCCATTTCGAGGGCGATTTCAAGTCCTATAATGAGAGCTTCATATTCGCCCTCATTGTTGGTGAGGGGTCCCATTAAAGCATATGAGCTATGGAGGACGCCTCCATCTGGACTGAGGAAGACGATGCCTGCTCCTGCCCTCGGCCTTATCTTGCAACCGGGCATCCTTTCCGTACTGGATGCACCATCAAAATATATCTGCCAGTGGTTGATATCCGTATGCTGGACTTCATGCTCTTCCCTCAAAGTTTCTTCATCGGGCAATTGAAAACTTAATGGGGAATCATCTGGAATTGGATGGGCGGCCAAGAAGTCGGCCATCCCTTGCCCCTTTATTGCCGTCTGAGGGACATATTTGATATCAAATTCCATAAGCATTAAGGCCCATTTGCCTAAACGCCCGTCGGGACAAAGTTGTCTCAACATGAATTTGAGAGGGTCAATCTTAGAAATTAAGCTGACCTCATGTGCTAGGAGGTAATGCCTCAACTTTTTCGCGGCAAAAACCAATGCTAAGCACATCTTCTCCATGAAGGAATATAGGTGCTCTGGGCCTATCAAGCGCCGACTCAAATAGTATAAGGGCTGCTCCTTATTTTCATCAGTGACTTGGGCTAGCATGGCGCCCAAAGATGCATCCAAGGCTGTGATGTATAAGATTAGGGGTCGACCTCTGACAGGTGCCCCCAGCACCGGAGGATTCAACAAGTATTGCTTGAGTCCGTCCAATGCAGCCTGGCAGTCTTTATCCCATCTGAAAACTGCTCCTTTCTTGGCCAACTTTGAAAACGGCTGACATCTGCCTGACAAGTTGGAAATGAAGCGTCTGATATAAGCCAGCTTCCCCTGGAGGGACCTCAGCTGATGTATATTGCGAGGTGGAGGTAAATCCCTGACCGCCCTGATCTTCTCGGGGTCTATCTCGATTCCTCGGTATCTGACTATAAATCCCAGGAACTTGCCACTGGCTACCCCGAAGGCACATTTCATTGGGTTCATTTTGAGCTTGTATGAGCGAAGACGTTTGAAGACCTTCCTTAGATCGCATATGTGATCATCCCGGTTGACAGTCTTCACCACCAAATCATCAATATAACATTCGACGAAGTCATGTATCATCTCATCGAAGATCTTCGTCATAGCTCTTTGGTATGTGGCGCCCGCATTTTTGAGCCCGAAAGGCATTCGTCTATAGTTGAAGATGCCTTTAGGAGTGCGGAACGCCGTGCAGTTCTTATCATCATCTGCCATCAGAATTTGATTATATCCTGAAGAACCGTCCATGAATGATAATGCCCCATGCCCAGTGGTTATATCAACCATATTTTCTGGTATCGGCAAGGGGAAGTCATCTTTTGGGCAAGCCCGGTTCAAATCTCTATAGTCGATGCAAACACGGATCTGCCCATTCTTCTTCTGAACTGGCACTATATTAGCCAGCCAGACCGGATAGTTGCATGGCTCAATGAACTGTACCTCCAGCAATCTATCAACCTCAGCATTCACTTTTAATTTCAATTCGGCTCTCATTCGCCTCTGACCCTGCTTAACCGGTTTAGCAGATGGAAGTATTGCTAACCGGTGTACTGCTACTTCGGGTGCTAAACCTGGCATTTCATGATATGACCAGGCGAAGCAATCTTGATATTCCAGAAGTAGGTCCTTATACATTTTTCTCTCTTCTTCATTCAAGAGAGCACTTATAAATGTGGGCCTGGGGTCCTTATCACTGCCCAAGTTGATTTCTATCAAGTCATCAACCGTGGCTTGGCCACCATCTTCGAATTCCTCGGGTGCGGGCTCCGGATCGATGAGCTCTCCTGATTCTTCTATCTCCTCTGACATTTCTGGTTGCATGGGACTGTTATTATCATGAGTCCCTTGCTCTTCATGGCCTTCTTCAGACTGTGTATGTTCAGCCTGCTGTATGGCAATGCTTTCCTCACTCTCGTCCTTATCATCTGACGTGTTGTGAGTAGAAGATGCCTCAGAAGACTCATTAGCTGGTTGTATAGTGACCATGTTCACTGCATAATGTACTGAGGACTGCCGTCCGGGCTCATATCCCAACCCGGGGTATCTATTCTGGGCAGTAGGTTGGTTAGAAGAATCCCATAGTTTCCGAAACATATCAGCCCTGTATTGGGGCTGCTTATGCGGAATTTTCATTTTGGAGGCCATCTGCTGAATGGAAGGTGAAATATCCATCATCTCTTCCACGGGTACCATCACTGAAGCCGGATCATCAGCCCACCCGAAATTATCATCACCAACTGGAAGGCGCGCACCTCCTTCTGAATAATAGACAAGGCGCCGTCCACCAGGAAATGTTACTTCAAAGGTTCTCAGGCTTTCCACCGTCGAACCGTCTTGCCTTTCTAAGCTCCATAGCGTCTCAGGAGGCATGCTGACACCATATTCCAGGGCCTTCATTACTGTATTTGCAGTGTATCTGGTTGAACGCCTGTTCCCACGAGGGGTTGAATTTTGTATCTTGCTTGCATTTGACATTCGCCGATGTATTTCTGCCTTGGTTTCATTGACCTTCAGATCATCATCCGGATCAACGGCTTGGAAGACTTCTTTCCCCTTATCAGCCCTAGGGATTCTGCCTCCCAGATATAACTCGGCATCGGCCAGATGACATTCGGCCACTTCGAAAGGAGAGGGGTCGGCATCGACTCTATGTTGCTTCCCTTCTTTGCTGTATTTGATGCATTGATGTAATGTCGAGGGCACTATGCAGTTCTGATGTAACCATGGCCTCCCCAACAATGCTTTATAGGTGGTGTCACTATCAATGATATAGAATGTGACTTTTGTCTTGGAATCTTCCATTACCAATTCCACCTCCACCTTTCCTAATGCATCCTCAAAATTCTGATTGAAACCAGAAATCCTGACTCCTGATGCTTTCTGTATGTGTGGCATAAGATATAATGCCCTGAAAGTCTTCAGAGGAAGGATGTTGACTGCAGCTCCGGCGTCTATCAGAATTCTATTGACCTCATGCCCATTAATCAGACCCTTCATATACAAAGGTCGATTGTGGAATAAGTTGGGGGTCAGCATGTCTTCATCCCCGAAGGAGACTGATACTGCATATGCGTCATAAGCCGTCTCCATTACATGAGCCTCATATACTTCTGGCTCCTGTAATATTGAAACCAATGTCTCTCTCAGTTCTTTGCTTAGGGATAACATCTCCCAAACACTGAAAGTGACGGGCATTTTCTTTATGTGGCTCAAGACTTTTTCGTCCATTTTCCTTTTGACCTTGGACGAGGAAGGGAGTCTGTTGGATACTGGATCATTTTCCACTGTCTCTTCTGGTTCACATATGGGTTGACCTGGCTGTGGTGGTGGAACTACTTCATCAATCTCGGGATCATTTATTTGCTTATCATTTCCCTCAATTGTTTTGTTGGTACCATTGCTCTCCCCTATCACCGGGCTGACCTCAATGCCCCCTGTCTCTTCCTCGGATATGGGAGGAAGACTGACAGTCTTCTTTGGCGGCTGCCTTATCACAGGTGGCGCTACTGGCCTGCGCTGCTCACCTCGAAAGTATATAACTTTATCCTGTATCACTGATTGTCCTGCATTCCTGCCTTTTATATTGGGCTGGTTCCGCCGTTGGTATGTCAGTGGACGGTGGGGAGGTTGCTTCTGGGCTCCATTGTTGTTTATGTACAACTTCCTCGGCGGTGGTATATTCACCATATTGCATGTGAGGTCACGGAACTGAGTTACAACCTCATTTTCATCCTCCTCATCAGACCAAAAATCTGATGCTCCTCTATTGATCATCTCCTACTGCAGTTTGACCAGCTTCTGTTTAATCCGGATTTTCCTTGTCCATGATTCCCAGGGGATATAAGCCCCGAGAGGAGCTGGTCCTGCAGGCTGCTTAGGCTCATATTCTTCCAACTGGTCTATGACCTGCTGTAGTCTCTGCACAGGGGTGAGGATCCTTGGAGCTTCCATTGCCAGTCGCTGCTCCTCCTGTCGCTTGGCTTTTCTTTTGAGCGCCTTCTTCCAGTTTCTGATCTGTTTGCGACGGATGGTTGGAGGAACAGGTCTCTTATGATGGACTGACCGCTGTTCGTTATCTGCCTTCATGGGTGCTTGAACAGCTTTCTCCTCGGCTTTCATCTTCGCCTTTTCCCTTCTGGCTTCATGCTTCTCCTGGCGGGTGGGGACCTTTATCCATGGTGCCTCCGCCGTATCCATCTGAGCACTTGTCATATTTCCATTCTCGGCTGCCTGTTCGTTAAGCCTCACACTCCTCTCTATTATGTTAGGTGAAAGTGTCTGATATGCGGCAAACGTGCGAGGCCGGCCATTCCCCTGTATCTGGGTTCTGTAATCCCGCTCTCCGAGCGCACTATCGGCCAGAGTGGCGTGGATCACATTGACAGCGAAGTTCTGGGGGACAAACCTATCATGTGGTTGTGGAGGATGAACCAGGTGTCTGCCCAGCTGTATGATGTCTCTTCTTATCAAGTGCTCGATCATATTTTTCACTCCCCTACAGTTTCCCAAAATATGCAAATTCGTCTGATGGTATATGCAGCCTTCAGACAGGGTTCTAGGGGAGCCAACATCATATTGTGCCAGATGGGGGGCATGTATGAGCCCCTGCTGAATGCAAAAGTCCAGGATCCTGCATGTCATCCCTACCGGGAAGGAGTATGTATCATATTGTGGCCGAATTATCTGATGTTCGACGGAGAAGGTATCTGATTCTTCCCTTTCAACATGATCTCTTTCCCGAGACTGTACCTCTGAGATGTCTGATATGTGACTGTCTGAGGAAACTGACTCTGAGACTGATTCATCTGGAGCCAGCTGTGGTACATTTGGATCGGGCGCCATATCTTCCATCACTATGCGCCCGGCCAATATAGCGGGCAGGTTGCGCATGGCGAACCCTATCTCCCGGCCAAGTGCCTCAGTTCTCCATTGTAACCTCTGAAGCAAGGGTAAGGCCCTCATGGCATACATATATTCGTCCTCCCCCGGGGGCTGCACTCCCTCAGGGGCCTCTCCATGCTCCGCCGCTATCTGGGGTGGTGCCTGGTGAACAACATTGACCGCCACATTCTGCTTTTGGGGCGGCTTTGGATGTGGCTTAGGTGGGTTCACCAATTGCTTGCCGAGGGTAATTGTGCTGTCTCGGATCAGCTTCTACACCAAATCCTTAAACGGATAACATTCTTCGATCGTATGTCCCAACACTCTGTGATATGGACAGAAGTTAGGCTCAGCTGACCTGTTAGCATCTCTTGGTCTCTTGACTGGAGGAATAGTGATCAAATCATCTTTGACGCATAGGTCAAAGAGCCTCCTGGTGATCCCAATATCAAATGAGTAAGGCTTGCTCATTCGCTCCTCTAGGGTTGGCCTAGGGATGGGGGCCGGTTGATTTCTGACTATTGGTCGAGGTGGGGGAAAGGACAGAGTATGGGTTGTCTTCCTGCCTCCATTGCCACCATTGGCTCGAGGAGCCGTCTCTATTGTATGCACGTCCCTGGTGGCAACCTGCTTATCCTTTGCCATCTTCGGCCTTGCTATAGGCGGAACGGGATTATCTGCATAGAACATTTCTATGTCCGTGACGAACTTGTTTAAATCATCAAAAGTTCGCACGCTAGCTGTTAGCAGCCTTTCATGGAAGTCCGCCCGCAACCCTCTCTTGCACAACCCTACCGCGTTTTCATTAACGGGAGGATTGGGACATCTCATGCTGAAATTTCGCCACCGCTTGATGTAGTCGGCGGCAGCCTCATCCCTTCTCTGCCTCAATGATGTCAGCTCCACAAGTGAAACTGGCCTTTCCGTCATTCTGAAGCGCTCGATAAAGCGCCTCTGCATATCTTCCCATCCAGCCACAGATCCTGGCTTTAACTTTGAATACCACTCGAAGGCTGCTCCTGTCAGAGTGGTAGGGAAGAACCTAAGGAGGTATGCATCCTCCAGGGCCAATTCTCCCATATGGGTCATGTACATGGCCAGATGTTCATTCGGGGACCCCCTCCCATCATATTTGGAGCATTGGGGACCTTCGTCACCTCTGGCGGCAACTTCTTGAACTGGTACTGGATCGGATATGGGACCCGGTACAAGTCCACAGTGGCTAACCCCTCCTCATGCCGGGTCAGCGTAGCTTGAACAATACTTTCGATCATAGCCCTCTGAGACAGGGCTGATAAGTCTTGCAGTGACTGAAATCTCTGTGAATTATGTTGGACTTCATCCTCTGCTTGCCCTCTCTGTATCGTCTGCCGGATATGGGGCTGGTTGTGTTGTACAGCCGAGGGTTCATTTGGAGCTTCCGCCACCTTATGGGGTTGCGGTACCTGCATAGCCAGCAGGCTCTTGATCAGCACCTTCATTTCTTGATTTTCTTTCATAATTTCCGCGATATCAACGTGCTCCGGCAGAGGCTCTTTTCAAATTTTAAACCAAAAAGATCAATGAACTTAAACAAAAAGTTTGAATTAAGTTCAACCAAATTCTATCTCATAAGTCCATGGGGATATGTCTTCCAGCTTTATGTTTATGTGGATGAATGACTTACATTCGATATGTTGCTGTGACGGTTAATCAAGGGTGTTCGAGTATTTGCTCGATGTAATTAACACCGGAATATCGCAAGTCCGGTGGAGAGAGGTCAAATTTTATTTTCAAAAAACTAAGAAAACTTCATAAATTAAGTTGTGGACCAGATCCTCTAAGTGGTGGGTGATACCCGTGTCGACACTTACCAATTTGGTGGAACCATCGGTGTTCCTATAAAATGATACCACATCAAATTAGCTAATACTCCTATGAATACCACATATTTTCATAGTAGTCAATGCTAGCCCAAAAAAAGGAAAAGAATTTCAAAAAGGAATTCTAATCCCAACAAAATTTCCTTTTTTTAAAAAGGGAGATAAAAAAGCGAGGTTTCAACAAGTAGTCTGACGATATTATAAAATTATAGAATCGAGATTTGGATTCTTTGACAATTTCGTTTTTGACCTCTTCCCGTGGGATGATGCAAGCATCCAACGTTAATTGACATTGAGTGACCACTCGAATGCCCTTGACTATGAAGAGCACATGCAACCACATAATATAATTGAACTCAAAAGTGAGATGCGACCATTTGGGCCCAATAAGATGCAAACCAATTTGTTTGGAGTTGCTTTTTTGTTGGTTTAGACTCGGTTTTATGAGTTTGAGATTTAAGTTTATTTTTATGCTGATTTTGGGTTGTTTGATTTTTTATTTAATTTAGTTTCAGTTTAGTTTGGTTTTGGTCTGTTTTGATTTAAGTTGGGTTTGATTGATTCAAGTTGTTTTGATTTCGGTTTTAATGTGTTTGATATGTTTTAAACATTTTTTGGATTTGGTTTGACTTGTTCATCTTCAAAGTTTTGGATTATGTGATAATCTGATTTTTTCTGTTTTAGGGTTAATTTCAGTGGTTTTCAAATGTTTAGAATGTTGTTTATTTAGTTTTATTTGAAATTGCTCATTTGCCATTTAATTAAGAATTTAATTTAGCAAGATAAGATAACTTTTAATGGATTCCCAGATTGCGCAAATCTGATTTTCTTATGTATTTTCATATTGATTAAAGTCTGATTTTTCTGTGTTTTAAGTTTGACTTTTAATGTTTTCAAGTTACGATTTAATTTTCATTTGATTTTGTGAGTTAATTTCATGAAACTTAGGTGAATTTGATTAAATTTTCAGATCTGTTTCGAATCTGATTTTTTGTTAACTTTCCGATTTAGTTGGTTAAGTTTCATATTTACTTCTATCATTTATTTAATTTGATATTTGCATCTTATCCGGCCGGTTGGGCTGCTGTTCAGTGCCTAGTTCCATTCATTTTAGTCGACATGTGAACAACATTTCATTTCATATATCGGAGTATAAGTAAGTGTGTGTGAAACCTCGAAGAGAATATAAAATATAAAGGTATAAGTATGACATGGTTTGAAAATTCATTTGACTTCCGTTTATTTTGGAAAATGAACTTCCATTATCTCATCTTTGGCTAATATGAAAATATATGATATTTCATAGAAAATATTAGCCAAAATGTGTGATATTCATATATGAAATATATGTCGAGGTTAGGGTTCATAAAATTTGTCTTTGGACCTCTCTCCATCGGAAGTTGCGAATTTCCGATGTTAATTACACCGAGACTCTCGGACACCCTTGATTAACTGTCGTAGCAATTCGCATATGAAAGAAAATATTCATCCACAAAATATCAGTATCCGGGGATCATAACCCATAAAAGCAATGGAATGCAGATTTAATGTCAAATCTGACGAGATACTGACCATATAAGGCTAAATGACTATGCTAAAAACTTAATATCTAAGTTGGGGGGTATGGGCAAGGACTTCAACAATACCTTGCAATAGATTAGTCTCTCAACCTAAATAAGACATAGGTTGAATTATTGAGGCTAATCAAGATCTGAGCATATTCAGATCAGGAGCTATATTGATTTCATTCGTATATATATAAAACCTAGTCTCACATATGGACTCATCAAAGTCTATCACCTTATATTAAGGATGAAGACAAATATGCATGGAGTTATCGATTATACCCTAGGCTTAGGTAATTAGACATTCTCTAATTTTAAGTCCTGATATCTTAGACTTATTGTGATGGCATCTTGTTGCAATTTGATTTAGATTGCTTAACATCATGTCCAGAATCCAAGAAAATTCCTACAACTCATCTGCTTAGCCCCTTCTGGTTTGGCCTAAATCATGCATATGATTTTATCATATCCCTAAGTCATCTCGGATTTAAAATCTGGTTTATGATCCAGATTGGACCGGACCTAGGATTTGATATATGTAGGTACCTTGTATGAGGTTAGGTGGGGAATTGAATATAGCCATATATGGGGTTAATGTGAGTCCTATGAAGGACTGCTATACGGCCCTATATGGGGTGTCAATAGGAAACTAAATTGGGCTGATACGTGGCTATGCATATGACATCACCTGGACCCTGAGCATTTGACTTGCAAGAATTACCAGTATTTAGATCCAAATCTGATCCCAACACCAACCCTCGGTTAGTCAGAATCCTGCACTAAATCCTGGCTAAAGTTGAAACCTATCCGGATCTGAAATGTTCATCCTTTAGGCCATCCAAATCCGACCATAAGTCTGTTATATCAGACTTCCTTACAATAGGCTAAGAGATATTAGCCTCTAATGATCCGACTACTCCTGGTTCTAAGGCTATTTAAACCCCTCCTTTCGTATGGCCGAAAGGCCTATCAGAATTCTGTATAAAATTAAGGTCCTGATTAGGATCTAAACATGAGGCTTGTATAAGCCTGAGATATCTACCACTTGACCCTTCCAAGCTTGGCTATCAGCCCTTAAATCCGAAAATCTGATTCTATTCAGATTCAAGGCCAGCCCTCTTCTCTTCACCTATCCCTGGAAATAAGGAGATCATTATGCCTTATTGGTAGACCAGGTGACCTATTGTCGAGATGCCTATTTTGTCAAGATTAGAGATCAGGCTTTGGATCCCCAATATGCAGGTCCCCGGGGTGAGGACCTTCAAAGCCTTAGATGCCTTAAACTAGCCACTAACCAGCACCAAGTTACGCATTAGGACCTGCCCTATGATAGGTGCTGAATTCATTCCATTAAGATAGCTAGGCCCGGTTATAAGTCTGCCACATAGTACTTATGCAAGTTACACCCCTCTCGGCCCTTTGCACAGTCCCAAAAACAGTAGCCCCTTCTTTTGTCCTTGCTTTTAGGCAAGTTGGAACCAGGGCTGGAAGCTTAATATTTATTGATTTCTATGTATTAGAAATCTCCAAACTCCAATTAGGATCTTAAGGTTTAAGATGCTTAGAGTAGAATCTCATGGGATTCTCTCCAAATAAGGAAATGACAAGCTATATTCATCTCTAGATATAATTCAATATTTAAAGGCCTGAAATCAGGCCCATGAGCCTGAGCTCCAAGGATTGAGATCCGGTCCCCTCATTTTTAAATTATTCTTATGTTCAGATTTGACCTTCAATTGCGATGGTATTTGATCATTACTCACACATAGGCCATTTATGCCATAAGGTGCAAAATTTGCCCTTACTTTCTCGGGACCACTTTGTATCCTCTTTGGGGGTACGGGTTCATATGTGAGACACCTCCTCCCCTCTTTATAATTAAGTCCTATTAGCTCCCTCTCCATGTAGATACAGCCGGACTCAATCATAGCATCAATCGGATATCATATATATATATATATCCAATTGCAATGGTGTGATCTTTCTATTACAGAAAATCACCCTCTATTAACATAGGGGTTCGGTCCATGATTGACCCCCCCTGTTGTATGGAATTTGATCCGATAATGAGCTGAGCTCATATGCATTGAAAGAAATGGGCATATTGCCTCTCTTTTGTCCAAGATAGGCGGACTGGGTTATTTTTCAACCCACCATGCTTCGGATTGGGAATACAGGCCTTCCCGGCCTTAGTCTCCAAGCCATGATGTACATATATGGGAGATCAACTTCCTACCTTGTCCAATTATGTCCGGACTTGGTTCATTTTCTTGCGGATCACCTATATGTATAAGATGAGATCCTTGCTCACTATCCTATGTTTGGTTGAAACCCTAGGGTAGGATAGTGGAATCAAACTTCAATTATTCCCTTTCCATATAGGTCTGCCTTATAATAGGCTGTTCATGCCTATGATATGGACTGAAATTTGGCCCGATATTAGGCCTTAATCATAACCTGTTATGGGCATAGATTCTGTGCTACTCAAGGTTCTTACAACCGGAGTATAAACATATAGGTATGCACTGGTTTTTGCTCATCTTTTGATGGATTTCATCATATATATATTAATCATGCCATATGGCAGTTTACACCTCCTCATATGGTGAGGTATACATGTATCCACAGCCTCTTTATTCAAGGCTCCTTGTCATAAAATCTGCCCCTCACTTTGTCTTCTTCATCACAAGATAGACCAAAAGGACCATATATTTGATCCTATCCGAGACGGATATATGGAACCATGTCCAATATAGGGATCTGATCAGCCCCTTGGCATCCTCGGATCATGAATTGTATCCTTCCATGGTCGGATGTCATAGCTATGTCAAAGACCCGGTTGGCCATCTCCTTCGATTCCTTTGCTTTTGGCTAAGGCTACCCGGGGAATCTTTGGTCCATCATGTGGGTCCCAAAGAGGCCGGGTATAACCTTCTTCCTTGCTTGCCTCATTGTACTGCTGATGAAGTAGTGGGACTTTGAGGGGTATCTTCCATAAGTTCAAAGCCCGGGGGACTGTTTAGGAGAGAAAGCTAAGAGAGGAAGGGAAGGCTCACTCAACAAGTTTATAAAAACAGTAGGGGAGCACATCCGGGGAGCAATATGAGCTCAATTATGGGATTAATTGGAGTGTTTAGACATAGCTTCCCTCCTGCCCCGGGACTAAGCTCAGATATGTCCGAGAAGGTGAAGGAAGGGGGTCTGTAGAGTCTTCGGAGTTGCAGGTTCAAGTGGGGTGATAACCTACTGATATGAGAGAGTAATTGAGGGGGTTGAGCTCCTGATGGCCATATCATCTAAAGGAGGAGGCGGGTTGGGCAAGGGACATGATATCTTACCATAAATTTCCCAAGACTTGCCCTTGATCTTCTGCGAGCTTCCCTTTCCCACTTGCTTCTTTGAGCTGCGTGGATGTCCTTCTTGGCAAGATTTCGCGAGCTTCCCCTTCTCCTCCTGTCCTCCCTCTCCGGCCTTCTCATGTGCGGGGCTGGCCCTATTTATAGGCCATTGATGGGTGCTGTTCACCCAAGGGAGAGTGGGAGATCATGGGAGTGTGCGCATGGGGGAAGTGGGGACATGTTCTCCCCAACGTGGGGGGAGTGGGGCTTGACCAAGTCTTGGCTGTTGATGGAGGATCTGGACCCTTGATTGGATGCCCTCGGATCCCATTTGATAGCTTCACCGAGGTTCTCTTCCATTGATCCTGTCGATGGCGGATTATGTATCATTCTTTGATTAATTGGGGCTAAGTTTTGTAGCCCACGTGAAGGAATTAAACCCTCTAATCAAATATCCAATATGGCTGGATCCGGTGGATATTATCCCACTAGAGATCCAATAATACCATCTCAGTGGACCGGGGGGCTTTATGCTCCAATAAACTTGTCAATTGGTCCATCCCGGCCCTTGAATTTGTGTCTCCCCAATGAATCAAGGCCCTTGATCTCTTAATGGACATTAATCTTATTAAGGATCCGGGAGGATTTGTCATCCGGTAATCATCTTTGCTTATGGGCATCTACCGGATATCCCATTATGAAGGATCCAATGGATATTATCCTATTAAGGATCCGGTAGGGTCACTTCAATGAACCTGTGAGATCCATGGTCATTAGCTTGATGATTGGCCAATTCTGGCCATTGGATAGCCTTGGTCCATCTCCCGGGACTATTTTGAATTCCCTGGGCTGTTTTCTCCCTCGCGGATCATCCTTCTTTCCCCCTTTTCTGCTGTTTCTGTTAAGTCTCCCACTGGGAGACATATTTGTCCACCCGCGAGCTTCTTTATAGCTGGCCTTCTTCCTTGCTCTGTCGCACCATCCTCTCCTAACGTACTCTGCTGCGGCTTGGACATTGCCAAGGAGAATATCATACCTGCTGATTGGAGCTTCCGGGTGCTTCCCTCTTCTACTTGGGGTCGTGCCGAGAAGGTGAATATCATCCTAGCCATTCCCGGGTGAGCACATTTGATTGATTTCCCTTCTCAGCTTCATATGATGGACATGTATGAAGTTTCATTTTCTGTTCTTCAATCTTCTGTCGGAAGCCTCTCAATTACCCCATATTATGCTTGTATTTTGCATATCTATGTGTGGTCGGCCATGTTGGGATGTCCCCATATGTCCATCTTCCTGATTTATGTATCCAGTCCGGCTCCTTCACGCATCCTCTTTAGTCGGGTCTTCCTCAATCATACTTTATATTTCTCGAAGCACATGCATATATGGATGTCTTTGAGGCTCCGGCCTCTTCTCACGCTAGATTGGGTCCCCTTGGGTAGGTCAATTAATTGTGCTGATTTGCACATATATGTGAAGATCCGGATCTTCAATGTCTTGGATTGGATCTTCTTGAATGGGATCCATCGGCTGCCCTCTCTCTTTTCCTATGTGTATATCCGGTAGTGGGCCTTCGGTTGATAGCTTATCCCTTAGAGAATTATGGCCGGGTCCGTTAAACAGAACCAATTTGGCTTCTGTTTTGTCATTTCCGGCTCTCCCTCTTCAATTTTTGTTGGGAGCATTTTGACTGACTCACACATGTGTGGCCTTCTATGATGATTCCATATGTTCATCTCTTTGACTTATATGTAAGGTCCGGTTCTTTTCATGTATTATTTCTTAGCCGGGGCCTTTATCATATCCTCCTTCCTCTTTGGTTGGACAAGACATATGTCCTATGAGTATATTTGAGGGCCCGGCCTCCTCTTATATTGGATTGGGTGCTCCTTGAGTAGGTCTATTGACATGCCATCTTTCTATGTTAAGGTGAGCATGTCCGAGGCCTTCTCCCATTGCTTTGTGCTAATCTGCATATACATGTGAGGATCCGGCTCTTACGTGTCTTGGATTGGGTGTTCCTTTTCCGGACCTTGGGCCAAATGGCTCCCTTTACATGTTAACCTTTGGAGAACCGGATGGGAGTCAATCCTGGCCTCTGTTTACCATATTCTGGCCCTCCCCTCTTCGGATTTCTATTGGGAGCATGTCTCCCTCTCCTTCACAAATCTGTGTCCAGCTGAAGCCTTCAAACAGGGGCTGAAACAACTTTTGCAGATCATGTCCGGCTTCCCTTTCTTTGTAAGTTCCCACCGGCAGCAAGCCCGCCATCATTAATCAGGCTTTTCCATCATTTGAATGGAAGTCTATGGGCTCCGGATGTCTACACACCTCTGAATTTATATTAAGACTTCAAGGGGGGCGGACATGTTTCAGTTTGGGCCTTCTTGTCCCCTTTTCTTTTGAACCGAGGGGTAGTCAATGGTCTCCTTATGACTTTGTTTTTCTTTCATGATCCCCCCCCTTTTTTATTCTATGAAATTCTGCATATATATGTGCCGAATTTCATCCTTTATAGGTTCCCCTCACCTAGTTTGCTCCATGTAATGGTGTAGGGGTGGAGGGAATTAAGCATTTCTAATTCCTCATTGCTTATGTCTATGTTTCTCATGAAATTTTGAGTGCCAACAGTGTGCAAATAACACTAGACAGAGTACTAGTGTTCCTTCCCTCGATGTAAATTTTCATAAGGTCGAAAAAAAACTTAACAACCAATATGAAATTTACCAGTCCAAAATGACAAGTTTTTTTACTCGTCATATCGGGAGAAGGATCGCCGACTATGAAAACCGGCCTGCAGCGTTGTCCAGATTGACATCCCAGGACAGACCAAGGAAAGCATTCCAAAGTGGAGTACCCAGATGTAACCCCAAAATTAAAAACTTGAATTTTGAAAATTCATTTTCCATTTTGATTTTACTTTTGACTTATCATTGACTACCAAAAAAATAGATGATATTCCATACGAATATTAGCTAGATCCATGATATGTATAAAAATATATGTTGAGTTTGTTATGTTCTTTGAAATTTTATTTTAACCTTGCCCCATCATATTTGCAAAGTACCGATATTAATTATATCAAACAATCATTCAAATACCCTTGATTATCCAACATAGCAATTCATGGAATAAAAGACATGCATCCACAAAAATAAACACACATAGAAGCAATGGCTCCATGAACTTAATGGAATGTAAACACTTGATGTGTTTTAAATTTTGTTTGATTTGAACTTGTTTGGTTTTAATTTGTTTAGTTAAAATTGATTTGAGTTTGTATGAAATGGAGTTGAATTGATTTGAGTTTAGTTTTAGAAATCTGATTTGGGTTAATACTTGACAGGATGGAAATTGTCTTTGGATTTAGTGAGTTTATTAAAGTTTGCTTGAAAATTTGATTTGGTTTGTCATAGGAAGTTGGGTTTTGCTTATGGGTTGTTTATTAATTTAAGTTTAGTTTGTTTTGAATTAAATTTATTTGGTTAAAGTTGATTTGTTTTAAAAATTTATTTGAGAAATTGGTTTGGATTTGATTCGGGAGATTTAACTAGTTTTCAGTTAATTGTCTTGCTTTGAGTTTTGATTGAGATTTTGTTTTGAATGTGTGTTGTTTCGACCGGATTTGGTTTAACTTGATCAAAATTTGGACTTTAATACCTTTTTGATTTGAATGTTTGTTTTGAATTTGCTTTGATAATATCATCTTTTATTTTGTTTTTGATTTGAGTGCATTTTTTTAATGTGAAGTCACAAGATAAGATCCAAGATTTTGGAGGGTTTTTTTTTCAGTTGGAACTTTGGGTTTAAATTTGAATTTATAAAATCTGTTGCAATTAAATTTCAAATTTGATCTTGCATTTTTTTAGATCTTAATTTAGATCTTGTTTTGGATACGCATTTTCTTTGATTTGATTCTGATTGATTTTTTTATGTGAATTTGTTTTAGCATCTGTTTTGAGATGAACCTAATGTGGTTTGGAGATTTGGTTTACATTTGATTTGTTTTAATTAAGGTTTGATTTCTTTAAATCTGAGAATTTTGCTTTGGGACTGTGAAACCTCGAGGATAAAAATATATCTACATATAAAAATATGTTGTATTGCATGATTTGAAAATTCACTTAACTTCCATTCATTTGGGAGGTGAACTCTCGTTATCTTATCTTTGGCTACTATGAAAGTATATGATATTTCATAGAAAATATTAGCCAAAATATGTGGTATGCATATAAAATATATATGTCGAGGTTAGGGTTCATGAAGTTTGTCTTTGGATCTCTCTCCATCGGAAGTTGCGAATTTCCGATGTTAATTACATCGAGATTCTCGAACACCCTTGATTAACTGTCGTAGCAACTCGTATACGAAAGAAAACATTCATCCACAAGACATCAGCGTATGGGAGTTATAGCCCATGAAATAAATGGAATGCAAACTTGACATTTAAGTTTGATACACAAAATATGGGTAAGGATCAACATACTTTGCATGAGATTAGCCCTTTCAACTTGAGGTTTTGTATTAAGACACATGCTAAAGCTAATCTAGATCCGAATATGTTCGGGTCAAATTTTATGTTGATTTCACATAAGTTCCTGTATATTTGAACAAGATGAAATCCGCCCATGGTCTAAGTCCCTTCTTTATTGGACTTATGTTATCCACACTTAAGTCTATTATCTTAGACTTAGTGAAATAGCTTATGCGCCTCATCATTGTAAGTCTTCTTATTATAAGACTCTTCTTCTTCATATGCTTCTGATTTATGAATTCAGACATGCTTCAACCTGATTTTAGAATACTCAAGATCATAGCTAGAGTCTAGGACTCATCTCCAGGGGCCTTCATTCTATCATGCTGCCCAATTGGGTCGGAACCTGTCACATGGCTTAGCACAAGATTGGACCTAGGACCCTATGCCCAAATTTTATGTTTATCTGGTTCTTAGGGATATCCTGGGCTTTGGTAAATGGACACTCTTAAATTTTAAATGAGATGACATATACGCCATATCATTGCCAAGGCCAAAGTCTTTTTACTATTGAAATACTCTTCCTTAGGAGTGTATCAACATTTGATTTAAGATACCTACAGCCATGACTAAGGTCTGAGGGTTGGTGTATAGGATTTTGTCTAACCAATCATGGGACTCATGAAGGTATTTCGGATCTAGGTAACTTGATTATCATCAAATTCCGGCTCCCCTACCTAACCAGTTTAGGTCTGATTAAGTATGCCCATTTCTGGATCAAACACTTGGTATCATTCTCTCCCCTTCTAGGCTCTATTCAAACCCAACCGAGGACAGGTCTGGGGGGAATGTTGATCAAAGGGTATGCTCCCCGGATGTCCCACACATATGTCCATCATATTGCCTCTTCCTAAATCTTGACATACCCGACTTAGGATTTATTTAAGATCATCATTCGGATGCTGAGTTTTGAATTTAAGTTCACAACTCATTTCCCCCTTAGATCTCCGGACTTCACCAGATTAAGCCCTGCACATCTATGGGCTCCCTGAATAACAGGTCTGGAACATTTATAGGTATATTCCAAGACCCCCTTCTCCCAAGCTTCAACATATCGAACTTAGGATTTATTAAGATCAAAGTATTTGGGACCCTACCGTGCTTTCTTGCCCTCCCTATGTTCAAGATTTGGTTCAAGCCCTGCCTTACCCATATATGGGTCCGGGGTCTCTGCTTAGGTAAAGCCTGAAACATCATGCAAAATAAGGCTTGTATAAGCCTGAGATGCCTACCACCTGAATCAGCCTTAGGTACTAAATGACCCGAAATGTATGCAAAAAACAGGCTTATATGAGCCTGAAATGCATGCTATTTAAGCGTTCTGAAATTCGGCTATCAATCTGCCATAAGAGACCCTTGTTCATGCCAAGGGGTTTTTATGTTGACCTCCTGCACAAGTCCCCCCCCCCCCCCCATGGTCCGGTTATACCCAGATCTGAGTCCTAATACCTTCTCTTTATTTGCTCCTTGGACTGGCTAAAACCAGGATTGGAAAGAAGGGAATCTCAAAACCCTTTTTGATAGTTGGCCACGGGCATAAATATATGGCAGCCGATGGTAGGCCTGAAGTCAAGAAACCGTGACAAGTATTTTATAGCCAAGGGGACCATATTTCATGGATTACCAAGGCCATGACACCAGAAGATCATTTTGTATACCCGAGGTCAAAATTGGAACCCCCTGAGGTCATTCTTCTCCTATTCATTCTCTTCTTTTTTTTTAAAGGGATGATCCAGCACCATAGGTGCCTTGGCTTGAGAAATCAGGTTTGATATATATACCTGAAATTCCAGAATATGCGGCTCTTATAAGTATGTGCATGTAATGCCTGTTATATGATCCCCAATATGCGCATATCACTTATGTTAA
This sequence comes from Cryptocoryne crispatula var. balansae, assembly GCA_036172225.1. Lineage (NCBI taxonomy): Eukaryota > Viridiplantae > Streptophyta > Magnoliopsida > Alismatales > Araceae > Cryptocoryne > Cryptocoryne crispatula. The sequence goes on from CM069925.1 coordinate 22,464,805, forward strand.
AATAGGATATGACACGCCACTGATTAGTAAGGTATCATTTATGTTCCCAATTTTAATGACAGAACATGGACTCTTACCTTCATGGAGGTTTGGTCCATGATTGACCTCCTTTTGATATAAAATTCCTGCTCCTTCAATGAGCCAAGCTTATGTGCTCTCTCCCTTATGGAATGAATTAGAAGAAGCTGGGCATATTGCTCCGACTTCTATGTGGGACCATTGAGTTAGCCTGAATTAAGTCTAGACTAAGCACTTACTTCAGATCTGAAGCAGACATTGGAAGTCTAGAGACTTATAATCTTATTTCAGTCTCGAGATTTCATTCTCTGATTTTAAGCTGGTACTCATATGTCCGGCCTTCCACTCATTATCAGATTTAAGAACATCCCCCTCCTATTTGTTTTAAACGGGTAGATCAGGACCTAGATATCAAGTTTTTCAATCTGTCTGAGATCCGATGGTCAAAGTTCAGTCCAACTTATTATTAGACTGTATGTGCTTCTTGCTCTCATATTCTTGGAGTTAACTCCTTCAATCAGCTCCTTATATATCACACATATATAAAAGATGATCCTTAATCACCAACGTGTATACTTGACTCATACCATCTGGTATAGATCATATTGCTATATTGATGGAGTTTGATTATAACCCCCAATTTCATCACATCGGGGTCATCCCATTCTCTATTATGAGATGGGCCTGAAGACTATACATATCACTTCAATTCTGCCCGGAACATATACATATTGAACCAGGCCCGTCACTAGGCCATAATTACATCCTGCTATGGGCATGAATCTATTCATAGGCACTCTTGGCCTCCTGATTTTATGATCAGTAGATGATTCATCATATTTTGTACATCTTCCTTGCTCAGCCACCATGGGGTCTTCAAGGCCCGGCTGGACATTCTCTTCATATCTCTTACTCTGTCAGGGCTATCCGGGGAATCTCTGGTCCATCATGTGGGTTCCAAAGAGGCCGGATATAACCCCTATTACCTTGGTGACAAAGTATCCTTCCACTTCTGCCGAAATGATCAGGTTCTGAGGACTCATCTCCCAGAGTTTCAAGGCTGAGGGAAGGATCTAAAGAGGGGGTTGAAAAGGGGGGGGGTCAAACCTGTCCATGTATGTATATAAGACAGGATTCTCATATGATGGTACTGAACTATATCCCGGGGGAGGACAGAAAATGGACCCAATTGTAGGTTCTAAAAGTATATTCAGATATGGTTTATGTCATATCCGAAGTGAAGTCAATGTATACAATAAGATTGATTTGATGTTATCATGACCAAATTAAATCAAACCAAAGGACCTGCTCCTTGGCAGACCTTATTGCAGCCCGGGAAAGGAGACATTCATATAGACCTGACCCTTTAGCTTATCCCTACTGGAATATGTGGGGAATAAGAAGGTGGATTTCAGGTTTGGGATTGGGAATGGCATGGGCCCACGGGACTCTAATACTATCCGGAAATTACTAGGCCAAAAAAAGGCATTATCTTGATGAAACTGGACAGGGAGCTTGAGCATTGGATTGTCAATAGACATAATACTTGGAGAGGGACGGATAGGGAGATAGGTGATAATCTGTCAATAGATATAGAGTTTAAGGAGGGACGGATGAAGTGATGGGTGTCATATCTCACCTTCTAACCCTTGGGATTTGCCCTTGAATTTTTCTGAAAAAAAGGTGACCGCAGGACCTCCCCTTCGGTTGACTCTCCTTGCTTGATGCTCCGATGGTGAACTTGACTGAGACTGATGTCTTCCTTGCTGCTGAGATGGCTTCCCCCCCCCCTCCTTTCTCCCCCGCGGGCTGGCTTTTATAGGAGATGAAAACCCCCCCTGCTCCAATAGTGGGGAAGAGTTATGTGCGCATGACTGAAAGTGGGGAGAGTGGGAGATCATGGGGGGGGACAGGTGGCAGTCCCACCTCCTATATTCCCTCTTGCGAGGGAGCATCCAATGAGACATATCTCATTGACTCTTGGCCCTCCATTTGATGGGCATCCTTGATCGACCGGTGCTCCATTTGATCATGGCCCTTCATCTCCTAATTGGACATTAATCCCATTAAGGATCCGGTTGATCCAACATGCTGTACCGCTGACTATCCAGGAGAATTATGATCCATTTGACTTGTTCAACATTCAATCCCGGCCTTTGAATATGTATCCTTCCATCCTGTCCTTCCATTTGATGGGTTCTCTCAAGTATATGGTTCTCTGGATCACCGATGGATTGATGTTCCATTTAATCTTAGCCATTGATCCTCTTATTGGATATTAATCCTATTAAGGATCCGGGAAGGCCTTGACACCCGGTAATTAGCCTTGTCTTATGGATCATCTATCGGATATCCCATTAGACAGGATCCATTGGATATTATCCTATTAAGGATCCAATAAGGCCATCTCAATGCACCGATGAGGATCCATGGATATTAGGATCCAATTAACTTATAAATCAACCAATCCCGGCCATTGGATGACCTTGGACTCCCTCTCGGACCTGTTTTGAATTCCATAGACCGTTTCCCCCGTGGATCAGCCTTCTCTCCCCCTTTTGCTGCAGGTTCTGTTAAGTCTCCCATCGGGAGACAGATTCTTTCTCCCGCGGGCCTTCTTCTAGCCGGCCTTCTGCCTTCTTCTGTCGCACCCTTCCCATCTTAGCAGGTTCCACAGCTATCTGTCCCTGTCAAGAGAAGCCGCTGGCCCTGCTGTTTGAAGCTCTTGGGTGTCTTCTTCTTGGTGTTGCTCCGTGGAGGTGATAATCCTCTTAGTTAACTCCAGGTGAGCAGAATTTCATGTTTTTTCTATTCTCGGCTCAATGTATGATGACTCCTCCATCGGTGATTGCTATATCATGCTGTTATGCACACATATCCTCATCTATTCTTTTTTTCTTCTTTTCTTTTGAGTGGGCCTATTGGCTATATCTATGCCCGATCCTCACTTCTATCTGGCGCACATGATTATCCTTTTGTTTTGTGCCATAGATATGCTTATGGCTCTAGCTCCTTCCTTCTATTTTCAGTCGACAGCCCATTGATTATCCCATGCCTTGCATTTTGCAAGCATAAATGTGGCTAGTTGTATTGGGATATTCCCATTTAAAAGGACATGTTTAATCTCCTGTCGGCAGCATCTCAATTGCCCCATATTATGCTTGCATTTTGCAAATATATGAGTAGCCGGCTATGTTGGGATGCCTGATTTAAAAGGGCACATCCATTGTGTGCGGGGGGCTTGACTTCTTTCTATGCCACTCTTGGTCGGGGTCTTTATCACATCCCCCTCTTTTTTATTTCCATTCAAGGACCTAGCCTCTTCATATGCTACATTGACCGGGCCTCTTATTGCTTGAACAGGAGTCTATGAGCTCCCGGATACCTGATCCCTTTCTGAATTTATATAAGAATTCAAGGGGGTGGGATATGTTTCATTCTCGGCCTCTTTTTCCCCTTCTCTTTTGTTCCGGGGTCAGATGCTGGTCCTTCCTTGGATAGGATGGGGCTTTGAGTCCCCCTTGTATATTCATACCCAATTAGGCATATCCGGCCTTAGATACATGAACTGGATCCCTTCTTTAATTCATATACCGATGGTATGCTATAGGGAATTGAGTATTTTATTCCTTATTGCTTCACTTCACTCTCTTCCATACTCTTATCTCATGGTGTCTAGGTACCTGTAATTAGTGTTAGTCGTGGGCCTCTTTAGTGCTCACCACCCTCTGCCCTTGCTTGAACATATATGTGCCAAACCTGCCCGGGAATACCTTTATATGGCCTTATTTCTTTCATGATTTTCTAATCCCTCTATTTTCTGAACTTCTTCAAATTCTGCCTGTATATGTGCCGAATTTCATGTGTTTGCATCCACCCTTTATCGGCCTTTTTCACCTAGTTTGCTCCATATAATGGTGTTAGGGGTTTAAGCATTTCTAACTCCCTTTTACATATGTCTATGTTTCATATAAAATTCTGAGTGCCAACAGGGACTTAGCGGATTGATGATCTGCATGACACTTAGATTGGATCAGATTTGATCAAGACTTGGTTAGGGCTTAATGCCATTTTAATTTGATGTCCCCTTTGATTTGAATGATTTGGTTTGAATTCAATTGGCATCCCAGATTCTTGAAACTTTAAGATTTCAGATTTGTTGGCATTGAGTGGATTGAGTGTTTATTTGTTATTAAGATTTGTCATTTAATGAATTACCAATTTGAAGATTGGATCTGGTTGAGATCTGATTGCCTGTTCAATTTGAACATTGGCTTTGAGTTTGATGAATTCCTTACTTGTACCTTATTTGGGTTAAGATTCTGTCTTTTTTACATGAAAGTTTGTCTCAATTTTTGTTAAGATTCCATTAATGACTGTTTGTGTTTTCTTGTTTAAGATATGGGGATTGGAGATTTAAAATTTTAACTTGATCTTCAGATTTGACTTCGTTTCCAGAGTATGGATTGGCTAAAATTTTGTCATGCTTACCCTTTTTTTTGTTTGCATCCTTTCACGTTCAAACAAGGTTTTCAAGTCAACCAAGACGATCAAGGCAACACAATACTACCTTGGCGATAAGGCATGGCGTTAGGCGACGCCTTGTCTTATATAGTAAAATAGATAAAATAACGAATATAAATGTAAAAATGATGTAAAATAACTTTGACACCATACAAATCAATTAATAATGTGAGAAGTGCATAGTTACATAGACTAAATAATTTGACAAATTAATTAATTTTACTATTTAAATTTTATTAACTACTAGTAAACACTTAAAAAATCATTTAAGTTTAGCTATTATTTCATTAAAATGTTAATTTATAGTCAAATTAACTATTAGAACTAATTATTTTTACTTCAAAACAACTTAATTATGTGATATTAACACTTAATTAACATTATTTATCATTAAAATATATAAAATAGTAATTTAAGGCAATGGACACCTAGGCGCCTATCGCCTTGCCCTCTCTGGGGACGTCTTGTCGCCTAGGCGATGCCTTGAAAACATAGGTTCAAAGGGTTGGTTATATTTCCCTTAACTTTGACAGTGCATAGAATATGAAATTACATTGGTTGCAAGGATTGCCGTCTTGGATCTCGGTTTCATCTCGGAAAGGTGAAAGAGGAGAGATCTCGTGAGATTCTCGAAAAAATCTTGGGAGATCAGATCTCATATTTATTTATGTAGGGTACCTTACCCAAGGAGTGCCTTCTCGTATATATATTTTATCTCATGGAGATTGAAAAGATTAGATCTCGGAAAAATCTTGATAGATTGGATCTCATAAATACCAATCAATGTGCATATTTAAATGTAAAACAAAAGAACTCATTTTAAACATCAAAATAAGCTGAGAGAGCATTAAAAGCTTAATATAGAGAGAATGAACTATTGTTAACAAAAGAGATACAAGAAATTTTATGTTAAACCAATACTTCATCTTGAATAATATAGATAGGTGATTAGTGACATTTTGGATCAATTATATATAAATAGTCATAAAAATATTAAGTTAAATTTTTTTATCAAATAATAATGTCTAGATCAATATTTGGATGAATTCCATAATAAAATTGATAGTATATGAAGCAAACTTAACATGGTTATCTAAGAAGATAGGAATAGTAACAGGCGGAATATATCAAGGTACAAGAGGTACTGTATAGATATTCTCATTTCGGTGATCTCGTTTCTCAGATGCGTGGAAAGAGATTCTCGGAAGATCTTGAGAGATCGCATTCCATGATTGGTTGAATGACATGAAATACATATAAATGAGGGAAGGCAATGGAAGCCATAATTCTCAGAGTATGAATGAATTTAGGATTAAATCCATATGACTTTTGAGAGGTATTGTGAACTTCATCCTCATTGGTTAGGATGGAATACACCCGGCCTTTGATAGGCATATGGGGATTCCTCCCATGACTTAAGATCGAGCACACCCGGCTTTTGATAAGCACGTAGGGACTCGTCTCATAGTTAATGAACCTTGTCAGCTCATAGTTCGGCATATTGGCATGTTAAGCATGCATAGCCCTCCCATGGCATAACGAGTAAATGGCTCCCTATCAGGGCATGGTAAGACATTGGGGTCTTTTAGTAGATCTTTGTATGCCTTCCTTAGAGGGTCAAGGGGTGTGCTTTGAGCCGGCCCATTGGTTTTCCATTATTTTAAATTTATTTTAAGTTTAGCCAAGCCCATGGGGTGGGTTTGATGCCAGCTCAATGCTTGCCTTGGTTTGTGAATTTAATTGATGAATTTTTATTTAATTTTCTATTTGTTGTTTGTTTTATCTCATTTTCAATTGAGGGTCAAGATACATACTTAAAGCCAAACTATTGATTTTTATTTATTTAAATTTTTTTTAAGTTATGTTGAGACCATGAGGCGGGCTTGAAACTGGCCCGATGCTCTCCTCAATTTGTTTGAATTAAGTTAGTGATTTTTTATTTTAATTCTCAGTTGATTGTGTAATTTAATTTTTTATTTTTATTGGCCACCAAGCCTTGTCGAACAGGAGAACAAGTTGTGCCAATTCTATCAGATTGAGGGCCCAATAGCCCCTCGCCGTCAGAGTCTATTCCCCTGGATGGACAATTTTTCTTTTTTCTTTCACTTCATTGACTAGGTGGGCCCCACCCCCTTATCCTGGTCTGCAAGGCAACATACTGGCGGAGGCTTCACGGCCGACCGCTTGAGGGTTTCAACAGGTCCTGGAGGCTCCGATGAAGAAATCCTCCTCCCGATAGCAGCGGTGGGCACAACGCTTTGAACAACGCCTCTTGACAGTGGTGATGGATGTAAGAGATGTAGATGGGCCCGATGGTGACAAACAATGGAGGCTGCACCAGCGGTGGACTTAGTAGCTCCAGACAGCGATGGCGGCCTCTAGAGTGCTCAACAGCGTCGGGAGAAGGGGAAGAAGGCGACACCGGCTTCAATGGTACTAGCGGACCTAGACAACGATTGTAGACGTAGAAGAGAATGCCCACGGGAAAGTAGGATGTCCCGACGATGATTGCAGTTGGAAAAAGAGTCTCGACCCTCGTCAGAGACGCCAAAAGGGATAATCGACGATAGAAAAGGCGGATGAAGGAAGAACCTCCAGTTGCAACGAGAATAGGGGAAGACAGAGGGTATGCTTGACGGCCAAGGGAAGGGGGCTTCAACGGTCGCTTCCGATGAAGCAGTCATCTCCGGTAGTGGAAGAGGTAAGCAGCCACGGCTCTACCTCCCTCCTCGATCTCTCTCCCCTCCTCTTTATTACCTCCTCCTCCTTGCCTCCGCATGATGCCGTGGTGTCCCTTTATAGTGCGAAGAACCTACACTATCGGAAGGAAGTCCTAATTGGGCTTTCCTTCTTTTTTTCCGTCCCTTTGGCCTTACGCAGGGCTATACTTATCGGGAGGAAGTCCCAATCCCTTTGGGCTCTCCGGACAACGTTGCCTTGATAAGATTTTGGGTATCCCGCCATCAAAGAAACTCTACGAAGACATGGACTTTCCAGATGGCAATTTCGAGAAAGCATTGATGCTATGAAGTTGCTGCCTGACCTCCGGAGGATTCTTGCTCAAGCCACCTTACTAATTTAAAGGATCAAGAAAATTCTTGCCCTTTCCATAGAAGCACAACTATCTTTAAGTCTCCCTCATTCTGTTGAGTTTGTGGGAGATGCGCTTGCCAGCCTTAACAAGATTTTGTTAGTTCCCTGTTGGCAGGAGGTTGGTGCATACATGGGAGATGCTGGTGGGGATTTTTTTCCTTCGTCACTAATTGGCTGCCCAAGCGGCTCTCAAGTGGGCCATCATTTGACTAGGCATACAGCAAATGAACAATTGGCCACGTAGGTGATGATCCAAAGATGAATTGACCTTTATGGACTTACTTGCCCAACAAACAATAAAAGTGTCTTAAAATTGGGTTCTAAACATTGAAGTGAGCTTCGCTCCAATTACTATAAAAATTAAGTGCAATTTACTTTTCAGATTTTTACTTGATTGTTTGTTGTTTGTCAAGGCCAATTAGGGCTGGTTCAAGTTCCATCGGCCCTAGGCCCGGTAGGCCCATCTTGGATTTCTTGGGCCAAAAGGGCCTGTTGTGAAGCTGGCACCTTGCTGTAGAATCCCGGTTTGGGCCAGTAATGAAAGCCGCCCGGCTAAGCCCTTGGCCCGTTGGACTGTTTCCAAGGGGTGCCGAGCTGTCACCCTCGACCCTACCCCTGCAAGGGACTGCTGTCCTCCTTTTTTTGCTTCTGCCAACCTGTTTTGAGTTTTTTTTTCCACTGTGGCAACAAGGTGTGTAGACCAAAGAGGAGCTGAAAGTGGGCCTGCTGGAGGTCGGTTAGGGGCCTGCACAATGGGTAGATTTTGAACCTGTTTTGGGACTGCTCAAAGGGCAAGAAAGAGGGGGTTTCTGGGGTGTCACGAAGGGGCTCAAATGGAATTTTAAAGAAGAGCCGCAAAGGAGTTAAAACAAGATTTTTTAAAGGGGAGCCACAAAAGGGCTGTTCGGATAGGATGTTGAGAGCCTGCCCAGAGTAGGTTTGACCCATCGGATGGATTCCAAGAATCTTTGGGTCATCATCCTCGCCTAAGGTCCTAAAGAGGAGTGGACCGGGTGATTGCTTTAAAGGCCGGTTGGTGACCTGTTTTGGGATTAGTTTGGGAGCCAAAAAGGGGCTGTTTTAATGGGCCGAACAGGGCCTGTTTTGGGGTCTGGTTGAGGGGTCTAACGATGGGCCGAGATTGGCTTGCTTTGGGATCTGAAAGGAAAACCAAAACGGGACCTGTTTAGGGGTTCAGACAGGGCCAAAAGGAGTCTTTCAAGAGTTTGAAAATGACCTTCTGGGGTCCAATTGTGGGCTGATTGGATCCAGCTACAGGGCTGCCCAAGTAGGTTGAACAGGGGGCTGACAGGGGTCCCTAAAATGGGAGCTGTGTAAGGGGCTACAGGGGGCAGAAAATGACCTGTTCAGGGGTCCAAACAGGGGGGCTGGACAGTGTCTGTATGGGGGTAATTTCAGTGGGGGCAAGTAAGTGCCATAATAGGGGCAACAATGACCTGCTTAGGAGATTGCGCAAGGGGCTGAGCAGGGACTGTTTAAGGGTCTGAAAATGACCTGTTTAGGGGTGGTTTGGGTGGGTCGACCAGGCCTTGAGGAGTTTTTTTTTGTTGTAGGTTGCCGATGTCAGTGAAGACCGGTTTAGGCCGTGAGAGGATTGAGAGAAGAACTTTGAAGAAGTGGAGGGGAGGTGCCCTTAAAGGGCTACATTGTTAATATATATGTGTCCCCTACCTTGTCTTCTTGACATCGGATGTAAAGAAGGATGAAGAATGATGTTGTAGACACCCTGCACCAATGGAGGTTGAAGCACAAGGGATGCCGCAGAGGGGTCCCTTTCTCCTCCTCCTCCTCCTCCTCCTCTTCTTATTCTTCCTCTTCTCTTCTTGGCCGCAGGCAGGGGGGGCAGCTGGGTGCACACAGCAGCAACCTGTTGGCGTAGTCAAGCCAATTCTCTCTTCCTTGGGTGCCCTCTCTCTTCTATAGAGAATGGGGGGAGGTGAAGGGTTAGGCTAGAATTAAATGAATAGAGACCCTTCCCATCTCCTAGGTGATTTAACTCACTTTGTCGAGTTCTCCTATGGTGTTTAATGCTTGACTTGTCCCTTGAGTTCTCCCATGTAATTAATGGGTCAAGGGTGAGGTGACAGTTGATGTGACTGCTGAGGTGGCATGGTTGACCGCGCCAATTGTTGACCGTGGCCCATCTTGCTCTTTTTTAATGGGCTGCACAAAATGGGCTATAAAGGGAGCTGGAAATAATTGTTTCCATGATTGATAGTTGGGCCAGCCGGAGATTGTGCCAATGGGTCAATTTAGGACCTATTTTGACCCAATTAAGGACTGGGCTAGCTGGAATTTTGGTCCGGTACTCCCTTTTCATCTCCTCCTTTTTTCATGTATTTTTTCTTTTGTGAAAAAAAAAAAGTTGACACCGACAATAACCCATCGGTATCTTCATTGCATTGAGCCCATTACCATCATATTTATCCATGATTAATAGTTCAAATCCTTTTCGGATTAATTGCTCTATCCATCATACAAGATCACCTTATTGCGAATTGAATGTGCAAGAAAAATGATTTCATTTTCTCCATCTTGGAAACTTCGGTGGCCACTTAGATCCATCAAGAACATACATTTGATCTTAAACTCTTTAATTAGTTAGGCACATTAGAGACCTAGAATTATGCCAAAATCTGATATTTTGCGTGAATCAGTTCATATATCATTTTGGATTTCGGATTGGGTATCTTTCACTGACATCAGCCCATTTGCATACCATTTGAACCATATAACCAAGAAAATTTGATATTAGGCCTATATTCAGCCCAATTTCCATGAAATCTAAATCTTGTGCTAATGGACGACATATTAACTGAATCAAGCCCATTAAGCTCCTTTTCATTTGAATAGTTGCCATCACATTGTTATCGGATCAACTTTATGTCTTCATTGGGCTTTTCCCTCATCAGGGTCCATTATCCAATTGAAGATTGACCAATCAATATAAAATGTGTTATTGGGCCTTCTCTTAGGCAAATTAAGCCCATCAAGCAGTAGGCCTTAGGCCACTTCCATTTAATTGCCCTTGCCATGCCCATTTATTTAATTAGATCAAGTCCAAATCCTCCATTAAGAATAAAATCCATAACTCAAGTCAACATAAAATCTTATCCATTGGATCTTGTACCAATCATTGCCCTATGATCATCTAACTATTTAACATCACCTCATCATAATCATTCATTACTTAAGTAGTATCCGGATCCTATAAAGGGCTCATTAAGGAGAGGATCTACAACTTGAGTTGTCAAGACATCATAGCCTTTGGATATTGCGGCATCATCATCATCGATTCATCATCATCATATCATCCATTTATTTAGATACGACCAATCATAACCAAGGATGATCCAAATCCCATAAGGACCCAATAACAGTAGGATCCATATTTTAAGTCATTGATATATCCTGGTCATTGGATCATGTGTCAATCATTCTTTGATCCTTTAATCATTTAAATAAATAAAAAGATAACAATACAAGACCTTGGTTTGACAAGGAGTCAGACCTTTTGACCCAAACCTGAATCCAAATTTTTGTTTACGATATATAAGCCTGTCCTTTGAAGGTTGTGGCACAAGAACATCCCAATCGGCTTTCTCCTTCTTTTCTTCTTTCTCCATCTCTTGTTGCCGCGGCAACACCCTCTGTAGACAGAACTACCAGGACTCAATTCTACTGCCTCCAGTACCTCCCCAACCATTAGCCGGTGCTAGAATGGAGAGGGGGCATCCTGCAACAGGTCTGATCCTCTATTGGGACCAAGAGGTATGAAATTTCTTTGTTTACTTTTCATCTTTTCCTCCCTTGTCTGCTGCAACATCATCTTGCTGATTGGGTCCATTCTTGGCCCTGCTGTTGTGCAGTTGGTCATCTACGTGTGCTGCAGTGGATAAGGGACATTCCTTACAACCCCCAGCATCGACTGGGACTAGGAAGTATAGTCAGTCATCTAACTGAGCATTGGGCAGACCTGAATTGAAGAAGAAATATCTCTTTCTCAGTTTGATCCTCTTCCAAAGCCCATTGGATCCTGGTATCCCTTCTATCTCAGCCTCTCAACTGAGCATCTGCAAGACAGATTTCCATAAGGACTTTGGGAACCAGCAGCATTTGGCAAGTCCCCTTTTCATCTTGATTTTGTTTCTATGGTACCATTGAGCATACTCGGCATCTGACTTATACAATTCACATGCTATACAGGCTATCGGCTGAGCAAAAATAGTTGAAGTTGCCTTCTATTCATCTCCTTGACATCAACCGTTGCAGGTATACCACTTATTGATCTTGTCTTGTCATGATGATATACTAGGTGCATGGCTGAGCATATATAAGATTAGGATCAAAGAGGGGCATGTTTCTCTTAGTCTTATTGTTATGGTGTCAAGGATGCATAGCCGGTCATTGGATTCCATCACAACCGAGAGGACTATATTCTTGCTCAATCTTTATGTACCTGCCAGTCCATCATACATGTACAGATGTACTTGTGCCTTTGCTCCATGTGCCGTGATATATTAATAACATAAGTATCTCACTTTCATAACATATTTCAGCATCAAGACTGTCATAACAGTCACCGGGTTCAAGTGCTTGTTCTCCGTGATCGGAGAAGCATCCAATTGCTATCTTCACCATCTTTGCGACCAAATCTGGCCCCGGTGATCTTTCTTGACATTTGATTGTCATAAATTTAGAATCAATTAGTGAATAATCTTTCCATCTTGATGACCCTAAGACCGTCATAGATTCCTTGTACGTCGTTACTGTCATATGTGTCCTCAGATAACCATCTTGTACTTCGACTTGTATATATCCATTGGAATCACAAAAGAGAGTCAATTCCTTATTAATTATGTAAACCTATCGGATTTTGACAAATTTGCATGACTTAGCATTTTCATGTTAAGTGTTAGAATCCCATGTGTCATAGCTATTGGTAGTCCACTCATGTATATAGGACATCTCATACATAGATCCTAATTCATCTAAGGACTTGGATCCATATAAGATCACATATTCTTGAATATAAATTTTAGGTGCCAACAAATGCTCTCCCATGGATAATTTCCCAGAGATGACAGATATCAAGAGATTGCCCGTGCCCCCTTGCAGTAATGCATTTGCTTCTATTTGCCATCATCATATACATACAAATCTGAAATGTTTTTTTTTTCGTTTCACTTTGTTCTCTGGCAAGTAACATACAGCTGACTAGGGAGCTTCAGGTTCTTCCTAAAGGAATGGAGCTATTGGTGGACATATAGCAGGAAGCGCTCCTCTCCTATTGGTGGCAAAAGTAGAAGAGTATATCCTCGAATCGGGAAACATCACTTCCACCTTACATCTCAAGATCCCGTTGGCGACATCGTAGATATAGGGCATGTAGAAGCGAAACAAATCCATCGCTTTAACGAGTGCTATCATTAAAACCAATCAGGCAACAATCTGACTCACTATCCATCTGAGGCAAAGATGTTGGAGTTCTTAAGTGATACAAAAGTTGAGCATATATCATTCAAGAAAAGACACTATGGAATGTGCAATCCTTCAGGGTAGATATCTAATGATAGGGAGCACAAAGTACTCATACCTCGTTCCTCCTTGCCAAGCGCAACATAAGCAGCTTCCTTCTAGTTCTAGCGGTTATATGGGCCTATTGAGAGATTTCAAAGATGAGTACATCATTGTCCATGACTTTCCACCTAACATATAAAGATTGAACAGGCAATGTGACATAGTTGTTGCCGCACGCAAATGTGGCTCATTTTTGTAGCCATGCAACCCTCAATATAATAGAGAAGGTTATGACGATCGCTGCTTGCTTGATGATATTCTTACTTAGAATGTCGACAATTGATATGGTCAACTATCGGTAGAGCGGTCTCATCAGCCTAATCTCGACACATGTGAATGGCTAGAATATATATTCTAGCAAACTTTGTTGTTTGTCTAGACTGTATTAAGTTGAAGATTGCAGTAGAACCATCACCATATGGTTATCCTTACCATGAGGGGTGTATTCAAGCATTGGCATAAAGGTACAATTGGCATTGGAACACATTTGTCACTACAACAGGCAAAACCTAACAAGACCTATGGAGCTTTCACAAGCTTTCAGGGTTGCCGATACATAGGGAGCCGTATGAGGAGGTCGTTATGGATGATCTTCATCGTTGTTAGACCACTGAATAAGGCACCTATTGTTTATCATATAGCCACAGGTTTTTGGTAAAAGCATGGCGAAAGACAAGTTCTTCGAATAAGCCATACATGGTCACTACGATGTCTGACTATGTTATTTCTATAGAAATCCGTACTACTACAAGCAATCATTTGCTCAACAAGGCTAATATAGTAAGCATATTTAGCTTATTGGCTACCTACCTTTGCTACTCCATTTGTTGAAGCTAATGTCATCAGGCTAGTGTCATATATCCAGCTTGTAGGTTGGCTTGTAGAAAGAAGCTTTCCATTACTCTTATCACTTTAGCCATTATCTACCATTCCTAAGGACTATTGCAACACATCCATTTCCTTATGACTATGAAGTGGTAATGACAACGCACTATATTGGCGCCTCGTAGAGTCCTTGTACATAGTGTCAGATAAATTTAGATTGCACTTACAGCATGAACTTGCCACTGGGTAGCAATTCCTAACAACATTGCCTAAGAAAGATGCCCTATAGTTTGAGGTTTGACCATTGTTCCAGCCTTCCAGGGGTTACCATCCACATACGGCTGTACAAAGGGAGAGTGAGTAGCTATAGATAAATCCTTTCTCATTCAAAGTGGGGATGGGAGTGGTAACTCGACACCCACCTAGGTGTATTGGTATTCCAATGGAAGTCGATCATCTTGGAGCCATGCTTCCCACATCAGTTTAGCACTCTAGCTGTTATTAGGGTATGCCACTAAATATAGACTTCAATATTCCCTACTGAATATATTAGGAGTCGAATCATCATATTGTAGTGGCAGAATGGTGGAACTAATTCCTTGTACTACTGTTGGCACCGGAAATTGCCACTAAAAAAGTGGAACAGGGAGGGGGAGCTTAGCTGATGCTCTGCAATATTTTAGACCTAGGTAGTTCAGAGCCTAAAAGTATCCATTAGTGCTAATAAAAAGTGGTTGCACCAATTGATGAACAAGAGAAATCCGAACGGGCCAATATAGGGGGGTCAAGATGTGAGCTTGTTGACACCCATTTTTGTTCATATTGAAGATTTGGAAAAGATAGAATGTCTATGGCAAGTCGATAAAAAAATCGATCAAAGTCAGATCATTATCCGTCAAATTTTGGGCATGTTAATTCATGTTAATAGTGCTGTTCGGATAGTGGTCATGACAAGAGTCTTAACCGGATTTGGCTTGAAAAGGATAGGGAGTCAGCAAAAGAAGTATAGTCCAGAGCAGCTCACAGTGCCTAAAAAAAAATCTTCATCTCATAGGCCGGCCAGTGTGTTGGAAGACAATGGAGCAAAAAAAAGGGGGAGAAAGAGGAGAAGGATGGCCAGAACTGTCGACTGAGGGAAGACAGGGCTGAAGCCCATTTGGAGCGGCCAACACATGGACATCCTAGGCCCAATCCGTGACTACAGTGTTTCCAGCAGTTGGAGACGGAGTCGGGAAAGGTTTTCGGTCAGTTTCACACCGAATCGGACTTACGAGGGTAGGAAATCTTATGGAAAAATAGAAAGACTGCATAAACGTGATCTCCGGGGCCGTTGAGGGCAAGGGAAACTAAATCCCGCAAGTGCCGGACTCGTACAAGTCCTTCTCGGAGCAGGACACCCAATTGCGGGAGGTTCCCAACTCACGGATGATATCCACGCTACGAAGGTGGCTGTAGCTGCCGAATGCGAAGAAAAAAAAAAGAAAGAATCGGAAGAAGAGGGGGGGGGTCGATCCCACAAATCTCGGACCCATCCGAGTCCGACGCAAGGGCGGGCGCTCCTGTTCGGCAGGTTTCCTATCGGAGCAAGGGGACTCGAACGCCTATAAAGTACCGCAAGGCCCGACGGGCCAGAGGGGGAAAAGATGGGAGCGGCCGTGAGGTCGAAAAGAGAGAGAGGAGAAGAGCATCGAGCAGGAGGGGATTTACCGGAGCCTTGGAGCGTCTCCTTCTTCTTCAGCCGGGTTCTCCTTCCGCCGGACGTCGGAGCCTCCGTAGCACGCCGCAGAGGACACCGTAGAGGCCAACACCTCCTCCTGTGACCACCGGTGAGGGCTTCTTCATCCTCCCCTAGGGCCGACGGCACCTTCTCCCTCCCCTGCCGGCGCTGTTGCTGCCGAATGACACCGGAGTCCGCCGGGAGAGGGCCGTCGCTGCCGCCGGGTGCCGGAGAGGGTCGAATGGAGTATTGTAGCGGCCAAGAAGGGGGGGGGAATAATACCCATGGGACTTTAGTCCACGTTGGAAATAGGCGGGGCCCACAAAAAAAAAGTGAAAAAAAAGAGGAGCCACGGCGGTCGACCGCAGGAGAGGAGCTGCGGCCGCGCGCGGGTAGCCGCGTGAAGAGGGAGTGTTGACCCGTCGGTCAACAATGGTGGGGCCCACCCTTTTGAAGCTGTTAAAAAAAAGAAGAAAAAGAGGAGGATCCGCGCAGGGCCAGGCTGTGCTGGGCCGGGGATGCCCATAGAAGCCCATTTTGCTCCTGATAAACAGTGTCGGGGCATTGAAATTTAAATTTTCAAATCAATTTAATTTAAACAAACCGAGGCAAGCATAAGGCCGGTTCTAAACCCACCTCATGGCTTCGGCATAACTTAAAAGAATTCAAAAACAATTGGGAAACCAGGAGGCCGGTTCTAAACCCACCTCCTGACCCATGATTAATTCAAAAAAATAAAATAAAAATAAATAATAAATAAAAATTAAATAACAATCTACTTAATTAATCAACAAACCGAGACGAGCATCCGGCCGGCTAAAAACCCGCCTCATGGTCTTGACTAAACTTAAAAGAATCAAAACAAATAGGGAAAGCAATGAGCCGGCTTTAAGCACGCCCCTTGACCCTTTAAGGTGGACATACAAAGGTCTAGTTGAAAAGACCCCAATGTCTTACCATGCCCCAAGAGGGAGTTATTTACCCATTATGCCATGGGAAGGCTGTGCATGATCAACATGCCGATATGCCAAACTATGAGCTAATGAGGTTCAGAAATTATGAGATGAATCCCCACAAGCTTATCAAAAGCCGGGTGTATTCTATCTTAAAACAGTGGGGGATGCTCACAAGTCTATCAAGACCGGGTACATGCCGCCCATGAATGACAAGTTCCATGTTCATCAAGGACTCAAAAGGACCAAGTTTCTGGTCATGGTTGTAAATCATGTCTCATATTGAGAGAAATAATGAACTCATGTTCGGTACACGGACTTATGTTACAAGAAGAAGACCGCTGCATGAAGTTTTGGAAGGCAAGACAACAAAAAAAAGGAAAATCTGAAAATAAAAATGTGAAAGGTATATAAATCTGAAATTTAAATCTGCAAGTGTGCATAAAATCCAGAAACTGTAAATCTGTAATTCAACTGGAACAAAAATCTGAAATCTGTAAAAAATCTGCAAGTCTGGAAATGGTGCAGAATCTGGACTTCGGAATCTGAAAATTTTGAAATATGGGAGCTGAAGTTAGGAATCTGAAAATCTAAACACCCAAATCTGAAATTAAAAAAAAATCTGAAAATCTGCAGAATTTAAAAATCTAAAGCCTGCCCAGTCTGAAATTCAAAGATCAGATCGCATAAATCCGAAATCTGCAAGCATTAAATAAAGAAATCTAAAGTCTGGAATCTGTAGGAGATCAAAATCTGAACTTCATAAGGAACCTGAACGTAGAGAAAATCTGGAGCAGGGGTTGACAAAATCTAAAGATTTTAAAATCCGGAAGTTTGAAATCTGAAAAACTGAAAGATTCTGAAATTTAAAATTCTGAAAGTCTGAAATGTGAAAATTGAGAGTTAGAACATCATTTGAAATCAAAACCTGCAAACTGAGAATCCAAAACTGAAAAATCTGAAAAATTGTAAAGTCTGTAAAGGGTGCTCTGAAAATTGGAACGCACAGAATCTGGAAATTTGAATATGCAATTAGAGTGCAAAAACAATTTTTGGACTCACAAACCTGTAATTTAAAATATGAAGAGCTCCAAAATCTGAAAATTCGAATGTGCAGAATTTGAAAATCTTTGGAGCATGTGAGATTTGAACTTCACAAAATTCTGAGAACTAAAGGTTTAAAATCTGAATTCCGGATCTGAACTTCACACTCGGAGATAAAAATCTGAAAGGGCTCAGGTAACAAACAGAAAATTCTGAAATATGAACCTAAACTGAAATTGGAAAACTGTAAACCCCAGAATCTGTAAAACCCAGAATCTGAAATCTGAATCTTCATACAGCCAATCAAAACACTCCTAAACCAATTACAAATTCAATTAAACCCATAAACAGAATCTGAACTAAAGAGAAGCCCAGAATCTGAACCAAGTCATAAAACAAATCCCAAATCAAAAAAATCTCAAAACAGAGCGTGAATCAATCACAAATTAAACCAAACTTGATAATAGTTCTGTCAAATAAATTCCAAATTTAAACAATCTGTCAAGCACCAAATTCAATTCAATTTCAACTAAATAAATTCAAATAACTTCAAACAAATTCAATTCAAACAAAATCAAATTAAACCTGTGAACCAATCTGTTCAACACATGTAAATCAACTTTAACCAAATGATTAAAATGACAACCCATAAGCAAAACCCAACTTCTAAAAATAAACCAAATCAAATTTCCAAAGCAAATTTTAATAAACAGACCAAATCCAAAGGAAAACCCTCATCCTGTCAAGCAAATTTAAATCAAATTTCTTAAATTAAAGAGTCAATCCCAAACTCAATCAATCTGTCACTGAATCCAACTTCTTCAAGATTCAAAATTCAAATCTCTCAAACAAATACAAATCAATAAAATCAAACCAATTCAATCTAATTCAACCAAATACATCTCTCAAATTAAATTCAAATAAATCAATTCCAAATAAATTCAACTCCATGCAAACTAAATTTAAATAATTCAATCCCAACAAAAATCCAAAAATCAGCTTTAACTAATCAAACTTAAATCAAATTCAACTCAAACTAAATTCAAAACAATTCAAATTAATCAATTCAATTCAACTTAAATTAATCAAACCAATTTAACTCAAAATCAATTTTAATCAATTCAATTCAAATCAAATTCAAAACCAAATTAAGTGCTTGCCTTCCATCAAATTCATGGGGTTGTTTTCTCCTATGCGTGAATGTTTATTTCGTGGATGTATGTCTTCTACTTCAATGGATTGCTATGACGATAATCAAGGGTATTCGAGAAATCTCGATATAATTAACGTCGGATCTTCGCACCATCCGACGGGGAGAGGTCAAAATCAATTTTCAAAGAACCTAACAACCTCAACATATAATTTTGACCCTAGTTAGTACTTTTATGGAATACCATCAATTTTCCTAAGAAGTCAATGCTAAAGTCTAATTCAAATTCAAATGGAAAATGAATTTCCAAAACAAAAAATAAATCTTTTTGGATTTTGAGGTTACGTCAAAGCTCAAGTCAAATCCAAGAATGAAATGCGATTTTCTGAGAATCTCTCGAGATATCTCAAGAATCTCTTTCTCTTCACGTGTCTGAGAAACAAGATTGTTGAAACGAGAATATCCATATAATACCTTTGGTATCTTGATATTCTCCACCTATTACTACCCTTAACTTGTTGGATAGCCTTGATAAGTTTGCTTCATATATTTTCAATTTTATTATGGAATCCACACAAATATTCATCTAGAAATTATTATTTGATAACATTTTATAACTTAATATTTATGATTATATATGTACAATTGACCCAAGATATCATCAATCTCCTACCCATATTGTTCAAGATGAAGCTTTAATCTTACATAAGATCTCTTGTTTGTCTATGTTAACAATGATTCACCCTCTTTGTATTACGTTTTAATTCTATCATAGCTTATTTTAATGTTTAATATGAGTTCATTGTCCTTTTTGAGGAGATCACATGGTATTTTACACTTAAACACGTACATTGATTGGTATTTTCGAGATTCAATCTCTTAAGAATTTTCAAAGATCTCTTTTGTTCAATCTTTATGAGATAAAATCTAAATATAAAATGACAATTCTTGAGTAAGGCATACCCTACACAATTAAAATCCGAGATTTGATCTCTCGAGATTTTTTCAATAATCTCACAAGATCTATTCTCTTTCACATTTCCGAGATGAAACCGAGATCCGAGACAGCAATCCTTGAACCCAAGTCCATAGACAATTCAAAATCAAGAAAAAAATAGGTCAATGCCTTCTTAGTCCCAATCAGATTAGTATTAATTGATATTTAAGTTCAACGGACTAATGACAAACAACTTTAAAGAGTGATAGCCCATTTGTGATGCCCTTTATGGGCCTGGTCTAAGGCCCATTACCTAGCCCATACACTTGTAGCACCTAAGTAGAAATATCTTACCAAGAAGAGCCCACGCCTACTCGACCCAATTTTTGTGTGTGAAGAACTCTGTATAGGAGGATCCTTACAAGTTGTCATGACATGACTTGATGACTAACCAAGTAAAGATGGTTATCGCGCTAACCAAGAGAGAAGGCAGAATCTCTCATGTGCCCTTTTTAAAAAATAAGAAGAAGAAGAAGAAGAAAAAAAGGAGATGAGAAGAGGATACTCGTTGCGACAGTTGGAGCCTCCTCTCACTTCACACGTCTCGGCCAAGGTCCTCCAAAGCATCGATGTAATGATCATGAGCAGAATACGACCAAGGAGTGGTCACAACTACCCCAGAGCAACCATGGTTTGTCGTGACTACCTTCTATATATGCAAGAGCTAGAAAGCTTGCTTACGGAAGATCTAAAGGAGGTGTTATGTAGGCCAAGGGACTCCAATGACCTTAAAGAACTAAGGTGGCATCGTAAGGGGACCCCAGGATTTCAAGACTCCCGCATGTGTGCGACAGTCACCTCATCTGGATCTTCCTTCGATGGCAAGGAGTCCACAAACGTATCACAATGACATTGTGACCTTCCAATGATGGCAAGGGATCTACATCCAAATTGAAATAGAGCCACGGACCTTATGTGAATTCCAAAACTGCATGCCAAAAAAACCTGTAACCCAGGACCTCCCGCAATAGAGAAATTACCATTAGTGGGATTCAATCTCAATAAGGGTTGTGTTCAGCCGCGAAGAGTCCAAAACCTTGCCATATATGGCACCATGGCCTATTAAGAAAAATTTGGGCCCTTCACGACCACTCCAAGGCTCCTTTAAGTGCGAGAGACTACAATCGATAGCAAATCGAAACCATGCTGTCTCCTCGGATAAGATCGGACACCTTTCAAGGCTTCTAGGTAGAAAAGAATCTTATCTTTAGAGCTACATAAGAAGGATATCTCCAAGAAAGAGCAATCATGGTCGCAACAAAGCAACACCCCACCGAGGCTTCTGAGTTGATCGTTTGTAAAGGCCGGGGCTCGCGGATCTCCTTCCTATAACGGGGAGGCCTCCCGACCTGTATAAGGAGTCTTCGTAGGCCTACAAGGAAGTTGGAAAAGATAGAGAAGTTTGGTGAGGGCAGTGGATACAGAGAGAGGTTCAGTAGAGCAAAGCAAAACAAAGTAGCCCCCTCCTCGGCTCCTCGTGAAGCTGCCAAAGCCAAAGCCCTTCCACAAAGGCTTCTACCTTCCTTGTTGCTATTATCAACGCCAAAGGACCATCACGAGGGTCCCTACGGAGGCTTCTGCCATTACTGAGATCAAAATGCCTATGCGGAGGCATTCATCAAGTCCGTTTGACTTTGCAATGTGAGCAAAAGGCGACCACAAGGGCTTCTACCAAACCACCTATCGTCATCAAGTCCAGTAGATCATTGTGAGGCCACCACCAGGATTGAGGAGTTCTTACAAAGGCTTCCATGAAGCCTAGTGATAATCATTCCTATCGTCGATCCAGTAGTATAATGCAAGGACCCCTGCGGCATAATTGTCCTATCGTTGCAACCAGAAGCTCACCTTAAAGCCGGCTATGACGTTGTCCAACTCTCTTTAAGCTAGCAACACATCTTGCAAGGCTCCTCACGAAACCGCTTGACCCCGCTAGGCTTGGGATCTATTGCACAGGCTGCCAGGTAGCACCCTGCCACATCTGATGGTTCGGGAACAACAAAAGGCAACTTGTTAAACTAGTTGGTTAGAGAAGAAGGGATTGGAACCAAAGGAGGACAAAGGAAAGGTGAGCAAGATAACAAAAGAACAGGAGGCACAGAATCCAATCGGAGTAACCGACATATAAGGCCACCAACAGTGGCCTATTAAGGCCAGGGCATTGATTGCAGAATCGCTGAAATCAGATCGGAATTGGCCGATTCCGGAATCGCCCGACCGATTCCATACAGAAGGGCCAATTCCAGGAGGAATTCCACTGGAATCGGTCGGAATAGGTCAGAATCAATAGGAATCGATCCGATTTCGGTGATTCGGCCTGGAATCGGTCAATCTGACCCATTCCGCTGGAGACCGGTCTGATCGGACCGGTTCAATTCCTGGTTTGATTCCGAACTGGAAATTAAACCAATTCCGGCCCTTTAAGGCCAGAATCGACTGCTGCTGGTCGATTCCTATGATCCAACAATTCCTACTGATTTCAATTTTATGGAATCCACACAAATATTCATCTAGACATTATTGTTTGATAATATTTTATAACTTAATATTTATGACTATATATGTATAACTGACCCAAGATGTCATCAATCTCCTACCCATATTGTTCAAGATGAAGCTTTAATCTCACATAAGATCCCTTGTTTGTCTATGTTAACACTAATTCACCCTCTTTATATTACATTTTAATTCTGTCGTAGCTTATTTTAATGTTTAATATGAGTTTCATTGTCCTTTTTAAGGAGATCACATGACATTTTACACTTAAACATGTACATTGATTGGTATTTTCGAGATTCAATCTCTTGAAAATTTTCAAAGATATCTTTTGTTCAATCTTCATGAAATAAAATCTAGATGTAAAATGGCAATTCTTGAGTAAGGCATACCCTATACAAATAAAATCCGAGATCCTATCTCCAAGATTTTTCCGATAATCTCATGAGATCACTTCTCTTTCACCCTTTCAAGATGAAACCGAGATCCGAGAAGACAATTTTTGGCTGAGTGTACTCTACTCTAAATTATAGGAAATAAACAACCCTATAAACTCAATGGGTTGAGAACATAAAAGAAAAGACTGAAACAACCACACACACACAAAACAATCTGCAATATCTAAAAATCTGAAACTTGGTAGACTTGTGGCCAAAATGAGCCACTTGGAGTGGAACTTTCATCCACAGCTTCTGGAAATTTTTAAAAAAAAATCCAGAGAACTGGAAATGGGCATAACAAGTAAAAGCCTGGGAATACCTTCATCAAGCAAGAATCATTCAGAAATGAAAGAAAACATAAAAAAACACAATTAAAATCCGAATCTTTAAAATCATAAATCCAAAAATAAGAATTTGAATAAAATAAACCCACCATGTTTGAAACTCTCAAGTTCTAAAACCCGATGGGGGGGAAGATCAAGTCTAAAAAAACACAGAAGAATCCACTGATCCCAAACTTGCATTTAAGATCTCAGTTTTCAACTTCAAAAATCCAAATTCCAAACCAGAGAACCACGACACTTGAGATTTTGAGGTCCAAATCAAAGGGCGAAGATCCTAGACCCCTTAAGGCACAAACTACTAAAAACTATCATTTAAGGACATCAAAGATCCCTAAGATCCAAAGTAAAACTTCAACAAAAATCCAGAACTGAAAACATGCAACAAAGATTGAAATAGTGCAACATTAAATTCAAATCACTCTTAACATTAATTCCAATAAAGAACTAACGAAAAAGATATCAGAATTTTCTGTAAGACCTGAACATCTAAAATAATTATGGGTTGCGCAAATCCAAAATGAATAGGGTCTAGAAATTCATCCAAATTGGGAAACTCAGTTCAGAATTAGAGCCCAAAACTTAACTAAAAAAATCAAAGAACTTAATACCAGTAAGTCTTGAGATCCAAAGGAAAAAAAATAAAGAGCAATCAAAGTGCGGGAATAACATATTTAAAGATAACTCAATCAAAGTAAAAAAAATCAAAATTTCAACTTGATTTCCTAATTTTCAAACTGATACCCAAGAGGAAATCTGAAACTCTCAAGAAATCAAATTGAAACCCTCGAAAATCCAGACAAAAATAATCAAATGACTATCAAACTGAAATCCAAAGTAAAAAAATTAAGTTCGTGGAACTCTAAAACCAAGGCCGGTACATAAAATCAATCAAACTTAAGACAAGCTCCAAATCTAAAATTCTAAAAACTGAAAATGTTCAAAAATTCTGAAAACAGAATCTTGAATCCCAAAATCAGAAAACTGAAATTTGAAAATCCAAAGTTAAATCCCAGATTGAAATCCCCAAACATCAGACCCAAATCTAATCAATTCCAAGCCAAATATGAATGGTCATAACAAAAGAATCCAAATACGATATAACGTAAATAATGACTACGGCAACAAATAACATGCATTTTACCTACACTACACTGTATAAATAGAGCATCGTTATGAAAACTCGTATAGCTCATGTAGTCTCTAAATTAGCAAAACCTTATGCACCTGTCAAGAAGGATGTCATTGGCCAAGAAGATGATATGCATCTGCCTCTCAGAATCATCCAGAGAAAGCATCCTTTCCTTCAGGGCCTCGACGAGTGCTGGCGCAAAGGGAGATCTTTGCATAAACCACACCTTGGCGCTCTTGATGGATTCCTTCGTGCCTATTAAGCTACTGAGCACACTGCTTAGCTCGGCCGCTACATCTGATGGCAGTGGACCTGAGAGGCGCTTGAACGACTTGGAGTATATCAATCGACTGGAAATGGGGAGGCAACTGTGGTTGGTAATAGTATGGCAGATACCCTTGGTGCAGTTCTACTCCACCCGGGGGTCTGCCTAGAACGACAACAAGTGCACCAGGGGGCAGCATGGGGTTCATCAACGGCAGCATCGCATCACCGAGGAGAAAGGGGAATTGAACGGGGAATCTGGGCCTTCCCTGGATGATACCTGCCTGAGCTTGTAGCGGTAGTAACCGTGCCCTTCACCACTAAACAGGAAAGCATATGCAAGGTTGTCCCGCTGCTTCTCGCGAATCATGGCCTCAAACTCTGGGCCGTTCTTAGCGATGTACTTGACAAGCTTGTCGATGCGCTTGTGAATGTCGAGGTCGGAAGGAGGGAGTACAACAGGCGACGAGGTGTTGTCAAAGGGATGGGCGTAGGAGCCTGGATGGGGAAGACGGTGAGGTGGTAGATGTGGAGGAAGGGCAGTAGAGGAGTGAGGGGTATGCTGCTGCTGGAGGTGCACAAGAGAAGGGTGGTGGGGTGAAGAAGTTGCTGCTGAGGGTGAGGAGGGAGGTGGAGGGGGAACCGATGAGGAGAGAGGGACGGGTGATGGGAGGCGGCAAGGAAGTGGGAAACGGCAGGATGCGAGGGAAACTATCACGACCCGAAATTTTAACATGCACAACGGAAGATAATCCGGCGACGCAACCTTAAAAATATATCGGTTTGGAATCAAATATGACGAAATCACAATCCAAAGTCACAATAACATCTACCTATTAGCACAACAAATATCTATCTAAACAAATTAAATACCAACATTGAATGAGTAATCCACTAAGTCCTCGGATTTCAAAACACCACTACGCTTCTACTGCGCTAAACATGAAAATATTAACAACGGAAGGGGTGTGTCACACTTAACTCAGTAGGACTTACACTTGGACTATCCTACTATAATAATAATTCTCTATTAATATTAAAGATACTAAGCCTACAAAAATTTAGTTTATAATACATAGAGTTAAACTAATTATATATCTTCAATTACGGTGATTACAATGCCTTTCAACTATCCCATAGATTAACATGATTCTATATGCATAAATCTGACATAACCTGCACATTTAACTAAACTATGTATGCATGCTCCACATAGACCTATCATAATACAAAAAACACAATTAGACCACTAATATCCATGCCAAAATACACAATTAAACACTTTATCTGAGTAATTAACATACTCTATTTGGACATTGTAGCCATGTCACAAAACTAACACCAGATTTACCATATAGTAGAATGTAACATATAATAACTAAATCCCGTAGTACACTTAGGCAGGGGTGTACTTAGGATAAACTGCGGTATTCAAGATTGAAAGATGCTCCGGATTCAACTAATCTCCGCTGCCCACAAGCCACTAGCATAGTCTCGTGAAGTAAATTTTCATCACAATGCAACTCACTGCATTAATTATATCTCAAAAAATGCAAACATATAAATAACTCAAACAACTATCAATTAACCAACCAATGAACATGTAAATGACAATCCAAATATGAAATACATAGAAGAACAACCATGTCTCTATGCACCACGTATATGCATGTCGAAATCACAATCTAGCACAAACTAGAAAAATTCAATCATATGATGCATTTAATGCAGAAACATGCAAGTTTACAACATAAACATACCAAATGCATGCATTGACAACCATTACTATCTAAGGTTTATATAAAATCAAACTAAATTCTATTACCACTATACTTTACTCCTTACCTCAGCTTTTTAATAAATCAAATTATCTTAAAGATCATCGCAATACTAATCATGTTATACTAACTAGGTTCAACCATAAAAACATATCTAGCATACTAATATGCATCACTAACTAAATATCTAACATGATGAACATATATAATTATTAACCGACTAAACATGTAATATTAGACAACTATAACTACAACTAAACATCTAAGATAATCAACCCACTAATTATACTCTATTAACAAAAGTTAACTATGGTACGTTTTAACAATTTAATTGACATATATGAATGATAATAATAGCTAAGATGCCTATCTTAAAGGTGACAATGAGCGATGCATGGAATTCCAAGAGAAACAAACCGGATGATGAGTATGCCATGGTAAGGGACGACGACGAAAAATTGAGACAGACGGCCCTCAATTAATTTGCTAAAAGGAGGAAGAATAAATTAAAAAGAAAAGATAGAAGAATAGTAGTGGGCGATAGGAGAGAGAGGGCCACCGGCAGGATGTGAAGGTGCTAGCGGTCGGTAGCGCACCAACGGAGGCGCAGGCAAAAGACGACTGCGGTGCACGGAGGGGGCGGTGGTGAGGCGGCTTGCGGGTCAACGCCGGAAGGCAGTGGTGGGAAGATGACACGGCGAGGCCACAGTGGACTTCGCGCTCGGGTGGGTGGATGTGGTGGTCAACGCCGGCAAGGGCGGCGGCGACGTGCGGGTCAAGCGGCCATGGGATGGCGCCACGGGTGGCCGCGGAGGTGGCGGACGATGCTAGCGACTGCACAAGCGCAGGCGCATGGGTCAGCGGGGTGCAGCCGAAGCGGCTGACATCCGCAGGCGACGATCGAGGGCTTGGGTGCGGCCAGTGGCGGACGCACATAGAGAGTTGTGGGGCCACGTAACTAGGGCTGCAAACGGATCCGGATAAAATTCGGATTCGCTCCGAATTTGTATCCGTTTAGGCGGATAATATCCGATTTTAGATATCCGTCGAAGCGGATACCCGGATATGGATATTATCCGAATGTTAATCGGAGCGGACACGAAAATGCCCGCTCCGCTCCATTTAAGATCCGCTCCGAATTCATCTTTGATAATATATACATAATATATATAATTATATATTTAAAATCATTATATTTACAAATATGATTAAGTATTCTTTATTATGTATTAATATGCTAAGTTAATGTTGATAAATATATGATAAATTTAATATTTAATATTTTTATTTCTATGTATTTGTATATTATTAAATATATTAATTAAATAATATTTAATTAACATTACGAACCGGATATTATCCGTATCCGCTCCGAATCCGAAGATTATCCGACTTATAATATCCGATCCGTATTCGTATCCGATTCGAAACGGATACGGATTATCCGAATAGCTAAACAGAGCGGATACGAAAACGTCATATCCGCTTCGTATCCGCTCCGTTTACAGCCCTACACGTAACCCCATTAAAATTATTATTATTCTCTTTAATAATTAATACTCTGTTATGTTGTTACCCTATGTCCAACCTCCCCCCGTACACCGTATACAGTGGCAGCGAACCCCTCTTGGATGCCTCCCGGTGTCCGGCCCTCCCTCGACCTAGTCTACGACACCTCCGCCGACGATTAGCCTTCCTCTGTGCCATCGGCTACACCCCCTGCAGATCTATTTGTAGTCAAAGTGCAACATCACCTGTTAGGGCTGAGGCTTTTGGCTACGACTTTGGAAAAAAGTACGTCATATCGAATCTCATCTGCTGTGATGTTTTACGGCTATTAAAAGCGCAAGACTGCCTACCGCTCAAGAGAAGAGATTGGCTGTTCGCTGGATTCTTCGTGTCTGTCATTGGGTGTTGCTGGAGCAAGATATAGAGAATAAGTGTAAAGAGGCAAACTTTTCACGGTGAATTTTTTTTCAAGTCTCTGACCAATTTCCAGGTATGCTATATATATGAAATTTAACATAACTTTGAACTAGCTATATATCGTTAATCGATTCTTGCTCAGTATGTTAGAGTAATCACGATAAAGAGTCTGTTAAAATTTTAAGTGAGATGACTTATTTATTTTAAACACATGACATTTTTTTCTATCTTATTCGTATAGGTTGCCACATATTTTTTAATTGATGTATACTTGTGTTTATTAGGATGCAGCGTTACTTTACGAAATTAACATCTAGACAAGGTAGTTCATTTTGTCCGAGCAATTTTGATTGAAAATGTGCAGCCACAATTGCAAGAGAAAGATCAACTAAATTTGAGTACATTAGAATCAAATCCAGGATTAAGGAAAAAAATATCAGATTACCATCCACGATGGCAAGATGATGTTAGAAGAGCATATTTATTGAAAGGTCCTTGCCAACCTCGCAATCACAAGTTTCATTTAAAACTCATGAGTGGAAAAATGCGTAGATTTATATCTACTTGGTTTGATGAGTATGAATCTTGGTTAGATTATAGCATTACAAAAGATGCTGCATTTTGCTTGCCTTGTTATCTTTTAAAGTAGATCATGATAAACATACTGGTGGTGATTCGTTTATTTGTGAGAGATTTTTTGCTTGGAATAAGAAAGATAGACTTGAAGTACATGTTGGTGGTCATAACAGTTCACACAATATAGATTTAAAGAAATGTCAAGATTTGTTGATTCAAAAATAAAGTACTCAATCAACTTTCTCCAAACAATCAAGTCAAATGCAAGATGATTATAAAGTTCAACTGTAAGCTTCAATAGATTGTATAAGATTTTTTTTTTACGACAAGGGTTGGCATTTCGCAGACATAATGAATCTGAGCAATCTATTAACAAAAGAACTTTCTTGAGCTTCTGAAGTTTCTTGCGGATCTATTAATCATGTTATGTTGCACAATGCTTCTAAGAATTTACAGATGATTGCTTCTCATGTACAAAAAGATATTGCTAGTGCATGTGCAATTGAAACAACAAATGAAATCATTAGAGATTGTGAAGATGATCTATTTACAATTGGTAGATGAAGCTCAAGATGTATCTGATAAAGAACTAATAGCTATAGTTTTACGTTATCTTGATCAAAGAGGTTTTATGGTTGAGAGATCTTTGAGTATTGTTCATGTCATTGATACTACAACTTTGTCACTTAAAGTTGCAATTGAGTCTATTCTCACAAAATATGAGTTGAATTTATCTAGAATTCATGGTCAAGGATATGACGGAGCAAGTAATATGCAAGGCCAATTTCATGACCTTAAAGCTTTGATATTGAGTGAGAACAACTGTGCATATTACATCCATTATTTTGCTCATCAACTTCAACTCACACTCGTAACTATTGTTAAAAATCAGGGTGATGTATCTTAGCCTTTTATAGTTGTTGCACAAGTTATACATATAGTTGGATCCTCTAGTAAATGTCGTGATTCACTTAGAGAAAAATATGGTGACGATGTTGCAAATACTTTGAGCCAAGGAGAAATTCTAAGTGGTAAAGGCTTAAATCAAGAATTGAGTCTTAAAAGAGTTGGTGATACTCGTTGGAGATCTCATTATGGCAGTCTCATAAATTTAACTACTATATTTTCTTCTGTAGTTGAGAACTTGAGATACTTGATGATATTTATCATATAGGACCTTTAGAATAAAAAGATGAAGCCCGTGGTTTACAACACGCATTAAAGATATTTGATTTTGTCTTTCTTCTACATTTAATAACAAAAGTGTTAGTAATTACAAATGAGTTGTCATTGGCTTTACAAAGAAAAGATCAAGATATTGTCAATGCTATGTCTCTTGTAGCACTTTCGTAAAGACTACAAATTATGAGAGATGAAAAATGAAAGAATATTCTTCGTGAAGTTTGCTCATTTTGCGAGAAAGAAGAAATTATTATAGCAAAAATAGAGGATAAATATTATTTTCCAGGAAAATCTCAATGTAAAGCTCCTTGTGTCACAAATTTTCATCATTATCAAATTGAATTATTCTACATTATTTTAGATATGCAACTACAAGAGCTGAACACTCACTTCAATGAAAGAAATATTGAACTACTCATTTGTGTCTCTTGTTTAAATCTCACTATTTCATTTTCAGTATTTGATAAGGATAAGTTGGTAAAATTAGCTGAATTTTATCATGTTAAGTTTCTAAAGATGAATGATCTTATATTATTCCATAATTAGCTTGAGAACTACATTTATGATATGAGATCAGATGAAAGATTTTCCAACTTTACTTGGAATTGGTGAACTTGCAAGAAAATTGATGGAGACCAAGAAACATATTATGTATCCAATAGTATATTTGCTCATCAAGTTGGCTTTATTATTACCAGTGACTACTGCAAGTGTTGAAAGAGTTTTCTCTTCAATGACATATCAAGAACAAGCTACGAAATTATATGTGTGATGAATGGATGAATGATTGTCTAGTGACATATATTGAGAAAGATGTATTTGAGAATTTCGGTAACAATTGTATTATTGAGACATTTCAAAATATGAAAACTCGTCGAGTTCATTTGTAAGAAAAAATATTGTATCAAAAGTCTTTTCTTTATTTGAAAATTTGTTCCGACATTTATATGAATATATATTATAAATTATTATAAATTATTTAATTCAGTGACCCCACTAAGTTAAAATCCTAGATCTACCACTAGGAGAAAGGATGTGAGGAACATGGCAATGCTTCAATTAGATCTGCAACAAGGAAAGAGAAAAGATTAATGCTAATTTTTAATTCATGAACAGAGCAGAAATTGACTTCATTTGCATTTAACTGACAAGAGTTTCAATCTAATAAAATATTCCTGCTGTATATATATATGTTCTTTGAAGTTAACCATTACTAACTAAGAACTGGAACTAAAAATCATCTTTTAAAATTTTATGAGAAATTGGTATATTGTTATGGGAGCACAGGATACCAATTCAAAATAATTAAAAGTCAGTAATAAATAAATTTTGTTAAAAATAAGCAAGCCCGTGCAAGGATAGGTATGTATTGCCAGATCTTATTTCCAGTCATAGTTCAGTACTTGTTAAGCTTGGTGATTGTCATTCTCAAGGCCAAGACTAGTTGTAATTCCAAGGACAAGTTGTCACTGCACGTCCAGATTAAAATAATAAGATCAATGTCATGTTTTCTTACATGTGAGAAAGTAAACGTTACAAGTACGAGTGCCAGACATGTTCCAATTATTGACCTTGAAGAACAGCTGAATTCCTCTATGTCAAGAAAAATACAGATAATAATTTCCTTTTCACGACCACTTCCCTATGCCGTTTTATCAGCCTTGGACTAAATATCCTCACCACTCACCAGTCACCAGTAATCTGTGCAGGAACATGTACCATCTTTAAAATGATGAAATCGGCTGGCATCCCTAACAACAATATGCCTGCATGTAACCCTTGATATCAGCTTGATCACAGTGTGACAATCTGAGCAAATGCGGTGACCTTGAACCACTTGCAATGGAGTTCCATTCAGCGTACTCATGAGACCAAAAACAATTGCTAGCTTCTCACTATGTACTCTTCTTTCCTCATGTTCACCAACATCAGGGAGCAAAGACTTTGATTTTTCATTAGAAAAGTAGCCCATTTGTAGAAGCTGTTCCAACAGTTCATCCAGTTTTCTGTATATATCTTCACATTGAGCATGAGATTTATCAGCAAAAAGAAACCTGTGTGGTTGTTTCTTTATCGCTATCCAGCTACAGGCAGGAAGCAACCTCAAACCTCTTTTCTTTAGTGACTCCAAAACCTTAGCAGCATCCACAGTTCTTCCAGTACTGTAGTATATGTTGAGAAGTACAACATAATTGTTCAGTTTTCCAGGTTCCATCCCATAAAGCTTTTCAGCAGCCAATTTTCCAAGCTCTAGGTTCTTGTGAATCCTGCAGGCTGTGAGTAGGGCTGCCCACATATTCACCGTAGGACTGAAAGGTGCTTCTCTTATCAAAGCAAGCGCATCATCCAGGAGGCCCTCTCTTCCTAACAACTCAATCATGCAAGCATAATGCATAGGCCTCGGTTTAATCTTATGTTTAGTGGTCATCAGTTCAAAAATTTCCCACCCTTTATCAAACATATCAGAATAACTGCACGCAGTCAGCACAGCAAGAAAAGTAACGTGGTTTGGTAGCATCCCCTCTCTCAACATCTTCTCAAACATGTTCATTGCCTCATTTCCGTGGCCGTGGTTTGCATATCCTCCAAGGAGAGCATTCCAGCATATGACATTCTTCTTGGGCATTTTATCAAACACGTTTCTTGCATCCTCCATTCTACCCCATTTACTATAGAGGTCAACAAGAGCTGTACTGGCTACAACATCCAGCCCAAATCCATTTCTGACCAAGCCAGCATGAGCTTGTTTGGCATGCTCTAATGAAGCTAATCTGGCACATATTCGGATGATAATTGAGTAAGTGAAGTGATCCATCTTGACTCCCGAGTCACGCATCTCATGGTAGAGGTCCAAGGCTTCTTCGCTATAACCATGAAGGGCGTATCCTGCTATGATCGTGTTCCATCCAACAACAGTCTTCTCGGGCATCTCATCGAAGACCCATTGAGCTTCTCTGATGCACCCGCACTTGCTATACATGTCTATAAGTGCACACGAAATGAATATATCTGTATATAACCCCAATTTCACAACACACGCATGCAACTGCATGCCAGAAAATGCCACCCCAATACCAGAAGATGCCCGAAGAACAGAGGCAAATGTCCGGGCGTTGGCATTCGGGCACTCTTCGAGCATAAGCAAGAAGAGTCTAAACGCATCTTCGTAGAATCCTGCATCAACCAGCCCAGAAATCATGGTATTCCAAGAAACGGCATTCTTATCCTGTAATTGTTCGAACAACAGGCGACCCTCAAAGATCATACCGCACTTCACATGCATCAGCAAGACGCGGTTCGTCATGTAGGTATCGAACTCAAAGCCAGTCCTCATCATGTGGCGGAATACCATCCTGGCATTCCCATCCAAGCCCGTTCCAATGCAAGCACTCACCAGGGCGTCATACGTGCTCATACCCACGAGGTGGCCGCCGTCGGCTGTCGAACGTAGGATCTCGAACAGCTCGAGGGCTTCGCGGTATCTGTTGAAGAAGACCAATTTCTCAATCTGCTGACAGAGGCCAGAAACCGCCGATCTGGCCACATTGGCGTCGCTGGAATCGTGATCCGCGTCAAAATTCCGCGGGATTGGCACAGGTTTCCTGCTTGGTTTGGGCTTGAGCCCCCTCCCCAAGGAAGCACATCCGACGATACACAGGGAGTTCCTCCTGCTGCAGAGCAAGGAATTGCCGACCCCAGATAAAGGTTGGATCTTTCTCTTCCCGCACAGGTTACGATCGATCGTGTGACATGAAAAGCAGTTGCTTATATAGTTTTGGAGAAGATAGGAGGTACCCGCCTCCATTTGTGCGGGAATTCAAACCCAAAAGGCAATAGCGAGAGGCGCAATCATGGCCACCGACGAGAGCCGAGAAGGAAAAATCAAGGAGGGGGATTCCGGCGAAATCAGGAGACGACGAGTTAGGCATACGGAGAGCGGAGGGGAGGGAGAGTATTTGGCAGCAGCCTCGAGAGATCCGCCCTGGGATGCTTCGTCCGTCTGCCCAGGCCGCCTCTGAGCTCGTTACACAGGACCGTGGCGGGCGCTGCTGACCAATCAAGAGGGATTTGACCCTTCTGATGAACGTTTGTAGGAGGTGAGAAAAATTTTCTTCACCAAGATCTTGAACTCTTGTTTTGTTACTTTCGATTAATCACTTTTTTTTCAATTATGATAAAAATATAATATCATTTTTAAAATATTTTAATAAAAATATGATAATAAAGAAGTATTTTATATGTTTGCAGTGACACTTCACGGTGAAGTATAATGCGTTGTTTGGTTACGTAATAAATTGAATTTTTTTTACTTAACAAATTTTGTTAAAAGAGATATTCAATAATTATTATAAATTTATATTTTAAAAAGAATTTTTAGGAAAAAATAGTTACACCTTTTTATGCTGTGATCCCTCACCTTAGTTGATCATATATATATATATATTTATATGATATCTACTCTTTTTATGTTATTACAACTTTCAAACGTGACAATTTTTTTGTCATTAACTGTATTATATTTTATATTAATATAATTTTTATCAATGTATATAAATTTATTGTGCAACTAAACTAATGGGCAATGGTTTCAATGGCCCAAATTGATAAAATGAAATTTACTTTGCCCTCCAATCCAGATCTATAGCTCTTTTCACTCGGAATATAATAACTAAAATTTACATTTCAGAAAAATAGTTTAAAGTTGATCAACGTTTGATTAAAAAGCATGAAACATTTTGTTCTACCGTGAAGCACCTCCATTTCTTATTAGATTTTCTAGGAGCCTATCAGGTGAAGACTTCAAATTGAGGGGTCCATTTGGCACAACTTTAATTTAAAGATAAATTTGATTTTTTTTTAATATATTTTGAAAAAACACACGGTTTATCTCCTAATTAATGTTGTATCAACCAGATCGAAGACGTTCGGCACGAGATTCTTTTGAGGGATAAACTCAATGTAGCTAAAAAATTTAAGAGATAAATCATATTTGTCCTCTAGATAATCTGGTGCCAGATAGTCCCTATGACTAATCCTATCCCAGTCTCCATTTGATATCGGGATAAAATCGTTGGGATATAGATAAGTCATTCCTTATGACTCATCTTATCACTATTATATTTGGTTTGACCTGAGATAAAATTTAAAAATAATCTATTCTATGTTTGATAAAAAATGATAAATTTGAAGATAATTTTGTCAAAAATATATAAGTTATTATTAATATAACATGATAGTCAAGAAAATATATTACAATGTAACGTAGAAAATATAAATATTTATTTTTTAAAATAATTTAAATAATCATATAATGAGTTTAAAACATAGATGTTACAATTAATATAATTCATTTTCTATGATAATATAAAAATCAAACAATGTGAAATATTTTTAAGATCGACACTATTACTGTAATATTAAAAAAAATTTAAAAAAAGAGATTTTATTTCACCTTTTCTATATTATAATTTTCTCTTTATTTTACGCATCTTTTCTCTCTTTTTTTTTTACCTCCATCAAAACCTCCCCTTTTCTTTACCGTAGCTGCTCCCTTTTTTTCCCTAGCGCCACAGTGTTCCCCTCTGCCGTTTTCCCCTCTTTCTCGGTTTCTCCCTCGGAAGCACTTCCCTCCCGTTCCTTGCGCATCGACGATTGATGGCCCTATTGTCTTCGTCGCGTTCCCCTTTGTTGTTGCGTACAGTGCACTGCTTGCCTCGCCGTCGACCTGCTGTGTCGATTGATGCTAACACCATCATCGACGCCAGCCGCAACGCCCTCACCTGCCCGTCGTGCGCTCGATTGATCATAGTCTCTCACCACCTGCCCCCACACTGACTACAACACTGCAGCACCGTTGAACCCACGTCCTCCGTGTGAAGTCATGCCTTCCCCTCGTGCTGCAGCACGTTGACTAGGCGAAGCCTCTTTCTCTTGCATGCAGCCACTTGCCGCAGGCCCGCAGCGCCCTCTCGGATCCCACTTCCCTCGGTGCGCTGGCACCTCCTCTATTGTGCCAATGCCTTGTGCTTGTAAGTCAACGATGAAAGGTGAAGGCACTAGGCCCCTGACCAGCATGCTGGTGGCTTCCAGCCTGGCCCTACAATATGCGGAGGTGATTGCCATGGTTGAGAGTTTGCAAGCTCTCCAGAGATCGCGGCATCAGAGAAGACAAGGCAAGAGCTATACTAGATGCTCCCCGCTGGTACAAGGGTGGTACTCATCGCTAAGTTACGAGGGCGATCGTATCCTCAAAACGTCATTTCAGGAGTAAGATATCTTGATTATTGAATGGGATGATTTATCCTCACACCTATCCCCACTTTTGGGAATAATCTAGATTAAACTAATTCAAGCTAAACTCATTTTTATGTGTGTAACAAGCATAGATTTGGGGGTAAATCATGTTTATCCCTGATAGAAATGTATGTCCTACAAACCAATCATATATGATATGATTCGACATTTATAGGAATATCTCATTCAATTAAATAGGCAAAACTTCGTTACTAACTTTTATTAGAAGCGTATATCGTAATGAAGTCCTTAATCACATGCAATGATGATTGAATCATGATGAGATCATGATAATGAGATCGATCATCTAGATGTATGTGATCTAAATGTTCCTAGTCATAGGATTCTTGAGACAGGACATCAAGAATCCGGATAGACTAGTGTGTGTGATGTCTTCTCATATGATGAGAATGATCGATCTCATTGGTCAACAGTGTGGGGACACTGAGATACACACACAGGTGCTCATTAGTGGAATGAGTTCACTGAACTGACCAATTTAGGAAAATCTGATCGGTATCTTACCGAAATGTCTATCAGGTTATTCTTACATCTCAATAGCACGGTTGGATCTTTGACCTGAGTCGCCAAAGATGTCTTGCCAGGCGTACTATGTACTTTGACTATTGACTGATGGATCACTTAGTATTGTGGTCCTATATAGTTAATGGATTGGGTATATGGGAAATCTGGTGGAGGCAATTGAGCGGACAATAGGGGATCGTTCACTCTCGGTAGGAGAGAGAGAATGTCCTATGGATAGTACTCTAAATCCTTGGCCAAGGTAGATGGGATAATTGGAAAAGGAGTTTTCCAATTGATCCATTCCTGAGTACAAGATTTCATAGAGTTGGAATATTTAGGGGTTGACAGTCAGTGCCGATCCCCTGACCGACCGGGACATTGTATGAACGAGGATTTAAATCCGTGTGGTAATTGATGATGGAAAGGCTCAATGGATGTTATTTAACTCCCCAAAGTCATTTGGGATCATAGGATGTGGCTTGTACCCTTTATGATCAGAAAGTCGTAAAAACTATTATCGGATAACGATTTTGATTTAATTTAAAGGAATTGTTCTTTTAAATTAATTAAGGCTTCAACCAAATTGACTATTGCGCCTAGTGGGTCACACACAATAGATCTGGTCAATAAGATGAGGGCATGGACGCAATATTATAGAAGTTTTGGGTTTTTGTGAAAAATTCCATCTTCTATATATAAATGGCTTATGAAGCCAAACCCTAACAAGCCATAGGGCTGGAGAACGTCCCAAGCCTCATCTCTTCCTCCTCTCTCCTCTAGAAGGTGATCTCCCATGGTCAAGCTTGGATCTGGAAGATTTCTAGAGGCCCGACGGAAGGGAGAACTCGTCTATTGAAGCAGATCGTGTGGATACCGCTAGAGACCGGACACTTGAACGGTTTTCAGCAAGGAGGAATGTCCTCTCTTCATCCATGGTAAGATATTTGAGAAATCCCATGAGGTACTCTCGTTCTACTTCATATTCCGTTCCCGGTTTTACTCGTTCGGCATCGATCAAGGCAAAGATCATGGTTTTATGGAATCAAAACATTTTTCCGCTGTTATGTATTGATTCCTTACAGTGGTATCAGAGCATGGTTGAAGCCTTGGTCGAAGTTGAATCGAAATTGGCTTGATTTCATGTGATTTCTTGCTTTCCCGAAACTGTATACAGAGCTGTTTTGATTTGATCACCACAGTTTGTATGAGATACGAAACTGTGTGTGGTTAGATTCATTGGATTCTATTGGATGATATCTTTCCCATTCCGCAAACCTCATGAATTTTGGCCATCCGGAGAGTCCGGAATGAGTTCGGAAAGTTGCTAAGATGATCATATCCGAAAATCCGGCCGAAATTAGGGGAGTTGATGAACTTACCTATTTGGACTCAAATACCTCTGTCTAATGACGTAGGAAGATAGGAAATTAAGTTTCCTAGAGTTTTCATAAGTTATTGGACACTCAACGGCCCTTGGAGGTGCCGGATTTGAGAGGTATTTGCGTTTTGGTTTAATTGCGGCTGTGGCAACTTCCTCCTGAAACTTCGTGTTGGATAGAATTTTTCATGAGATGAAACTTCAATAAATAGATTACTTATTGTTTAAGGATTCCAACTCATATTTTATCGGTTTTTTTGGACTCTGTTTGTCCCCCCAAATAAGGCCCGAAAGTCGGCATTTTTCTAGGGTTTTCGGGTGCTACAGTGTCGCCCCGCCCTTATCGGGCGGAGGAGACGAGTCCGGATTGGATCCGGACTCAACCGCGAATGGGGGTACGTGGCGGAAGGACAGCCGCCCCGGACGGGGTACGCGGCCGCCCCGCGTTGGCGCCGGGGGCGCGCAGCGGCGCACGCGGGCGCACGGCGCGCAGCGCGCGGCCGCCGGCGCTTCGGCGCAAGCCGCGGGGGTACGTGGCCGGCGCCGACTGGTCGGCGCAATGCGCCGCCTGTAAATTAATTCGAAAATGATTTTTAAATTGTTTAAAATTCATTTTTGATCATTAAAATTGCCAGAAAATTCCATAAAAATTCTGAAAAATTTTAGAATTTATTTAAT
Organism: Cryptocoryne crispatula var. balansae; assembly: GCA_036172225.1. Taxonomy (NCBI): domain Eukaryota; kingdom Viridiplantae; phylum Streptophyta; class Magnoliopsida; order Alismatales; family Araceae; genus Cryptocoryne; species Cryptocoryne crispatula. The sequence continues at coordinate 22,503,737 of CM069925.1, forward strand.
GAGTTATTAAAGTGTTTAATGACTTATTAAATAGAGTTTTACTATTTTGTCATTGAATTCTATTATTTTGATTTTGAAATTGTTTTAAGATCAAAATTAATGAAATTAATGATTATATAAGTTCTCAGAAATTATTTAATAGGTTTGTAAAATGTTTATGAACCTGTTAAATAGTTTTGGACTTTGGTTGCCATAGAATCATTTTATAAATGATTTTAAAATTGTTTTAAAATCTTTATTGATTAAATTAGTGTTCAAATAAATTCTGAAAAATATGATTTTTAAGAATTATTATTTGTACATTAATTTAATGCTCTGATAAATTTTTTAAAAGCATGAATCATCTGAATATTTTATATTGCTTGTCTTATGCATGTAAATTGTTTATATGTGCATTTCATGTTATTTATTTTATAAAAATTCGACAAGCATGAAATTTGGAATTTCAAAATTACAGTATATAATTTTATGTTGGTATATATGATATATCTCATATAATTATCACGTATGTGCTCTATGTTCATGTGATGAATGTTGGTGTGTGTATGGAGGTGATCATGGACTTAAATGTGCTTTGCTTTTGATTGCTTGGTTAATTAAGTTGGTTATGCTATTAAATGGGGCCTGCGTGTGCCTCCTCTCTCTCTATACAATCTGATTGTACATTCTACTTCCCCCATTTGTGTACTCCCCTTGGTTGAAACCAAGATTTCTTATTATGAGTTGTACATTTGTGGGTCTATGTACCCTTTAGCTGCTTGTAATGGTTAGAAACCGGCTCGTGGTAGAATGGAGAGCGGGACCACTTGGAGAAGCACCCTTCTGAAGTGGGAGCATGCCAACTCAAGCTTATGAAGCAAGGAATTGCATCTATAGGGGTGCCTTAGGTGTATGCTTAGGGTTAAGTCCATGATCACCTATGTTTTAATGCATATTTGATATGTGGTGTGTGCTACAGATTATACCTTAAATATATGATATTCCAAAGGTATATTAATATTTATATGTAGCACCTATGTTGATGAGACTAAAATAAAATCCCTCCTTATTCTAATTAGGTCGATAAACGTGAGACATTAAGAATGACTCACGTAGCCTTTCATTGTTATGGTCTTGATGAGCTAATTTTAAATTGGATGGATTTGTTGTGCTACCACAAGGCCCATTCAGCAAGGGATTGAAGATCATAGCCAAGGCATTAGCCGAACTTTGAGGTAGATCATTTACATGGTTTTGTTGTGCTACTACAAGGGCCATGTGAGAAATATATTCTCATAACGTAACAAATGGGTTTGACTAAACTAGAGTATATGGTTTGTTGTGCTACCACAAGATCATAACTCTAGAGGCTAAATGACTAAGAGTTGCAAGAGTTGCAACTGGCAATAGTTGCCTACCTATTAAGTATGGGATGACTTGTTGTGCTACCACAAGGTTATCACCATAAAGTTAGTAGGGTCTTGGTCCCCACTAGGATGTTATCGTGATATCCCGTCTTTGCATAATGAGGGTTATGCAAATTCGTCGAAAAGTTAGTGGGAGTATAAATTAGGATGAAAGACCATATCTTAATTTTAATGAATGTCTGTAATATTGATATAATTATATCTCTATTGTAGAATATTATAAACCACCATTAATCTAGCATGCTAGATGCTAAGTATTTTAATGGCTCACACTTCTTATATTGGTTTAGAACTAAGAGAATAGTTCTCATAGTTGACCTTTTGACTATCCTACTTGAGAAGTAGGTATCTCCTACTCTATCTAATGATGTGAGAGAAGATAAGATCTTATCTCATTGAGATGATGTATTGATTGCTTTCTATCAGATGTTAGTCTCTACCAGATAAAATTAGTAGTGGCAACATGGATAGATGGATATGATATCCATCATGGCTCATGGTGATGAGCTAATTAAAGGAGATGAACAATAATACATCTTGAATACTTATTATTGGTAAGACCAATAGAAAGAAGTAAGATCATTAGATAGAAATAGATGGTGATAGTTAAAAGTCTAAGAAGTGAGTCAAGATATTATAACCCAAATTTGACATAGCATTCCTCTACTATCATGATGATGGTAAGTAGAAGAAGAAGTGAAAAGTGTATTGCACATAATGCAAAGGTGGAGCTTGAGAAGCTCCATGTATCTATGTCATTAATATTTACTTGTCTTATATACACATTTGATAGTATAAGATACTATGTATGTGTATTCTAATATAAGATACTAGGGGTGCATATAATAGTATGAGATACCAGAGATGCATCATATATCTACAATGAGTTGTAGATAATAGCAAGTAAATGAAGACTTAAAGAAGATTGTTATCCTACATATGAAATGGTACAAAATGTTGCATAATTACTAGTGGGAGATACAAATTTTCTATAGCCTTTTAGAGTTGTCTTAATTATCCTTCTAAAAGAATATTGTTTTCATTTCCTAGTTGAATAAATGGAGATTTATTCTATGGAATAAAAATGATAACTGGTAAAGTGTTTGTCAGTAGGAGCATAATAAAGAGTTTATTTATATCAGATATGTATGCTCTTATAATATGTGTGAATAATCCTCATTAGGTAAAGTAGATTGATATTGATCAATCTATTGTTTAGTAGTACGGTCATGTTTATAAGAAAAGACTTAAGGAGTACTATTCGGATAGAAACATATATGTAAATGATTTGGAATCATTATGTAAGTCTTATCTTATTAAGCAAAATGACCAACTCTTCATTTGTTAGACATGGAGAGAGGGCTAATGAGTTTATAGAACTCATGCATCTAGATGCATGTTAGCCCATATCTATTAATGATAGAGGATAATATTTCAACTTCATTAATTTTCAAAGATGACTTCTCTAGGTATGGACATATGTACTTTATGAAGTACAAATCCAAAACCTTTGAGAAATTATTTGAGATTAAGAATGAAGAGGAAATATTAATGAAAAGAGTATTTGAACTCTTTGATGAGATCAAAGAGGGGATACTTAAGTAATAATTCACACATAAATGAAGGATAGTGAAATCTAATTTTGATGGACACCTCTTATACATTTTAGCTTAATTGGGCAGCTAAAATGAGAAGCCATATTGTGTAGGACATAATATGGACATTGACAACCTTTGCAAAATTCGTCTTTGTCTGTTTAGGGGTTAGCACTCAATATAGATATTTGACCTTAAATCGATACCTTTCAAGTCTATTCCAATTATTCCATATTAGATATGGAAAGGGATTAAAGCTTGACCTTAAGCAAGTTAAGGTTTCAGAATGTCTGGCTTGGTAAAGAAGTATAACCCTATCAAGTTGGAATATAAGACTACAAAGTATTGGCTTGTGGGATATCCTAAGGAAACTTAAGGATATTAATGCCTCCCTTAGGGAGAAGGGTATGAGTTGCTCATCTCTCCATATTTCTAGAGGAAGAGTCCCTCCTTTAGAAAGATAGTGGGAGCAAGGTATAAATGAAAGGTGTTCCAGTCCCACAATCTATGGAAACTTTTATTAAGGTACTAGTTTATATTTACACAAGGGCAAATCATAGATCTTTTCTTATGTCCAATCAACCTATGAGATATGTGAGACATATCTTTGATGGAAGAAATGAGACATAAGATAAAAGGATAATGATCCTAAGATTTATATTGAAGCAATATGAGATATTGATTCAAAATGAGAAGAAACAATAAAATCCGATATAAACTCTATCTATTCTAATCAAGATCTCAACATGATTGATCCACCTAAGGATTTAGTATCTATAGGGTATAAATGGATCACTAAAGAATAGATTGAAGTATATTAGAAGGTAAAGACCTTCAAAGTAAGGATAGTTAAAAGGGATATCATTTATGTCAAATAGTTGACTATGATAAGACCTTTTACCTATGCCATGGAATTAATCCATTCGGATTTGATTGTTACACACTATGACTATAGGATATGTCAAATGGATGTTAAGATAGTGTTTCTCTATGTTATTTTGAGGAACAGTGGTATATGATACAACCTTTGGGAATCAAGTTCCAAAACATCCAAATAGTGTGTGCATAAGGTCCATTTATGGACTCAAGTAAAACTTCCCATAGATGGTAGATAAGGTTTAATGAGATTAAATCTTATGACTTCATTGAGAATGAAGATATGCCTTGTGTTTTCATATAAGATAAGTGGGAGTGCTATTATCTTCTTGACATGATATATGTATGACACACTACTCATTAAGAATGAAGTAAGTATGTTATCATAAGTGAGCCTAGTTATCAATTCATCCTCCAAACTTAATATGGGTTTTAAGATCTATGGAGATAGATCTAAAAGGTTTCTTGGCCTTACCCAATTGATGTGCATAAAAACCATAGTCAAAGAGTTTGACATGGTAAACTCCAAGATAGGTTTCTTACCTATGAAGTGTGTAGTTGATTTCTTTAAAGAGATGTCTTTGTAGACTTCTTAAGAGATAAAGAGATCACATTAGTATAGCCCTTATGCTTTTGCAATAGGACCTATCACATTTGTGATGCTACGCACATGACTTCTTGCTCTAAGTGTTATGAGCATTCATCAAGTAAATCCTTGTGAGAGTCACAGGATAATTTAGAGATGTGTCCTTGAGTACTTGAGAAGCACTAAGGATATATCTCTAATGTATGGAGGATAAGACTTGAAGTCTTGTAGTTTTATGAACACAAACTTCTAATCAGATAAGTCTGATAATAAGTCAATATAATGGTGGTGCAGTGAGCTGGAAGAGTTCCATGCAAGAGAACACTGCTAATTCCACAACTAATCTAAAGTAGATTGAATAATGACTGTATATTGCTTGAGAAGTTGACTAGATGAAGATGTTCATCTAGCTTATGGGATTGTCCCAACTTTCTCTGAAAGTGCATTGTTTTGAGAAAACAATGGGGTAGAGCCAAAGTCTCATTAGAAGTTTCAAACTTCTATGGCAATACCTTAGAATCAGAGAAAATGCAGTTGATAGAGATATAATTAAAAATAGAGTATCTTCCGTTAATAACATTACAAATCCACTAACTGAAGCAGTTACTCAAAGAGTGTTTGAGCTTCACCTTGAGCTGATAGAGATCAGCCAGATGGGTGATTGGCTTTAGTGCAAGTGGGAGATTGATAGAAATGTATGCCCAACAAGCCAATCATATATGATATGATTCTATATTTCTAGGAATATCTCATTCAATTAAATAGGCAAAACTTCGTTACTAGCTTTTATTAGAAGCGTATATCGTAATGAAGTCCTTAATCACATGCAATGATGATTGAATCATGATGAGATCATGATAATGAGATCGATCATCTAGAGGTATGTGATCTAAATGTTCCTAGTCATAGGATCCTTGAGACAGGACATCAAGAATCCGGATAGACTAGTGTGTGTGATGTCTTCTCATATGATGAGAATGACCGATCTCATTGGTCATCAGTGTGGAGACACTGAGATACACACACAGGTGCTCATTAGTGGAATGAGTTCACTGAACTGACCAATTTAAGAAAACCTGATCGGTATCTTACCGAAATGTCTATCAGGTTATTCTTACATCTCAATAGCACGGTTGGATCTTTGACCTGAGTCGCCAAAGATGTCTTGCCAGGCGTACTATGTACTTTGACTATTGACTGATGGATCACTTAGTATTGTGGTCCTATATAGTTAATAGATTGGGTATATGAGAAACCTAGTGGAGGCAATTGAGCGTACAATAGGGGATCGTTCACTCTCGGTAGGAGAGAGAGAATGTCCTATGGATAGTACTCTAAATCCTTGGCCAAGGTAGATAGGATAATTGGAAAAGGAGTTTTCCAATTGATCCATTCCTGAGTACAAGATTTCATAGAGTTGGAATATTTAGGGGTTGACAGTCAGTGCCGAACCCCTGACCGACCGGGACATTGTATGAACGAGGATTTAAATCCGTGTGGTAATTGATGATGGAAAGACTCAATGGATGTTATTTAACTCCCCAAAGTCATTTGGGATCATAGGATGTGGCTTGTACCCTTTATGATCAGAAAGCCGCAAAAACTGTTATCGGATAACGGTTTTGATTTAATTTAAAGGAATTGTTCTTTTAAATTAATTAAGGATTCAACAAAATTGACTATTGGGCCTAGTGGGTCACACACAATAGATCTGGTCAATAAGATGAGGGCATGGACGCAATTTTATAGAAGTTTTGGGTTTTTGTGAAAAATTCCATCTTCTATATATAAATGGCTTATGAAGCCAAACCCTAACAAGCCATAGGGCTGGAGAACGTCCCAAGCCTCCTCTCTTCCTCCTCTTTCCTCTAGAAGGCGATCTCCCATGGTCAAGCATGGATCTGGAAGGTTTCTGGAGGCCCGACGGAAGGGAGAACTCGTCTATTGAAGCAAATCGTGTGGATACCGCTAGAGACCGGACACTTGAACGATTTTCAGCAAGGAGGAATGTCCTCTCTTCATCCATGGTAAGGTATTTGATAAATCCCATGAGGTACTCTCGTTCTACTTCATATTCGGTTCCCGGTTTTACTCGTTCGGCATCGATCAAGGCAAAGATCATGGTTTTATGGAATCAAAATTTTTCCGCTGTTATGTATTGATTCCTTACAATCCCTAGTTATCCTAATACCAAACAAGGCTTAAGGTGCTATTTGGTACATGGATAACTTGGAAATAAACTTGGGTCATCTCCAAATTTTAGGAGATAACCTAAGTTTATCCCCAAAATTTTATGCTATCGAATAGGCCTTAAAAGTACCCTCAGGTTGTATTTAATTGGGATTGTGAAGAAGATTTTTAATCATTAAAATCTTATTAGAGATAATTTCATAAAAATCTACTTCATCTTTTTCTTTTGAATTTTGGTTTGTAATAATTGAGTTGAGATTTTTAAGAAGTAAGAGTGGTAGATGTGTCTCTTCTTTTTTTCTCTACATTTTCAAAACTATCAAGACAAGATTATATAGAATACCAATTATTACAAAATCAAAAATATCAAAAGAAGAGAAAGAACAAAATTATTTTACAATTTCTTTTCACACAATAAATTAGAAACAACATAAAGTTAATCCTTTAAATAGACACCTTTATCGTTAAAAGATATAAAATAAATAAAAATATTAATAATTATATTTTAAAATGTTAATTTATCTACTTTAAAGAATTCCTTCGAAACATGACCAAAAGAAAAAGTATATAGACTCTTACAAAAGTAGGGTTAACCCAATTACCTCCTCAACCTCCATCCCAATGAATGCCCACCTCCTATTCTCCGGAGACACCTCCAATATTTACCAAATGGCACTACTCCCTTCCCAATAGTTGTTAGTTTGGTTATGTAATAAGTAGAATTATTTTATACTTAAATTATAATTATAATATTAAAAGTAAGTTTAATTATATATTATTTATATCTCTCACTCCTCCTTTCCATTTTAACTAGAATCCTATTTTTTAGCAAACTTTCTATCTTTGTTAACTTAGCTTCCACCGTTAAAAATTCTCTCCCTCTTTCCTGACCACCGCCCTCTCTTTTCCCCCCTCTTTTTTCTCTACGGTCGCCATTTTTCTTCCCTCTCTTGCTCTCTCTTTTCCTTCCGCGTGCCATTTTCTCCGTGCGGCCATCCGCATTGTCACTGGCTGCCTCGGCTCATCCACGCGTCCCTCAGCCGCCCCCGCTTCATTGCCACCTTGCCGTGTGGCCGCCCTCGACGTGAACGCCCGCCATCTTGCTTTGACTAGGATATTGGGTCAATGCCTCCTCCCCGTCACAATGTTGACCGCACACCTATGCGGTGAGCATTGCCACCCGCCATTGACCCCGTTGTCTGCTTAGTTGTACTTAGATATTGATTTAGATATTCGTACCTAGTTATCTAATCAGATGTATGATAGCATGCTTAGATAGGTTGTATGCATGTATTTATTTTAGACGTGTTATTATATATCATGATCACATAGATACATTCATTTATGCTATAACCACTTTAATTGCTAACTGTTAACTATGAAATGTAGATTGGCTTAATTTATGTAGATTGCTATTGATTAATGTTAATAATTGTATGACATGTTAATTCGATGGATTGCATGATATTTGGAATATGTGCATCATGTTGTTAACCATTGTTAGATTGTGGTCATTTGTGGTCCAACATACTTGTATGTGGTGCCAAGCATTTTAATTGAGTACATTGCATATAGCTGGTTGTAGTTAAGTTGTATACATGGTTTGCTTATTTACATGTTTGGTTTAGCTAGATGGTGATGTCTGAGTTACTTGTATACTATCATCTTGTGAGATGTAATTGATGAAATGCATTGCATTCTGTGATGAAATTTCACTTCGTTAAACTACGTTAATGGCTTGTAGTCTATACTATCCTTTAATCTTGGATACCATGGTTTATTCTAAATATATCACTCTCTAGGTGTACTGTGGGATTTAACTTACTATATGCTACTGCTATATATATTTAGATATGGTGCTAGTTCTGTGACATAGTTACAATGTCCAAATGAAACATATGTATGGTTTACTATGACAAACGGTTTATTCTTTGCACTATGTCATGTAGAGTAGCAAGTTGTTTTATTTAATTTTTCTTTTCATGATAGGTCTACGTGGTTGATACATATAGAGTTATGCTAGTGATGTCCTACTATGGTTAGAGTAGTTTGCATTTAGAATCATGCTAATCCATTCAATGGTTATAGATAATTGAACCTTGATAATTAGCTTTATTTATAGTTGATATAATCTGATTTTTTGACTTATTATCTCTATTATCAGTAAGACTTGTCTAGTATAGTAGGATAATTTGGGTATAATTCTTACCGAGTCAAGTGTGACTCATCCATTTCCTTTATTAAATGCTTTTAGCTAAGTTCAAGGAACCGTTGCCTGAGGAAGAGTTTGAGGAGAAAATTAAGAGGATCCTACTCCACTTGAGGATCTAGAAGATGAGGAGTTTGATGACAAGTGATCACCTTTATCTTTTGGTTGTTCGAGTTTCCTTTCAGTACGTTGGCATTTTATTTTAGACTGAACCATTATTTTGTTATTTGTTAGACTTTGTGTTGAGTTGTATGGGTTATTTTGGATGTGGATTACAATTGGTATTGTATGGTTGTTTAAGTTATTGGTTAAGACTCTACAGGTTATTTGAATGGTTCTAGTTGTTTGATGTTGAATTATATTATTCTCCTACTTTGGAATTTCAACTCCACTGTCTTGATTCTGAATTTTATTTTTCTATTACATTGTATTTTTCAGGTTGTGACAGTTGGTCCATATGTGTATCTCTCACTTAAATAACAAATCGAAAATTTCTAAACACATGTTCACTATTTATCAAAATAATTTAATTATTTTGACAATTTTGAAATGTTAATGTATTCTTTATATACTTCCACTATTCGTGAGATAGATATATTATATATTATACTCTTTAGATTTATATTAATCAAATGCATCAAGTGTATACACTTAGTAAACAAAATTATATATTATACTCTTTAGATACATCTTAACATATTTCTAATGTGTTTGTCTAAGATTACATTAATCTATACTCACTAAGTTTACTAGAAGTGTTAAATTATACCTAGCACAATATATTGCACACTTTAAGCCTCTAAGCTTAACTTCTTTCTATAAACCATTGGTGTACATGTTGGATTGTAATTCTACATCTCAAACTTTCTTAGTATACACAGTATATACCATGGAATGTTGGATCGCGTTCTGGTCAGGGCTTGGATCTCTAACCTTGCATCGAACTCAAGCCAGGTCACAACTTGGTTTGGACTCCACCCAACTAGGACAGGCCAATGGTACAAATAGCCATTGGGCTAGCTGTTGAGGGGGGGCTTCAAACATCACAAGGCTCCTTGGGGGCCTCCTCTTACCCCATCCTCTCCCCACTCTCTCTCAATGTTCAATTAGTACAATTTCTCTCTATAAAGTGCTTCAAGATTACTCATTTTTTGATTCATTTCAAGCCTTCTTAGATATCAAATTTTGTTTCATTATGTTACTAATTTTTTTTAAGTGTTAATTTTATTTTTTATGTTTCTTCAACGTGTCTTCTCCAAGCCAAGACACTCTAACTACTGCCACAATCTTGAATGATCTGGCTTGGCTATATTACAATTTGATGTAAGTATTGTAAAAAAATAATACATATGAGGATTTTTCAATTGAAGCATTACCTCATCGGGATAAAAGGCAACATTGTCTTATGCGCACAGACTCCACATGAGGTAAGTGTAACGGCCGCAATGTAAAAAAAGAATTTATAATAGATATTAATTATTTAATATAATATTTATGTTATGTCATTTAACCCCCCTTGCCTTTGCGGTAACTCACATCCCTAACATAACTACCCACCCAGCCCACGAGAGAGAGAGAGAGAGAGAGAGAAAGAGAGAGGAGGGAGAGGGATTACGGCAGTTCTTGGGAACCCTTGGAGACGTCGTCTTCTTCATTGGAGCGGACAATTTCGTGCTTGATCGGGGCAAGGAAGGAGTTGATCGTGTTGGAAAGGACACCCCAAGGCTTGCTAGAACATGGCTTCGAGTTCTACGTTCATTGGGAATCGATTTGGGGATTTTTGTTTGAGGTAGGTTCTTACGGATCTTATCTCCGATTTAGAAAAAAAACATTTTTTAAAAGAGATCTGTGTGAATATGTTACATATGTTTTTTTAGATGTTTAGCTTTTGATTTATGGTGACATTTGAGGAACTGGACGGTGTTGGTGATGAATCGGTGTGTGATCGTTCCTTTGCAATAGTCAGTTCGTCACCACCGTGTATTTGATCCCTTATGGGGTGTTTGGTTGCATGATAATGAAGGTTTTTATTTTAATTTTTAAAAATTGTAAGAAAATTTGTTAAAAGAGGTGTTTGGCAACCATGACAAATTTATGTTTTGAAAGTAATTTTCCTCTTAAACAAAAAAAGAGGGTCTCACCTCTTTCTTTTTTTTGTGGTCCCCCACTTTGTTTGGTCATGGATAGTTGTTACTTTTTTTGTTATCACATCCCTCCAAACATGATAATTTTATGTCATGAGTTGGTTCACTTTTTATTTTAATATAATTTTTTATCATGAAAGTGTACAAAAAATTATCATGCAACCAAATGCCCCATTAGTAAAAAAAAAGAAGAATCGCCTGCATCATGGTTTTTTTTGATTCACGTGGCTCAGTGGCCAGAGAGCCCGCAGGTGCCGCGGGTGGCGAGGGTTCGACCCCCGTCGAACCCATCAAGTCCCCCCCCGGGGACGCCCGGCTGACGCTGCCGAGAGGCGAAGATGCCCGGCTGTAGCCTGCATCATGGTTACGGCTACAGATGTACGTATAGGTGAAACCCTGTTGCATTACCGAAAGTGGATCGTTTTCGTTTTTATTCATTTTATTTTCTAAGTCTTGTTATTTTAATCTTTACGTATAGGTGCTTGTATAGATGTTCTTACGGTGTGTTTGGTTGCATGATAATTTTTTGTACACTTTCATGATAAAAAATTATATTAAAATAAAAAGTGAACCAACTCATGACATAAAATTATCATGTTTGGAGGGATGTGATAAAAAAAAGTGTAACTATCATTCATGACCAAACAAAGTGGGGGACCATAAGAAAAAAGAAAGATGTGAAACCCTCTTTTTTTGCTTAAGAAGAAAATCACTTTCAAAATATAAAATTGTCAAAGTTGCCAAACACATTTTTTAACAAATTTTCTTACAATTTTTAAAAATTAAAATAAAAATCTCCATTATCATGCAACCAAACACCCCATTACGCTACGATACTCACGTTTTGCCATCTTCTATTCCTATGTCTACCCACGTCATTAGAAAATTTAATTCTTTTGTTTTGCATAATTTCTTACTTCGGTCATAAGTTATGCAGTCAGTTTTGTCCGATTTCTGATTAGTTCCGATTTTTGTTGAATTTTGAGATGTTTTGTTGGAATTACTTTATGTTTTCATGACCTGCTTAACAACCGTGACTGCGCTGCTTTCTGTTCCATGGAATGAGAGTTTATTCTTTCCGATTGAGAGATTGGGGCATGTGGAATGTGGCGGCGGCACTACTGCAACGTAGAATAGTGTATATAGCGTAAGGAGGACATGGCATATCAGGTTATACGTATGCTCCCTTTACTCAATGTTGACAAGAAATTTGGCCCAACATGTTTTTAGAAAATAAAATCTTAGAAAGCAAAAGAAAATACGTTGAATGTCATTTTCGCTATCTTCTTTGATGTTATTTAGATATGCCTTAACCCAAGTACATACAGAGAATACAATAAATTGTCTTTCGTCATTTTCTTATGATATCCAATTATCATTTTTAACTCTTTTGAGTGTAAACAACACATCTGTGGATGCATTCGTATGTTGTATCTCAAGCAATTTAGAATTTGTCCAAATCTTTTGGGTGTATGCATTTAATTAGAAACCTCATTTATTTTAGGATGCCATGCATTATTTAAATTTGAAATTTGATATGTCATTTGTGCCTATGGCAATTTGTATGTGGATATTTGAACTTTGATCAGTATTTAGACATGTAAATGTCACATTTGCATATGTATCATTTGAAAATATGTTAATTTGAGCTTCCCCAACCTAGGCTTAGTTTGCCCGAGGGCAACGGGTTTTCTTAGTTTGTCCGGAGTACCCGATGGTCCCGGATACCGCGGTTTTGTCCTTGTGCGCCATTGCCTAGACACACAGGAATTAGCTTAGCTATATGCTTATCGAATACTATATATTAGAGTTGGGACAAGGAGCTTTTTGTGAAAGTGATAAGAATATTTGCATTGAGCATTTAGATTTAGTTCATAAAAACTAAAATAAATTGGTAATCAAGTAAAATAAGCAAGTGCAATGTAAAAGAGAAATTATGTGCATTATAATGCATTAGTTCTTTCATATTTGTCTTTATTTGTATTAAAATTCTTTCGTTCTTATATATTGGTCATTAACTGCATTGGAATGCATTAGTTCTTTAGTTGTCATTAGTTGATTGTTCATCTTACTTCGCCATTAGTTATGGTGATATGCTTTTGAACAAGTTAAATCCTATTTTGTATGATAATGTATATATCATGTTTTATGTTTGGATATATGAGTTATGCGTGCCTTATTATATGTTTATTTTGGTGGTAAGTGATGTGAGGCCTACTGAGTGCACCTTCATGGTGGCTCATACTACTTTGGTTGAAAATTTTTACAGAGGAAGACTTTCAAGGTTCGGGTGATCAAGATGTGGAAGTTCATGTTGAGGAGTAGACTTTATAACCTGGACCCTTTTTCTATCTATCTAGTTGGTTAGAGATTTTAGATATTATAGTGTTGTGGTATTATATCATGTTGGTTTTGTTCAGTGAGACTATTTAGTTTGTGGTATCATGTTTACTTTTTGGTTGGAGACAATTGATAGTTTGTGGACAGTTTGAATGATCTTTTATTATTTTCATTCCGTCCCCGAATATTTGGTTAAGAGGGTTGTTTTCCCGCTGTTACGCTACCAAGTGTTTCCGCCTTCAGCTCTGGGTGTGACAGTAAGAGCCCAATTCAATAGACATTTACAAGTACTAGAATAGCAAATGGAGCTTTAAAGCGGCATAAAAGCAAAGGAAGCTTTAAAGTGGCATAGGGATACCTTTTGGGAAGATTTATAAACATGCAAGGCATTTAGTAAACATACACGTGACCAAGTAGAAAAGATCGACCACTCCTCAGGACAAAGGTTTCAATGACAGTACATTACCATTAATGTTTACTAAATCATACAAATGTCTTATGCATTAATATTTAACCATTATTGTTAAAAATGTTTGACTTGATACAAGCAAGGAAGGCAAGATGCAAGTCATTTGCTGACAAACACATGTATCATTGTACCGATGGATTCATGGGCTAAGGTTTTGAAGGTGGGAGTGGACGTGGAGGTTGGAGCAGACTCAAAAGTGGATGAGGATAGAACAATGAGGAAGAAGAAGTGATTCATGATCTCACAAGAGATGGTGACCCAAGAGTAGGTCCGTAGATCCTATCATCATATGCCCACCACAAAGATAAACCACCATTACAATGGCAATAAATAATTTGCAGATATATAAGAAAAAAATCGAGTGAGATACATCAAGATGGTTCTTCTATACTAGCAAATCGAAGAAAAGGGGGTTGTATTACAAGTCCATGATTATAGCATAGCCAACATCGGTAGGGAAGTTCCTAGATTGACCTAAAAGAAATATACAATACTTATCTTCTCATGAAGGTGAAATAAATTAAGAAATACATCAATTTTTTAGAACATATGCAAGAAAGAGGATGCACCTTGATAATGGTTGGCTAGACGTGTTAGTTATGTTCATTTTTCAAACTTCTTAATACTTATCTTTTTAAACTTCAAAAGTTAAAACTTATGAATAATTGTCTTCTGTAAGTTTATGGATGCATCCAAATAGGTAAAGATGTAAATTATTTGATTGAATTAATCAACTAGGAAGTTGAAGAGATATGAGAGGATTGAGTTGTCCAAGTAGTAACAGACAACGTAGATGTGTATAAAGTAGCTAGAGAAATGCTAACAATCAATAGACCATATTTGTATTGAGAACCATGCTCTGTCCATTCCCTAGATTTTTTAGAGAGAACATATGAAAGGATCCCAACTTGACCAAGTAGTTAATGCAGCTCATTATGCATCATCTTTTATCTACAATCATAACTATATCATTAACCTAATGATGGCTGAGAGTACCTACGGTCTAGTGCAACTAGGTATGCCTTGTATACACACCAAATTGACCTAATGGAGAGCTTAAAATCTTGTTTCTATTGGTAATATTTAATAATGTAATCAAAGGAACTACTTTTCACTTACTGTGCGTTAAAATGAAGCCTACCAGTACAAGCACCTTATAGATAAGACACTTCTAAAGAGAGAAGCATCTTATTGATAAGACACTTATATGGCTAGAAGCATATTACTAATAAGACACTTCTATTTGGCAAAAAGTTTTCCTACCCGATCTTCATGACATCTACCTCATTTCTTGTGCATTGTGATTATTCTAATAGAAGTGTCCCACTGCCCAGACACTTTAAGAGGAATGGTCTCCAAACACCCTTACACATTGTTCAGACATGATTCAACATCATCATTATTGATGATTGACTGAAAGTGTCGCACCGATAGGACACATGTATGATGTGGAAATTAAACATGAGGCCTCCGCGGTATGGGCCATGATTTGGGGTCTTCCCTATAAAAGAGAAGATTCTTCAATGTTTTAAGGGTTCCTCTTTTGGTGGTGAGGTTCCAACTCCCCCTTCTAGCCCTTCTTCCTGCCCTCCTCCAATGGACTCCAACTCATTATGGAGCAGCCCCCTTCTCTTGTCGATCCCTCCTCCCTTGGTCAATCTTGGAGGTTCCATTAGGCTCCTTTCTTCTTCCTTGCAAGTTTTGACTCTTTTCCCTTCATTTCTCTCCTCCCTTCACATAGAGAGATTCATAAGAGGATGAAGAAAAGAGAGAAAGAGTGGATCTTCAGCAACCACACCCAAGGTTTAAAATTGTCATGTCCTAAAAACACTTCTATTAGAAGCAACCCGTTTTGAAGACACTTCTATTAGAAGCATCCTGGTGATAGACCAAGAAGTATCCATAATCTAAATTATTGAATTTCTATCATCTTTATCAACTTCATACATCATCCTAGAATGCATTAAGTCATTTTTATTTTATTTTATTTACATATTTGAAAATGCCAAAAGATGGGTTAGGATCTAGCCCTTATCTAGTTTTCCCATTCCAATCTTTATTTATGTTCACTTTTTTATGGATATTACACAACTCTTATAGTCTTAATCATCTGTCAACTTGTTTTCATGTTTTGCTGTAGTGCAAATAGAAGTGTCTGGTTAACTCACCACTTGTACGATAGAAACATCTAGTCAATAGAGCAGTTATACATAGAGAGCAATTTTAAGCTTCTCTCCTTTGAACGTCTGAAGAGGAGAATGTTAAGACCCGATACATCTCCCCCATGCATGTAGGTCAGTTTTTACTTCTATTCACATTTGAAACTCACAGTTTTTGGAGTCTACATTCCACTTCCACATCCCACATATATTCTCTTATTTTCCACCATTATGACTCTTCCTTCTCCAACTGGGTCGAACATATGAAATTTGCAACCACATGCCTTTCATTACATTTTTATGAAAATTTTAATTCAACAGAGGCATCCTCCTACCCAAATGATACTTTCACTGGGATGGGAAAGTTGAATGTCTAGGGCTGCTCCTTTGGATAATAAGAAAGAGATGAAGGTTGAGAAGATGTTAGAGAGTAAAGACTTTGGGTGAGTTGTAAAGAAGAGCATTCATATAGTGCAACTCTTAGTCAAAGTTCTTAAAATGGTAGATGGGGATAGGATGGGAGACATGGGCTATCTCTATGATGCATTTGAGTGGGTAAAATTTGAAATTGCAAAGACGGTGTCAAAGTTTAACATGTGGTGAGGTATTATGAATGTTGTGTCATCCAATACATTCAACAAGTACTTTCTTTGTCATTAAGTGAAATCATGCATCTCCAAATTATTATTATGCTCTTTATTGATATATATATGTTTCTAAAACATTTTTTAAAAATCCTAAATGTTGTTATAGTCATTCATCAAGGTAATCAATGATCATCTAGATAGTGTGAAATCAGTCATCCATCAAATGCTCATGGAAGATAATTGATCAAGTATAGCATGAAATAATATCCATGGCTATAGAATGAGGGCATTCCTCTTTGGGACATTAAGAGTGCAATGAGAAGTTGTGCTACTATGTCTTAGTACATACCATCTGATATATTATTTGCAATTCAAATGATTAATGTATTTAAATTATCTTCTAACATACAATGATATCATGCATTAGACTAGTGAACATACCATGATAAGGCACTAGGATATGAGGACTTAGCAGACGTTGCAATAAGAGTCTTGAGTCAAATCACATCGACTTCAAGATGTGAAAGTAATTGATCAACGTTAAGTCTAATTCATACAAAGTAGAGGAATAGATTGACTTCAAGAAGACCACAATAGTTGATATATTGTCATTACTGTAAGGAATCAAACTAGTCTGAATAGAAATGTTGATTCCTCAAAAATCTGTGGCCTTTGTTCTATTTGAAATTGAATGACGTATCTAAGAACTGAACATGAAGAATAACCATTATACCTTCTTACGATTTGATAAATATCTCAAGCTCAATGACAATGGAACTGTTCATTGATCTCTATGCTATCCAAGTGCACAACCTCTAGTAGTATCCACATGAACCTTATCCAAAGATAGGTTCTTCCTTACACCAGAGTCAAGAACTTGTCCCAAACAAAGCTTCACCATGTGAGGATCCCCAGAGGGGAGAGGATGAAGGGAGGAAGTTGAGAATGAAATTATAACCCCTTGACTTGATAGGGTTAGACTCAATTCATCACTATTTTTAAAAATTAAATTTTTTCATAAAAATACACAATTTTTATAAATTATGTTCATGTCCTAGTACTTATGGATAAGTTCTATTATATATGACACACTAGACCCAATAGTTTATTTTATTGAAGCCTAATTAAAAGAACATCTTTTTTAAAATTAAATATATTATTCAATAGCATATTTAATGACTTTCCAATCATAAAGAGTACAAATCACATCCCATGATCCCAAAAGACTTTGGGCATATTCTTATCTCATTTGAGCCCTTCCATTATCAGTATAAATCCTTGTTTATCTAATGCCCGGTGGGATAAGGGTACATCACTGACTGTCAACCTCTTGATATTTTGACTCTATGGGATTGTTTATTCAAGATTGGATCAATTAGAAAACTCTTTTTTAAATTATCCTATCCACATTGTCTGCTTAATTATCTTCACTGGATTTCTCTTGTACTTGATCCATTAACTATATCAAACCATCTAAAGGTGATTCTTAAATCAATAGTTAAAGTACAAGTAAGACATCTTTGGTGACTTAGGTTAAAGATTCAACTGTGTAACCATGATGATATAATACCTTAAGATAGTTAGGTAAGATACCATTCACGATTTATAATTTGGTCAATTTAGTGAACTCATTCTATTAATGAGCACCTGTATGTATATCTTAAAGCTTTCACACTAATGGCTTATGGGATTGATTATCCTCACCATATAAGAATATATCACATACTTAAGTCTATTCAGATTCTTAGTGTCCTCTGTCAATGATCTTATGACTTGAAACATTTAGAATGCTTAACTTTAGATGGTTTATCTCATTATCATAATCTCATCATGGTTCAATCATCATTGCATGTGATCAAGGACTTCACTATGATATACATATCTAATAAAAATTGGTAACAAAGAAATGTAAGTTTCATTAAATTAGATATAACAAAAATGTTTCATTAGGGTACATATGATTGGTTTATAGAACATATATTTCTATCAATTACAATATAAAGTTAAAACTGAAGAATTTGCAGAAGATAAGGGATAACCAGAAGAAGAAATAGAGGTAAAAGAAGAAGTGTTGGGATTACGAAGTGACATGGTCACTGTAAAATATGCTGTCATCAATTTAGAAGAGATATAAAATGAGTAAAATGTGTTATAAGATTGGTTAAACAATTGAGAAGAATTATGCGAACTTGAGTTCAACTAAGAAGATTGAGAATGGGCTCAAGGAGAACTCAATGATGTACCTAGAGTCAAGAAAATCTAGAATCTTCCTGAGTGCGCCAAAGAGACAAAAAGTTGAACAATCTTATCTCCAAGGTAAGAATTCAAAGAATAAACATAAACAGGTTGTAACTAATCTTTTGGAGTTTGCAGATCATGAAACAATTGACAAAGCACAAAAAGAAACACTTTACGTGAATATCAAAGTTTTATTCCATGCATCATATGATTAAACATTGAAAAGTAGCCATGGAGGGTTCGATGGTGATGGAGCAATGATCCAAAGTGTAAGGAATCATTCTGGATGTAGCGAAAGTGTCGATTCCTCGAATTTCATTGTCATTGGTTTAATTGGAACCAAATGTCATAATCGAAACTCGAATTCTAAGAAAATCAAATATACCTTTGTCATTTTCTAATTGTTCAAGATCAGATAAGAATGATCACATTCACCCTCCAAGCTATCCAAGTGAATGACCTCTAATGGTATCTACGAGCACGATTTCTGTGGGATCCCATTTAGTTCGGTCCTTGAATAGAAGTGTTCTTTCTCCTCATTCTCTTCGTTCTACACACATAGATCCTTATACTTTTGATCTTCAGTGTCACTCAGACACTAAAGGAGTGGTTTGGGTCATGTTGAAGGAGAGAGTGGGAAAGAGCAAGAAAACAAAAGAAAGAAATGGTGTAAAACCATGAAGTGTGTGAATGCTTGTGGTCACTAGGAGCCACATGCTCTAAAAGAAAAGGAGGAAATGAAACTATCTAGAAGTTTGACCATGTATACCTTAATGGGGGAAGATGTGCTTGATCCAACTTTCTTCTCTTTGGCCAGCCGTGAATAAGGAGCTTGAGATGTTCCTTTTGTTCCAAACTAGTTGATGCGGGCATAGCTCACTTCAATCAACTTCTCCCGAAATGTTTGAAACAAAGTGAAAGAAACTTTTTAACTACAAGGTCAGTAGTAGCATAATCGAAAAAAACATGAAATGATAAAAGGTAAAGAATAGATTGAATTTGAACTAGATCTCAATCATTTTTTGGGTGTTTTAAAATGCATAAAGATGTAAAGAGATGCTTAGATACATGCAAAATGATGTATAAATGTAAGTAAATGACAAAGAATAGTAGAAGATCAAAAAATGAGGTGAAATGGGTTGTCAGTTGAAAAGCTCGATTTTGGAAGTTCTAGTACTCCAACATCATAGCATCAAGACCTAGACTGGATTGATGCCAATGGCTTTTCCTTGCTCTGCTCCAGGCTTGTACATGACCTCCAAGGTGTCGGGGTGGCTTCTTGGGGTTATCTTTACACCTAAGAAAGTGTAGGAAGAGGAGAAGATCCATGAAGAGGTGTGGATTAAAGTAGGAAACCTCCAAAAGTGGGGATAAAAATAAAGGGAATGAAGAGAAAGAGCTCTCTTTGGGGATTGTTGGAGGGGTTCTCCAGGTATGTAATATTTAGTGTTTTTTTAAAAAAGATATTATTTATGTTCATATCACCCTCCCTTTATCCCCTTTTTACTCCCCCCATTTGGAACCTCCCTTACCGTGCCCTCGCCCTCTTTTACCCCTCCAGGCGTTGCTGATTTCCCCCCCTCCCTCTCTCTCTCGATTCTCCATCGCAGCCCCCATGTACGACCGGTGCTGTTCCCCCCCTCACTCGGCCGCCCGCGTGGATGCCCGCGGCTGCGGCGTCGCAGCAGCCTTGCCCCCTCCGCGCGCTGACCAGCGCCGCGCGGACGCGCCCAGCTGCTGCAGCCCACAGCTGTCTCTCCCCTGGGCGCTCGGCTGCGCCAACCAGCGCTCAGCCGCCAAGTCGTGGCCATCCGGCCCCCCAGCCCCGCGGCTGCCTATGCCCCCTCTCTCCGGCGTGCCCTGCTGCCCGGCCGCAGCCCTTTGGCCCCGGACAACAGCCCTCCCCTTGCATGCGCCAGCACCCCATCCGGATTGCCATTCCGCGGCCTCACCACCTCCAGCCGGATTTGCTACAATGCTGTGGTGATGATTTATTTTATTTTTCTCTCTTTTTCACTCCCTCACATCATTTTTATTGTGTTCTATCCATGTCATACCTATATACATTTGTATGCTTGCAGCTAGCATCGATTGAGGGAGAAAATCTTTGTTTGCCGGTCCAAGCTTTGTATTAGCTCCAGATCGATTTGTCGACGCTTTCCGGTAGGCATCCTGGACATGTCTATTATCACTAAAGTTATATTGAAAATATTTTCATGACTTGTAGATAATAATTAAATTCATAGATGTGTGATTTTAGAAGAGTGGTGTTGCCTTTAGTTGTCTATCTTGATTAATTTAGCATGTGTTGCAAGTCAATTAGTGATGATTGTATAATTAGCTCTATCATAGTTAATTGATTATATTCTTGTACGATATGTGGTAAACCTCTTTTATTAATTTGTTACCCCTTTTGATTATTGTTAGATCAATCAATTGTTTGTTTTAGATAATGTTTAAAGTTGTGAGTTAACCAATTATATAGAGTTTGGATCAATTATTTGAATCTGAATTTTTTTCATGTAGCACCATCAATCTTTCATTATTGTGGTTGTTTTAGGGGTCTAAGTCATGTTGGCATATCATGAACAAGTATGTATAGAATGTCATTTTTTTTTCTTATCCATGATAGATAGAGTGCTAGAAGCATGGGTGTCTAGTATCATATCTTTGTGTGTCTCTTTGCTTAGATCATGGAAATGCATGGTTCATTAGTTTGTTTATTGGCTATCATGGTAGCATGTCTTCATCTTGAATGTGATAGTTGTCATTGCAAAACATATTGCATATTTGTATGAGATTGATCATGGCATTGTATGAGGTGTGTTGTGATGCATGTGTGCATTAAAGATATTTAATGAGACCAAGCTATACTGGACTAGTAGTCGTGTCCATGGGCAGCGGAGCTTAGAACTGTCTGGTGCATCCTTCGATCCCAGATCCCGCGGGTTATCCTAAGTGCCACCCCTACCTAGGTGCACTACGGGATTTAGCTTAGCTATACAATTACTTCTATATATGGTAGATCTAGTCATAGCTCGTCGAGATCGCAAGACGACGCTTTCCTTGCGAAAAATGAAAATGTTAATGTTTCATGTAGTGGATAGATGCATTGTAGAGTGGTGTTGGTGTTAGTATTTATGTTGTGTTCATTAGTTCATTTAAGCATGTATGTTTCGTATGATATGCATGGTAAGTCCTTTAGTTGGTGTTGCATTGCATAACTTCTTCATCATATTAGATATATTTGTGAGAAGCCCTCTTTGGTCCTAGTTGTTGGTAGGCTATGGTTGTGTGCCTTAAAATTTGTGGAATGCCAAATTTTATATATATATTGTTTAGTTTTATATGGTATGTATCAAGTGCAGGTTGGGTAATGTATACATATCATGTTAGGGCCCTTGGCTATCCAATTTGGTGGATGATGGGGTGTCTACTGAGTCATTATGACTCACCCCGTGGATTATTTTATCATTTTACAGGTTTAGATGAGGAGAATCCTGAAGTGGGATCCGAGGAGAACCCAGTGGGCGAACCGGATTATATCGACTTGGGGAACGAGTGACTCGCCCTTCTCTTTTAGATGTTTGATGCCTTCTGGTTAGCGGCGTTTTGTATATGGCGAGATGACTCTATCTTGGCTGATTTTTTTGTATGGATTGTGGTTAGCTCCTTTTATTTTGTGATGGAGCTTGGTTGTAGGGTTGATGCCCTCCCATTTTTGTGGATTTGGATTGATGACCTTGTGGTGTCACCTTAACATGTTATGTCTCATTTTGATGGTGTATTTCGACCTTGAGGTGGTTTAAGTTGTGGTGGTTTAAGTTAAACCAAGTACATCTAATCGGTGGTTTATGTTTTTCTTGTCGGAATGTTTTGGTTCCAAGTGATGGAACTTTTCAATATTGTGTAAGCAGGTGGTTTATTTTAGATTGTGTTTTTGTTGCCGAACCTTACTTATTCGTGGGTTTTATCCCGCTGTCATGTCTTGGAAAAAAAAAATTTCCGCTGCATTTTTTCGGGTCGTGACAGTGTATGAGGGGTTAAAGACTTCTTAGAATGAAGAGGGATATATAGCCTGAGAGGAGAGCCAAGAGAGAACTTTTAAAATGTTGGACATAGCCCCTTTTATAGCCTCTTAAAATGGCACTTTCGAAAAGCAGAAAAGGATGCATGTATAGACATAGCATCTTGATATTGGGACATTTTGACTAAATGTTGCATATAATGTGCCATGCATGCCTCTTACATGTGTCAATTTGAAGGAAACCAAAAATTGACTTTGGACATGACGTCCCAATATAGGGATGTCATGTTAGAGTAGCACAATTATTACACCACGCATGCCATTGACACCATGCCCCTCAAGTGGTCAAATCAGCCATCTTGGTCAAATGAACTGCAAGACATCCTGTTGTTGAGACATTGAGAGCGTAACAAATCACCCTATAAATTTTTATGCAACCAAAGTGACAATTCCTATGGGTTCATGTTAATCTTGTCTTGATCAGAACCGAATGATGAAAATTGAATACCAATTAAAATGAGTTTGAATATACTTTCTACAGGTTCATCTAATCCCAATAAGAAGAGAAGGATGAACATCCTAAGCTCTTCAAACCATCCAAGTGCATGGTTTATAGCAATATTCACTTGAACTTTCTTTGTAGACAGGTTCCCCTACATGTCTAACTTTCCAACTCATCTTAGACATCACTCCACCATGGAAAAATGTGCTCTAGAGAGAGAGAGAGAGAGAGAGAGAGAGAGAGGAGGCTAGAGAAGGATGGCCTTGAAATTGGCTCCTTTGGCTTGATATGGTTTGGCAAATTCATTTATATTTATATAAAAATTAATTTTTTTATATGTTATTCAATAATAGGTTTAATGACCTACCGATCATGAGGGATACAAGGCACAATCTATGATCCCAAACAACTATAGGAATAATCTTATCTCAAATGAGTTTGCCATCATCAGTTACTATATAGATATAAACTTTCGTCTATTCAATGTCCTAGTTGGATAGGAGTACAACATCGACTGTCAACTTCTTAGTATACCAACACTATTGGATCATGTACTTAGAATTGTATCAATTAGAAAACTCATTTTTAATTATCTTCTCAACCTTAGCTCAAGATTTATCGTACTATCCCATAGGATATTCACTCACTTATCGAGAGTAGATGATTTCTTGTTGTCTGCTCAATTGTCGCCATCAGGTCTCCCTTATACCCAATCCATCACTATACTGGACTATCAAATTAGTGATCCATAAGTCAATGTTCGAATCATAAGATCCACCCAACAAGACATCTTTGGTAACTGAGGTTAAAGGTCCAACCATACAACTGTGATAATATAAAACTCTAATTAACAATTTGGTAATATATCATTTAGGATTTCTAATTTGGTCAATTTTGTGAACTCATTTGACTAATGAGCACATATATGTGTATCTCAGTGTCTTCTCACTAATAATCAATGAGATTGGTCATCATCATCTCATAAGAATGCATCACATACACTAGTCTATCTATATCCTTGATGTCATATCTCAAAGATCCTATGACTAAGAACATTTAGATCATATACCCCTAGATGATTAATCACATTATCATGATCACATCAAGATTCCTTCATCATTGTGTGTGATTAAGGACTTTGTAATGATGTACATATCTATTAAGAGATAGTAATGAATATTTTCTTATTTAATTGAATGAGATATTTATAAAAATATAGAATCATATCATATATGATTGACTTGTAGAACATATATTTCTATTAAGGAGTACTGTGTGCAAACCTTCGCCAACTTTGGGCTAGATAAGTACTGTAAAAAAATTAGAAGTGTGATTGGACATCCCCTTTGGGAGGCATCTAATATCCTGCTAAGGGGACATCTAATGTCTCCTTAGGGAGACATCTGACATCTTGATGTCAAACCATCATGTTAATCATACGTGAAAATGTGTAAAAAAGTAAGATTTTTTAAAAAAAAAACTCAATTTTTTAGATAAATATTTAAATATACTTCATGAAAATAAGAGTTTTGAACTTTAAAACTAACCTTAATTTGTGTATATATAGTTTGCCTCACCTTGGCATCGACTTTGCAGGGAAGTGAAATGAGTGAAGTGTAGACAAATGTAGTGGAATGCAATGAGATGTAGTAGAGCATAATGGTTTAATGCCTAGTCAAAGGAACTTTACCAAGCTCCTAGATTACCCTTATATTTTGTTTGAACTGTCTCCTTTGGTCAATTGGTTAAAAAAGTGTGCCATGGACATAAGCCAGAGTAAAATTAAAGGATGTACCTCATGTAGTGGTGGAATACAAAAAGTAAATAAAAGATACCTCATGCAGTGGAAAAATGTCATTGGTTAGCACCTAAAATGTATGGTGTGCTAAATCGAGAAATGAAATGAAAAGTAAGTTGCGAAAATTAAACTATGCAATTCGAATTAACCAAAACTTCCAATCGATCAAGGTTGGTCTTCAGGTTCATTTGGTTCTCTTGGACACACTGGTTTAGTTCAGAGTAAAATAACCTTCTACTTTATAGAGATCATCATTAAAGCTTGGTAAGAAACTAATCTCATTTGATAAATCCAAGATTGTATTCAAAGGCTATAAAGGTGGTCTGCGTGGGGATTGAATGTGGAGTGGAAATCATCCACACGAGCATAAAGATACAAAGGATTTTCAAGGTCGGCACAAGGGAGAACCAATCCTTGGAGGAAGTGCATGTGGATATAGTTAGAGACCGTCCACTTGAATAGTTTAGAGTATGAAGGAACATCCTCTCTTCATATCTGGTAAAAAAAATTTAAATTCTAAGAAGGTATTCTCAGTCTCCTTCTTATTCGTTTTTCAATTTTCTAGTTTGGCATCAACCAAGGTCAAGACAATGGTTTCTTGAGGATTCAATTTATTCAATTGCCTTATATTGAATTCTTACAAATGGAAGGTTGGGAAAGTGTGGGTCCACCATGGTGGGATTTGGATGGAGTGAACGGTGGGACAAATTTGCCATGTTGGGTTAAAGCACAATGTGACTGATCAAGAATCTTAAAGGGAATCGTCATCCCTATTTGCATAACTTTTGCTTATTCGTAAGGCCGTGAGTGATTGAAACATCACTGATTTTACTAATGGGTTCTCAGGCTTAGCCCCCTCTAGACTTGATGTCCTTAACATCTCAGGTATTATTTATTTTGATAAATACAAGACTGAAAGACAACTCCCAGTAGAGGTTGAAGCAGTCCTCTTTTGTTATTTTTGTTCTTTTGATTTTTTTTTGTTTTGCTACCTTCAATTGTTCAGGAGGAAGAGTCAACATACTTATTTCCTTGTGTGGAGTTCTTCCTATTTCCTACATTCACTTGAAAGAAATATTAAAACTTCATTTAAGCTTAGTTCCTTGCATAAAAGAGCTAATGGGGTGTTTGGTTGCATGATAATTTTTTGTACACTTTCATGATAAAAAATTGTATTAAAATAAAAAGTGAACAAACTCATGACATAAAATTATCATGTTTGGAGGGATGTGATTACAAAAAAGAGTAACTACCACACATGACCAAACAAAGTGGGGAACCACAAGAAAAAAGAAAGAGGTGAGACCCTCTTTTTTTGTTTAAGAAGAAAATCACTTTTAAAGCATAAAATTGGCATGGTTACCAAACACCTCTTTTAACAAGTTTTCTTACAATTTTTAAAAATTAAAACAAAAAGCTTCATTATCATGCAACCAAACACCCCATAAAGTTGGTTTAATCCTTTGTCAATAGACATAAACCTATGTGCATGCATAAGGAACGACTTCTTGGTTTTAAAGATTTTCAAAGTTTTTGTGGTTTTTGGAATTTTGATATATGCATGACCATAGCATACAATTAAAAATGTTTGTTTTGAAGATTTTTAAGTTTCTTTGGGTTTTAAAGCTTTTGTAATTTTTGTGTTTTGGAACTTTTTCAATTTGTTTGTCTTTTGAAATTTTTAATCTTTTA
The DNA here is from genome assembly GCA_036172225.1 of Cryptocoryne crispatula var. balansae. Taxonomy (NCBI): domain Eukaryota; kingdom Viridiplantae; phylum Streptophyta; class Magnoliopsida; order Alismatales; family Araceae; genus Cryptocoryne; species Cryptocoryne crispatula. The sequence goes on from CM069925.1 coordinate 22,530,555, forward strand.
TATGGAGGATGATTGTCATTGCCTTGATGTACTAGGGATGGGTGTTCCTAATCGCTCTCCAAGAAGCAAGGTCGTGCACCACATGTAAGAAGAGAGACCCTTCATTTGGAATCCCTTATACCTTCGACCTTTAATCAACTAGAATTTGCCTTGATATGATTGGTCAACCTTATGCTAGAGGTTAAAGAAGGAAGAAGATTGAGAGTAAGTCTTTGATAGGCTTCGGGAATGTCAAATTGGTTTCTCTACTAATGCCCAGTTAACTATTGATGTTCAACTTCTTTGGGTTCTTCTTGCTTTATTGATTCACCTACTTATTTTTTGTTGGCACACATTTGGACAAGTATTTTCTTTTCTTGACTTGAGTGGTTCATTGCCCATCTTTTGGGGTCTTTTTGCTTTTCTAGAGATACTTTTGTGGCACTCATTTGGACATGTCCTTTCTTTTCTTGACTTAAGAGGTCATTGATTATCTTTTAGTGTATTTTTTTTAAGAAGTCAAACCTTCTGAGATGTCCTCCTACTAGTGTGGCATGCACATTTCATACTTTCTTTTCTAGTTCTTTATATTTATCTCAAACTGAGATGGGAAGAGAATGGGATAGGGTGGATCTTCTTTTTGTAAAGCACGATTTGTCAGGTCAGATTGGGGCTAGACCAGGTCAACCGGACTTAGTCAAATTTTTGGCTGACCGGTCCAACCCTAATGTCAAGTCAGGCAACCCGATCGGCCGATCAATCAACTGGATCACCCTGAGTTGCTAGGTCTCGTAACTTACATTTTTTTTTCAGGGGGCTTTGTTCCCTTGATACTCCCCCACAAGGGGCACTGACCTCTACGACCTGACCGTGTCCGCGATTTCTGGGTGTCCCATTTATTGATAGCATAACAATATTTCACTATCACTTATACTATTGCATAAGGTTAAGATTCGTGATTAAAAATATATAATGCATACTTAAAACTTATGAAATTGTTTCTTAACTGTTTGTATCCTCTCACTTGAGATTAACTCTTTCCTAGTATATACTAATACAACATAATCACAAAAATCATATTTACTTGTATATAAAGATAAACATTAAAATTTAATTATAACATAAAAATATAACTATATTTATGTAATTATATAATTTTATGTATACATAATTATATATAGTTAAAAAATATATTTTCATGTAATTTTTATATTTTTTAATATTTTTTTAAAAAATAAATCTGTTTTCATCTGGCTCAGGTTGCAACCTGATTTGACTAGGTCAGTTTTGGGGTGAACTGATCTTGGGCCAACCCCCGACCTAGCCTTCCTCGCTCTAAACTTTGCCTAGCTTTATTTTTAGCATCTGACCATCATGATTTCGAAACCTATGTGTGTTGTGTGTGAAGCATAATGCCTATTCTTGTATCCTAGAGGGCAAATGGGGTACCCAAGAGCAAGTGGAATTCATATTATGATAGCCATCCTCTTAATTTTTTATAATTTTTTGTTTTTTTAATAAGAAAACATTTTAAAGTAGAATCAATTTTATGGATTATCCACTCTCTTGCCTTACCTTCGCCACTCATTATCATTTCAAAATTATCATCCTAGTTGCGTTTGAACAACATCAATTTAAACTTTTTCTTAGTTATCCTCTCCCAGTAGAAAAACTTGAGTATACTTTGACATGTTATGTTTGAATAAAAAATGTTAGACTCATAAATTATTTTGAAAATATTGCCTTTAGGAAAGTATAATGATGATGAATGGATGCATACAATACCTGAGAAGCGATGAAGTCTATTGTCAATGGCAACATTGCCAGAATGGTGTTGTTTACACTTATTTATGCCTTGACCTGCCTTGCTACCTCTGCTTCTTTCCATTCAATGGCATATCAGTCACTTGAGTTTATATGATGATGAGAATATGTACAGGAATGGTAGGCTGGCATTAATGATAGTGTTAAGTAAGGGTCGAGATAGCATCATGGAATTCTTCTACTTTATTGAAATAATAGCTTTTTACCTAGAGTAAAAAGAATGAGATAAAAATGGGCTTGGGAGACCAATGAAAAGAAATAGGCTTGATTGAAGGCAATGGGCATGCAATGCCTAGTTGAAAGAGGTGGGCATGCAAGACCTGATTGAAGGGGTGGGGCATGTTGGCCAAATTTAAGAAGGTAGAATGAGATTGCAATGCCTAAGCTTAATGACAATGGGCTCTTGACCTGATTCAAGAGAGTTGAAGGGCACAGAAGCCCATTCTGGAATGTTACATGTTGTGATGGCTCAATTTTGGAAAGATGAAGGGTGCAATGGCCTAATTTGTGAGGATAAGAGCCGTAAAGGATAGATTGAAGGTGGTGGGCATGCAGTGCCAGATTGAGGGGAGTGGACATGATGGTTTTATGCAAGAAGATAAAAATTGGCCCGTAGGCTTGATTGAAAAGTTTGTGGTGGGCTCAAAGGCCTAACCGAGACAAATAACAAGGTTGTGGACTCAGCTGATGTTGACTCTGAAGAACGGGTCCCTCGGGTCATCACCTCAAAAAAGAAAATAAGTGGAGTGATGAAAAAGAAAAAAATCTCTCATCTCGGTCCCACACTCACATTGATCCCCGAACTTTTATCTCTCGGTCGCTCGATCACCGAAGAGATGGTTCGGGTTATGTGAGAGGAGAATGAGAAAAAAGATAAACTTAAATCATTTAGGATGTAGTCGCCAGGAACTATAGGCTCCACTTTGTGCAATGGAAATGGATAAAAAAATGACCCTGTGTGTATCTTAGCGGGAAGAGTGTGGGTTAAAGCTTCTCCTTTTTCAGCTGGCCGATAAAGAAGAGTCCTCAATTCGTGGGTGCTTGATTTCCTATGCAACTAGATGATAAAACAAGTGAAAAGACAATTAGAACTAAATAAAGTAAAGTATATGTAAGGAAAATGACATGAAACAAACAATTGAAAAGAAACTGACCAGATTTGGGTTACTTCTAACCTTTTTTTTATTTTTTGAATTAACAGATAAAGACTAATGAAAATAAATGTCAAAAAATAATAGGTTGATGGAGAAGGACGAAATAAAGAGATAGGAAGAATAACAGATCAATTCCGAGCCTGATTGAGAAATATATGGCCAAATCTGGGTTGTTGAAAAAGTTAAACAACAACCGGGATCTTCCAGGTGCGACTTTGCTTCAGAGCTCACCACGACCGGTATTGATCTCAGAATCATGTGTTGTCAGTGGCAAATTAAAGAGGACTTGGGAGGAAGAACTTTGATTTAGACAACTCGAGCAGTAGATGTCCACAAGCTTCTATAAAAGTTAGATAAGAGAGACCTTGCTGAACACGTGTGGACCGACCTTCCTCTCTCCAGAACCAACTTTTCCCTCTCTATAAACTCAAAATTCTCACTCTATAAATCATTAAAACAATGCAGAATAAAGTTTGGTTGTCTTAGGAAGCCCTGGGAACCGTGAACCTCTCCCTCTCTAGAATGTTAGGAATCGGAGTCAATTTATAGGAGAAGATCAATTCGATCTTCTCCTAGAAAATAGGGCCAATGTGCCCTAGCCCTAGGTGCATGCTCCCTGGTCTTGGGCGCATGCACCCCCCTTTGGGGGTGCATTCAATCCGGCTGAAATTTTTGGCCTGATCTGGTCAAAAAATTCGATATGATCCTGTCAGAGGTGGAGTGACAATCAAAAACTAATACCCATGTGCCCTCGATTGGGGGCGCATGAGGATGTGACCCCAAATCGGGGTGCATTGGGATGTGTCCTCGAGCCAAGGCGCATTGTACTATTTCTGCGTGCCTATGTTATGGAAGCCATTGCAGACACTTCCGAACTCAAAATTTGATGCTGTTTGTTGCGTTGGAAAGATAACAAGTTGTGGAAGCTTTCTACAGTAATGCATCAGCCGCTACACTCTCCTAAACTTCAGAATTTTATCCAGAAGTTAGGACAGTGAACGAAAGATCCAACACGGGTTGAAATGATTCTGACGGCTGACCGAAAAGACACGGCATGAAACAAAACTCTGTAGACTTTGGTCATCCAACTGATTTCTGTGTTTTATGCAATTTACACGTGACTTTTGCTTGAAAATTATAGCTTTGTTTGAAAAACTCTGTAAAACATCCGTTTTCACTTGGCAAAGCTCTAAACCAACAATAAAAGACCTGGCATAATCTTTAGATCAATAACGCATGTTACCTTATAAAAACATGAGTCTTATGCTCTAAATTAGACAAATTTTATGCGTCTATAGCTTGCTTCGTCTTGATGTCGGCTTTGTAGGTGAATGACACGCAATGAAGTGGAGTGATTCAGAGTGAATTGTAATGGAATGTAAGTGAGGGTAGATGAATGTAGCGGAATGAAATGGTGATGGACTGAAAAGGTGGGATCAAGGCATATATATAGACACACTTATCAACCTAATTCAGCAAAATGAATCTTGCTGAGTATTCTAGATTGCTTTGATGTTCCATCAGATCCTCATATAATCGATTGGTAAAAGACATGCCATTGGCACGAGAGATGAAAATAAAGAGGTAACCAACCCTCAATGCGGTGAGGAGTCCCCGAATTAGTATGTTCATCATCAGCCGGCAAGCCGAACTTTGTTGTGTTCTTGTACTATGATGGGCTAAAGTTTAAAAAGGAAATTGATTTAAAAAGAAAATGAATACCAATCCATCATATTTGGAATCTCAAGTTCATTAAAGTTTTATCAAAATACTCAGTTTAATTCAGATTGTAATAACCTTAAGTTTTAAAAGGGGTCATTTTAAGCATAATCAAAATTTGCTCAAGTATCATGAAAATAGTGAATCACACTTTAGCGGAAACCCAGTTACTCAGAAAATGATGAAACAAACAAAACAAAATCAAGTCACAGTGGGGATTGAAAGGTAACAATGGGACTGACATTGTTACGATGGGATAGAAGAAATAATGATGTGACCATTGCCACAATGGGATAAACAAACACGATAGAATAAAAACTCAGCAGAATAACAAACACGGTGGGACAATAGATACAATAAGAAACATGGTGGCACTGTCGATTCCGAAAAATGAATGAGGCTCTCTTTTTCAGGGTAGTCTGTGGATCGCCACCTCAACAGGGGATGAGAAAGAAGGGAAGAAAAACATGGAAAATAACTCACCTTGGTCCCACACTCACATTGATTCCCGAACTTTCATCCCTCGGTGTCGCTCGATCACCGAAGAGATGGTTCGGGTCATGTGGGAGGAGGATTGGAAGAAGAAAACTAAAAACATATTGTGGTCTCCAGGAACCGTGGGTTCCAATTTATGCAATAAAAATGACCGTGTGTACCTTAGTGGGAAGAGTGCAGGTTTTAGCTTCTCCTTCTTCGGCTGACCGATGAAGAAGAGTCCTCAACGCTTGGATGCTTGGTTTCTTGTGCAACTAGACAATAAACCAAATGAAAAGACAATTAGAACTAAACAAAGTGTAGTATGTGTGAATAAGATGACATGAAACACACTACTAAATGGAACCTAATCAGATTTGGGTTATCTCTAACCCCTTTTTTATTTTTTAAAATAACAGACTAAAACTAATGTAAAAAATGTAAAAAAAATGATATGAGGATGGAGAATCATGAAACAAAGAGATAGGAAAAAAACGAAATTTTTTTGAGAAGAATTGAGAGAGATATGGCCAAATATGGGTTGTCGAAAAAGCCAAACAGCAGTCTAGGATCTGCCAGGTGCAACTTTGCTTCAGCACTCGTCACAACTAGCCTCGACCTTGGAATCACATGCTGTCGATTGAAAACAGAAGAAGACTCATAGAAGAAGCACTTTGATGTTGAGCGCTCGAGCAGCAAATATCCACACGCTGTTGTAGAAGCCGATGAATAGACCTGGCAGATCACCTACAGATTGGCCTTCCTCTCTCCTTAACTGACTTTTCTCTCTCTAAAAAATCAAAATTCTCACTCTAAAAATCATAAAATCTATGCAACTGGGAGCTTAGATGTCTTGAGAAGCCCGGGGGGTCATGAACCAGCCTCTGGAATGATCAGAATCAGAGTCTATTTATAAGAGAAAAACTGACCCGATCTTTGCTAGAAAATAGGGTATTTGCGCTTTGGCCCAGGGTGCATGTGCCCCCTGGAGGAGGCACATGTTATCTCTCTAACAAATTTGGCCAATCTGATCAAAAATTTCTATCTGATCTAGTCAGAAGTAGAGTCCCGATCGAAAATCAATTCCCTCGTGCTCCCGATCGGGGGCACATGTCAATTCTCTCGTGCTCCCGATCGGGGGCACATGGCCATGTGCCTCAGGATGGGGGCGCAAGGTTATGTGCCCTGGGGACAGGGCACATGTGCCTAGGGACCAAGGCGCATGGGACTAATTTAGCGCATCTTTGTTCCAGAAGCCAATGCGGACACTCCTGAACTCGGAATTCAATGCCGTTTGTTGCGTTGGAAAGATAACAGGTCGAAGAAGCTTTATACAACAATGTATCAGCCATCACACTCTCCAAAACTTCAGAGTTTTATCCGAAAGTTAGGATAGTGAACTGAAGATCTGATACTGGTCGGAATGATTCTGACGGCCAACCAGAAAGACACGACATGAAACAAAACATGTCCATAACATGAATTTGACCATAACCTTCAATGCATGATAATTAGGCATTGGTTACCCAGCGAATTTTTGTGTTTACGTGATTTGCATGTGGCTTTTGCTTAGAAATTATGGCTTTGTGATGAAAACTACAGAAAATATCGAATTTCATTCGGCAAAGCTCCAAATCAACATTGAAAGTACTCAACATCATTCTAAGATCAATCATGTATGTTACCCTATAAAACATAAGTTTTTTTGCCTGAATTAGACAAATTTGGTGTGTTTACAGCTTGCCTAGCCTTGATATCAGCTTTATAGAGAAATGGCATGTAATGAAAGCGGATTGATTCAGAGTGAATTTTAATGTAATGCAAGTGAGTGTAGGTGAATGTAGCGGAATGAAATAGTGATGGAATGAAAAGGTGGCATCAAGGTGTAGATATAGACACGCTTATCTACCCTATTCAGCAAAATAAATCTCACTGAATATTCTAAATCGCTTTCATGTTCCATCAAAGCCTCATATAATTGATTGGTAAAAGACATGCCATTGGCATGAGAGATGAAGAATAAAAGGATAAAGGAGTAGCCAACCATCAATGTGGTGAGGAGTCCTTGAATTTTTAGGTTTATCATTAGCCAGCAACCTAAACTTTGCGATGTTCTTGTACTGTGATGGGCTAAAGTTTAAAAGAGAAATTGATTTTAAAATGAAAAATACCAATCCATCATATTTGTAATCTCAAGTTCATTTAAGTTTCACCAAAATACTTAGCTTAATTCTAAGTGGAACAATCTCAAGTTCTAAAAGGGTTCATTTAAGCATAACAAAATTGCTTGGGTATCGTGAAAACCGTGAATCACGCTCTGGCATAAAATTGATTATTCAGAAAGTGACAAAACAGACTTAAGCCATAGTGGGATTGAAAGATAATGGTGAGACTAACATAGAATGATGGGATAGAAGAAACAATGGCATGACAAACATGACACAGTAGGATAAAATAAAAGACACAGTGGGAGTACAACATGGTGAGTCAAAATAAAAGACACAATGGGATAAAAGAGTAAAACATGGTGAGATAAAATAAAAGACATGGTGGGATGAAATAAAAGACATGGTGGGATGAAATTGAGTAAAACGTGGTGGGATAAAATAAAAGACACGGTGGGATAAAATAAAAGACACAAAGGGATAAAAAAGTAAAACATGGTGAAATAAAATAAAAGACACGGTGAGATAAAAGAGTAAAACATGGTGGGATAACATTAAGAATAATGAAGAATAAAAAGAAGATGGATATAGATAGAAAATTAAGTAGAAAATAGTTGAAGATATAGATTGTCTATTGGAGGTCAAGACACCTAATTAGGAACCATCATCCCTCCAATGTTCAATTTTGGCTTATCCGTGAGTGTGAAGAAATGACCAAGCCATCGTAGATTTTGTTGAAGGGGATCTCGGGCCCAGTCATCTTCACCCTAAAGGTCTTCAACATCTATGCATATAATACATATTAAATGAACCTAACATAGCTAAATGACAAATGGTAGAAGTGATGTGAAGTGAGAATATGACAAATGATGTGAGGATGTGAATTTGAGTGAAGTCTTCAGGCATAGTCTATCAACTTGCATCGACTGCTTAATTCATTAGCATTTCTAGTCTATTCTTGTCTTGCCTTTTGATGGAATACAACACCACGATGATGTTCAGCTGGGTCAATTTTTTTTTGCAAAAAAATGTACTTGATGGCCCTTCTCTTTGTGCCTCTTCAACTCCTAAAAAACTTAACAAAGATGATTACATTTTTACCATGACTCATTCCTTTGCTTGTTTATTGTTTGCCTTGATTTTGAGTCAAAGAGACGAGCCTTCTTAACAAAGTGGAATAAAATAAATAACTGAAATGAAATGGGGGTAAGGGTTAAGAGAATATACTTTCCGTGGTGAGAATCTTTTCCTCTTACCTTAAAGTCCCTGAAACACTTGATAAAAAATAATTAGATCTTCACCACAACTCATTCCTTTGCCTATTACGGTCAACCTTGACTTATGTCAAAGGAAAGAGCCTTCTTAACAAGGTAATTAAAGCCAAAATGGACATATGATACAAAAATAGAAATATGCATGATAGAAAAATAAACATGGATGCAACTAAGGCAATGATCATGACTAAGCTAAACATGATGCATTTTTTGGATTTTCTTGGAGATATTCATTTTTTTGGATTTTTAAAATATTCAAAAAAATTTTGGATTTTTGAAATATTCTAATTTTTTATGAAAAAAACACTGGTATTTGCGATAGTTCATCAATATTTGGGGTTTGTCAAGACTCAAGTGATAGATACCATATGCAAAATAAAGTTCCCTACCTAGAATCATTCTAAATTTCTTCCTTTGATTAGCTTGGGTTCCACTTAGATTCAGTCGGTTTATCTGACCGAAGGGGTTTAAGGAGGAAGAAGAGGAAGTCCTTGATAGGTTTTGGAGAAGTTGAGAGGGATTTCTCTACTCACACCAAAATTACTCGTTGGGGTTCGGTCTCTTTGGGTCTTTCCTATTTTTTACTTTTTTATGTGGCACATATTTGGATAGGTTTTTAACCCATGGGGACATTGCCTATCTTTTAGTGCCTTTTGCCTTGACTATCATTTTGGATACTCATTCAGACAGGTTGATCATTTTCTTTTTAACCTGAGGGATTCATTGCCCATCTTTTGGCACTCTTTTGCACCCTCTAAGACGACCTCCTACTAGGGTCACGAGTATTTTTGATACTACCCCTATCTAATCTCCCTTCCCTATCTTGGACAGAGTAGAAGAGAATAGGGTAAGGGTAATCTTTCTGTTTCTAGATTTTTGCCTTGCCTTTCACCGATGTCGGGTTGTCTAGATTCTAGAATCGGGAGGTGCTGTGTGTGTAGGATGGTACCTACCCTTGACTTCTTATGAACAACCTAGGATCAATGAATTGAGATTATATCAGTGAATTCTCTATTTTTAAGAAAAATACTTTTTGAGGTAAACTCTATTCCAGGGATGACTCAATTTTTCTCCATTTGCATTAATCAATTCATATACATTGCCTGGATACATTTCAATGACTACAAAAGTCCCTTCCTAGTTAGGTTGTAATTTGGAACGGGGACCCCCCGGCTTAACGAAAATTCTTTTAATGACCAACTCACCGATCTCAAATTTTCTCTCGACCACCCTCTTCTAATAAAATCTTTTAAGTTTGTTCTGGTAAGTCCGGGCATACTCGGCAGCGGCTAGTCTTCTTTCATCTAAGAGTTCAAGGTGTGTAAGGAGAGATTTGCGTCTCTCATCAACAAGAATATCTCTGTCAAGTTGAACTCAGAGAGATGGAAGTAATACTTCATAGAGGACCACTACTTCCATCCCATATGCCAAAGCATACAAAGTTTGTCTAGTGGGAGTCCTTACAGAAGTACGATAAGCCAATAGAGCGTCTACGAGCTTATCAAGCCAGTCGGCAAACTTGCTAACTTATAAGATTTCTTGATGATCTTAATTAAGGTTTTATTGGTGGCTTCTACTTGATCATTGCATTGAGGATAGTATGGTGATGAGTGATGCAATGAAATGTGATACCCGTTGCAAAGATTACGTAGATCTTGAAAGAGAAATTATGGCCCATTATTGGTGACGATGTTGTTGGGGATTCCAAACCTTGCAATGATGTTGCGCTTGATAAAGGAGCAAACTGTTGATGCTTTAATATCCATGAATGCTTCCGCTTCAGCTCACTTTGTGAAGTACTCCATCGCCGTCAGAATGAATGATTTTGAGTGCATTTCGGAGTTGAGGTCACTCAAGGGGCCAATGATATCAAAAGCCAACATGGCAAAAGGCCAAGAGGCATGGATTTGATGAAGGGAAGATGTGGAAGAGTGAATCTTGTAGGCATGGAGTTGACATGAATGACAGTGCCAACAAAGATGGAGCAGTCTTCTTCTAGAGTTGGCCAATAATACCCTTGTCAAATGATTTTCATAGCAAGGACTTAAGCATTCACATGGCCACCACAAACTCCAGAATATGCTTCCTTTAGCACCAACTCGGCTTCTTCTTCATCAAGACACTTGAGCAAAACTCCACTTAGGCTTCTCTTGTAGAGCACTCCTCCTAGGATTGTATACCTCTGGGATACTCTTCTGATTGCCTTCTTTTCCTTGGTAGTTGATCCAGGCAGATATGACTGATCTTGGCAATACCTCGCAATGTCATCATACCAAGGTTTCTCACCTTCTTCTAATTCTTCCAACTCAATTAATAAGATTTCTTATTTGTGTTCTAGGTATTCCTTTCTTTTGAACCTCTCCTTAACCTTCAGAAAATGTCCATCCTCAATTGATGGAATTGACCTCTTAAAGATGTGGATAGTCTGCATTTGCCTACCTAGCGGGACAGAAAAACATGAAGCTAGTGAAGCTAAGGCATCGGCAAGGATATTCTGAGCACGGGAGACATGGACAAAGGTGAGTTTAAAGAATAGCTTGATGTAGCAAGTGGTGAGCTCTTGTTAGGGTTTGAGATTTGGATGAAAAGTTCAGTACTTGGATAGGACTTGGCATAGGATCAATTGACTATCACCTATCATTCTCAGTTCAGTGGCACCATGGAAGTGAGCGGCCTCTAGCCTGGCTAGCAACGCTTCATACTCAGCTATGTTGTTGGTTGCTGGAAAGTCAAGTTGAAAAGCCTGTGGAATGGTAACACCTTCGGGTGATAGAAGGACAATACATATCCCTCTACTAAAAGAATTTAGAGCCCCGTCAAAATATAATGTCCAAAGATTGGAAGATTGGACTGACATTAGTTTGTCATTCAGGAACTCCGACCGGACTAGGTCAAAGATGGATATAGGATGATGGGCAAGGTGTTCAGCAATAGCATAACCCTTGATTTCCTTCTGCGGAACATAGGTGATATAAAATTGGAATAAGAAACTCTGCCATCGCCCTAATCGATCAGTCAAAATTGTCTTCTCCAAGAGAAACTTGATGGGATTTATACAAGCAATGAGCTTGACTTGATGAGCAAGAAAATAATGCTTAAGTTTCTGAACCACCCAAACAAGAGCAGTACAGGTCTTTTCTATCACAATGTACTTCAACTCACAAGCATCAAAGATTTTAGACAAGTAGTAGGTAGCTCGCTTTTTCCCTTGTTCATCAACTTGTGCAAGGATTGACCCAAGAGAATTCTTGATAACTGAAATGTAGAGGACCAAGGGCTTGTCAGGAATTGGTGGTCTAAGTATAGGGGAAGTTGTCAGGTATGTTTTCAACCCATCAAATGTTTCCTGGCATTTCGAATCCCATTTAAACTCGACCGCCACCTTAGTTAACTCATATAAAAGTTTACACCTTTGGGAGTGTTGTGAGATAAATCAGCGGACAAATTTTAACCTCCCAATCAATCCTCGGAGCTCCTTCATATTCTTCGAGGGAGGCATACCAATGATTTCCTTGGCCTTGTTTGGGTCGATCTCTATGCCCCTTTTGCTTACTATGAACCTTAGTAGTTTTCCTGATGAAACACCAACTGTACACTTCTTAGGGTTCATTTTCAGTTTGTATTCTCTAGCTCATTGCAAAACTTTCCTTAGCATTTGAGAATGATTTTCCCGACTCTTTGACTTAATAACCAAATCAACCACATACACCTCTACAAGGGTGTACATCATGTCATGAAAGATAGCCATCATAGCCCTCTGATATGTAGCATTAGCATTTTTTAACCCAAAGGGCATAACAAAATAGCAATATATTCCCCATAGTGTAGTGAACGAGGTCTTCTCTTGATCCTCCTCGGCTAGTCAAATCTGATTGTATCCAGAATAACCATTCATAAATGAAAGCATTTCAAATCTAGCTATGTTATCAACCAAAACATCAATATGAGGTAAAGGGAAATCATCCTTATGACATGCTCGGTTCAAGTCCCTGAAGTCTATGCAAATATGAACACGTCCATCCTTCTTCATAACAGGGACTATGTTAGCCACCCATTATGGATAAAGAATGACTCTAATAAATTTTGCATAGCGTAATTTGTCGACTTCTTCTTTCATTTTGAGCGCAATATTAGGGTGGAACCTCATGAGCTTTTGTTTAACCAGGGTAGTTCCAGGTTTCAAAGTTAATCTATGTTCAACCAAAGAATTTTCCAGTCCTGACATATCTTCATATGTCCATGCGAACGTGTCCTTGTATTCTTCCAAAACTTTGATCAAACGTTGTTTTTCTGAGGGAGTGAAGTTTACACTAATGAGGGTAGTCTTAGGATCTTATAGGGTTCCTAAATTCAGTTCCTTTGTTGGTTCATTCCCCGTGGCTAACGGTTCTTCAAATCTTCTAAGTCCAGATGCATATGCATCAGCCAAGTCCTTGATTTCATCCTCAGATTCAAGATCCTTTTTCTGATACTACCTCATATACTCCCAAAGTTTGATCTATGTTATGCTCATCTTCATATCAAAGTTCATCCAGCTGGACGATATTCTCTAAAAAGTTTGGCAGCCTTGCACATTCTATGCGTTTCTGTGCTAATTGTTGCAGATATCTTCTTGGAACTCGTTTACCTCTGACTTTCCTATTTCCTAACCTAACTTGACCTACTGAAGAAAAAGCTAGAAAGGTGGTATTTATAATAGAGGAAGGATCAAGCAAATCGATCAATGATTCAGAAGAGAGGGATCCCTAATTGGGAGCACCCTCTAGGATGAGTAGAGACATTTCCTCGATGGAAATGTAAGTTTCAGAGAAGATATTTTTTTTTGGATTTTCAAGTAAGAAGACATATTGAGCTGGAATGACTCGAGACTTACTAAAAGTTGATGGAATTGATAGAGATAAAAACTTAAGAATAAAGGGGAAAGAAGGGGCTCGTGGGCCCAATGGTAACGGAAAATGGGCACATGGGCCCAAAACTGATGAAAAAAGTGAACGGGTACGTAGACCCGATTCTGGTTATGGATGGGCATGCTGGGAAGAGCCCACAGTCCTGAAGCTGATGAGGGAAGTAGATGGGCAAGCAGGCCCAGTGAGAATAGAAGGCTGAAGAGGGCACATGGGCCCAAAGTGAGTTGTCAGTTTGGTGGAAGAGAGTGGGCTTGGAAGCCCATCCAATAGATCTAAACACAATGGCATGAGGTTTAAACATGGGATTGTTGTATTCGGGCCTCGTGGGATGGTTTTGACTTGATTGGTAGCTTACTCGACAGGATGATCCAAGATTGGTCTACCCTTGAGTGGTTCTTAGTGCTCTTCCCCACTTGAGAACAAATGAGTCAACGACAAGCACAGATCTTCCAAGTCCTCTTCTTCATTTCAAACTTTTCTCTTCTTGACAGCTGTAATGGAACATTTGTCATCTTCAGCCATCATGATGGTCTCCCCTTTGATAATGAATGTGTGGAATCCCATGGCATATCCTGGCTGGAAGACCCTCCTTGGGATGGAATCCTCTTTGTATCCCAACCCTACCTATGTGGCCTTTTCACAGTTTTGATTAGTCGAGTGATGCCATAAAGGTGTTTGCCCAAACCTTTCCCAGGTTGATAACCCAATTTCATCATCATCCGCCATCCCACTATGTCTGGTAGAGAGGCGGTCATGCATCTAACTTCTGGCAACTCTCCTACTGAGATTTGAGGTTGTATTGATAACCCTAGAAGTGATGTAAAAGAAGTATCATTCATCTCGTCCTTGACAGGCATGCTAGTCACCTTGACCACTTGTCCTTTAAAGGGAAACTTTATGCAATGGTGGTTTGTTGAAGCCACGGCCCCTATTGCTTCCAGATATGGCCTGCCAAGTATAGCTTGAAAAGTTGGATCTAGTTCTAGGATATGAAATTGGTTGTGACCGTACATGGTCCAAGTTTAACTTCTAAAGTGACCACCCCATGTGCAGACTTCATGGAGTTGTCATAGGCTGTCACCATGGCACATAATGGCTTGATTTCTTGTTCAGAAATGCCACATAGCTGCAAGGTTTCTGGCGGCATAAGATTGATAGAAGCTTTAGTGTCAACTAAATAAGATTTTACTTTGACATTGTAGATGACAATAGCCACATGCAAAGCATATCTCCTGACCTCTGGATCTACTAATTCCTCTTAAAAGAAAGTGAGTGTTGGGTGCTCACTTCTAGGGGCTAACACTGTAGTGATCTTCTTAGGCAAGAGATCTTCATTCACCATGGCCCTTTGTAAATACTGTTGTAAAATTTCGTAGTGCACTTTTGATCTTTTGATCAACTCAAGTATGGAGATACGGGCTGGTGTCTTATCCAAATATTTCAACAAATCATAGGCCGTGCCTGGTAAGGGTTCTTCCACTTGTTCTTCCTCTACTAGAACTTGCGGTTGAGTCCTAGCTTAAGGAAATAGCTGTTGGAACATCCTCTCACTCTGAAGCACTGGGGCTATTTGGCGGTCGGGTAGAGGTGATGAGTTAACTGGGGTGGGATGTGGTGGAATAGGTGGTGTAGGTGCAGGTATGGTGGGCAATGGGACTAGTGGGTCTGGGATGATTGGGTTTGTGGGTAGAGGGGTAGGATTTAGAGGTGGTAGTGATGGTGATGGTGGTGGCCTGATAAGAAGAGGCCGAGGTGTAGGAGTGATTGATGTGGTAGGTTGTGGGGTTGGTGGTGTGATAGGTTGGGGTTTTGGAGTGACAGAGCTCATAGGTTGAGAGTTTAGGTTTAGTGGTGATTGTGGTGGTCAGATAAGTAAGGGCCGGTGTGTAGCAATGGTTGAGGGAGGTGTAGTTAAGGCAGGGGCTGGCCTAATAATGAGTTGGCAAGAAGAAGTGGTAGCCAATGGTTAGGTCATTGATCTAGGTGGTGGTTGTGGAGTAGGTGGTGCATCGATTATCTGTCTAGTAGGGTTTCTGGCAGGAGGCCTAGCTAGGTTGACAGACACAGTTGCATTGTGGTTTTCTAGTTGCCAACCTTGAGCACGACTGGCAACTTCCTGGACAATGGAATGCACTAGACCAATTCCTGGGTTTGGTTGTGCTGGTGCCGGTGCTGGAGCAGGAGCATGCAATGGGAGCAAATTTTGAACAATCCCCAAACCAGGTTGTTGTTAAGGTTGAGCTGGTGGTTGCTGTCATTGTTGCTGTCTAGCCTTCATTGCCTGTATGCATTCCCTATTTGGGCCCAATCAATACTACCTTGATCATTCAGATCGTGGATGTAATCCTTGAATTGAAACACACTTCCACGGTGTGACCAGGGTACTGGTGGTAAGCATAGTATCCAGACATATCTACATTTTCTACCCAAACCTCTCTTTCCTTGGGCAATTCCAATTGTTTCTCTGCCATAAGTACATTGAAGATGTCGGTTAAGGAGTAAGGGAGTTGTCAATAATTCTCTCTCCTAGGACCTCCCCTTCGTGGTGCTTGATTGGGTGGTGGTGGTGCCCTATTGTAGGTAGGTTGACGAGGTTGCTGGGGTTGCACTACAGGTTGAGGAGGTTGTTGTGGTTGTTGTGGCCTAACCTGCTATTGAGGGGGGTGCTAAGAAAGATTTTGTGGTGGGCTCCTGTACTGGTTTTGATGGTTCCCTCCCTAGTTCCCCATAATGTTCATAGCTTTATTGTTGACTACTCCCTCGGTTGTAGGCCCAGCTAGTGCAGAGGTAGTTTTTCTAATATTTCTATGTTTAGGATCAAAAGGATTTATCATCGTGGCATCTTTGAAGTGGGCTTGTAAGTATTGGGCGCTGTCATAAAGCTCATTCATGGTGGTAGGACGGTGCATGATCAAGACGTTCCTTAGAGCAAGTGTAGTGTTTTCAATGAGCATCTTCACTTGTTCCCCTTCAAAAATAACATCTGTTAGTTTCTCAACCATTCTCCTCCAACGATCAGCAAACTTTATGAAGTCCTCCTTGAGCTTCATCTTCTTAGCAATCAAATATGTAATTGAGCATGATGGTGCCACCCGGTCTCTATATCTTTGCAAAATTTTGGTCTTGACAATCTCAAAATCTTGTACTTCAAAGGGGTCGAGTGAGTAGAACCACTCCAATGTAGACCCTTCTAGTGATTGGTGGAACAAGAAAGCAAGGACTCTAAGATCATTTTTTCAAAATCAGAACTCGTAGATAAAACCTTTAAGGTGGAGAAATGGATTGCCGGTACCATTGTAGTGGTGATAAACTAGTAATTCAGAAGGTGGTAGTGCAGAATTGGCAAAGAAGGAATAGAGACTTCAGGAGTTGACTTGGAGTCCAAGCGACATCTCAGCTCTTCATAGCATTCATTCATCTGGGTGAGCTGATCCATGATCGCCTGGGTGAGAGCAGGTTCTTGATTTACTGGTGGGGGGGGGTATGTGGTTAGATGTGTGATTCTGGAATTGAAGAGCATGATTTGGAAAATTCTCTGAAGATTGTCCCATGACTTGGTGGGCCAAGGGAGCAACATGGTTGAAATAAGGTGGCTGGACAAATGATGGTCGAACCATGGATGGTCAAACCACGGATGGTTGAGCTAGAGATGCTTGAATCATAGATTGCTGAACAATAGGTGGTTGAACAAAGGATGATTGAATGAATGGTGGTTGAACCATAAGACGAGGAGATGAGGCAACTTGATTGGCTTCAACCTGATCAGAGGTAGTTTTGCTCTTCACTATGGATTGTATACGGGAATAGGTTTCTGGGTTAGTTTAAAGAGACAACTCTCTAAAGAGTTGTTCAACATCACAGGGAGCAGATGGTTGAGGGACTTCTTGCACTTCTGACTCAAACAAAGGATTAACATGACCATCTGACAGAATTTGTTGGTGATCCATCTCGTGCTCTTGACGTTCAGTGCATTCTGCCATTCCAACGTGCTTTCCAGACCTTAATTGCATTGTCACCCTTCAACTTGACATTAGTTCGTCATCCGGGAACTTCGACCGAACGGGGTCAAAGATGGGTATGGGATGATGGGCCAAGTGTTCAGCGATAGCATAGCCCTTGATTGTGTAAGGAATCAATACATGACAGTGGAAAAATTTTGATTCCATAAAACCATGATCTTTGCCTTGATCGATGCCGAACGAGTAAAACGGGGAACCGAATATGAAGTAGAACGAGAGTACCTCATGGGATTTATAAAATCCTTCACCATGGATGAAGAGAGGACATTCTTCCTTGCTGAAAACCGTTCATGTGTCCGGTCTCTAGCGGTATCCGCACGATCTGCTGCAATAGATGAGTTCTCTCTTCCTTCGGGCCTCCAGAAACCTTCCAGATCCAAGCTTGACCATGGGAGATCACCTTCTAGAGGAGAGAGGAGGAAGAGAGGATGCTTGGGACGTGCTACAGCCCTATGGCTTGTTAGGGTTTGGCTTCATAAGCCATTTATATATATAGAAGATGGAATTTTTCACAAAAACCCAAAACTTCTATAAAATTACGTCCATGCCCTCATCTTATTGACCAGATCTATTGTATGTGACCCACTAGTCCCAATAGTCAATTTGGTTGAAGCCTTAATTAATTTAAAAGAACAATTCTTTTAAATTAAATCAAAATCGTTATCCGATAACAGTTTTTACGGCATTCTGATCATAAAGGGTACAAGCCACATCCTATGATCCCAAATGACTTTGGGGAGTTAAATAACATCCATTGAGCCTTTCCATCATTAATTACCACACGGATTTAAATCCTCATTCATACAATGTCTCGGTCGGTCAGGGGTTCGGCACTGACTGTCAACCCCTAAGTATCCCAACTCTATGAAATCTTGTACTCAGGAATGGATCAACTGGAAAACTCCTTTTCCAATTATCCTATCTACCTTGGCCAAGTATTTATAGTACTATCCATAGGACATTCTCTCTCTCCTACCGAGAGTGAACGATCCCCTATTGTCCGCTCAATTGCCTCTACCAGGTTTCCCATATACCCAATCCATTAACTATATTGGACCACAATACTAAGTGATCCATCAGTCAATAGTCAAAGTACATAGTACGCCTGGCAAGACATCTTTGGTGACTCAGGTCAAAGATCCAACCGTGCTATTGAGATGTAAGAATAACCTGATAGACAGTTCGGTAAGATACCGATCAGGTTTCCCAAATTGGTCAGTTCAGTGAACTCATTCTACTAATGAGCACCTGTGTGTGTATCTCAGTGTCCCCACAGTGATGACCAATGAGATCGGTCATTCTCATCATATGAGAAGACATCACACACACTAGTCTATCCAGATTCTTGATGTCCCGTCTCAAGGATCCTATGACTAGGAACATTTAAATCACATACCTCTAGATGATCGATCTCATTATCATGATCTCATCATGATTCAATCATCATTGCATGTGATCAAGGACTTCATTACGATATATGCTTCTAATAAAAGCTAGTACCAAAGTTTTGCCTATTTATTTAAATGAGATATTCCTAGAAATGTCGAATCATATCATATATGATTGGCTTGTAGGGCATACATTTCTATCAGATTGCCTTCTGCAGAACATAGGTGATATCAAATTGGGACAAGAAGCTTTCCCATCACCTTAACCGATCAGTCAGAACTGTCTTCTCTAACAGAAACTTAATGGGATTGATATGAGCAATGAGCTTGACTTGGTGAGCAAGAAAATAGTGCTTGAGTTTCTAAACCACCCAAACAAGAGCAACACAGGTCTTTTCTACCACCATGTACTTCAGCTCACAAGCATCAAAGATCTTAGACAAGTAGTAAGTAGCTTGCTCTTTCCCTTCTTCATTAACTTGTGCAAGGACTACCCCAAGAGAGTTCTCAAGAACCGAAATGTGGAGGACCAAGGGCTTGTCAGGAATTGGTTTTCTAAGTACAGGGGGACTTGCCAAGTATGTTTTCAACTCATCAAACACCTCCTGGCACTTCGAATCCCATTTAAACTCGGCCCCCGCCTTGGTTAACTCATAGAAAGGTTTACACTTTTGAGAGTGTTGTGAGATAAACCGGCGGACAAATTGTAGCCTCCCAATCAATCCTCGAAGCTCCTTCATATTCTTTGGGGGAGGCATACTAATGATTGCCTTGGCCTTGTTTGGGTTGATCTATATGCCCTTTTTGCTTACTATGAACCCTAATAGCTTTCCTAATGAAACTCCAAACGTACACTTCTTAGGGTTTATTTTCAACTTGTATTCTCTAGCCCGTTGCAAAACTTTCCTTAGTACTTCAGTATGATCTTTCCGACTCTTGGACTTGATAACCAAATTGTCCACCTACACCTCTACAAGGGTGTGCATCATGTCATGAAAGATAGTCATCATAGCCCTCTGATATGTAGCACCAGCATTCTTTAACCCAAAGGGCATGACAACATAGTAATATGTTCCCCAAGGTGTAGTGAACGAGGTCTTCTCTTGGTCCTCCTCGACTAACTGGATCTGATTGTATCCAGAATAACCATCCATGAATGAAAGCATTTCAAATTCAGCTATGTTATCAACTAAAACATCGATATGAGGCAAAGAAAAATCATCCTTAGGACACGCTTAGTTCAAGCCCCTGAAGTCTATGCAAATCCGAACTCGTCCATCCTTCTTCATAATAGGAACTATGTTAGCCATCCATTGCAGATATAGGACGAATTTAATATTTTTTGCTTGGTGTAGTTTGTCGACCTCTTCTTTCATTTTGAGTGCAATATCAGGGTGGAACCTCCAAAGCTTTTTTTTAATCAGGGTAGTTCTAAGTTTCAAGGTTAATCTATGTTCAACTAATGAATTATCTAGTCTCAGCATATCTTCATATGTCCATGCAAATGTGTCCTTATATTCTTGCAAAACATTGATCAAGCATTATTCTTCTGAGGTAGTGAGGTTTGCACTGATGAGGATAGTCTTAGGATCTTCTAGGGTTCCTAAATTCAATTCCTTGGTTGGTTCATTCCCTGTGGTTGATGGTTCTTCAATTCTTCTAAGTCCAGATGCATACACATCAGCCAAGTCCTCTATTTCATCCTCAGATTCAGGATCCTTCTCTAATACTACCTCACATACTCTCAAAGTATGATCTATGTTATGCTCATCCTCATATCGGATTTCATCAAGCTGGATGATATTCTCTAAAAAGTTTGGTAGCCTTGCACACTCTATGCATTTTTGTGCTAATTGTTGCAGATATCTACTTGGAACTTGTTTACCTCTGACTTTCCTATTTCCTAACATAACCTGACCTACTGAAGACAAAGCTAGAAAGGTGGTATTTACAGTGGAGGGAGGATCGAGTAAATCGATCAATGATTCAGAAGAGAAGATCCTTGATTGGGAGCACCCTCTGGGATGAGTAGAGATGTCTCCTCAATGAAAATGTGAGTTTCAGAGAAGATGTTTTTTTTTTCGGATTTTCTAGTAAGAAGACAAACTGAGCTGGAATGACTCGAGACTTGCTAGAGGCTGATGGAATTAATAGAAAAAAAACTTAAGAATAAAGGGAAAAAAGGGGCTCATGGGCCTGATGGTAACAGAAAATGGACACAGGTCCAAAACTAATGAGAAAAGTGAATGGGTATGTAGACCCGATTCTTGAAATTGATGGGCATGTGAGGCACATGTTGGAAAGAGCCCTCAGTCCTGAAGCTGATGAGGGGATTAAATGGGCAAGCAGGCCCATTAAGCATAGAAGGCTGAAGAGGGCACATGGGCCCAAAGTGAGTTGTTAGTTTGGTGGAAGAGAGTGGGCTTGGAAGCCCATCCAATAGATCTAAAAACAATGGCACAAGGTTTGAACATGTGATTGTTGTATTTGGGCCTCATGGGATGGTTTTGACTTGATTGGTAGCTTGCTCAACAAGATGATCCAAGATTGGTCTGCCCTTGAGTGATTCTTGGTGCTCTTCCCCACTTGAGAGCAAATGAGTCAAAGATAAGCATAGATCTTCTAAGTCTTCTTCTTCATCTGGAGCCTTCTCTTGACAGCTATAATGGACCCCTCATCATCTTCAACCATCATCATGGTCTCCCCTTTGATAAAGAATGTACGGAGTCCCATGGCATATCTTGGCTGGAAGACCTTGCTTGGGATGGAATCCTCTTCATATCCCAACCCCTGCCTATGTGGCCTTTTCACAGTTTCAATTGGTTGAGTGGTTGCTTGAAGATCCTTGCCCAAACTTTTTCCAGGCTGATAACCCAATTTCATCATCATCCGCCATCCCACTGTGTTTCGTAGAGTGGAGATCATGCATCTAACTTCTGGAAACACTCCCACTGAGATATGGGGTTGCATTGATAGTCCTAAGAGCAAAAAAGCATCACTTAGCTTGTCCCTTATGGGCATGTTAGTTACCTTGACCACTTGTCCTTTAAAGGAAAAGTTTATGCACTGATGGTTTGTTGAAGCCACAACTCCTATTGCTTCCAAGTACGACATACCAAGTATAGCCCGAAAAGTTGGATCTAGCTCCAAAACATGGTTCAAGTTTAACTTCTAGAGTGACCACCCCACGTGCAAACTCTTGGAGTTATCATAGGCTATAACCATGGCATTGGATGGTTTGATTTCTTGTTCAGAAATGCTGCACAACTGCAAAGTTTTTGGCGGCATAACATTAATAGAAGCTCCAGTATCAACCAAACATGATTTCACTTCAATATTAAATATGATAACAACCACATGTAAGGCGTATCTCTTAACCTCTGGATCTGCTAAATCCTCATGAGAGAAAGTGAGTGTTGGGTGCTCACTTCTAAGGGCTAACACCGTATTGATCTTCTCAGGTGGGATATCTTCATTCACTATGACCTTTTGAAAATATTGCTGTAAAATTTTCTGGTGCACTTTTGATCTTTTAATTAACTCAAGTATGGAGATGCGGGCTGGTGTCTTATTCAAATGTTTGAACAAATCATAGGTCGTGTCCGGAAAGGATTCTTCCACTTGTTCTTCCTCTATCTGATCCTACAGTTGAGTCTCAACTTGGGGAAAGAGTCGCTGGAACATCCTCCCACTCTGAAGCACCGGGGTTATTTGGCGGTCGGTTAGAAGTGATGGCTTAACTTGGGTGGGATGTAGTGGAACAAGTGGTGTAGGTGCAGGTATGGTGGGTAATGGGATTGGTGGATCTAAGATTATTGGGTTTGTGGGTAGAGGGGTAGGCTTTGGAGGTGGTAGTGATGGTGATGGTGGTGGCCTGAGAAGAAGAGACCGGGGTGCAGGAGTGGTGGTAGGTTGTGGGGTTGGTGGTGTGATAGGTTGGGGTTTTGGAGTGATAGAGTTTATAAGTTGGGAATTCAAGTTTGGTGGTGATTTTGGTGGCCGGATGAGCAAGGGCCGGTGTGTAGCAATGGTTGAGGGAGGTGTAGTCAAGGCAGGGGCTAGCCTAATGATGAGTCGGCGAGAAGAAGTAGCAGCCAATGGTTGGGTTATTGAACTTGGTGGTGGTTGTGGAGTAGATGGTGCACGGATTATCTGTCTACTGGGCTTCCTAACAGGAGGCCAAGCTGGGTTGACTGGCATGATTGCATTATGGTTTTCTAGTTGCCAACCTTACGCATGGTTGGCAACTTCCTAGACAATGGAGTGTACTAGACCAACTCATGGGTTTGGACGTGCTGGTGCCGGTGCCAGAGCGGGAGCATGCAATGGGAGCAAATTCTAAACAATCCCCAATCCAGGTTATTGTTGAGGTTGAGCCAGTGGATGCTATCGCTTCTACTGTCTAGCCTTCATTGCTTATACGCATTCCCCCAGTTGGGCCCAATCAATGCTGCCTTGGTCATTGAGATCGTGGATGTAGTCTTTGAATTGAAAACACACTAACAGACTTCCATGGTGTGACTAGGGTACCGGTGGTAAGCACAGTATCAGGACATATCTACATTTGCTGGTCAAACCTCTCTTTATTTGGGCAATTCCAATTGTTTCTCTTCCATAAGTATATTGAAGATGTCGGTCAAGCATTAAAGGAGTTGTCAATAATTCTCTCTCCTAAGACCTCCCCTTTGTGGGGCTTGTTTGGGTGGTGGCGGTGCCCTATTGTTGGTAGGTTGACAAGGTTGCTGGGGTTGCACTACAGGTTGAGGGGGTCATTGTGGTTGTCGTGGTTGTTGTGGCCTAACCTGTTGTTGAGAGGGGTGGTAAGAAAGGTTCTGCCGTGGGTTCCTATACTGGTTTCCCTCCCTGGTTCCCTACAATGTTTGCAGCTTCATTGTTGACTACTCTCTTGGTTGTAGGCCCAGCTGGTGCAAAGGTGGTCTTCGTGATGTTTCTAGGTTTAGGATCAAAAGAGTTTATCATTGTGGCATCTCTAAAATGGGCTTGCAAGTATCAGGCACTGTCATAAAGTTTATTCATAGTGGTAGGACGGTGCATAATCAAGACATTCCTCAAGACAGGTGTAGTGTTTCCAATGAGCATCTTCACTTGTTCCCCTTTAGAAATAACATCTGTTAGTTTCTCTGCCATTCCCCTCCAGCGATTGACAAACTTTATGAAGTCCTTCTCAGGCTTCATCTTCTCAGCAATCAAATATGTAATTGAGCATGATGGTGCCACCCAGTCTCTATATCTTTGCAAAAATTTGGTCTTGACAATATCAAAATCTTTTGCCTTAATTGGGTTGAGCGAGTAGAACCATTCCAATGCAGACCCTGATAGTGATCGGCGGAACAAGAAAGCAAGAATTTTACGATCATTCTTCCAGAATGAGGACTCGTAGAGAAAATCCTTAAGGTGAAAAAAATAATTGCCAGTACCATTGTAGCAGTGATAAATTGGTAGTTAAGAAGGTGGTAGGTGAAGAATTCGCAAAGAAGGAATAGAGACTTCAGGAGTTGACTTGGAGTCCAAGCGACATCTCAGCTCTTCATAACATTCATTCATCTGGGTGAGCTGATCCATGATTGCCTGGGTGAGAGTAGGTTCTTGGTTTACTGGTGGGGGTATGTGGTTAGATGCGTGATTCTTGAATTGAGAAGCATGATTTGGCAAATTCTCTAAAGATTGTCCCATGACTTGGTGGGCCAAGGGAGCAACATAGTTGAAATAAAGTGGCTGGACAAATGATGGTTGAACCACAGATGGTTGAACTACAGATGGTTGAAGCACAGATTGTTGAACAATAGGTGGTTGAACAAAGGATGATTGAATGAGTGGTAGTCAAACCATAGGGCAAGGAGATGAGGCAACTTGATTGGCTTCAGCTTGATCAAAGGCAATTTTTCCCTTCACCATAGATTGTATATGGGAATAAGTTTCTGGGTCAGTATAAAGAGACAACTCCCTAAAGAGTTGTTCAACATCACAGGGAGCAGATGGTTAAGGGACCTCTTGCGCCTCTGACTCAAACAAGGGATTAACATGACCAGCTGACAAAATTTGTTGGTGACCCATCTCGTGCTCTTGACGTTCAACATGTTCTGCCATTCTAACGTGCCTTCCAGACCTTAATTACATTGTCACCCTTCAACTTCAAGGAGTGGGTAAAACAAACGAGTTGGCAAAATAAACAAAGAACTTTTTTTTTCTAATTTTTAGTATCTTGCAAAAATGTTAGTGTTTTGAATTTTTGTTTGACAAACAAGTGATGCAAAGACTTGAAAACAAGATTATGCAATGATTTTTATTAAATCTTAGGTTTATGGATTTTTTAAAAATTATACTCTCAACAAATGGGTTAGGATCCTAACTCCAATCTCCAATGACCTAGGTTTCACACAATCTCACCACGTGTAGGTAACATAGGATGCTTCTGGTTTTGGGGAGTAGTACAACCAACCCGATCGTGAAAATGAATACTCCACGTATGAGGAATTATGGAGGCTTTGATGAAAGCCAACCAAGTCAACTAGGAAGGAATATCCCAAAAGAGAGGTCAGAATCTACCAAGAGGGTGTTTTGGATGGGAGGGGTAAATGGGAGAGTGAGCTACCGTCTCAAAAGGAAAAAAATGTAAAAGAAGGAGGTAGAGGGAAGGAGTAACTAGAGCAAGTAATAAGCAAAACATAAACTTAAATAAACAAGCAATCACACAAGGAAAGTAACTAGAAACTAGACAAGCAACTAGAAACTAGAATCTAGACCTTGTTTCACATGAGAACCAAATGGAGGTAGTGAAAAGTGATGGAAAGAAGAGGGTTAAGATATGATAACCAAATAAAAGGGGTGGTCCACATGGGGACCAAGGTAAGAATAAGCTGGTTCACGTGGGAACCGGGGTAAAAGTAAAGGTGGTTCTTGCGGGAACCAGTTTTGGGTAGCAAAGGGGTGGTTTACGCGGGAACCGGTTTAAATGATCAAAGAGGGCCACGTGGGGTCAATTAAATGTGAATAAGGATCTGATCCAAGTGGTTATATATCTGAAGAAAAAGGTTTGGTTCACATGTGAACCGAAGTAAAGAAACAGATTGGTTCACACGGGAACTGGTTTAAAAGGGAAAAGGGTGGTTCATACGGGAACCGGTTTAAATGGCAACTAGAAATAAAAGAGGGTCATGTGGTGACCAATTTGAGGGTGATAACCTGCTGCAAAAGAGGAAAAAATCTGATTTGAGTGGCTGAAAAAAATGTTGGTTCACGTGGAAACCGGTTTGTAGAAGAGAGTTGGTTCGCGCGAGAATCGGTTTTAAAGCAAAGGTGGGTTCACGTAGGAACCGATTAAATAAAATGATAGAAATTAAATAAAATACTTGGCACTTCAGATATGATGAAATAAGGGTGAAATCAAAAAATTTGAGATGGAATCAAATTAAGAAGGGTGGAAAGGAGGAAAGGTTCACGCGGGAACCGGTATAGAACTAGAACTAGTTGCAAGAAAACACTAAGTACCCATGATTAAAGACATTGTTTGTCCCACTGTGATTGCCACAAAGCTGTCGACTCTGAAAAACATAACGAGGCTCTCCTTTTCAGGGAAGTCCATGAATCCGGATCGCCACCTCAAGAGGGGATGAGAAAGAAAGGAAGAAAACACGAAAAACACTCTCACCTCGGTCCCACACTCACACTGATCCCCAAACTTTCACCGCTCGGCGTCGCTCGATCACCAAAGAGAAGGTTCGGGTCATATGGGAGGAGGATGAGAATAAGGAAAATTAAGACATGTGTGGTTTCCAGGAACTGCAGGTTTCGCTTTATGCAATAAAAATGACCATGTACCTTAGTAGGAAGAGTGCGGGTCAAAGCTTCTCCTTCTTCGGCGGACCGATGAAAAAAGAGTCCTCAATGTGTGGGTGCTTGATTTTCTATGCAAATAGACAAAAAAATATATAAAAATATGATTAGAACTAAATAAAGTGAAGTATATGTAAATAAAATAACATGAAGCACACAATTGAAAGGAAACTGATCGGATTTGGGTTATCTCTAACACCTTTTTATTATTTTTCGGATTAACAGAACAAAACTAATGCAAAAAAATGTGAAAAAATGATAGTAGGATTGATAATCACGAAAAATAGATTGTAAAAATAACATAAAATTTCTGATAAGAATAGAGAGAGATATGGCCAAATCTGGGTTGTCGAAAAAGCCAAGCAACAGTCTAGGATCTACCAGGCGCAACTTTTATTTTGCACTCGTCACGACCAGTCCTGACCTTGGAATTATGTTCCGTCAATTGAAAACAGAAGAAGACTCAAAGAGGAAGAACTTTAATGTTGAGAACTTGGGCAGAAGACGTATACACGCTTCTGTAGTAGTCAAAGAAAAGAGACTTGGTAGATCACCTGCAAACCAGCCTTCCTCTCTCCTAAACCAACTTTTATCTCTCTCTAAAAACTCAAAATTATTTTTCTAAAAATCACAAAATTGATGCAGGAGGGAGCTTGGATGTCTTTATATGCATGGGGAGTCATGAATCAGCCTATGGAATGACCAGAATTGGAGTCTATTTATAGGAGAAAAACAGCCCGATCCAATCCTAAAAATCAATCTATTTGCACCCTGGCCCAGCGCCCCCTGGAGGGGGCACATCTAATCCTCCCTAAGAAAATGGTCTGATCTGGTCAAAAAATTTGATCCGATAGAGTCCTGATCAAAAACCGGTTCCCTCGTGCCCCCGATCGGTGGCACATGGCCATGTGCCTCAAGGTGGGGGTGCATGGGATAGATTTTGCGCGTCTTTCTTCCGGAAGCCATTGTGGACACTCCCAAACTCAGAATTCAATGTTGTTTATTGTGTTGGAAAGATAACAGGCCTAAGAAGCTTTATACAACAATGGATTAGCCAAAGCACCCTCCAATACTTCATAATTTCATCCGAAAGTTAGGATAGTGAACAAAAGATCCGATACTAGTCGGAATGATTCCGATGGCCAACCAAAAAGACACGGCATGAAACAAAATTTGTCCGGAGTGTGAATCTGACCAAAACCTTCAATACATGATCATTAGGCATTGGTCACCCAACCAATTTTTGTGTTTACATGATTTACGTGTGGCTTTCGCTTGGAAACTACGGCTTTGTGTGAAAAACTTTGGAAAACGTCTAATTTCATTCGACAAAGCTCCAAATTAACATTAAAAGGACCCAACATCATTCTAAGATCAATCACACATGTTTCTCTATAAAACATGAGTTTTATGCTCTGAATTAGGCAAATTTGGCATGTGTACAAACCTAAATGAATATGAGAGCCTAAATATGCTCGATTGGTATTCTTTTATTTTACAAAATGAATCTCTTTTTAAACTTTAGCCCATCATAGTACAGGTACACCGCAAAGATCAGGTTGCTGGTTGATGATGAACCTCCAAACTCATGATTTGGGGACTCCCCACCGTGTTGGGGGTTGGCTACTCTTCTCTCGTGCCCATGGTACATCTTTTATCAATCGGTTGTAAGAAGACTTGATGAAATGCACTAGTGATCCAAGGAACATGAGGAGAGTCACTTTGCTAGTTTTGGTCGATGAGTGTGTCTATATCTACATCTTGATTCTAACTTTTAAGTTCATCGCTATTTCACTCAACTACATTCCATTACAATTCATTTCACTTCACTACATTTCAATTCGCTTCACTGAATACCATTCTCTTGCAAAGCCAACATCAAGGCGAGGCAAGCTGTAGACATGCCAATTTGCCTTATTTGGTGCTTAAACCCTTAATCCACTGGCAACAACCCTTTTAGACCATTAAAATCAAGTTGAACCATCTTTTTAGATGAGCCAAGGAGCTTACTGGAAATATGAGGATGAGTTGTTGATCCTTGGTTGAATCCGAGTTTTCCGAGTGAGGACCATTGTGTCATGACCTTTCGTCAAGTCATTGTACATTTTTTGCTTATCGTTAGGATTTTTCAATTGCTGTCATGTCATTCTAATTAATAACGGGGTGCCATAAAGCATACCGGATTTGTCCCATTTTTTCTGATCATCAACCCGAGTTGTACGAAGTTGTAGCTGGATTTTCTAGTCATTCTATGTTTTTTGGGTTGTCCCCAGCTATTTCGGGTATCTTTCCAAGTTTTTCGAGTTCCTACCATTGTTTCTGATCAATAACCCGAGTTGTACAAGTTGTCACCGACTTTTTTGGTCATTCCAAGTTCTCCAGGTCATTCCCAGCTCTTTCTAGCATCTTCCAGAGTTTTTTAGGTTCCTCCCATCATTTTTGGTCATCAACCTGAGTTGTATAGGTTGCCACTAGCTCTTTCAGTCATTATGAGTTCTTCGGGTCATCCCTGGCTCTTCCAGGTATCTTTTCAAGTTTTCCGGATTCCTCCCATCATTTTCGGTCATCAACCCGAGTTGTATGGGTTGTCGTCAACTTTTATGGTCATTTTGAGTTATTCTAATCATGCCTGGACCTTCTGAGCATCTCTCTGAGTTTTTCGGGTTCCTGTTGTCGTTTTCGATCGTCAACCCGAGTTTTACGTGTTATCGCCAACTTTTCCAATCAGTCCAAGTTCTTTGGGTCATCCCCAACTCTTCTAACCACCTTTCCAAGTTTTACAAGTTCCTCCTATTGTTTATTGCCATCAACCTAAGTTGTACGGATTGCCACTAACTTTCTAAGTCATTCCAACATTTTACGCATTATCGTTGGCTTTTCCAAGTTTTGGGTCATCATTTCTGCATTCGGCACCACCAGAAGGATAATCCAGAAGTTATAGTCCCACACAAAAGTCTATTGATGTGTATTTGCTGGTTTATTAATTTGGGGATCTGCATTTGTGAGTCCTCTTTCATACGCAACAAACGGGAGTCAAAACGGACATCCCGTTTTCAAGTTACAGTTCACGAACGTAGGGCCCGCAGGAGAGAGAACTAAACATGCCCCTGAACTGGGGGCGCGGTCAGCGCACCATCACTTTGAGGGCACAATATGCGTGCCCTCAGTCCGAGGGTGCGGTCAGCGTGCCCCTGGACTGAGGGCACATTCAGCTCTAGAAACTAGAACCCTATCCTAATTTCCAACTTTCCAAACTGATTTTGGAAGGTTTCCCCTTTTAAAAAATGATTATTTTGACCGCGTCCCCAGGTCGGGGGCACGTCCACTGTGTCAATCTGATTTTTAGCATGTTTTTAGAAATTTTTAGATTTTTTAGCAATTACATGCTGAACATGCCCTCGAGGTGAGGGCACGCCCACGCCCTCGGCCTGAGGGCACTGACTACACGCCCTTATGTTGGGGGTGCATTCAGTATGTTTCCCTATGTTGCACCGGTTTTGATTTTCTATAAATTTCGGCCTTTGGGGTACAATCCAGGATTATTCTCTTCATCCTCCAGCCACCTTAGGCTTTTCCCAACCTCTCCAATTTTTCTTCTTTTTGTCTCAGTGCATGGAGATCATCCCGAAGTAAGAGAGAAGCCGATCTATGCTTCAAAGTGTTGTTGTGCTGATCATAGGCTTCCACATAATTTTTTTAGCATTTTATGGACAAGATTTTTTTCAGAAGAAGTGTTCAGCATCAAGCTACCTTTCTTCTCCAATAAACAGCGATCAATTCTGACATCACTATGGTTTATGATAGCTTGTACACCGGCACTGCACAAATAGATCCAGAGTCTCCTCTTCTTGGTCACCATCTTCTAAGTCAATTTTACTACACTTAATTTCAGATTAAGCCTATACATTTTTCATAGAAACTGTTCCCGGGTTAGTTTTATTTATTTTTAACAAAAAATCATTCAATTCTGATATCTATGGTACCCGTGGTACATCCTACATCGACATTACATTGGTGGTTTCCATAACTTCACTGTCCAAGATCTGAGTTATCAGATAAATTCATATCACTTATAATAGGATTCAATCCAAGGTTTCTTCATCTTGAATTACCCTTTGTAGGTCTTCTTTATTTTAAAACAAATGGAAGTCTATTCTGATTTCTAGATTGTCTATGGTGATCACTTCAACAAAGTCGCGCAATCTGGTACTATTTCTAGTTTCTATCCACTTCCATAATTTATACATGTATTTAAGGACATATTGAAGAGAAGCTATAAACATAGAAACTCTTCCTCTCCAAGTCATGTATCCATTTCAACAAACGACACTCAATTCTAACATCGGGACTGCTCGTGGCGAGCTTTGTATCAAAGTCGCACTAGACAGTGTCAATGCACCTCGAGACCTAGGGCGCACCCACCGCACCCTCAAACCCAGTGCACACCCACCATGCCCTCAAACCTAGTGCGCACCCACCATGCCCTCAAGTCAAGGGTGCATTCACACCTATGTGATGTCCAGTCAGATCGATGATATCTCACCCGTTTAGCTCTAATTTGATTCGTTCAAGTTTCTACTTCTTCGTCATTCATCCAACATCATTTATCAATCATTTTTATTTAGTTTTTGAATAATCTCATATTTCATTAAGAAAACAAAAAAAAAGATTCGGGCTAACCCCGAAACCAGTGAGTTTCTTTTCAATTGCTATTTTTCATGCCACTTTCTTTATAGTTACTACACTTCACTCAGTTCTAATCCTTATTTCAGGTGTTTTTGTGTCTTCTTTGTCTACTAGTTGCATAGGTACATCAAGCAAGCAGTGGTTAAGGACTCTTCTTCGTCGGCCGGCTGAAGAAATAGAATGTTGAACCCGCACACCCGTTTCCCGAGCTAAGGTACACTGTCACTTTCTTTTTATTTCCATTACATAAAGTATAGCCCGCAGCTCCTGGTGACCACATCCTCAAATTTTTTATGCATTAAGTTCTTTCTATTCCATCCTCACTTTTCTCCCACACAACCCAAACCACCTCACCAGTGTTTGAGAAACACCGAGAGATAAAAGTTTGGAGATCAATGTGAGTGTGGGACCGAGGTGAGAGTTTTTCAGGTTTATCTTCATTTATTTCTCATTCCCTCTTGAGGTGGTGATATGGATTATGAAAAACCCATTTTCGAACTCGACACCCTATACCCATCTTTGACCCAGTCCAATCAGAGCTCTTGGATGACGAAATAATGTTAATGCGATCTTTCAATCTTTTGACATTATATTTTGACGGGGCTCTAAATTCATACGATAGGGGAATATGATGATAGAAATGTATGCCCTACAAGCCAATCATATGTGATATGATTTTACATTTCTTGTAATATCTTATTCAGTATAAATGGCATAATCTTCATTACTTGCACTATCTAGATGCGTTTATCGTAATGAAGTCCTTGGTTGCATGCAATGATGATTGAATCACGATGAGATCATGATAATGAGATCAATCATCTAGAAGCATGTACTCTAAATGTTCCTAGTCGCAGGATCCTCAAGATGGGACATCAAGGATCCGATAAGACTAGTGTATATGATATCTTCTCATATGATGAGAATGACTGATCTCATTAGTCATCAGTGTGGGGACACTGAGATACATGTACAGGTGCTCATTAGAGGAATGAGTTCACTGAACTGACCAGTATAGAATCCCTGAATGGTATCTTACCGAACTGTCGATCAGCGTATTCTATCATCACGGTTGAACGGCTGGATCTTTGACCTGTGTCGCCAAAGATGTCTTGCCGGGCATACTATGTACTTTGACTATTGACTTATGGATCACTTAATATTGTGGTCCTGTATAGTTAATGGATTGGGTATATAGGAAACCTGGTGGAGGCAATTGAGCGGACAATAGGGAATCGTCCACTCTCGGTAGGAGATAGAGAATATCCTATGTATAGTACTCTAAATAATTGGCCAAGGTAGATAGGATAATTGGAAAAGGGTTTTCTAATTGATCCAATTACGAGTAAAAGATTCCATAGTGTCGGTATATTTAGGAGTTGACAGTCAATGCCGTACTCCTATCCAACTGGGACATTGGATGGACAAAGATTTATATCCGTGTGGTAACCGATGATGGAAAGGCTCTTTGGAGAGGAGTTTATCCCCGAAGACATTTGGGATCATAGGATGTGGCTTGTACCCTTCATGATCGGTAGGCCGTTAAATCTATTATGAGATAATAGATTTAATTTAAAAGAAGTTGTTTTTTTAATTAGGATTCAACCAAATGAGTTATTAGGCTTAGTAGGTCACACACATAAGGGCTAATCTATAAGTTTGGGGGGCAAGGGTGTAAATATAGAGAAAGAAGGGGTTTTTGTGAAAACTTTAAATTCTCTATATAATAGCGAATTGAGCATGAGCCCCACAAGCCAAGGGCTGCAAAATTTGTCCCTATCTCTCTCCTTCACATTTTTCTATGCTAGAGGCCGTCGAGAGTCGATGGGACTTCATCCGGGGCGAGTCAGAAGGTCCAACGCGAAGGAGAACCCAACTATGGAGGTGGCTCGTGTGGATACGACTAGAGGCTGCACACTTGAGTAGCTGAACGAGCGTGAGAATGCTCGATCTTCTCCGGTATTTAGGGATTATTTGAATCCCAAAAAGGTACATGTTCGAGATCGTTTTGAATACTGGTTTTAGTGACGTTGTTCAATTTCGATTGAGAGCAAGACAATAATATACACGAAATCGAATTTTTCCGCTATGCCAATCTGATTGGATCGATTCCCAACATAGGAATCGTTCTTCTGTCACCTAAAGGTGTCACCATTCTATTGGCATTTCAGCTCAACTTTAGAACAACCAACAATATAACTAAATATAAAGCCTTGATGGCCGGGCTAGAGGTCGCTCACTTCTATGGCGCTACTGAATTTAAGATGATAGGTAATAGCCAACTGGTTCTGCGCAAATTCCTAACCAAATATCGTACGTCTCATCCGAACCTCAAACCCTACTAAAAACTCACATCTTACTACATTAAGCTATTTTTCAAACTCACTTTTGTCCATGTTCCTCGAGCTCAGAATATTCTTGTTGATGCCCTAGCCTCCTTAACTTCATCTCTATAAGTCCCGCTAGGTAGACAGGTGCGGACTATCAATGTTTGTAGGAGGTCAATGCTGGCAACTAAGGATGGACATTTTCTAAAGGTCAAGGAGAGATTTGGCAGAAAGGAATACCTGGAGCAGAAAGAGAAGATTTATTTAGTTGAGTTAGAAGAATTAGATGAGGGTGAAAGACCTTGGTATGATGAGATTATGAGGTATTGTTGAGATCAATATTATCTACCTTGATCCAATGCAAAAGAAAAGAAGGCCATCATAAAAGTATCCTGGAGGTATACCATCTTAGGAGGGGTGCTCAACAAAAGGAGCCTAAGAGGAATCTTACTCAGATGAGTTGGTGAGGAAGAAGCATAGTTGGTGCTTAAGGAAGCACATTCTTGTGTTTGTGGGGGCCATGTCAATGATCAGGCTCTTGACAAAAAGATCATCCAGCAAGGGTATTATTGATCGATCCTAGAAGAAGACTACTCTATCTTTGTCCAACACTGTCACTCTTGCAAACTCCATGTCGACCAGATCCATTCTCCTGCATCCTCCCTTCACCCGATTCATGCCCCAGGGCCCTTCACCATTGGCTTTTGATATCATTGGCCCTCTAAGTGATCTCAACTCTGAAGTGCGCTCCAAATCATTCATCTGACGTCTATAGAGTACTTCACCAAGTGGGCAGAAGCAAAAGTGTTCATGGAGATCAAAACATCAACATTATGCTCCTTCATCAAGTGCAACATCATCGGCTGGTTCAGGATTCCCAACGATATCATCGTCAACAATGGGCCACAATTTCTCTATCAAGATTTGCATGAACTTTGCAACAGGTACCTTATTGCACTGCATCGTTCATCTCTTTACTATCGACAAGGCAAATGATCAAGCAGAAGCCACCAATAAAACCTTGATCAAGATTATCCAGAAAACATGTATGTCTAGCAAGTTCGTGGACTAGCCAGATAAGCTCATAGACGCCCTATGAGCTTATCATACTTCTGTGTGGACCTCCACTGGTCAAACCCCATATGCCCTCGCATACGGGATGGAAGCAGTGGTCTCATACGAAGTACTCCTTCCATCACTCCGAGTTGAGCTCGACAAGGACATCCTTGTCGATGAGAGGAGAGAATCTCTCCTTGCACAGCTTGAACTCCTAGATAAAAGAAGGTTGGCCACCTCCAAGCATGCCTGGACTTATCAGAACAGACTCAAAAGGTTTTATCTAAAGAAGGTGGTAGAGAGGAAATTCGAAATTGGTGAGACGGTAGTCAAACGTATATTCATTAAGTCGAGTGGTCCCCGCCTCAAGTTGTCACCTAACTGGGAAGGGCCTTTTGTTATCACTGAAAAATATCTAGGTAACGTATATGAGCTAACAAATGTCGATGGAGAGAAATTGAATCATTCGTGGAATAGTATTTACCTCAAAAAATAATTTCCTTGAAAAAAATTGGAGAATCTCTGGTATGATATTAAGTCTTCAATCCTGAGTGTTTTCTAGAGGACAAGAGTAGACATCACTTTGCACACACAACACTTCCCAATCCCAGAATCCAGACAGTTCGACACTCGAAAGTAGCAAGGCAGAACCTTCAGGCAGAAAGGAACCCTTACCCTATTCTTTTCTATTCGGTCCAAGATAGGTGAAAGAGATTGGAGGAGGGTAGTATCAAAAATGTTTTCCGTCTTAGTAGGAGGTTGTCTCATAGGGTGCAAAAGAGTGCCAAAAGATGGGCAATGAACCTCACAAGTTTAAACAAAAATGGGTATGTCTAAATGAGTACCCAAAAAAGTGTAAACTTAAAAAAAAAGCACCAAAAAATTGGCAATGACCTCACAGGTCAAAGACTTGTCTGAATGAGTGCCTCATGTAGAAATTGGAAAAGACCCAAAGAGGTCAAACTCCAACAAGCAACTTGGGCATGAGTAGAGAAATCCTCCTCGACATCTCCATATCTTATCAAGGACTTGATCAATTATCTTCCCTTCTTAAACGCCTAGGGTAGGGTAAACTATCTAAATTCAGGGGAAACCCAAGCTGATTAAAGAGAAGAAGGCAAGAAAGATTCTAGGTAGAGAACATCATTTCCATGCGGTGTTTACCACTTGAATCTTGATTAACATTCAAGGATCGATGAATTATCTCAATACCAGCACATTCTCCATAAAAAATCAAAAAAAGTGAATACTTAAAAAATCCAAAAAAATTGAATAATTTTAAAAACCCCAAAAAGTAAATATTTTCACAAATCCCAAAAAATAAATATTTTCAAAATATTTAAAAAATTAACATTTTTGAAAACTCCAAAAAATTTATTGCATATTTAAAAAAAAATAAAAAACTAAAATAAAATTCATTATTTAACTTGCCTTAACCTTGATTTTTGCATCTACTTGCATCCATGTTAGTTTTTATGTCCTGCAAGTTTCCATTTCTACGCTGCATATTTATCTTTGTTTTCATCCTGTTAAGAGGGCTCTTCCCTTTGACTTAAGTCAAGGCAGATGGCAATAGACAAAGGGATGAGTCATGGTAAAGATTTAATCTCTTTTATCAAGTGTTTTAGGATTTCAAGAAATAGAGAAGATGATTTTTCGCCATGACAGGTATGCTCTTATAATTTTCAACACATTTGAATTTTATTGTGTCATTCATTCTTTTATTCTACCTTGTTGAGAAGGCTCTTCCCTTTGACCTAAGTCAAGGCAAATGGCATTAACAAAGGGATGAGTTGTGGTGAAAATTTAATCTTCTTTGTCAAGTGTTTCAACAATTTAAGAACAAAAGGGGAACAATTCTCACTATGACAAGCATGAAGAAAAAACAAGGAAACTTCACACAACAATACGTTGCTCGCCATTTCCTACCCCTGAGGATTCTTAAGAGGAAGTGTCACCATGACCTTGGCCTCAACTTTGTCAAGGAACTCTCTTCAACACAACTGTGTGTCCTCATCTGGGCACATGAACCCTTTTGTGAGAATACGTGTCATCACATCACAAAATCATCATTATCAGTCTCTTTCTTAGCATATATTATGTTCATTACTATTTATTTATGCATTGATATTGAAAATCATGAGTGCAAATAAAATCGGACCTGAGATCCCCTTCAACAAAATCTACGATGGTCAGGTCATCCTTCGTGCTCATGGATAAGCCAAGATTGTGCAGTGGGGAACAATGGTTCCCGATTGGGTGTCCTGACCTCACAAACAATCTACATCTTCAACTAATTGTTAAGCAAGTCTTGGTTTTTTTTCAAACCCAACATGCATCATATAATATTAGTCTCATTGCATTTTTCGTTGTCATTGCATACATCCCGTCATGATCTTCACCTTCTCACCATGATCTCTGAACCCCACCGCGTATGTTCTTCCATCATTTATCCCAATTCCAATCATTTCAATATCCCACCATGTTCGATTAATCCCACCGTGTCCATCACCTATTGTAATCACCTTGTGTCCTTCAACGTCTTTCATTTCTATCTCACCATGGTTGTTGCAATACTTTCTTGCTATTTATTTCACCGTGGTAGTCACCTCATCCCACCATGGGTACCTATTTGATCATCATTCTTGTGTTACTGTTACCCTTGCGGTCAATTGATTGAGCTTAAACAATTGTCTTCTGGAATTCAAGATCATTCCATTCTGAATCAAATCTTATCTCTTGAAAAATTTAAATGAATCTGAGAGCCTAAATATGCTCGATTGTTATTCTTTTATTTTACAAAATAAATCTCTTTTTAAACTTTAGCCCATCATAGTACATGAACACCACAAAGATCGGGTTGTTGGCTGATGATAAACCCACGAACCCATGATTAGAAGACTTCTCACTACATTGGGGGTTGGCTATTCTTCTCTTGTGCTCGTGGCATATCCCTTACCAATCAGACATAGGAAGGTTTGTGAAATAAAGTGGTGATCTAGGAAGCTTGAGGAGATTCGCTTTTTCGATCCTGGTCGTTGAACGTGTCTATATCTACACTTTGATGTCACCTTTTCAGTACATCTTTATCCCACTCCACTGCACTTCACTACAATTCATTTCACTTCGCTATATTTCTGTACATTCCGTTCCATTACATTACATATCATTCCCTTGCGAAGCCAACACAAGACGAGGCAAGTTGTAGACACGCCAAATTGAACTGATTCAGAGCTCCAGACTCTTATTCTATTGGCAATACACTTTATTTGACCATTATTTGATCAAAATAACCTTGTGGAGAAGAGCCAAGGACATCAGTGAAGAGTTGTATGAATTGAGAATGGACCGAAGATTTCTAAAGCAATGTCGTAACCTTCAAGAGAGAGCTATGAGTTAATCATGGAAACACGAAGCATACTCAATGACCAACCCTTAATGATTCACAATTCAAAGTCTCATAAGTCCCACGTGAATTCCACAACATATGGGTTTTAGACAAGTCTTTTTGATAGTCGTGCATCTATATCAGCTTTTATCATGGCTTTCCGATCTGTACTATCATGGCTATCCTAGACCATGTGTTATGTCTTTCCGATCATCACCAGGCCTTTTCAGGTCTTCTAGGTCAACCCTAGCCATTTATTGTCACCAATCAGTGCCATATAGTGGTTTCGATTGATTTTAGGTTTCTCAGTTATTCCTGGCTTTTTCAAGGTTCATTTTGCATTTACCGGGTTATTCTTGGTTTTTTCAATGCTTCCAAATTTTCTAATCATATCGGATTTATTTGGTCATTGTTTTAAGTTATCCCAAGCTGACCCTCAGCTTTTTGATTGAAACCATCTTTTAAGATCACCGCTCTGGCCTTTGGCATCCTCAGAATAATAAATCGGAGGTTAAAATCCTGTAATAAGTCCTGAGATGTGTGCTAGATGGTTTACTAATTTGGGGAGCTGCGTTGTCGAGTCCTCTTGTATATGCAACAAACGAGAGTCAAAATGGATATCCCATTTGCAAGTTACGGCACACGGTCGCAGGGCGTGCAAGAGAGAGAACAAAGCGCTCCCTCAAAGTGAGGGCGCGGTCGGTTCTAGAAATTGGAAACTTGCCCCAATTTAGGCTTTCCAAACCGGTTTTGGATGGTTTGCCCTCTTTTAAAATGATTATTTTTTCCTCGCCCCTAAGTTGGGGTCACGTTCATTTTGTTAGCCCGATTTTTAGCAAGTTTTCAGATTTTTCCAATTTTTTAGCAATGACACATTGAATGCGCCCTCGAGGTGAGGGCGTGCTCACTGCGCCCCCAACCCGGGGGCATGTTCAGTTTCTTTCTATGTTTTGTACCGGATCTGCTTCTCCTATAAATTGAAGGCCATTCTCAACGACCAAGGGTTACCATGCATGCTCCATAATGTCCAGAGGTCGTCCAAGATCTTCCCCAAGCTTTCTTTCATGTTCTACTCCGACCCGTTGGTGAGAGATCGACCCTGACATGAGAAAGGAGGCCCGATTCATGCTCTTGACATCGACATTCTTCATCGGTGCCTGAAGAATTCTCAGGATGCATGCTAAAAAGGTGGTCAACATAGGAAAGCTTCATCTCAATGTCCTCTTTCATTTGAAATTGACAGTACTCAATTCTGATTTGTCATTTGTCTATGGTGATTGCTGCATCGAGGGTACACAATCAAGTTCTATTTTTATGGGCATATTCTGGAGAAGTCATCAACGTAGTATTGTTTTTTACTGCATTGATTCACTACCATAAATTATACAACTCTTCATAGCCATATTCCAGAGAAGTCATCAACATTATCTCTTCCTCTCCAAGTTCTCTGTCTGTTGAAACAAATGACACTCGATTCTGACATTGGGGTCGACCGTAGCAGCTTCTGCACCGATGTCGCACCGGCAGGGTACTGTACTCACCCGAGTGCAGGCCATCCGAACCAGTGTCTTTTGCTCATTCCTGCTCCAATCCGAGCCATCCTACTCACTAAGTCTCTCCTCTTTCATTTAAAGCACTTTTAATTCATTTTAATTTAGTTTTGCATCATTTTTATCATCAAAAAATATAAAAAAGTGGTAAGGTCTCTCTCCAATCCGATGAGTGTAAGCACCCAAAAACAGCGGTGGCGGCGGTTCTCTCTCTTTCTTTCTTGGAGCGAAGAGTTAGTGGTGGTGGTGGGGTGTGTGTGTGGTCGCTAGGAGCCGAAGACTCCAAAATGTGATTAGATATAAAGCAAATGAAATGAAAAGCAAGTTTGACTGTCGTACCTTTTGGAATAAGGGTGGAGATTGCTAGGTTCTAACTTCTCCTTTATCGGCTGGCCGAAAGAGGAGAGCTTTAGTGAGCTCTTTTGCTCCCGATCGGGTCGAAGCTTCACATCGGTCGGGTTCACCTAAGAACGCCCTGCGGAGAAACACGAAAACAAGTAAAGGTCATTAGCTCTAGCAAGAGTATAGCATCATGCTTGGTTTGGATTTTGAACATACAATAGGGGGTGAACTAACCGGATTGGGATGAAATCCCAATCCCTATTTTTGGAAGGTTTTTTAAATATATGGGAGATGCAAAATGACCTAATGTATGCTAAATAAAGTGATGAAAGGTTCTAAGATGAAAACAGAGAACAAAAATCTGATCGGACGGGCGATCAGACTCCGAAAAGTGCAAAACCAACTTTTGCCCCTGCTAGTGCCCTATATATAGGGCACCAATTGTAGGTGCCCCCTTTATAGGGTGCGTTGACCAACGTCAAGCGCCCTGTATATGGGGCACTAAGTCTGGCTCGGGTAGATCTTCTTCCTCTCTTCGTGACACCGCTCCAGAGTGCTGGATGGCTTCAAGGACGAAGTAGAGGCTCCTCCTTGTAGCTAATATGCAAACGAAGCTAATGGTAGGGGATTTGGATGCTGGATGGAAGAGGAGAAACGTGTAGAGATTGGGGCTGTAAATGGATCCGGATTCGGTTCGAATTCGTATTCGGATAGGCGGATATTATCCATTTAGGTTGCTCCGACGGATATTTATTTCGGATTCGGATATTATCCGAAATTTAAACGGAGCGGATTCGGAATTAGTGTATCCGCTTCGGTTAAGATCCGGTTCGATCTGAACCATTAGATGTAAGATCCAACGGCCATGATCATTCACCCCTAGATCCGTTTACAGCCCTACCCCCGACTCCCCCCGCATCCTCACTGTGCCTCCCGAGCGCCGCGTCTCTCCCGGCTCCCGAGCGTCCCTCTCCCTCCCTCCGGAGCCTCCCAGCGGCGGCGGCCGAGCCTCCCAGTCCCAGTCCCAGCGGCGGTGGCGGAGCCTCCCAGCGGCGGCGGCGGTGGAGCCTCCCAGCCTCCATCCCAAGCATCCCAGCATCTTCCCCCGTTCGGCCTCCCTCCCGGATCCTCCCTCATTTCCGAGCGGCGCCGAGCCTCCCTCGCATCCCTCTCCCTCTGGACAGTCGGACTCCCCCCGTTCGGCCTCCCTCCCGGTCCCGGATTGCCAGGCGCCTGATCCCCCCTCCTCCCGGATTGCCAGGCGCCGGATCACCCCCCCCATTCGGCCTCCCTCGGTCCCTCCCGGATTGCCAGGAGGCAGGTGCCCGATCCCCCCCCCCGTTCGGCCTCCCTCCCGGACAGTCGGACTCCCCCTCCGTCCTGGTTGCCAGGATTGATAGGCTGAACAGTCGACCTCCCTCCACTTCCAGGATTGCCTGGCCCTGTGCGCCCTCTGGACAGTCAGTTTTGCTGTGCCCTTAGGTGACCAGGCGGCCCTGCAGAGTGTGGATTGCGGTTGGAGCAGAGTGCGGTTGGAGTTTTGCTGTGCCCTCCAGAGTTTTGCTGTGCCCTTGGAGTTGGAGTAGAGTGCAGATTGCGGTTGGAGTTGAGGCAACCTTGCCTATTTCTGGTCCGCAGACCGCAGGTATATAATTTGATCCGCAAACTCTTAACACAGTGTTAGTAGCACTCATAATCAGAAATATAAGTTTATTTTTATTTAATTTTGCTAGTATATCTTTGTGGTAGTCAATGTAATAATTGTGATCGGCGTTAACTTGTTTGACTTGTTTAACGTATGTTTGTAGATGTCAATGGAAGGAAATTTGTTGCCTCTTTCTGTAGATAGTAATGTTGGATCGTCCAGTTTAAATGCAGTCATCCCTAGTGCTAGTGGTAACAATATAAATGAGAGTAGTGATGGTACACAAAGCACACAACCCACAACACTAGGTGATGAAATTCAAATTGTTGAAGGAGACGTTACAAAACCTCCATTACCCAAAAAAAGAAAATTATGTTCAGCTGTTTGGAAAGATTTTGAGAAGAGTAGAACCGAAGATGGTAGGGATATTGCAAAATGTCTTCATTGCAAAAGGGCATTTGATGGTTCTAGCTCAAAAGGCACCACCCACTTGAGTAATCATGCTAAGAGATGTCCACAAAAAGTTCATGGTGACATCAAACAACACATGTTGACAATGTCCAAATCTACGGATGAATCAAATATGAAAATTGTCAATTTTAAATTTGATCAATAACGTAGCCGTAGAGATCTTGCAAATATGATCATAAAGCATGGGTTGTCTTTTAGTTTTGTTGAGTATGAGTACTTTGGTACTTTTGTTT
This sequence comes from Cryptocoryne crispatula var. balansae, assembly GCA_036172225.1. Classification (NCBI taxonomy): domain Eukaryota; kingdom Viridiplantae; phylum Streptophyta; class Magnoliopsida; order Alismatales; family Araceae; genus Cryptocoryne; species Cryptocoryne crispatula. Next base: position 22,573,010 of record CM069925.1, read on the forward strand.
CAAATCTTCAGCCTTAATTCAAGCATTGTAGTAGAACAACTATTAGAAATGAGGTCATGAAGATTTATGAAGAAGAAAAGGAAAAGATGTACAAACTTTTTGATAGCTTAGGTTCTCGAATTGCTCTCACCACAGATTTGTGGACTTCAGGACAAACTATGGGTTATGCATGTTTGATAGCACATTTTATAGATGAGCAATTGTTGTTGCAAAAAAAGATTATTGCATTTGAGTATGTTCCAACTCCACACACTGCTGATGTTCTTTTTAAAGTTGTGAAAAATCAACTGTTGAAATGGAATATTGATAAGAAGTTGTGTGCCATAACCTTGGATAATGCTTCAACAAACAATGCAATAGTTAAAGATCTTAAAAGTTGGCTTGGTGACAAGAATTTATTGATATGTCAAGGTCGGTTCATTCACATTAAGTGTTCTGCTCATATTCTTAATCTGATTGTTCAAGAAGGGTTAGGTGTGATATCTAAATTCATTGAAAAGATTCGGAAAAGTGTGGCATATGTGAGGAAGACACCTAAGAAAAAGGAGATGTTCAAAACAGCCTTGTTGCATGAGCATTTATCAACCTCAAAGGGTCTATGTTTGGATGTACCTACAAGATGGAATTCTACATATTTGATGTTATTAACTGCCCTTGATTTGAAAGATGCTTTTATTCGGCTTGCTGAAATTGATCATGATTACTGTGATTGTCCTTCTCCACTTGATTGGAAAATAGCTTCAAATGTTCTTCAATGTTTAAAAGTTTTTTATCAAGCAACGTTGACACTTTCTGGGACAAAATATGTTACTGCCAATCTATATTTTGGTGATATTTGTGCTGTGCATATCATGTTGCGTACATGAATTAAAAGTGATGTTGACTACATACGCAACATGGCTATTGTGATGTTAGCAAAATTTTCAAAATATTGGGATGAATGTAGTCTATTGTTGACCGTGGCTTGCATCCTTGATCCTCGTTAGAATTTTGAATTTGTGATTATTCTTTATGAACAAATCTATGGTGATAGTGCACATATTTATATTGAAAAGGTGAAATTGTTTCTTCACGAACTTTATAATGAGTATGCAATGAAAAGTTGTGATGATAATGTGACATCTTCCAATGCTATTAGCAAGTCTTGTATGTTGGAGGAGAAATGCGATGACACAATAGATGAGTTGAAAAATATTTTTAAGAAGCGTTTGAGTGAGAGAACTTCTATGACTTGTCAGAAAACTGAGTTGGATGTGTATTTAGAAGAGTCTCATTCTCCCTATGAAGGACAATTTGATGTGTTAACATGGTGGAAATGTTATGGCAAGAAATTTTTCATTCTCTCAAAAATAGCAAAGGATATATTTGCAATTCCAGTCACGAGTGTTGCTTCTGAGGCAGCTTTTAGCACAGGCTCACGAGTTGTAGATGATAGTAGATCATCTTTGCTTCCAGAAACCATTCAAGCATTAATCTGTACCCAGGATTGGTTGCCTTCAACGAAAAAGAAAGGTGAGTCATCACATTCTTTACACATCAATTTGGACATTACTTTGTACTCAAGACTTGACATTACTTATTATTGTTATTATTTTCAGATGACAATTCTCCAATTATCATTTGAGAAAGTAAGAATGAGGAAGAAAGTTTTGGTAAGTAAATTTCAAGATATTATCATGTTAATTGTATTCATTTTCCTTACATAATTTGTTCATTTGTTTGTAGATTGATGACACATATGTGAAGCTTTGGTTGGAGTATGCCAACGGCGTCGGCATATCTTATTATATTTGACGTTTGCATGTTGAGGACACTTAAAATGTTTGATTTCATGACACTTGTTTTGTTCTTTGTATTTGTTGGCACTTGGTATTGTATTTGATGACACTTATTTTCTTTTTTGTGGTTGATTGCGGTTGATTGCACTTAGAATTTTATGGTTGAATATTCTATGCTTCGGAAAGTCTTTATGGTTGAAATTTGTGGTTGAAATTTGTGGATGAATATTGTATGCTTCATAAAGACTTTATGGTTGAATTTTGTGGTTGAATATTTTTTTCTTCTTGGTGGTTAATTGCATTTAACGGATAATTGGTTGAGATAAGGTGGTTGTGCATCTTTTGTACGTAAAAGGTTGCCCTTGTTTTGTTGTGAATTTACAGGTTTTTTGAGATTTTTTTTCTCATTTTTATAAGTTGTGCAGGTTCTGGAGCGAAGCGGATATTATCCGTATCCGCTCCGTATCCGAGAGATATCCTATTGTGAAGATCCGCTCCGTATTCGAATTCTAATCGGAGCGGATATCCGATATCCGAATTGACTACCGGAGCGGATTTGGAAATGGCATATCCGCTCCGTATCCGCTCCGTTTACAGCCCTAGTAGAGATCTTCAGAGTTGAGGAAAACTCATGTTTCTAAATGACAGAAACAGTAAGTTTTGAGCTTTTTGGGAGGGGGGATTCGGATCTGTTTGAAGGCTTATAGGGGGTGAAAATGGCTTAGAAACGTGGTATTAGATGAGCTCTAGGGTGGCACGAAGTTGGAACCTTCTCCAAGCTTCAAATGAGGGCTTATTTATAACCCAAAAGAGGGCACTTCGGTCAATTCTGAAAAGTAGTTCCACGCGGCAAAGCGCCCTATATATAGGGTGCTAGCATCATGAGCCATGTCAAATCGATAAGACGAGTCCAAGTGAGTGGTCAAATTGGCCAGTCGAGTCGATTTGACTAGATGCCAGGCACCCTATAAACAGGGCGCCAGGTGCCTTATATATAGGGCACTTTGACTCTGGTCAATGCTTATCGATCTTCTTCGAAATGTGTTGAAAAACTTGATTCTTCCGGAAAACTCGGTTCCCTTGAAAGGTTACTCAAATATTCTTCATGAAAACAAGAATTTAAGCTTTTCAACTAGACCAAAATTGCGTGTCTACAGCTTGCGTTGCCTTGGCGTCGGCTTTGTAGGGGAATGACATGAATGCAGCGTAGGCGAATGTAGTGAAACATAGTGAGGCGTAGTGGAATGAAGTGGTAATGGACTGAAAAGGTGACGCCAAGGTGTATATTTAGACACGCCTTCATTGCCCTAGTTGAGTGAATGAAGCTTTACCAAACTTTAAGGTTACCTTTTGTCTTATCGAAACCTTCCCTTTGGTTGATTGATTAAGTAGAAGAACAGTACTAAAAGTAACTGAAATCCCACGTGGGAGAGAATTGTTACTGGCTAGGACCCGAATTGCATGGTGTGCTAGACTCGGTAGAAAGTAAATTGCGAAAAGTAAAGAGGAAACAAGCGATCAACCAAGGTTGGGTTCTTCAAATTCATCGGGTTTACTCAGAAATTCCGGTGCAGTTCGGAATGAAATAACTTCTTATTTTGATGAAATCATTGTTGAAACATGGTTGAAACCGATTTTTCGGGCAGACCAAAGCCCCCTCTAAGAGCTATGAAGAGACTGTCTTTTCTTGGGAGGGTCATGGTAGGGTTGGCATGAAAGATGATTATGATGATGCGTAATGATGCATGATGCATGCTAGGTTTAAAGAAATACAAATAAGTATAAGAAAATAGTTGAAGATATAGGTCAAATGCAACGGGTCAGGACATCCGTGAAGACACCGTCGTCCCCGCATATTCAACTTTGGCCTATCCGCAAGCCTAGGGAATGACTGAGCCCTCACTAATTTTGTTGAAGGGGTTCTCAGGCTCAACCCCCTCTAGACTTGAGGTCTTCAACATCTCAAATATTATTTATTTTGATAGATGTAATACTAAATGCAGGTCCTAATAGGGGTCGGGGTAGTCCACTTTTGTTTTTCAATTTTCAATTTTTTTGTTGTTTTTGCTTCCTTTAAGTGTCTGGGGATATGAAGCTGGCATGCCTTCTCCTATTCCTGCATCCACTTGAGAGAAGATATTAGAACTTTATTTTGGCTTAGTCCCTTGCAAGGAGAGGGCAAAGTTGCCTTGATCTTTTGTCCAGGGACATCGGCCTTATCAAGGTAAAGATAACAGAAAAACATAAGTATGCATAAAAGGAAATATGCAAGACTGAAATTAAACATGAATGCAAAGGCAACTAGTCAATTTTAGAAAGCAAAATTTTTAGGTGTTTTTAGAAATTTTTTGATTTGTTTGGGTTTTGATGGTTTTACAATTTTTGGTATTTTTGCAATTTTATAAATTTTTTGGTACTTTGGATATTTACTTTTTAAGATTTTTGATTTATGAATTTGTTTGGTGTTTTTGAATTATTTGATTTTTTTTTTGTTTTTGTTCGATGTAAAGGACATGACCATCTCATCCTTTGCTTTGCTTGTCATAGGTTCCCCTCATCGTTACCCAAGGGTTAAGAGTAGGCATCATGTGTAGGAAAGTGCCTTGTTCGGAATCTTCTGACCTTCTGCCTTTGATAGGCTATGGCTCTTCTTGGACCTAGTTGGTCGACCCTGCCCCCAAGGTTAAAGAAGGAAGAGGATTGGTGGTAAGTCCTTAGTAGAATTCAGGGATGTCGAATTCATTTCTCTACTAGTGCTTGCATTGTCCGTTCGGGATTTGACATCCTAGGGTCCTTCTTTCTAGCCATTTTTCTTTGATGGCCCACATTCAGACATGTCTTTTTTTCTTTTGCTTGATTTTGACCTGAGGGGTTCATTGCCCATCATTTGGAGCCTTTTTCTTTTTGGGCTTTTGTTGGTACACATTCAGACAGGTCTATTCTTTTGCCGACCTGAGGGGTCATTGCCCATCTTTTGGCACCTTTTATTTTAAGGAGTCAGACCTTCAGAGGCATCCTCCTACTAAGGCAATGGGCACTTTCTATACACCTCATTCTAATACCTTTCATCCATTTAGAACCGAAATAAGAAGAGAATAGGATAGGGTCGACCTTCTTTTGCCAAGTGTTGCCTAGCTTTCTCTTTGACTTCCAATCATCGGATCCCAAAATCTAGGTGTGTAGTGTGTGCAGTATGATGCCTATCCTTATTTTCCTAAGTGACAAGTTGGGGCATCGAACAAGCAAGCATCAGATGTTACTACCATTCTTCACACCTTTGAATTTTATAGATTTTTTGTGATTTTTGTTTTTCTTTTAAGGGAAATATTTTTTGAGGTATACACCGTTCCAGGGATGAGTTAGTTCTTCTCCTTCTGCATTAGTTAGCTTGTATGAATTACCAGGGTAAACTATTGAGATTACATACGGACCCTCCCAATTAGGTTGAAGTTTGGAGCAGGGACCGCCCGGCTTAACAAATATTCTTTTAAGCACAACCTCACCGATTTCAAATTTTCTCTTCACCACCCTCTTCTGATAAAATCTTGTAAGTTTATTCTGATAAGATCTAGCATGTTCGGCAGCGACCAACCTCCTTTCGTCCAAGAGTTTGAGTTGTGTGAGAAGGGAATCTCGGCGTTCATCCATTGGGATGTCTCAATCGATCTAGACTCGGAAGGAAAGAATGAGTACTTCATATGGGACTACCGCCTCCATCCTAAATGCCAAGGCATAGAAAGTTTGACCTATTGGGGTTCGAATAGAAGTGCAGTAGGCCCATAGAGCATCAACTAACTTATCCGGCCAGTCCGCGAACTTGCTAAACTTACACGTCTTCTTAATGATTTTTATCAGAGTTATATTTGTGACTTCTGCTTGACCATTGCCTTGAGGATAATATGGAGATGAATGATGCAATTTGATGCAATACTTGTTGCAAAGGTCGCGCAGCTCCTAGGAGATGAATTGTGGTCCATTGTCGGTGATGATATTGCCTGGGATCCCAAACCTGGCAATGATGTTGCGTTTGATGAAGGTGCAGAATGTTGATGCCTTGATATCCACGTATGCTTCTGCTTTTGCCCACTTGGTGAAGTACTCCGTTGCCGTTAGGATGAAAGATTTGGTTTTGTTTGTGGAGTTTGGGTCACCAAGGGGTCCGATAACATCAAAAGCCCACATGGCGAAAGGCCATGGGGCATGAATCGGGTGAAGAGAAGATGCGGGGGAGTGGATCTTGTCGGCGTGAATTTGACATTGATGATAGTGCCAGACAAAGATCGAGCAATCCTCTTCCATAGTAGGCCAATAATACCCTTGCCTGATGATCTTCTTAGCGAGGGCTTGAGCATTTACATGGCCTCCACATACTCTGGAATGTGCTTTTTTAAGCACCAATTCAGCGTCTTCTTCATCTACGCATCTTAATAGCATGCCTGCCAAGCTCCTTTTGTAAAGCACTCCGCCTAAGATGGTGTATCTCTGGGAGACTCTTCTAATAGCTTTCTTTTCTTCAGCAGTTGCTCCTGGTGGATATGCCTGATCCTGACAGTAATTCGCAATCTCATGATACCATGGTTTCTCACCTTCTTCTAGTTCTTCCAACTCAACTAAATATACTTCTTCCTTTTTCTCAATGTATTCCTTCCTTTCACACTCTTCTTTATCCTTCAAGAATCGTGCATCTTCCACTGCCGGAATGGTACGTCGGCGGACATAGATTGTCCTAACTTGTCTGCCTAGCGAGACAGATAGTGAAGATGCCAGAGGAGCGAGAGCATCGACGAGAATATTTTGAGCATGAGGAATATGAATGAATTCGAGTTTAGAGAATAGCTTGATGTAACAGGCGGTGAGTTCTTGGTACAGTCTGAGCCCAGGATGAGATGTGCGGTACTTGGCAAGCACTTGGCCGAGAATCAACTGACTATCACACATTACTCTTAGTTCAGTGGCACCATAGAAGTGAGCGGCCTCCAGTCTAGCCAGTAAGGCTTCATACTCAGCTATATTGTTTGTTGCCGGAAAATGGAGCTGTAAAGCCTGTGGAATGGTGACACGTTCGGGTGATAGAAGAACAATCTCTATTCCTCTACCCTGGGAGTTTAATGCCCCGTCAAAATATAAAGTCCATAGATTGGAAGATCGAATGGACATCAATTCATCATCGGGGAATTCTGATTGGATATGGTCAAAGATTGGGATAAGATGGTGGGCAAGATGTTCAGCAATCGCATATCCTTTGATCACCTTCTGTTGGATGTAGGTGATGTCAAATTGAGAGAGAAAGCTTTGCCAACGTGCTAATCGGCCAGTCAGGATAGATTTTTCAAGAAGAAACTTGATGGGATTCATACGAGCAATGAGATTAACCTCGTGAGTCAGAAAGTAGTGTTTAAGTTTCTGGACCACCCAAACTAGGATGGCACAAGTTTTTTCCATGGTTGTATACTTGTGCTCACAAGGATCAAAGATTTTGGACAAATAGTATGTTGCTCGCTCCTTCCCTTCATCATCTAATTGTGCCAATACTGCTCCAAGGGATCCTTCCAAAACCGAGATGTATAAGATTAAGGGTTTGCCAGGAACTGGAGGCTTGAGCACAGGCGGGCTTGACAAGTACTTCTTTAAATCGTCGAATGCCCCCTGACATCTTGAATCCCATCTGAATTCGGCCTTCGCCTTGGTTAACTCATAGAAAGGTTTGTACCTTTGAGAGTGTTGTGAGATAAACTGGCAAACAAATTGTAGCCTACCAATCAACCCTCTCAGCTCTTTTAGGTTCTTTGGTGGAGGCATATCAATGATAGCCTTGGCCTTGTTGGGATTAATCTCAATGCCTCTTTTGCTGACGATGAACCCAAGTAACTTTCCGGATGACACTCCAAACACACTTCTTAGGGTTCATTTTAAGCTTATATTCCCTGGCTCGTTGCAAAACCCTTTTTAACACCTTAGCATGCTCATCTCGGGTCCGAGACTTGACTACCAAATCATCCACATACACCTCCACAAATTTATGCATCATATCATGAAATATCGCCACCATGGCCCTTTGATAAGTTTCTCCGGCATTCTTTAATCCGAAGGGTATGATGACGTAGCAATAAGTTTCCCAAGTTGTAGTGAATGAAGTCTTTTTGTGATCCTCTTCTGCTAACTGGATTTGATTATACCATGAATATCCATCCATGAATGATAGGGTTTCAAATCCAACTGTGTTATCAACAAGGACATCAATATGAGGAAGGGGGAAATCATCTTTTGGACATGCTCGGTTTAAGTCCCTGAAGTCAATGCAAATTCGAACCTTTCCATCATTCTTCATGACTGGGACTATATTTGCCACCCATTGCGGATAGAGGACAACTCTAATGAATTTTGCTTGGTGCAACTTATCGACCTCTTCCTTCATCTTTAATGCTATGTCTGGGTGGAATCTCCTTAACTTTTGCTTGACCGGGGTAGCTTTAGGTTTTAAAGTTAATCGATGCTCTACCAATGACTTGTCTAATCCTGGCATATCTTCATATGTCCAAGCAAACGTGTCTTTATACTCTTGTAGCACTCTCATTATATTTTACTCTTCTAAAGGGGTGAGGTTGGCACTGATGAGGATATTCATAGGATCTTCTGGTGTTCCAAGATTGAGTTCCTTAGTTGGTTCATCCACCGTGGCTGATGGTTCTTCAAATCTTCTTAAACCGGATGCATAAGCATCAGCCAAATCCTCTTCTTCATCCTCAGTATCAGGATCTTTTTCCGATACAACCTCATAAACTCCTAAAGTTAGATCAATGTTGTCTTTTTCCTCATACCGGATTTCATCCAACTGGATTGCATTTTCTAGATACTCCGGTAGCTTGGCACATTCTAAGCCTTTTTGAGCCAACTGATGCAGGTATCTTTTTGGAATTCTCCTACCTCTGATTTTTGTTTTGTTTTTATTAGAAACTAAACCTAAAGAAGAAGAAGGTAAATAAGGGGAGGAAGAGGAGGTGGAGGGAGTGAAATTTATTGTAGAGGATGAAGGGTAAAGGAGATCGATCAAAGATCGGGTGGTCTCCCGGATTGGATCATCCTTTGAAGCGAGTTGGAATGTTTCTTCGATTGAAACTTGGGTTGAGAACAAGACTTTTTTTATCTTTTTGGGAGTACTAAACATGAACACATAATGGGTTTGGCCGGTTGTGGTTTCCGGTGTGGGCTGGGGTATTGACAGGGAAGGAAACAAATCGAGCAAAGATGGATAGAGGGAGCATTCATCCTTATTGCCTGGTGAATTTGATGGTGAACTTGTTGAAAGTGGGTTTGTTAGATTTGTGGGGGTGACAATAGGTGAATACCCCTGATTCTGATTGCCAGAAGGCTTGCTATGGAATAATTCACCACTCGACCCTTCTTCAGAGAACAACCATGATATGTCGAGACACGGCTCATCTTCTAGGCTGTCAACCTTCTTTTTCTTTGCCTGTTCTTGTGGTTCTTGTTTTTCAATCATTTGTATTGTCTCCCTCTTGTCGAAGAACTTGTGTAGACACACCTTAAAGTATTTTTGACTAATCTTTTGGCCATTATCGCATGTCCCATCTTATCCTATCCCATTCCTTGATGTTGTCTTTACTAGCCTGATGGGTTCTACGATGCCCTTCAACTCTTTTCCCAATCCTCAGCCTTCTTGATACCCCAGATTTTCCATCATGCGCTATCCAAGGGTCTTGGTAGCGTCCTCCTTTCTTTTCCAAACTTGCCTGGGTTGCCTTCCATCCTTTGGCAGATCAAGGATCGTGAAGACTGGTTGATTTGGCAAGCCAGGAGGGAGAGTAACCAGGCAATCCACAGGCATACTTACCACTTTAACAACCTGACCTTTGAAGGGAAACTTGATGCACTGATGATTGGTTGAGGCCACGGCCTCTAGTGCCTCAAGGTAAGGCCTTCCCAGGATAGCCTTGTAAGTTGGGTCCATGTCCAGGATGTAGAAGTCAATAGTAACAACTCGGGGTCTGAGCTTGACTTCGAGCGTAACCATGCCATGGGCGGGCCTATTTGAATTATCATATGTTGTTACAGTGATTTGTGATGGCCGAATATCCTCTTCTGGGATTCCACATAGTTGTAGCATTTTTTATGGCAAGACATTGATGGAAGCACCGATATCAACTAAACAAGACTTGACGTCCATTTCGTTGATGCTGACAGTGATGCAAAGTGCATATTTTCTTGCTTCTGGTTTGGCTAACTCTTTGGTGAAAGTGAGGGCAGGGTGTTCACTTCTCGGAGTCAAGACTGATGCAATCTTCTCAGGGGGGAGGGTTTCATTGAGCATCACTCTTTGTAGATACTATTGAAGAACTTCCTAGTGAACCTTGGACCTCTTGATTAGTTCCAAGATAGAAATCTGTGCAGGGGTTTTGTCGAGGTGTTCAACAAGTCGTAAGATGTCCCTGGCACTGGCTCTTCTAGGTGTTCTTCTTCTTCTTCTTGCGACCGTCCCGGTTGACCGGTCTGGGGAAAAACCCTTTGAAACATGCGCCCGCTCCTAAGCACCATAGAAAGCTAAGGGGCTGTGGTTGGTGTAGTAGAGGTGGATGAAAGGTAAGGCCGGATGATGGGAGGCCTCAGTAGGGGCGTAGTGATGATGGTTCGGGTTGTAGGGGTGTGGGTAGGTTGTGATGGCATGGTTGTACGAGGCGGTATGATGATGGGTCCTAATGGTGATGGTGTTTATGGTGGCTCAACCGGACGGATCAGGGTCCGACCTGGCTGGAGTTGTATGGCTAGTGGCATTATGATAGGTTGTGACAAGGTGCGGATGATTGGTGGTTAGTTTCTTCAGGCGGGTATAGCTCATAGTATGGGGTGAACGGTTCGGTTAACGAGGTTCGAAGGGTTAATGTTCATGAAGAAAGCAGGTCCCTCGATTTGCCAATTTTGGCCTCTACCGCGGGGTTCATCGGTAGAGGTTAAAATGGGATTTACTCTTTGATTTTCCGGTACTATCGCGGGCGCATCTGCGGGTAGCAGGTTCTGAATGATCCCCAGACCAGATTCCTGTTGCTGTTGTTGTACTGGTACCTGCTACTACTGAGGCTGGTTCTTCACTGTCTTGATGTATTCGCCCATCTGACCCGAGTCAATGCTTCCCTGCTCGTAGAGGTCATGGATATAATCCTTAAACTGAAAATAATTCTCCACTGTGTGTCCCAGGTATCTGTGGTATAAGCAATATCTATCTGTATTGGCATTTTGTAGCCACTCCAGCTTTTCTCTCGACAATGAAATCTGCCCTGCCGCCATAAGAGCATTGAAAATATCTGTGAGAGAGTACGGTAATGGTGGATAATGGTTTCTTCTAGCCCCTATTCTTCATGGTGCATAGGCGGCGGGGGGAGGTGCCTGGTTATAGGTGGTTGGTTGGCGTGGTAGTTGAGGTGTAAAGGTTTGCATAGCCAACTGACGGGGTTGCTGGGGGACTGGTGTCTGTGTTGGTTGTTAGGGATATTTATTTGGCGTCTGGTGTCGGAAAGGTTGGGGTTGAACTTGAGGGCGAGGTGCCAGTTGGACTTGGCGGGGGTTTCTGTATTGGGGGTTTCTGTACTGTTTTTGGTGGTTGTTGGGCGGGTTTCCTATGATGTTGACGTGTTTGTTGGTTACTATGCCTTCGGTTATAGGCCCAGTGGTAGTGGTGGTTGTTTTTTTTGGTGATTCGAGGCCTAGGGTCGAAGAGGTTCATAATGGGAGAGTCTTGGAGTTGTGTTTGGATGTACCATGCTCTCTCATAGAGTTCGCTCATGGGGACAGGGTGATACAATGCCAGTACATTCTTCAGGGCTGGAGTGGCGTTAGTGATGATCATTTTGACTTGTTTCGATTCTGATAGTGTATTTTTCAATCTTTCTGACATTGCTCTCCATCTGTCAGCATATCTTATGAAATTCTTATCATTTCTCATCTTCTTGGCCATAAGATCTGTGATTGAATATGTAGGGCTGACTCGATCTTGATATCTTTGCAAGAATTTCGCTTTGACAGTATCAAAGTTGCTAGCTCCCAAAGGGTCAAGTGAATAGTACCATTCCAACATGGAGCCTTCTAGTGATCTTCTGAATAGGTATGCAAGGGCTTTTGGGTTGTTTTGCCACATGACAGATTCATAAAGGAAGTCTTTGATATGAATGAAAGGATTCCCATTTCCGTTATACCGGCAATAAATGGGCATTTCAGAAGGAGGAAGATGGAATACGGGGAGAGATGGAAGGGATATTTCGGGGAGAGCCCTTGTGTCGATCAACCGCCTGAGCTCCCGATATTGTTCATTCATCCTGTTGATTTTGTTAAGCACAGTTTGATCAATGGAGGATTCTCGAGCAAGAGGAGGAGGAGAATAGATGTTTGATTTGCCGATATGGCCATTGGATAGGCCGAAGTGGCTGGGTAAGAAGGGTGTATCGGGTGGTGCATTTGCGGGCGGGCTTGATTAAAATGTGCAGAACAGTAGACCAGTGGCCTGAGTGGTGTGGTGTTATTCGGGTCCGGGTGGTTCAAGATAGCCACCGGATGGGGTGAGTTTGGAATCAAGGGTCCATTGTGAGAGTGGCTTGGTACTGGTGCACCGGGTTGGTCAGTTGCCAATTGGGGAGTAGAGGTGTGGTGGCCACCTTCGGTATGGGTGTGATTGGCAGGCGATTTTCCCTTCAAAATGGTCTCAATGGCTTGTGGTTGAGTTGGGTCGACATGAGTGAATGTCTCCCACAGAGAATCTGGGTGGAGTCGGGGTGAGCTGGTTTCAGGGAGAATTTCGGGTTCATTAACGGCACATACGGCATCTGGGTGGAGGTAAGATTGATCATACTCCAGCTGCAGCGGCTCGTATTCTTGGTCCGTCATCCCGATGACTCGCCATAATCTCAAGTTCCTAAACACAAAGATAGGGTGATGGGTAAAGCACACAAAACTCCTTTTTTTTAGTCTTGGTCTTTTCTCCCTTTTTTGGTGGTTTTGATTTTTGTTTGGACAAACAAGTTATCAAGCAAATTAACCTCAAGCAATGATTTATTTTGGTTTTTGTTTAGTGTTTTCAAATGTTTGTTTAGTTTTTGGTTTTTGATTTGCAAACAAGTAACAGCAGAGACTTGAAATGATTAATGCAAATTTTTTGTGTTTCAACCTTTAAATTAGTGGCTTGTTAAGAGAAGTAATGTCCACTCAAATAAATGGGTAGGACTCTATGCTCTCACAACGTCGAGCAATCTAAGTTTGTCACTCTTTTAACAGCGATAGGTGATAGGTACTCCGGGTTTTAGGATAAAATGGTACAACCAGCCTGATCAGTGAAGAGGGAATCCTTCACGTATGGGGACTTATGGAGGTCTTGATGGAAGCTACCCAGTCCTTCCGAGAGGGAATTCTCGGAGGAGGAGTTGGCAACCACTAAGAGGGGTGTTTGGGTGTGTGTGGCTTTGGGAGGAGAGAGCCTCCCTTCTTGGATGACCTAAAGGAGTCAAAGAAACCCCAATGCAAACTAAATGCAAGTAAAATATCAAGGAGTGGGAAGCAAACAAGAAAAAAGTAAAAGCATGCAATGAACAATGAAATGTTGTAGCAAGTAGGTAAACAAGACAATGATATAAAGTCAAACTAGGGTGAAAGCAAGTGCTAATTTAACTAAAGATGCTTAAGAAAGAAGTTAGACTTTTAAGGAAAATAGGCAAAGATGCTTAGCAAGATAATCCCTAAGATGCAAAGTTGAAGCAAGTTGATAAAACAAGTCTAAAAAATCAGATTGTGCCCTTTTAAAAGGGACCAACGGAAAGCAAGTAAACCGGGAGAAGCTAAACGATGTTCAAAAGAAGCAAACAAGTAAGCAAGGAAGCAAGTAGAGACACAAGGAAGATGTAATAACTCAAACAAGAACTAGAATGAAGATGAGCATGTTGGACATTCTTTTCGAAGAGATGAGAAGAGCTTACTAAAGCAAGAGTTGTCCCATCGTGGTCGCCAAAAGGTGTAAGCACCTGAAAATGGCGGTGGCGGCAGTTCGCTCTCTTTCTTTCTTGGAGCGAAGAGTTAGTGGTGGTGTGTGTGTGTGTGTGTGGTTGCCAAGAGCCAAAGACTCCAAAATGTGATTAGATATAAAGCAAATGGAATGAAAAGCAAGTTTGACCATTGTACCTTTTGGAATAAGGGGGGAGATTGCTAGGTTCTAACTTCTCCTTTCTCGGCCGGTTAAAAGAGGAGAGCTTTAGTGAGCTCTTTTGCTCTCGATCGGGTCGAAGCTTCACCTTGGTCGGGTTCACCTAAGAACGTCCTGCAGACAAACACGAAAACAAGTAAAGGTCATTAGCTCTAGCAAGAGTATAGCATCATGCTTGGTTTGGATTTTGAACATACAAAAGGGGGTGAACTAACTGGATTGGGATGAAATACCAACCCCTATTTTCGGTAGGTTTTTTAAATATATGAGAGATGCAAAATGACCTAATGCATGCTAAATAAAGTGAGGAAAGGTTCTAAGATGAAAATGGAGAACAAAAATCTGATCGGACGGGCTATCAGACTCCGAAAAGTGCAAAACCGGCTTCTGCCCCTGCTAATGCCCTATATATAGGGTGCCAACTGCAGGTGCCCCCTTTATAGGGTGCATTGACCAAGGTCAAAGCACCCTGTATATGGGGCACTAAGTCAAGCTCGGGCAGATCTTCTTCCTCTCTTCGCGACGCCGCTCTGAAGTGCTGGATGGCTTCAGGGATGAAGTAGAGGCTCCTCCTTGTAGCTAATATGCAAATAAGGCTAATGGTAAGGGATTTGGATGCTGGATGGAAGAGGAGAAACATGTAGAGATCTTCAAAGTTGAGGAAAACTCATGTTTCTGGATGGTAGAAATAGTAAGTTTTGAGCTTTTTGGGAGGAGGGATTCGGATCGGTTTGAAGGCTTATTGGGGGTGAAAATGGCTTAGAAACGTGGTATTGGATGAGCTCTAGGGTGGCAAAAAGTTGGAACCTTCTCCAAGCTTCAAATGAGGGCTTATTTATAGCCCAAAACAGGGCACTTTGGTCAATTCCGAAAAGCAGTTCCACGCGGCAAAGTGCCCTATATATAGGGCGCTAGCATCATGAGCCATGTCAAATCGATAAGACGAGTCCCAGTGAGTGGTCAAATCGGCCAGTCGAGTTGATTTGACCAGATGCCAGGCGCCCTATAAACAGGGCGCCTGATGCCCTATAAACAGGGTATCAAGTGCCCTATATATAGGGTGCTTTGACTCTAGTCAACGCTTATCGATCTTCTTCGAAATGTGTCGAAAAACCTGATTCTTCCAGAAAACTCAATTTCTTTGAAAGGTTACTCAAATATTCTTCACGAAAACAAGAATTTAAGCTTTTCAACTAGACCAAAATTGCGTGTCTACAATGAGTTCGAATCCGATGGCTCATTTTCTTATTTTTTTTACAATTTCTACACCTCACCTAGCTCTAATCAACTTCTTTAACTTGGTTTATTATTCTATTTGCATAGGTTTATCAATAATTCAATGGTTGAAGACTCTTTTTCATCGGTCGGCCGAAGAAGGAAAAGGTTGAACCCGAGCATTTGTTTCCCGCGCTAAGGTACACATAGTCATCTTTTTTTAATCTACACTTCATGTAATTCAAAGCAGAGCCTATGGCTCTTGGCGACCATCTATTTTCATTCTTTTATACATTAAGTTTTTCCATCCTCACTCTCCTCCCACATGACCCGAACCATCTCTTCGGTGCTCGAGCGACGTCGAGAGATGAAAGTTCAAAGATCAATGTGAGTGTGGAACCGAGGTGAGAGTTTTCTACATTTTTCTTCTTATACTTCTTATCCCCTCTTGAGGTGGCGATCCGAATTATGACAAACCTATTTTCAAAGTTGACATAATGCTCTTATAACTTCAAGTAATCTTTTTGACAATGGATGAATAATAGGTAACTCTAGGTTTCAGAAAATTTGGTTTGCCTGATCGGTAAAGAGGGAATCTTTCATATCCGAGGACTTATAGAGGCCTTGGTAGAAACAAACCCAATCAATCTCAGAGGGTGTCCCTATATGAGAGGTCAGAATCTACCAACTCACCAAGAGGGGTGTGTGGATGTGAGTGGGTGGCATTGGGCAGAGAATGAGCCCCCCATCTCAAATGACCTAGTGAGTTGGGCGAGCTTGATACTATACATACTAATACAAGATAAATGAGGAGCAAACAATGATGTAAAGTATGCAATACAAGTAGCAAAGATTATGTTAAATGATGGTATAAAAAACAAGTAAAGCAAGCAACATGTTTAAGCAAGCAATGAAAATGCAAAGAGTGAGTGTGGGTAGGGATTTAGTCATTCCTTGAAACACCAAGTGAGTGGTGAGAGAAAAATGAGATGCTTATGTGTGGTCACTAGAAACCGGGTTGTATTCAATAAAAGAGAGAGAGAGAGAGAATGAGGATATCTTAAAAATGAAATGAAAGGACTAACCTTCATGCAGATGTAAAAGGGGAGACTGTAGGTGTTCATTACTTCTTCTTTGTCAGCCGGATGGAGAAGAAGAGTCTTTTTAGAGCTTTCCTTCCTTACGCATATGTCCTCTAGCCATGTCTTTGATGACATGTCTACAACCCAAATGTTTATGATGCAGTTCCTGGTAAATAAGAGAAAATAGCACAATAAGAATTAGGGGTAAGTGTAAAACCTGTAAATAAAAGAGACATGGAAAACAAAGGGAGTGCAATGAACCAGATTAGGGCTACTCTCCTAACCTCTTTTTCTGTATTTTGATATATGTGTGCTATAAAAATGCTATGCTAAAATGCTGAATAATGACTAAGAACTGTTCTTTGAATGAAAATAAACTCTCTAGCAGTTACAACCTATGTGGGGAAATGACTCATTCTCTCTAATGGATGAGTTGGGAGGATCTTAGATTGGATGAGGGGTGGCTATCCTTGAAGAAGGTTGATCACCAAGGATGGAGTGGTGCCAATGATGTGGCAACAACCAAAGATGTGAAGACAACAAAAAATGCCCAAAGATTTGAGAATAGACAAAGATCCAAAATTCATCCAACAACCATTATTTTATAAGGGCTGGAGGACCAATTAATGACCTCCACTATTTGCACTTAGGGACATGTCTGTTTGTCCAAACATGTCTAAGACATAGCCGCCCGATAGACTCATATAATAAAGATTTTCAATTTTTTATTACACACGCCAAGCAATCAACGGTGGTTGATCCGCCATTGATTCAGTGCAGTTGGTTTGATTGGACGCATCAAGTTGGTTTTTGCACATGGACATTAAGTGTCATAGTAGACCTGTGGGCCTGAAATAGCAGACCTTTCCTCAAATGAGACCCGTTTGAGTTGACTGGACGCATCCGATTTAAGGACACCATCAATTGTCTAGAAATGGCAATCATTTGGGGATTCAATTTTTTATTAAGTTAGATGCATCTAATGGCTGGACTCATCCTTTTAAAAGGAAAGTTTGACCTACTTACCATAATTGGAATGTATCTAGATTGACCAGATGCATCTCTTCTAAAGGTGAGAAAGCAATTAGTGAGTGGATAGTTAAAAAGTATTGAGAATTGCTACCTCATCAAATGGGATGAATGCACACATTCAATGGGGTTGAACATATTATTCATTCCTTAGGATGCGTCAAAGATTTGATCTTGATGGTCTCTAATGGTTGGTGATCGAAATCCTAGGTGAGTTCTTGAGTATCGTGTTATAAAATACAAGTTTAGTGCTCCACTACTAGTCAAAATTAGCATGTCTACAATATGCTTAGACAATAGTAAGAATGTAAGATGGTTCAACATGCCAAAAAGAACAAGTCAGAATCAAGCAATAACTGAAGGAAGAAAGACATTTTTAGAAATTATGATGCTCCGATATTGAGACACCAGAAGTTCTATAGTTGGAGCTTTAAGAGAAGCAAGGGGTAATGGCTACTTAGAGTCAAGAAAAGTGGAGCCTTTAAAGGGGGTAAAAGTAGAATTTAATGTAAAAACAACTAAGATAGACATCCAATAATAGTAAGAAGGATTGAAAAGTGTAAAGAAGCTCGTGTGGGAGCTAATCGAAAGGTGAGAAAACTTGACCCAAGAACAAAACATCCTGATATTGATATTTTAGAAGTCTTAATCTCAAAGAATTAGAATAACTAAAAAACTAGGCATTGGATTTTGACATACATTGGTCACCGAATGGGTGTTAGAACTGAAGAAAGGCAAGCCTAAAGATTGTGGACAATGGAAGAGGGGGTAGGTGGACTATGGTTTGTGTGGTTGCTTGGAAGTGCGGGTTTTGATTATATTAGATATAAAGACAAGTGAAGATGGAGAACTAATTGGTAACATGCCTGTTAATAGAGAGATTGTTGGGTTCCAACTTCCCTTCCTCGACTGGTCGGGGAAGAAGAGCTTGAAGCATTGTCCGTAGCACACATGTGCAGTAGGTTAACCTAAAAGAAACATGAACGACAAAAGAGAAAAAATGGACCAAATTTTTTTGTGTTTCTCAAAGTTTTAGATGACTATTAGGATTAACTATGAAATGAAATACTAAATATCTAAATAAAAAGTAATGATGGAAATGTGTGATCTACTTATTAGGAACAGAGGCATCCCACCTAGATGGCACGTGTGTCTTGGTGATAGGATGTTTCTACTTGCTTGCTAAGGGACCAGACACTGCTCCTTTGCTTAGCAGCGACAAGGGTGGAGAAAGACACTTTCAAGGTGGCCTCCATGGTAGGAAGATGCAACATGGTGGTGGTGTAGACACGCCAAATTCACCTAATTCAGAGCATAAAACTCATGTTTTATAGGGTAACATGTATGATTGACCTTATAATGATGTCGGGTCCTTTTAAAGTTGATTTGGAGCTTTTCCGAACGAAATCAGATGCTTTCTGAAGTTTTCCGCAAAAAGCCGTAATTTCTGAGCAAAAGCCACACGTAAATCGTGTAAACACGGAAATTGGCTGAATGACCAATACCTAATGATCATGCATTGAAGTTTATGGTCATATTTACACCCCGGACAAGTTTTGTTGCATACCGTGCCTTTCCGGTTTGCCGTCGGAGTCATTTTGACCTGTATCGGATCTTCTGTTCACTGCCCTAACTTCTGAACAAAATTATGAAGTTTTGGAGGGTGTTATGGCTGATCCAATGCTATATAAATCTTCTTCGGCCTGTTATCTTTTCAACGCAACAAACAGCGTCGAATTCCGAGTTCGGGAGTGTTCGCAATGGCTTCCGGAAGAAGGACGCGCAAAAATAGTCCCATGCGCCCGGGTTCCTGGTCACATGCGCCCGGGACCCAGGGCACGTGCCCATGCGCCCTACCAGTGAGGCACGTGACCTCGTGCCCTCACTTGAGGGCACATGTGCCCTACCCTTGAGGCACGAGGGAACCAGTTTTTCACCGGGACTCTACCGCTGAACAGATCGAGCGGATAAGATCGATTTTTTCGGACAAGATGGGATGTGCCCCTTCCAGGGGGCACATGCGCCCCACTGAGGGGCGCATGCGCCCTGCACCAGGGCGCAATGTGCCTATTTTTTAGTCTGGATCGCGCCGTTCGTTCTCCTATAAATTGACTCTGATTCTGGTCATTCCAGAGGAATGAGCACGACCCCCCAGGCATCTCAAGACCTCAAAACACTCTCCTGCATTTATTTTGTGATTTTTAGAGAGAGAATTTCGAGTTTTTAGAGAGAGAAAAGCCGGTTCAAGAGAGAGGAAGGCTATTCTGCAGGTGATCAGCCAGGTCTCTTTTCTTCAGCCTCTACAGAAGTGTGTGGACGTCTTATGCCCAAGCTCTCTTCATCAAAGTTCTTCCTCTCCAAGTCTTCTTCAGTTTGAAATCAACTTCACTTGATTCTGAGGTCGGGGCTGGTTGTGACAAGCGCATAAGAAAAGTTGCACCAGGCAGATCCTGGACTGCTGCTCGGCTTTTTCGACAACCTAGATTTGGCCATATCTCTCTCTATTCTATTCAGAATCTTTCTGTTCTTCTTCCTATATCTTTTTTTCATGATTATACATCTTATTATCATTCTTTTATATTTTTTTGCATTATTTTTAGTCTGTTAATCCGAAAATAGTAAAAGAGAGGTTAGAGATAACCCGAATCCGGTCAGTTTCTAGTCAGTTGTGTGTTTCATGTCATTTTATTTACATATACTCCACTTTGTCTAGTTCTAATAATCTTTTCACTTGTTTTTTTATCTAGTTGCATAGAAGATCAAGCACCCACCGCGTTGAGGACTCTTCTTCATCGGCCGGCCGAAGAAGGAGAAGCTTTAACCCACACTCTTCACGCTAAGGTACACACGGTCAACTTAATTTTATAAATCGGAACCTACGGTTCTTGGTGACCACATGTTTTAATTTTATTATTCTCACCCTCCTCCCACATGACCCAAACCATCTCTTTGGTGATCGAGCGATGCCAAGGGATGAAAGTTCTGGGATCAATGTGAGTGTGGGACCGAGGTGAGTGTTGCTTTCCATGCTTTCTTCTTTCTTTCTCATCCCCTCTTGAGGTGACGATCTGGGTTCATGGACTTCCTTGAAGAGGAAGAGGCCCGTCGAATTTTCAGAGTCGACACCAATTGTCGACTCCAGAAACGGGTTCTGGATCAGCACCTCAAGAGAAGGTGAAAGATGGAATAGGGAAAAAAAAGGAGTGAATCGGAAAACACTCGGAAAGCGGTAAAAACTCCTCACCTTGGTCCCACACTCACATTGATCCCCGAACTTTCATCTCACGGCGTCGCTCGAGCACCGGAGATAGTTTGGGTCATGTGGGAGGATAGTGAGGAGGAGAATAACTTAGAACATGATAAGAGAAATTGTGGTCGCCAGGAGCCGCGGGCTCCGCTTTATGTAATGGAAATAGAAAGAAGTTGACCGTGTGTACCTTAGCGTGGGAGAAAGGGATGTGAGTTCAACCTTCTTCTTCTTCGGCCGGCCGATGAAGAAGAGTCCACAACCGATGCTAGCTTGATCAACCTGTGCAACTAGAACAATAAACCAAGTGAAAGAAACTGTTTAGAACTATGGGAAGTGTAGAAACTATAGAAGAAGAGATGAAACAAAGGAGCAATTGGAATAGAACTCACCGGATTGGGCGAGCCCTAACACCTTTTTTGTGTTTTTTTAATTATGTAAAAATGATACAAATGAAGTAAAAAATGTTCTAAGACAGTAAATAAACTGAATGAAACGAGTTAAGAAGGACTTATGAAGTGTGTGGCTTAAGTTGAAGCCAAGTTTTTTGAAGAAGGCCGGTTCGGGTAGCTTTGCACCCTTCTGGCGCGACTTTGGTGCAGAGAAAGTAATAGACAGCACCGATGTCAGAATTGAGTGACATTTGTCTCAAAATAAAGATAACTCACCAAGGGTGGTTTTATATGAAGACAAGTTTTCTTGAATCTTATGATAAATAATGTGAATTTACCTGATAATCCGTACCTTGGACAATGAAGTTCTGGAAACTCCCAGCACAATGTCGATGTAGGACATGCTATGGGCACCACAGATATCCGAATTGAATGATTCTTATTTTAAATAAAATAGGACTCACCGATGAACAATTTATATGAAGGATGTATAGGCTGAATCTACCATAAATGTACTGAAATTGACTGAGAAGATGATGACTTAGAAGAGAAGACTTCAGATCTGTCTGTGCAGCACCGGTGTTGAAGCCATAACAAGCCGAGGGAATGTCATAATTAATCTCCGTTTGTTGGATATGAAATATATCTTGATGAACCACACTTCTTCTGAAGGAAGGCAGGCCGGAAAATGACTATAAAGATCTGTAGAAGCCGATGATCAGCAATACAGCACGTTGGAGCATAGACTGGTTTCTTTTTCACTTTGGGATGATCTCCAGGCACCGGGACGAAGAGAGGACGATTTGGGGAGGTTGGGACGAGCCAAGGGTGGCTGTAGGATGAAGAGAGAAGTGCTGGAGGATGGGGATGAAAGAGGACGACGAGAGGAACAACTTCTATGTTGAAGACTTCTGCAGCAGGAGTCCCGGATTTTCTGCAGAAGTTGATGAAGTTGGCTGATGCAGAACGCCCAGATCGAGCCTTCTCCTTCACCTCGGGATCGATCTCTCAATGTCGGATCAACTTTGGACGTCGGGACGGCTTTGGAAAAGAGCTTGGATGAGCTAGGCACGGGGGTTAACCTTGGGTCGTTGAGAATGGCCCTCAATTTATAGGGGAAGGAAGCCGGTGCAAAAAAAGGAAACCGAACCGACCGTGCCCCCACTCTTCAAAGGGAACGAGGGCATGCAGGGCGCGCCCTCAAACGATGGGCGCGCAGGGCGCGCCCTCGCCTTGGGGGCGCGGTCTGCGCGCCCCCCTGTTTCAAAGGGAGCGGGGGCGCGTTACGCGTCTCACAGCTAAAATTCGCCGAAAACTTCCGGAAATTACTAAAAATCGACTTGATATACGTAACACGCCCCCGAACCGGGGGCGCAGTACAAATAATCGAAAATCAACGCCGGAAACCTTCCAAAAATCCTGTTTATAAGGTGCTAATCGGGGCAATTTCCAATTTTCGGAAACCGACTGCGCCCCCTCCTTTCAAAGGAACTAGGGACGCGCAGGGCGCGCCCCCAGTTTGACGGCGCGCAGGGCGCGCCCTCCCTTTTCAAGGGGAGTGGGGGCGCGGTAGAGTCTCTCTCCTGCGCGCACGTTCCGCGAGCCGTATCTTGCAAACGGGATGTCCGATTCGGCTCCCATTTGTTGCATTGGAAAGAGGACCTTCAACCGCACCTCCCCAAGTCGGTAAACCAGCCGGCATGACTCCCGAGACGTTCGCACGGGGATTTCTACCGGTTTACCCTCTCGCGGAAAGCCGAAACCCGTGGCGAAGATCCGAAAGAGCACGGTTCCGGTCGAGAAATCTCGGGTCAACTTGGGATGACTTAAAATGATGCCCGAACAAGTCCGGTATGATCGGAAAACCCGAAGTCATCGAAAAATCTGAGATTAACCCGGTAAACGTGAACCAAAACTCGGAAAAGCCGAGAAACCCTAAACTTGACCGAACCGGATGTATGGCCATGGTTCATGAAAATATTCGGCTAGAATCGACCCGGATGACCCGAAAAGACCCGGTGATGACCGGAAAGGCCTAACGCGTTGTCCGGGATAGCCGTGTCAGTACAGATCGAAAAAGCCATAACGAAAGCCGTCATTGACCGACGCCTACCGAAATGACTTCTCGGAAACCCTGAATGTTACGGAACACATGCGGGACTCCCAAGACCTTCAATTATGGACCATTCAAGGTCGTTCATCGAGCAAGCTTCGTGTTTTTACAGTTCACGTGCGGCTCTCGCTTGAAGGTTACGGCATAATTCCGGAAATCATTTGTCCATTCTCAACTCACAAGGGGCTCCTCCAATGTCCTTAGCTCATCTCCACGAGGTAATCCGGATTAGATAATCAGTCAAATAAAAGATATCGCCTATGGAATAAGAGTCTGGGGCTCCGAATCAGGCCAATTTGGCGTGTCTACAGCTTGCCTCGCCTTGATGTTGGCTTTGCAAGGGAATGGCATGTAGCGGAGCGAAGTGAAACGTAGAGAAAGCGTAGCGAAGCGAGATGGATCGTAGTGGAATGTAGTGAAGTGAAATGGTGATGGACTGAATAGGTGGCATCAAGGTGTAGATATAGACACGCTTAACGACCAGATTCGGCAAGACGAATCTCATCAAGTCTTCTGGTTAACCACCATGTTTCCTCATGTCTTCCTTTGTTCGATTGGTAAGAGATGTGCCATTGGCATGAGAGAAGAATAGCCAACCCCCAACGCGGTGGGGAGTCCCCGAAACATGGGTTCGTAGGTTTATCATCAGCCGATAACCCGATCTTTGCGGTGTTCCTGTACTGTGATGGGCTAAAGTTTTTAGAAAGAGATTTGTTTTTTGAAAAAAGAAAAAGAATACCAATCGAGCACATTCAGGCTCTTAGATTCATTTAAGTCTTCCAAGAGACAAGATTTGATTCGGAATGGAATGATCTCAGATTCCAAAAGGCAAATGTTGAAGCACAGACCGTGAAGATTGTGACGATGCAAGTACTGATCAAATAGGAGGCCCTTGGCTAGATGAAGTGACTGCCACAGTGGGATGAGTAGCAAGAGAGATGTTGCAATGGCCACAGTGGTGATGGAGGATTTGGAGGTATAAGGTGATTACCGAACACGGTGGGATTAACAGACACGGTGGGATATTAGAGAGGTTGGTGGGACTAGAAAACATGGTGGGATTAGAAAATACGGTGGGGTTTGAAAAACACGGAATTAGGATAAAAGGTTTAAAGATTAGGGTGAGAAGGTGAAGATTACGAAATGATGTATGCAATGACAAAACAAAATGTAATGCAACTAGAGCTACATGATGCATGTTGGGCTCAAGAAAACAAAACAAAACTTGTATAACAAATAGTTGAAGATATAGATTGTCTATGAGGTCAAGATACCCATTCGGGAACCATCGTACCTCACGGTACAACTTTGGCTTATCCGTGAGCTTTAGAGATGACCCGACCGTCGTAGATTTTGATGAAGGGGATCTCGGGTCAAGTCTTCTCCGTACTCATGGTCTTCAACAAATAATGCATAAGATAATAATACATGACTAACGACATATATGCTAGTCGGCAAGTTATGGGGGATTCCCATGTCCATTCTTCTGTTTCCGCGAGCAATTCCTGTCCACTCCTTCGGAGCATCACCGGAACGAGGCAGTTGCGGCGGTATTTGTGGACATAGTTTCCATGCTTCTCCACGTAGTCGTTCCCTTGGAGCCGGTGGCAACGGACACTGACATATGTAGCAGACTTTAGCTTTTCTGACGTTGTAACTACTTTTCTTTTTTGTTGTAGCACTTGATGGTGTAATCAGATCTTCATCTGTTTGTTGGAGTGTTGTTTGATCTGCTTGACATTTCTTGAAAGGGTAGTTAGTATCACATTTCGGCTCAGCCCCTTGCGAGTTTGTAAAGGGGCGAAGCCTTCTAAGGGATGGCAAATAATAAAAGTAAATAATAGATGTAGGGTTAAGAGACATACCTGTTGGCGAGATTCTCACCCCTCCTTGACTTGTGTTTCTTTCCTGCTATGGTGAGAGTCACACCCTTCTTGATCTTAGAATCCTGAAACACTTAATGAAGGGGATTAAATCTTCACCATGGCTTATCTCTTTGCCTATTGTTGTCTGCCTTGACTTAGGTCAAAGAGAAGAGCCTTCTTAACAAGGTGTAATAACCTTAATGACCGAAATGAAATGATGAAATGGTTAAGAGAACTTACCTGTCGTCGAGAGAACCTTCTACTCTTATTTTAAAGTCCCTGAAAACACTTGATAAAAGAGGATTAGATCTTCACAACGACTCATCCCTTTGCCTATTATGGCCAACTTTGACTTAGGTCAAAGGGAGGAGCCCTCTTAACGGGGTGATAATGAAGATGAATATGCAATGTGGAAATGAAACATGCAATACATAAAGATAAACATGAATGCTAGAAACGGCAAAAACCAAGGTTATGCCAAGTTAGATGATGCATTTTTTTAGATTTTTGGAAAGTATTCAATTTTTTATTTTTGAAGATATTCAACTTTTTTTGGATTTTTGAAAATATTCAAAAAAATTTGAATTTTTAAAAATATTTGATTTTTTTTGGATTTTTGAAAATATTCATTTTTTTGGATTTTTTGTGGAGAATGTGCTGGTATTGAAACAATTCATCGATCTTTGAGTGTTAATCAAGATTCAAGCGATAAACACCACGTGAAAATAAGGTTCCCTACCCAGAAACTTTCTTGCCCTCTTCTCTTGATTGGTTTGAATTCCCCCTGAGTTTGGATAGTTCACCCTACCCTAGGGTTTTAAGATAGAAGATTAATAGAGGAAGTATTTGACAGGATTTGGGGATGTCAAGGAGGGTTTCTCTACTCATGCCCAAATTGCCCGTTGGGGTTCGGCCTCTTCGGGTCTTTTTCTACATGTGGCACTTACTTAGACAAGTCTTTGACCTGTGGGGTCATTGCCCATCTTTTGGTGCTTTTTCTTCATTTTCTATTCTTCCGGGTACTCATTCAGACAGGCCCATATTTGTTTAAACTTGTGGGGTTCATTGCCCATCTTTTGGTACCCTTTTGCACCCTATGAGACGGCCTCCTACTAAGGCGGCGGGCATTTTCGATACTATCCTCTTCTAGTCCCCTTCACCTATCTTGGACCGAATAGAAGAGAATGGGGGTAAGGTTTCCTTTCCGCCTTCAGGGTTCTGCCTTGCCTCTCTCGAGTGTTGGGCTATCCAGATTCTGGGATCGGGAGGTGTTGTGTGTGCAGGGTGATGTCTACCCTTGACTTCTAGCTAACGCCCTTGGATTGATGACTTAATATCATACCAGAAATTCTCCATTTTCTTTTCTAAGGAAAATATTTTTTGAGGTAGACGCCATTCCATGGATGGTTCAATTTTTCTCCATCGGCATTGGTTAGCTCATATGCATTACCTGGATATTTTTCAGTTATAACAAAAGGCCCTTCCCAGTTAGGTTGCAACTTGGAGCGGGGACCACCCGGCTTAACGAATATACGTTTGACTACCATCTCACCGATTTCGAACTTTCTCTCTACCACCCTCTTTTGATAAAATCTTTTCAATCAGTTAGGATAAGTCGGGGCATGCTCAGAGGCGGCCAACCTTCTTTCATCTAGGAGTTCAAGTTGTGCAAGGAGATATTCTCGCCTCTCATTGACAGGGATGTCCCTATCGAGTTGAACTCGGAGTGATGGAAGGAGTACTTCATACGGGACCACCGCTTCCATCCCATATGCGAGAGCATACGGGGTTTGACCAGTGGGGGTCCATACAGAAGTACGATAAGCCCATAGGGCATCTACAAGCTTATTTGGCCAGTCTGCGAACTTGCTAGACTTACAGGTTTTCTTGATGATTTTAATCAAAGTTTTGTTGGTGGCTTCTGCTTGACCGTTGTCTTGCGGGTAATAAGGAGATGAACGATGCAATGCAATGCGGTACCTGTTGTAAAGATCACGCAGATCTTGAGAGAGAAATTGCGGTCCGTTGTCGGTGATGATGTCGCTGGATATCCCGAACCTGGCGATGATGTTGTGTTTGATGAAGGAGCACAGTGTTGATGCCTTGATCTCCACGAACGCTTCCGCTTCTGCCCACTTGTTGAAGTACTCTATTGCCGTTAGGATGAACGATTTGGAACGGATTTTAGAGTTAAGATCACTTAGAGGGCCAATGATGTCGAAAGCCCACATGGCGAAGGGCCATGGGGCATGAATCGGATGAAGAGAAGATGCGGGAGAATGGATATTGTCGGCATGGAGTTGGCAAGAATGACAATGCCGGACAAAGATGGAGCAATCCTCTTCTAGGGTTGGCCAATAATACCCCTGCCTGATGATTTTCTTGGCAAGAGCTTGAGCATTGACATGGCCCCCATAGACCCCGGAATGTGCTTCCTTAAGCACCAGTTCGCCTCTTCTTCATCAATGCATCTCAATAAAATTCCGCTCAGGCTCCTCTTGTAGAGCACCCCTCCTAGGATGGTATACCTCTGGGATACTCTCCTGATGGCCTTCTTTTCTTTTGCATTTGATCCAGGTGGATACGACTGATCTTGACAATACCTTGCGATCTCATCAAACCAAGGCCTCTCACCTTCATCTAACTCTTCCAACTCGATTAGAGAAACTTCCTCCTTCTGCTCTAAATATTCCTTCCTGCCAAATCTCTCCTTAATCTTCAAAAATCGACCATCCTTAATCGCCGGCATTGACCTTCTAAGGACATGGATAGCCCGCACCTGTCTACCTAGCGGGACTGATAGAGATGAAGCTAAGGAGGCAAGGGCATCAACAAGGATGTTCTAAGCTCGAGGAACATGGACAAAAGTGAGTTTGGAAAAGAGTTTGATGTAGCAAGAGGTGAGTTCTTAGTAAGGTTTGAGGCTTGGATGAGAAGTTCGGTATTTGGTTAGGACTTGGTGAAGGATTAGTTGGCTATCACCTATCACCTTCAATTCCGTGGCACCATAGAAATGAGCGGCCTCCAGCCCGGCCAGCAAGGCTTCGTATTCAGCTATATTGTTGGTTGCTGGGAAGTCAAGCTGAAATGCCTGTGGAATGGTGACACCCTCGGGTGATAGAAGGACGATTCCTATTCTCTTACCGTGTGAATTCAGAGCCCCGTCAAAATATAATGTCCAAAGGTGAGAAGATCGGATCAACATTAGTTCATCATCTGGGAGCTCCGACTGGACCGGGTCAAAGAGGGGTATAGGGTGATGGGCTAGATGTTCGGCAATGGCATAGCCCTTAATCGCCTTCTGGGGAACATAGTTGATATCAAACTGGGAAAGGATGCTCTGCCAACGACCTAACCGATCAGTCAAAACATATTTTTCCAGAAGGAACTCGATGGCATTGATGCGGGCAATAAGGTTGACCTCATGAGCTAATAAATAGTGTTTAAGTTTCTGAACTACCCAAACTAGTGCAGCACAGGTCTTCTCCACTACAGTATACTTCTGCTCACATGGATCAAAGATCTTTGACAAGTAGTAAGTTGCCCTCTCTTTCCCTTCTTCATTCACTTGTGCAAGGACTGCCCCAAGAGAATTCTCCAAAACCGAGATGTATAAAACTAAGGGCTTGCCAAGGATTGGTGGTCTAAGCACAGGGGGACTAGCCAGGTATCTTTTCAATCCATCGAATGCATCCTGGCACTTCGAATCCCATTTGAACTTGGCCCCCGCCTTGGTCAACTCATAGAAAGGTTTACACCTTTGGGAATGTTGTGAGATGAACCGGCGGACAAATTGTAGCCTTCCGATTAAACCTCGAAGTTCTTTCATATTTCTCGGTGGAGGCATACCAATGATTGCCTTGGCCTTGTTTGGGTCATCTTTAGGACACGCTTGGTTCAAGTCCCTGAAGTCTATACAGATCCAAACTCTACCATCTTTCTTCATGATAGGGACTATGTTTGCCACCCATTGCGGATAAAGAATGACCATAATGAATTTTTCTTGATGTAACTTTTCGACCTCTTCTTTCATCTTAAGTGCAACATCAGGGTGGAATCTCCTTAATTTTTGTTTGACCGGGGTAACTCCAGGTTTCAAAGTTAGACGATGTTCAACTAACGAGTTGTCTAACCCCGGCATGTCCTCGTATGTCCATGCGAACGTGTCCTTATATTCTTCCAAAATTTTAATTAAACTCTGTTCCTCAGTGGGAGTGAGGTTTGCACTTAGGAGGATTGTCTTGGGATCTTCCGGTGTTCCAAGATTCAGTTCTTTTGTCGGTTCATCCACCGTAGCTAATGGTTCTTCAAATCTTTCAAGTCCAAATGCATACGCATCAGCCAAGTCCTCAATTCCATCCTCGAAGTCAGGATCCTTTTCTGATAAAACCTCGTAGACTCCCAAAGTATGATCTACATTGAATTCATCCTCATACTGGATTTCGTCAAGCTGGATAGCATTTTCCAAAAATCTAGGCAGCCTTGCACATTCCCCTACATTTTTGAGCTATTTGTTGGAGATATCTCTCTGGCACACGTTTACCTCGAATTTTCTTCTTTCTTATACTAACTACTCCTAAAGAAGACGGAATTGAAAAGGTGGTATTTACAGTGGGTGAAGGATCGAGTAGATCGATCAGTGAGTCGGAGAAGAGGGGTCCTTGGTTGGGAGCACCCTCTGAGACAAGCAGAGACGTCTCCTCAATGGAAAACTGAGTTTGCGAGAGGACGTTTTTTTGGGTATTTTGGGTATTTTCAATAACAAAAAGAGAATGAGCCGATGGGGCTCGAGCAGAAATAGAAAGCTTAAGCAAATGGGAGAAAAATGGGCTTGCGGGCTCGATGATGACAGGAAATGGGCAGATAGGCCCAAAGCTAGTGAAAAGATCTAAGGGGCACATGGGCCCGAATGGTGGGCACGCGGGCCCAAAGCAAGAAAATAAATCTAAAGGGCACGTGGGCCCGACTGGTGGGTACGTGGGCCTGACTGGTGGGCACGCGGGCCCAAGGTTGTTGGATTGGAATGGGCATAGAAGCCCAGTGGAGTAAGAAGATTTGAATGGGCTCTCAGGCCCAGTGATTAGTTCAGGTGGCCATTTTGGCCCAGAAGTGGGAATTGGGCTAGATAGCCCCTCAAGTGAATCCAAGAGGGATAGAGTGAGGATTTTGAAATACGTGACCGTAGGATACGGCTCACGCGGGTGTAGACACGCCAAATTGGCCTGATTCGGAGCCCCAGACTCTTATTCCATAGGCGATATCTTTTATCTGACCGTTATCTGATCTGGATTACATCGTGGAGATGAGCTAAGGACATTGGTGGAGCCCCCCTTGTTAGTTGAGAATGGATCAATGATTTCCGGAATATTGCCGTAACCTTCAAGCGAGAGCCGCATGTGAACTGTAAAAACACGAAGCCTGCTCGATGACCGACCTTGAATGGTCCATAATTGAAGGTCTCGGGAGTCCCGCATGTGTTCCCTAACATTCAGGGTTTCCGAGAAGTCATTTCGGTAGGCGACGGTCAATGACGGCTTTCGTTACGGCTTTTTCGATCTGTGCTGACACGGCTATCCCGGACCACATGTTAGGCCTTTCCGGTCATCACCGGGTCTTTTCAGGTCATCCGGGTCGATTCTAGCCGTATATTTTATCAACCGGGGCTATAAGGCCGGTTCGGTCAATTTTAGGGTTTCGCGGCTTTTACGGCTTTCGATTCACGTTTACCGGGTTAGTCTCAGATTTTTCGATGATTTCGGGTTTTCCGGTCGTACCGGACTTGTTCGGTCATCATTTTAAGTCATCCCGAGTTGACCCGAGATTTCTCAAACCGGGGGCGCGCCCTGCGCGCCCCTGGTCCCTTTGAAAGACGGGGGCGCGGTCAGTTGCTTTAAATCGGAAATTACCCTGATTAGCACCTTCTAAACCGGGTTTTCGGAAGGTTTCCGAGGAGGATTTTCACTTATTTGTACCGTGCCCCCGGTTCGGGGGCGCGTTACGTATGTCAAGTCAATTTTTAGCAATTTCCGGAAGTTTCCGTCGATTTTTAGCAGTGAGACGCGTAACGCGCCCCCGCCCCCTTTGAAACAGGGGGGCGCGCAGACCGCGCCCCCGAACTGGGGGCGCGCCCTGCGCGCCCTCGTCTCCTTTGAAACGCGGGGGCGCGGTATATCCAGTTTCTAAATTTTGCACCGGCTCTCTTCCCCTATAAATTGAGGGCCATTCTCAATGACCCAAGGTTGAACCCCCCGTGCCTAGCTCGTCCATAGGTCATCCAAGCTCTTCTCCAAAGCCGTCCCGACGTCCAAAGGCGATCCGAAGTCAAGAAATCGATCCCGAGGTGAAGGAGAAGGCTCGATCCGGGCGTTCTGCATCAACCATCTTCATCGACTTCTGCAGAAAATCCGAGGCTTCTTCTGCAAAAGTCTTCAACATAGAAGATGTTTATCTCTTCGTCCTCTTTCATCTCCAACTGACGGTACTCAATTCCAACTTGCCGTTTGTTCGTGGCAATTGCTACACCCAGGGCGCGCATCCAGGTTCTGTTTTCCACATCAGCCCCTTTCATAATTTTTACTGACTTCTACAGGAGGATTTCGGAGAAGTCATAAAAATACGAATTCTTCCTCTCTGAGTTTTCTGTCGACTCCAACAAACGGCACTTGATTCTGACATCGGGGTCGTCCGTAACATCCTCTGCACCAAAGTCGCGCCAGAAGGGTACCAAGCTACCCGAACTGGCTGTCTTCAACCAACTCGGCTTCAACTCATGCCAAATCATTCTATAAGCTTTCTCAACTCCATTAACTCTGTTTATTTAATGTTTTAAAGCATATTTTAGTTCATTTACATCATTTTTACATAATCAAAAAACACAAAAAAAAGGGGTTAAGGCTCACCCCGAAGCCGGTGAGTCCAACTCCAATTGCTTCTTTCTTATCTTCTTACTACAGTTACTACACTTCTCACAAGTCTAACCAAACTCTTCACTTGGTTTATTGTTCTAGTTGCACAAGTTGATCAAGCTAGCATTGGATTGGAGACTCTTCTTCATCGGCCGGCCGAAGAAGAAGAAGGTTGAACTCACATCCCTTTCTCCCATGCTAAGGTACACACGGTCAACTTCTTTCTATTTCCATTACATAAAGCGGAGCCCGCGGCTCCTGGCGACCACACTTTCTTTTTATTCATGTTCTAAATTCATATCCTCCTCACTCTCCTCCCACATGACCCGAACCATCTCCGGTGCTCGAGCGACGCCGTGAGATGAAAGTTCGGGGATCAATGTGAGTGTGGGATCGAGGTGAGGAGTCTTTACCGCTTTCCGAGTGTTTCTCAATTCACTCTCCTTTTTCCCCATTCTATCTATCACCTTATCTTGAGGTGCCGATCCGGAACCCATTTCTGGAGTCGACAGCTTTTTGGCGACCACGGTGGGACAACCAATGTCTTCAACCATGATAGCTTGATTGATCCGTGCAACTAGTTGTTTTCCGACTTGGTTCCCGCGTGAACCGGCTTGTCCTTTACCCTTTTCCATGTCAATTTACCTTTAAAAACTTGCTGATTACTCTTCCTTTAAGATTGTCCCCCATGTGGACTTGATTTCTTGTCTTTAATTTCAGCCCGGTTCCCGCGTGAACCACTTTTTCTTATAAACCGGTTCCCGCGTGAACCATCTTTCTTTTCCAACTCGGTTCCCGCGTGAACCAACTTACTTTCAGATCGGTCCCCGTGTGGACCACCCATTTGCAGCACCTTTAGATTGGCCCCACGTGGCTCTCTTTTCATTTTGTCAACTCTTACACCGGTTCCCGCGTGAACCACCCCTTTTCCTTCAAAAACCGGTTCCCGCGTGAACCACCTTCCTTTCCACCTCGCTTCCCGCGTGAACCAACTTACCTTCAGATCGGTCCCCGCGTGGACCACCCCTTTGCACCAATTAGATTGGCCCCACGTGGCCCTCATTTCCTTTTTCCAATCAAACAAACCGGTTCCCGCGTGAACCACCCATTTTCCCTTCAAAAACCGGTTCCCGCGTGAACCACCTACTTTTCCAAAACTCGGCTCCCGCGTGAGCCACTTTATTTTCAATTCGGTCCCTGCGTGGACCATCCTTTTACCTTTACTTCAGATTTGTCCCCACTTGAACACTCCAACACAAGCCGGTTCCCGCGCGAACCACCTTTTAGTCGTTAGTTGCTAGTTACTTGTTTACTCTATCATTGCTTGTCTTGCTTGCATTCACTTGTTTGATTTATTTAATAGCTTTCATTCATGTTTGCATATTGATTGCTTCTTCTCCTTCTACCCTCCATTTTTCATTTTTGCATTAGCTTTGCATCGGGTACCGGACTTGTTCCGATCCGTAGGGCATTCGAGGCGGGGGCTCTCTCTCCCAACACACCCTCACCCTCCAAACACCTTCTTGGTGGATTCTTACCTCTCTTCTGGGATATTCCTTCCTAGTTGATTTGGTGGTTTCCATCAAGACCTCCGTAAGTCCCCATCCGTGGAGTATTCCTCTCCGCACGATTGGGCCGGTTGTACCACTTTCCCAAAACCCGAAGAACCCAAGTACCTACTCGTGGTGAATGAGTGATAACCTTAGGTCTTGAAGATTGAAGCAATAGGAACCATACCCAATTTAAGTGAACAATTGCTAACAATCCATCTAATCTAAGGTTTCAACCCAATAATTGTCGAGTAGTCATTTTAAAACCTTGTTTGCATAACTTGCTTGCTCACAACAATTGAAAAGAAAAAAACAATTCTCTTTCAAAACACCTAAAAAAAAAAATCCCTTTAATTTTTATGTTCAACTTGCTTGCTAAACAACCAAATTGAAACCAAATCAAATCAAACAAACAACCATAACCAAACAAAAACTCTCTTTGCATTTACACCCTTCATTTGCTTTCTTTCAACCATTTTGTAAGGAAATTTGACAGGATGCCCACTCTAAGGTCCGGAAGACACATCGGGATGTCGGACTACTGCGGCCAAGAAGAGGAGGACGAGACGGGTCACTACGGGCTTCAGCAACCCATGGTCCAACCAGATGGCCATGTTAATGCCGTGATGGAACCTGAGGTCCAAGATCCTGCTCACCGATCCACTTCACATATTATAGAACAAGCTCTCAAGGATCTATCTCTTCACCTTGATCCCGAGGCCTTTGCAATTGTCCAATATGCCACTAAGGGCAAGATGCCCACCAATCAAGCTCCGATCGAGGGAAATCAAGCCCCCTCACCACCCCAACCGGCGATCGGGCCCTTGATCATCTCTTCTCCTGGGCAACCTTGCCGTGTCTCTACTCACCCCGTTGTGGGGCATTCACACAATTACGCACCGGTTCTGTTTCCAACCCACCTCTTCCAACCCAATCAAGTAAACACTTTGCTCCCGCGGCTCGGGAATCCAGCCTCACCCCGGGTGTTAATGAACAAAATCAACCGGATGGATGAGCGCTTCGAAGAGATGAGGCACCGCCTTGATTCTAAAGCCATCCCTGAAATCTCTGTCCCATCCTTCCCAGTTCTACACCTTCCTCCTTCGTAGATACCGGTCTTCCAATGTTACAACGGGACGGTAATCCTTTCAACCATCTAAAAAGCTTTCTCTATGACTCCTCATTCGGAAAAATGACCGCAAAGCCCTTGCCTTCCTATTCCGTCGGTCATTGGATGGAGCCGCCCTTGACTGGTTCTATTCTCTTGATTCCATTGAGGCGGCGGATTTCGACATTGTCAAGACAAAGTTTCTACAGAGGTACAAGGATAGGGTTGGGCCAGCCTGCTCGATAACTGACTTAATTGCTGAAAAGATGAGGCCGGATGAGGACTTTGCCAGATTTGCTGATCGGTGGAGGGGAATGGCTGAGAGGCTTGTGGATACCATCTCAGAGGGGGAGCAGGTGAGGATGCTCATTGGGAACACCACGCCTACCCTTCGCAACCTTCTGATCATGCACCGTCCAACAACCATGAGTGAGTTGTGTGATAGCGCCCGCTACCTCCAAGCCCACTTTAAGGATGCATCCATGATCAACTCGTTCGACACCAAGCCCCGTAATACTAGAAAGCCTACACCTGTAGGACCCACCACCGAAGGGGTAGTAAATAATGAGAGCATCAATGCCATGGGTAACCAGGGTGGGTACCGTCAAAACCAATACCGTAACCCACCACCCAATCAACAATACCCCCCAGCCCCTCAACCAACTCCTCAGCCACAGCAACAACTTGCATACAACCGAGCACCACCACAGCAACCCACCTACAACCGAGCGCCCCAGCAACCAAATGCCTACAACCGAGCACCTCAACAACAACATGTCTACAACCGACCATCACCACCACAACAAGCCTACAACCAAGTGCCACCACCAGCCAACCGACCTTGGAGGGGGGGACCCAAGAGAGAATACTACCCTCAACTGCCATTCCCCCTCACCGATATCTTCAACACATTGATGGTTGAACAGCAGCTAGAGCTTCCAAAGGAGAGAGAAGGGTGGCCAGCAAATGTTGACATGACAAAATACTGCGCTTACCATCGGTATCCTGGGCACACGGTGGATGTCTGTTTCCAGTTTAAAGATTACATTCATGACCTCAACGATCGGGGGAACATTGATCGGGCACGGATGGGAGAGTCTATACAAGCCATGAAGGCACGGCGAGAATCAACCTCGGCGACGGCAAGTACAACGGCAGCCCGGCACAGGCATAGTCCAAGATCCACTCCCGATACATGCACCCATACAAGCACCGGCACCAGCACCACCAAACCAACGACTCGGCCTCGTCCACTCCGCCATCGAGGAGTCAACCCACCATTCCCAGGGTTGGCAGGTCGAGGATCAAATCACCTCCATGCTCGCCATACCAACCCCACCTACAAACCCCACCATACTCTCCATACCGAGAGCTGCCCCCAGCCCACAAACTATCCAAACACCACTACCCTCACCAACCATTAACCCTCCACGACGTTTAATCATTAGACCGCCACCAGCCTCCCAACCATCACCCCAACCTAACCCACCAACCACCATTAATCCTCCATGGCGTCTAATCATTAGACCGCCACCAACACCCCGTACATCACCTAACCTACCGATCCACTGCCACCCCACGACCCCTCATCATTAGACCATCACCACCAACACCCCAACCATCACCCAACATACCGGCCTCCACCAATCCACGACCCCTCATCATCCGATCCTCACCACCCCTACCTACCATGGGCTCCACAACCTACCAACCAACCCTACCATCACCATCATCCCCACTTCCCCCTACCACGCTGGCGCCGGTACTTCGTAGCGGGAGGATGTTCCAAAGGGTCTTCCCCCAGGTCGGGATACAACCACAGGAACAGGTAGAAGAGGAGGTGGTAGAAGAACCGTTGCCCATCACGGCATATGACCTGTTGAAGCACTTGGACAAAATGTCGGCACGGATTTCAATTCTGGAGCTGATAAAGAGGTCGAAGAATCATCAGGACATCTTGCAACAATACTTACAGCGGGTCATGGTCAATGAGGACCTCCCGCCAGAGAAGATCATTATTGTCCTGACCCCGAGGAGTGAACATCCGGCACTCACCTTTACACAGGAGGAGTTGGCACGGCCAGAGATCAGAAAGTACGCCTTGCGCGTTGCAGTAGTCATCCGAGGCGTGGAGATCAAGTCCTGCTTGATTGACACCGGAGCATCCATAAATGTCATGCCGCCAGAAACATTGCAACTTTGCGGCATCTCCGATGAAGAAATTGAGCCTTCTGCCGTCACGGTGACCGCATATGACAACTCCCGGAAGCCGGCACGAGGGGTGGTTACATTGAAAGTAGGGCTCGGGCCGTGTGCTGTCACCGCCGAGTTTCACGTTCTAGAATTAGACCCTACATTCAAAGCTATCTTGGGACGCCCGTACCTTGAGGCAATAGGAGCTGTTGCCTCCACTAATCATCAGTGTCTGAAGTTCCCATACAAGGGCCAGGTGATCAAAGTAACCAACATCCCCATTCTGAATGACGTGGATGACCCCTCTTCTGCACTACCAATATCAAAATCTGTCCAGCCATTGGTTTCAACTACAGAGCTACCTGAGGTCATGGTATTGACGACGCCTCCAGATTCAGTTGCGTTGCGGATGATGAAAGGGATGGGCTATCAGCCAGGAAAGGGGCAGGGAAAGGACCTGCAGGGGGTTGTGCATCTCTTTGAAGGCGTACAAAGACCAAAGAGACACGGGCTTGGCTATGAGCCCAATTTCACTCCGCGGATGGTCTACCGGCCAAAAAATGCCATGGGACTCCAAAAATTCTTTATCAAAGGGGAGACCATGATGATGGCCGGGGACAAAGAAGAAGAACCAGTCAAGAGGAAGAAGGCACCAGAGCAAGAGGAAGAGGTGGACAACTTGAGTTCATCTTTGGCTCGGTTGTTCATGGAGGAGGAAGAACCAGTCAAGGGTAAGTCCATCTCTAAACAACTTGTCCACTCGAACCCACCTCCAAACAACATCCCGCGTGAGCCGTATCCTACGGTCACGTATTTCAAAATCCTCACTCTATCCCTCTTGGATTCGCTTGATGGGCTATCTAGCCCAATTCCCACTTATGGGCCAAAATGGCCACCTGAACTGATCAATGGGCCTGAGAGCCCATTCAAATCTTCTTACTCCACCGGGCTTCTATGCCCATCCAACAAACTTGGGCCCGCGTGCCCACCGGTCGGGCCCACGCGCCCTTTAGATTTATTTTCTGCTTTGGGCCCGCGTGCCCACCATTTGGGCCCACGTGCCCCTTAGATCTTTTCACCAGCTTTGGGCCTATCTGCCCATTTCTTGTCATCATCGGGCCCGCGAGCCCATTTTTCTTCCATTTACTTAAGCTTTCTATTTCTGCTCGAGCCCCATCGGCTCATTCTCATTTTGTTATTGAAAATACCCAAAATACCCAAAAAAAAACATCCTCTCACAAACTCAGTGTTCCATTGAGGAGACGTCGCTACTTGTCTCGGAGGGTGCTCCCAACCAGGGACCCCTCTTCTCCAACTCACTGATCGATCTGCTCGATCCTTCACCCATTATTAATACCACCTTTTCAATTCCGTCTTCTTTAGGAGTAGTTAGGGTAGGAAAGAAGAAAATTCGAGGTAAACGGGTGCCAGAGAGATATCTCCAACAAATAGCTCAAAAATGCAAGGAATGTGCAAGGCTGCCAAGGTTTTTGGAAAATACTATCCAGCTTAATGAAATCCAATATGAGGATGAATTCAATGTAGATCATACACTGGGAGTTTACGAGGTCTTATCAGAAAAAGATCCTGATTTCGAGGATGGAATTGAGGACTTGGCTGATGCGTATGCATCTGGACTTAAAAGATTTGAAGAACCATTAGCCACGGTGGATGAACCAACAAAAGAATTGAATCTCGGAACACCGGCAGATCCCAAGACAATCCTCCTAAGCGCAAACTTCACTCCCACTGAGGAACAGAGTTTAATTAAAATTTTGGAAGAATATAAGGACACGTTCGCATGGACATACGAGGACATGCCGGGGTTAGACAACTCGTTAGTTGAACATCGTCTAACTTTGAAACCTGGAGCTACCCGGTGAAACAAAAATTAAGGAGATTCCACCCTGATGTTGCACTTAAGATGAAAGAAGAGGTAGACAAGTTACATCAAGCAAGATTCATTAAGGTCGTCCTTTATCCGCAATGGGTGGCAAACATAGTCCCTGTCATGAAAAAGGATGGCCGAGTTCGGATCTGTATAGACTTCAGGGACTTGAACCGAGCGTGTCCTAAAGATGACTTTCCTCTACCTCATATTGACGTACTGGTTGATAACACTGCTGGATTCGATATGTTGTCATTCATGGATGGCTATTCTGGATATAATCAAATCCGGTTGGCCGAAGAGGACCAGGAGAAGACCTCGTTCACCACACCTTGGGGAACCTACTGCTATGTCGTCATGCCCTTTGGATTGAAGAATGCTGGTGCTACCTATCAGAGGGCAATGATGGCTATCTTCCATGACATGATGCATACCCTTGTAGAAGTGAACGTGGATGACCTGGTCGATAAGTCCAGAAGCGGAGAAGATCATCCCGAAGTGTTAAGAAAGGTCTTGCAAAGGGCTAGGGAATATAAATTGAAAATGAACCCAAAGAAATGCACGTTTGGAGTATCCTCAGGAAAACTGTTGGGGTTCATAGTGAGCAAAAGGGGCATAGAGATCGACCCAAACAAGGCCAAGGCAATCATTGGTATGCCTCCTCCAAGGAATATGAAAGAACTTCGAGGATTAATCGGGAGGCTACGGTTGTCCGCCGGTTCATCTCACAACACTCCCAAAGGTGTAAACCTTTCTATGAGTTGACCAAGGCGGGGGCCGAGTTCAAATGGGATTCGAAGTGCCAGGATGCATTCGATGGTTTGAAAAGATACCTGGCTAGTCCCCCTGTGCTTAGACCACCAGTCCCTGGCAAGCCCTTAGTTTTATATATCTCGGTTTTGGAGAATTCTCTTGGGGCAGTCCTTGCACAAGTTGATAAAGAAGGGAAAGAGAGGGCAACTTACTATTTGTCAAAGATCTTTGATCCATGTGAGCAGAAGTATACTGTAGTGGAGAAGACGTGTGCTGCACTAGTCTGGGTAGTTCAGAAGCTTAAACACTATTTCTTAGCTCATGAGGTCAACCTTATTGCCCGCATCAATCCAATCAAATTCCTTCTGGAGAAAACTGTTCTAAGTGATCGGTTAGGTCGTTGGCAGAGCTTCCTTTCTCAGTTTGATATCACCTATGTCCCCCAGAAGGCGATTAAGGGCTATGCCATTGCCGAACATCTAGCCCATCACCCTATACCCCTCTTTGACCCGGTCCAATCGGAGCTCCCGGATGACGAACTAATGTTGATCCGATCTTCCCACCTTTGGACATTATATTTTGACGGGGCTCTGAATTCACACGGTAAGGGAATAGGAATCGTCCTTCTATCACCCGAGGGTGTCACCATTCCACAGGCATTTCAGCTTGACTTCCCAGCAACCAACAACATAGCTGAATACGAAGCCTTGCTGGCCGGGCTGGAGGCCGCTCATTTCTATGGTGCCACGGAATTGAGGGTGATAGGTGATAGCCAACTAATTCTTCGCCAAGTCCTAACCAAATACCGAACTTCTCATCCAAACCTCAAACCTTACCAAGAACTCACCTCTTGCTACATCAAGCTCTTTTCCAAACTAACTTTCGTCCATGTGCCTCGAGCTCAGAACATCCTTGCTGATGCCCTTGCCTCCTTAGCTTCATCTCTATCAGTCCCGCTAGGTAGACAGGTGCGGACTATTTATGTCCGTAGAAGGACGATGCCAGCGATTAAGGATGGGCGATTTCTGAAAGTTAAGGAGAGATTTGGTAGGAAGGAGTATCTAGAGCAGAAAGAGGAAGTTTATCTAGTCGAGTTGGAAGAGTTAGATGAGGGTGAGAGGCCTTGGTTTGATGAGATCGCAAGGTACTGTCAAGATCAGACATATCCACCTGGGTCAAATGCAAAAGAAAAGAAGGCCATCAGGAGAGTATCCCGGAGGTATACCATCCTAGGAGGGGTGCTCTACAAGAGGAGCCTGAGCGGAATTTTATTGAGATGCGTTGATGAAGAAGAGGCAGAATTGGTGCTTAAGGAAGCACATTCCGGGGTTTGTGGGGGCCATGTCAATGCTCAAGCCCTTGCCAAGAAAATCATCAGGCAGGGGTATTATTAGCCAACCCTAGAAGAGGATTGCTCCATCTTTGTCCGGCACTGTCATTCTTGCCAACTCCATGCCGACAAGATCCATTCTCCCGCATCTTCCCTTCATCCGATTCATGCCCCATGGCCCTTCGCCATGTGGGCTTTCGATATCATTGGCCCTCTAAGTGATCTTAACTCTGAAATCCGTTCCAAATCGTTCATCCTGACGGCAACGGAGTACTTCACCAAGTGGGCGAAGCAGAAGCGTTCGTGGAGATCAAGGCATCAACACTGTGCTCCTTCATCAAACGCAACATCATCGCCAGGTTCGGGATACCCAGCGACATTATCACTGACAACGGACCGCAATTTCTCTCTCAAGATCTGCGTGAGCTTTGCAACAGGTACCGCATTGCATTGCATCATTCATCTCCTTATTACCCACAAGGCAATGGTCAAGCAGAAGCCACCAACAAAACTTTGATTAAAATCATCAAGAAAACCTGTAAGTCTAGCAAGTTCGCAGACTGGCCAGATAAGCTTGTAGATGCCCTATGGGCTTATCGTACTTCTGTACGGACCCCCACTGGTCAAACCCCGTATGCTCTCGAATATGGGATGGAAGCGGTGGTCCCATACGAAGTACTCCTTCCATCACTCCGAGTTCAACTCGATAGGGACATCCCTGTCGATGAGAGACGAGAATCTCTCCTTGCACAACTTGAACTCCTAGATGAAAGAAGGTTGGCTGCCTCCGAGCATGCCCGGACTTATCAGAACCGATTGAAAAGGTTTTATCAAAAGAGGGTGGTAGAGAGAAAGTTCGAAATCGGTGAGATGGTAGTTAAACATATATTCGTTAAGTCGGGTGGTCCCCGCTCTAAGTTGCAACCTAACTGGGAAGGGCCTTTTGTTATAACTGAAAAATATCCAGGCAATGCATATGAGCTAACCAACGCCGATGGAGAAAAATTGAACCATCCATGGAACGGCGTTTACCTCAAAAAATATTTTCCTTAGAAAAGAAAATGGAGAATTTCTGGTATGATATCAAGTCATCAATCCAAGGATGTTAGCTAGAAGACAAGGGTAGACATCACCTTGCACACACAACACCTCCCGATCCCAGAATCTAGATAGCCCAACACTCATGAGAGGCAAGGCAGAACCCTGAAGGCGGAAAGGAAACCTTAACCTATTCTCTTCTATTCGGTCCAAGATAGGTGAAGGGGACTAGAGGAGGATAGTATTGAAAATGCTCGCCGCCTTAGTAGGAGGCCGTCTCGTAGGGTGCAAAAGATGGGCAATGAACCCCACAGGTTTAAACAAATATGGGCATGTCTGAATGAGTACCTGAAAGAATGGAAAATGAAGAAAAGAAGGCACCAAAAGATGGGCAAT
Source organism: Cryptocoryne crispatula var. balansae (assembly GCA_036172225.1). Taxonomy (NCBI): domain Eukaryota; kingdom Viridiplantae; phylum Streptophyta; class Magnoliopsida; order Alismatales; family Araceae; genus Cryptocoryne; species Cryptocoryne crispatula. The sequence goes on from CM069925.1 coordinate 22,615,088, forward strand.
GACCCCACAGGTCAAAGACTTGTCTAAGTAAGTGCCATATGTAGAAAAGACCCGAAGAGGCCGAACCCCAACGGGCAATTTGGGCATGAGTAGAGAAATCCTCCTCAACACCCCCAAATCCTATCAAAGACTTCCTCTATTATTCTTCCATCTTAAAACCCCTAGGGTAGGGTAGACTGTCCAAACTCAGGGGGAATCCAAACCGATCAAGAGAAGAGGGCAAGAAAGATTCTGGGTATGGAACCTTATTTTCACGTGGTGTTTATCACTTAAATCTTGATTAACACTCAAAGATCGATGAATTGTTTCAATACTGGCACATTCTCCACAAAAATCCAAAACAATGAATATTTTCAAAAATCCAAAAAAAAATCAAATATTTTCAAAAAAAAAAACCCAAAAAAATCAAATATTTTCAAAATTTCAAAAAAAAAATTTGAAAAATCCAATATCTTCAATTGAATACTTTCCAAAAATCTAAAAAAAATGCATCATCTAACTTGGCATAACCTTGATTTTTGCCTTTGCTAGCATTCATGTTTATCTTTATGTCTTGCATGTTTCATTTCCGCGTTGCATATTTACCTTCATTATCACCCCATTAAGAGGGCTCCTCCCTTTGACCTAAGTCAAAGTTGGCCATAATAGGCAAAGGGATGAGTTGTTGTGAAGATCTAATCCTCTTTTATCAAGTGTTTTCAGGGACTTTAAAATAAGAGGAGAAGGTTCTCTCAACAACAGGATTCTGAGATCAAGAAGGGAGCGACTCTCGCCATAGCAGGTAAGCACTCTTAACTTTTACCTTGTCTATCATTTTGTGCATTCTACCTGGTTGATAAGGCTACCCCCTTGACATATAAGCAAGGCAAGACAACAATAGGCAAGGGGGTAAGCCATAGGGCAGATCTAACCCCTTTATTAAGTATTTCAGGAAAGAAACACGACTCAAGGAGGGGGAAATCTCGTCAATAGGAATTGTTCACGTAAATGGAAGAATGGACATGGGAAACCCCCATTTCTTGCCGACTAGCATATATGTAGCTAGTCGTGTATTATTATCTTATGCATTATTTGTTGAAGACCTTGAGTATGGAGAAGACTTGACCCGAGATCCCCTTCATCAAAATCTACGACGGTTGGGTCATCTCTAATGCTCACGGATAAGCCAAAGTTGTGCTGTGAGGGATGATAGTTCCCGAATGGGTATCTTGACCTCATAGACAATTTATATCTTCAACTATTTGTTATACAAGTTTTGTTTTGTTTTCTTGAGCCCAACATGCATCATGTAGCATTAATTGCATTACATTTTGTTTTATCATTAAATACAACATTTCCCAAACTTCACCTTCTCACCCTCTCGATCATTCTAAATCCCACCGTGACATTCACCATATTCTCTAGTCCCACCAACCTCTCTAATATCCCACCGTGTCTATTAATCCCACCGTGTTCGGTAACCACTTTTTTCCCTCAAATCTTTCAATTCTTTTCACCACAGAGGCCATTGCAACTTCTTTTGCTACTTATCCCACCGTGGCAGCCATTTCGTCCCGCCAAGGGCCTTCTATTTGGTCAGAACTTGCACCGTCATTATCTTCACGGTCTATGCTTAAACATTTGCCTTTCGGAATTTGAGATCATTCCATTCCGAATCAAATCTTGTCTCTTGGAAGACTTAAATGAATCTAAGAGCCTGAATGTGCTCGATTGGTATTCTTTTTCTTTTTCAAACAAATCCTTTTTTAAATTTTAGCCCATCACAGTACAGGAACACCGCAAAGATCGGGTTACCGGCTGATGATGAACCTACGAACCCATGTTTCGGGGACTCCCCACCGCGTTGGGGGTTGGCTATTCTTCTCTCGTGCCAATGGCACATCTCTTACCAATCGAACATAGGAAGACTTGATGAAACATGGCGGTTAACCAAGAGACTTGAGGAGATTCTCTTTGCCGAATACGGTCGTTAAGCGTGTCTATATCTACACCTTGATGCCACCTTTTCAGTCCATCACCATTTCACTCCACTACATTCCACTACGATCCATCTCACTTCGCTACGCTTTCTCTACATTTCACTTCGCTCCGCTACATGCCATTCCCTTGCAAAGCCGACATCAAGGCGAGGCAAGCTGTAGACACGCCAAATTGGCCTGATTCGGAGCCCCAGACTCTTATTCCATAGGCAATATCTTTTATCTGACCGTTATCTGATCTGGATTACATCGTGGAGATGAGCTAAGGACATTGGTGGAGCCCCCCTTGTTAGTTGAGAATGGATCAATGATTTCCGGAATATTGCCGTAACCTTCAAGCGAGAGCCGCATGTGAACTGTAAAAACACGAAGCCTGCTCGATGACCGACCTTGAATGGTCCATAATTGAAGGTCTCGGGAGTCCCGCATGTGTTTCGTAACATTCAGGGTTTCCGAGAAGTCATTTCGGTAGGCGTCGGTCAATGACGGCTTTCGTTACGGCTTTTTCGATCTGTGCTGACACGGCTATCCCGGACCACATGTTAGGCCTTTCCGGTCAGCACCGGGTCTTTTCAGGTCATCCGGGTCGATTCTAGCCGTATATTTTATCAACCGGGGCTATAAGGCCGGTTCGGTCAATTTTAGGGTTTCGCGGCTTTTACGGCTTTCGATTCACGTTTACCGGGTTAGTCTCATATTTTTCGATGATTTCGGGTTTTCCGGTCATACCGGACTTGTTCGGTCATCATTTTAAGTCATCCCGAGTTGACCTGAGATTTCTCGATCGGAACCATGCTCATTCGGTTCTTCGCCCCGGATTTCGGCTTTCCGCGAGAGGGTAAACCGGTAGAAAGCCCCGTGCAAACATCTCGGGAGTCATGCGGCTGGTTTACGGACTTGAGTAGGTGCGGTTGGAGGCCCTCTTTACAACGCGACAAACGGGAGCCGAATCGGACATCCCGTTTGCAAAATACGGCTCGCAGAACACGCGCGTAGGAGAGAGAGTGTACCGCGCCCCCGCTCCGCTTGAAAGTGGAGACCCGGGGGCGCGCCCTGCGCGCCCTCAAACTGGGGGCGCGCCCTGCGCGCCCCCGGTCCCTTTGAAAGACGGGGGCGCGGTCAGTTGCTTTAAATCGGAAATTACCCTGATTAGCACCTTCTAAACCGGGTTTTCGGAAGGTTTTCGAGGAGGATTTTCACTTATTTGTACCGTGCCCCCGGTTCGGGGGCGCGTTACGTATGTCAAGTCGATTTTTAGCAATTTCCGGAAGTTTCCGTCGATTTTTAGCAGTGAGACGCGTAACGCGCCCCCGCCCCCTTTGAAACAGGGGGGCGCGCAGACCGCGCCCCCGAACAGGGGCGCGCCCTGCGCGCCCTTGGTTTGAGGGCGCGCCCTGCGCGCCCTCGTCTCCTTTGAAACGCGGGGGCGCGGTATATCCAGTTTCTAAATTTTGCACCGGCTCTCTTCCCCTATAAATTGAGGGCCATTCTCAACGACCCAAGGTTGAACCCCCCGTGCCTAGCTCGTCCATAGGTCGTCCAAGCTCTTCTCCAAAGCCGTCCCGACGTCCAAAGGCGATCCGAAGTCAAGAAATCGATCCCGAGGTGAAGGAGAAGGCTCGATCCGGGCGTTCTGCATCAACCATCTTCATCGACTTCTGCAGAAAATCCGAGGCTTCTTCTGCAAAATCTTCAACATAGAAGATGTTTATCTCTTCGTCCTCTTTCATCTCCAACTGACGGTACTCAATTCCAACTTGCCGTTTGTTCGTGGCAATTGCTACACCCAGGGCGCGCATCCAGGTTCTGTTTTCCACATCAGCCCCTTTCATAATTTTTACTGACTTCTACAGGAGGATTTCGGAGAAGTCATAAAAATACGAATTCTTCCTCTCTGAGTTTTCTGTCGACTCCAACAAACGGCACTTGATTCTGACATCGGGGTCGTCCGTAACATCCTCTGCACCAAAGTCGCGCCAGAAGGGTACCAAGCTACCCGAACCGGCTGTCTTCAACCAACTCGGCTTCAACTCAAGCCAAATCATTCTATAAGCTTTCTCAACTCCATTAAATCTGTTTATTTAATGTTTTAAAGCATATTTTAGTTCATTTACATCATTTTTACATAATTAAAAAACACAAAAAAGGGGTTAAGGCTCACCCCGAAGCCGGTGAGTCCAACTCCAATTGCTTCTTTCTTATCTTCTTACTACAGTTACTACACTTCTCACAAGTCTAACCAAACTCTTCACTTGGTTTATTGTTCTAGTTGCACAGGTTGATCAAGCTAGCATTGGATTGGAGACTCTTCTTCATCGGCCGGCCGAAGAAGAAGAAGGTTGAACTCACATCCCTTTCTCCCACGCTAAGGTACACACGGTCAACTTCTTTCTATTTCCATTACATAAAGCGGAGCCCGCGGCTCCTGGAGACCACACTTTCTTTTTATTCATGTTCTAAATTCATATCCTCCTCACTCTCCTCCCACATGACCCGAACCATCTCCGGTGCTCGAGCGACGCCGTGAGATGAAAGTTCGGGGATCAATGTGAGTGTGGGATCGAGGTGAGGAGTCTTTACCGCTTTCCGAGTGTTTCTCGATTCACTCTCCTTTTTCCCCATTCTATCTATCACCTTATCTTGAGGTGCCGATCCGGAACCCGTTTCTGGAGTCGACAGCTTTTTGGCGACCACGGTGGGACAACCAATGTCTTCAACCGTGCTAGCTTGATTGATCCGTGCAACTAGTTGTTTTCCGACTTGGTTCCCGCGTGAACCGGCTTGTCCTTTACCCTTTTCCATGTCAATTTACCTTTAAAAACTTGCTGATTACTCTTCCTTTAAGATTGTCCCCCATGTGGACTTGATTTCTTGTCTTTAATTTCAGCCCGGTTCCCGCGTGAACCACTTTTTCTTATAAACCGGTTCCCGCGTGAACCATCTTTCTTTTCCAACTCGGTTCCCGCGTGAACCAACTTACTTTCAGATCGGTCCCCGTGTGGACCACCCATTTGCAGCACCTTTAGATTGGCCCCACGTGGCTCTCTTTTCATTTTGTCAACTCTTACACCGGTTCCCGCGGGAACCACCCCTTTTCCTTCAAAACCGGTTCCCGCGTGAACCACCTTTCTTTTCCAGCTCGGTTCCCGCGTGAACCAACTTACCTTCAGATCGGTCCCCGCGTGGACCACCCCTTTGCACCAATTATATTGGCCCCACGTGGCCCTCATTTCCTTTTTCCAATCAAACAAACCGGTTCCCGCGTGAACCACCCATTTTCCCTTCAAAAACCGGTTCCCGCGTGAACCACCTACTTTTCCAAAACCCGGCTCCCGCGTGAGCCACTTTATTTTCAATTCGGCCCCCGCGTGGACCATCCTTTTACCTTTACTTCAGATTTGTCCCCACTTGAACACTCCAACACAAGCCGGTTCCCGCGCGAACCACCTTTTAGTCGTTAGTTGCTAGTTACTTGTTTACTCTATCATTGCTTGTCTTGCTTGCATTCACTTGTTTGATTTATTTAATAGCTTTCATTCATGTTTGCATATTGATTGCTTCTTCTCCTTCTACCCTCCATTTTCATTTTTGCATTAGCTTTGCATCGGGTACCGGACTTGTTCCGATCCGTAGGGCATTCGAGGCGGGGGCTCTCTCTCCCAACACACCCTCACCCTCCAAACACCTTCTTGGTGGATTCTTACCTCTCTTCTGGGATATTCCTTCCTAGTTGATTTGGTGGTTTCCATCAAGACCTCCGTAAGTCCCCATCCGTGGAGTATTCCTCTCCGCACGATTGGGCCGGTTGTACCACTTTCCCAAAACCCGAAGAACCCAAGTACCTACTCGTGGTGAATGAGTGATAACCTTAGGTCTTGAAGATTGAAGCAATAGGAACCATACCCAATTTAAGTGAACAATTGCTAACAATCCATCTAATCTAAGGTTTCAACCCAATAATTGTCGAGTAGTCATTTTAAAACCTTGTTTGCATAACTTGCTTGCTCACAACAATTGAAAAGAAAAAAACAATTCTCTTTCAAAACACCTAAAAAAAAATCCCTTTAATTTTTATGTTCAACTTGCTTGCTAAACAACCAAATTGAAACCAAATCAAATCAAACAAACAACCATAACCAAACAAAAACTCTCTTTGCATTTACACCCTTCATTTGCTTTCTTTCAACCATTTTGTAAGGAAATTTGACAGGATGCCCACTCTAAGGTCCGGAAGACACATCGGGATGTCGGACTACTGCGGCCAAGAAGAGGAGTACGAGACGGGTCACTACGAGCTTCAGCAACCCATGGTCCAACCGGATGGCCATGTTAATGCCGTGATGGAACCTGAGGTCCAAGATCCTGCTCACCGATCCACTTCACATATTATAGAACAAGCTCTCAAGGATCTATCTCTTCACCTTGATCCCGAGGCCTTTGCAATTGTCCAATATGCCACTAAGGGCAAGATGCCCACCAATCAAGCTCCGATCGAGGGAAATCAAGCCCCCTCACCACCCCAACCGGCAGTCAGGCCCTTGATCATCTCTTCTCCTGGGCAACCTTGCCGTGTCTCTACTCACCCCGTTGTGGGGCATTCACACAATTCTGCACCAGTTCCTGTTTCCAACCCACCTCTTCCAACCCAATCAAGTAAACACTTTGCTCCCGCGGCTCAGGAATCCAGCCTCACCCAGGTGTTAATGAACAAAATCAACCAGATGGATGAGCGCTTCGAAGAGATGAGGCACCGCCTTGATTCTAAAGCCATCCCTGAAATCTCTGTCCCATCCTACCCGATTCTACACCTTCCTCCTTCAGAGATACCGGTCTTCCAACGTTACAACGGACCGGTAATCCTTTCAACCATCTAAAAAGCTTTCTCTATGACTCCTCATTCTGGAAAAATGACCGCAAAGCCCTTGCCTTCCTATTCCGTCGGTCATTGGATGGAGCCGCCCTTGACTGGTTCTATTCTCTTGATTCCATTGAGGCGGCGGATTTCGACATTGTCAAGAAAAAGTTTCTACAGAGGTACAAGGATAGGGTGGGGCCAGCCTGCTCGATAACTGACTTAATTGCTGAAAAGATGAGGCCGGATGAGGACCTTGCCAGATTTGCTGATCGGTGGAGGGGAATGGCTGAGAGGCTTGTGGATACCATCTCAGAGGGGGAGCAGGTGAGGATGCTCATTGGGAACACCACGCCTACCCTTCGCAACCTTCTGATCATGCACCATCCAACAACCATGAGTGAGTTATGTGATAGCGCCCGCTACCTCCAAGCCCACTTTAAGGATGCATCCATGATCAACCCGTTCGACACCAAGCCCCGTAATACTAGAAAGCCTACACCTGTAGGACCCACCACCAAAGGGGTAGTAAATAATGAGAGCATCAATGCCATGGGTAACCAGGGTGGGTACCGTCAAAACCAATACCGTAACCCACCACCCAATCAACAATACCGCCCAGCCCCTCAACCAGCTCCTCAGCCACAGCAACAACTTGCATACAACCGAGTACCACCACAGCAACCCACCTACAATCGAGCGCCCCAGCAACCAAATGCCTACAACCGAGCACCTCAACAACAACATGTCTACAACCGACCATCACCACCACAACAAGCCTACAACCAAGTGCCACCACCAGCCAACCGACCTAGGAGGGGGGGACCCAAGAGAGAATACTACCCTCAACTGCCATTCCCCCTCACCGATATCTTCAACGCATTGATGGCTGAACGGCAGCCTAGAGCTTCCAAAAGAGAGAGAAGGATGGCCGGCAAATGTTGACATGACAAAATACTGCGCTTACCATCGGTATCCTGGGCACACGGTGGATGTCTGTTTCCAGTTTAAAGATTACATTCATGACCTCAATGATCAGGGGAACATTGATTGGGCACAGATGGGAGAGTCTATACAAGCCATGAAGGCACGGCAGAATCAACCTCGGCGACAGCAAGTACAACGACAGCCCGGCACGGGCATAGTCCAAGATCCACTCCCGGTACATGCACCCATACAAGCACCGGCACCAGCACCACCAAACCAACGACTCGGCCTCGTCCACTCCGCCATCGAGGAGTCAACCCACCATTCCCGGGGTTGGCGGTGTCGAGGATCAACTCACCTCCATGCCCGCCATACCAACCCCACCTACAAACCGCACCATACTCTCCATACCGAGAGCTGCCCCCAGCCCACAAACTATCCAAACACCACTACCCTCACCAACCATTAACCCTCCACGACGTTTAATCATTAGACCGCCACCAGCCTCCCAACCATCACCCCAACCTAACCCACCAACCACCATTAATCCTCCATGGCTTCTAATCATTAGACCGCCACCAACACCCCGAGACATCACCTAACCTACCAGTCACTGCCACCCCACGACCCCTCATCATTAGACCATCACCACCAACATCCCAACCATCACCCAACATACCGGCCTCCACCAATCCACGACCCCTCATCATCCGATCCTCACCACCCCTACCTACCATGGGCTCCACAACCTACCAACCAACCCTACCATCACCATCATCCCCACTTCCCCCTACCACGCTGGCGCCGGTACTTCGTAGAGGGAGGATGTTCCAAAGGGTCTTCCCCCAGGTCGGGAGACAACCACGAGAACGAGGTAGAAGAGGAGGTGGTAGAAGAACCGTTGCCCGGCACGGCATATGACCCGTTGAAGCACTTGGACAAAATGCCGGCACGGATTTCAATTACGGAGCTGATAAAGAGGTCGAAGAATCATCAGGACATCCGACAACAATAATTACAGCGGGTCATGGTCAATGAGGACCTCCCGCCGAGAAGATCATTACTGTCCTGACCCCGAGGAGTGAACATCCGGCACTCACCTTTACACAGGAGGAGTTGGCACGGCCAGAGATCAGAAAGTACGCCTTGCGCGTTGCAGTAGTCATCCGAGGCGTGGAGATCAAGTCCTGCTTGATTGACACCGGAGCATCCATAAATGTCATGCCGCCAGAAACATTGCAACTTTGCGGCATCTCCGATGAAGAAATCGAGCCTTCTGCCGTCACGGTGACCGCATATGACAACTCCCGGAAGCCGGCACGAGGGGTGGTTACATTGAAAGTAGGGCTCGGGCCGTGTGTTGTCACCGCCGAGTTTCACGTTCTAGAATTAGACCCTACATTCAAAGCTATCTTGGGATGCCCGTACCTTGAGGCAATAGGAGCTGTTGCCTCCACTAATCATCAGTGTGTGAAGTTCCCATACAAGGGCCAGGTGATCAAAGTAACCAACATCCCGATTCTGAGTGACGTGGATGACCCCTCTTGTGCACTACCAATATCAAAATCTGTCCAGCCATTGGTTTCAACTACAGAGCTACCTGAGGTCATGGTATTGACGACGCCTCCGATTCGGTTGCGTTGCGGATGATGAAAGGGATGGGCTATCAGCCGAGGAAAGGGGCCGGGAAAGGAGGCTGCAGGGGGTTGAGCACCCCATTGAGGCCGTACAAAGGCCAAAGAGACACGGGCTTGGCTATGAGCCCTGGTTCACTCCGCGGATGGTCTACCGGCCAAAAAATGCCATGGGACTCCAAAAATTCTTTATCAAAAGGGAGACCAAGATGATGGCCGGGGACAAAGAAGAAGAACCAGTCAAGAGGAAGAAGGCACCAGAGCAAGAGGAAGAGGTGGACAACTTGAGTTCATCTTTGGCTCAGTTGTTCATGGAGGAGGAAGAACCAGTCAAGGGTAAGTCCATCTTTAAATAACTTGTCCACTCGAACCCACCTCCAAACAACATCCCGCGTGAGCCGTATCCTACGGTCACGTATTTCAAAATCCTCACTCTATCCCTCTTGGATTCGCTTGATGGGCTATCTAGCCCAATTCCCACTTATGGGCCAAAATGGCCACCTGAACTGATCAATGGGCCTGAGAGCCCATTCAAATCTTCTTACTCCACTGGGCTTCTATGCCCATCCAACAAACTTGGGCCCGCGTGCCCACCAGTCGGGCCCACGCGCCCTTTAGATTTATTTTCCTGCTTTGGGCCCGCGTGCCCACCATTTGGGCCCACGTGCCCCTTAGATCTTTTCACCAGCTTTGGGCCTATCTGCCCATTTCTTGTCATCATCGGGCCCGCGAGCCCATTTTTCTTCCATTTACTTAAGCTTTCTATTTCTGCTCGAGCCCCATCGGCTCATTCTCTTTTTGTTATTGAAAATACCCAAAATACCCAAAAAAAACATCCTCTCACAAACTCAGTGTTCCATTGAGGAGACGTCGCTACTTGTCTCGGAGGGTGCTCCCAACCAGGGACCCCTCTTCTCCAACTCACTGATCGATCTGCTCGATCCTTCACCCATTATTAATACCACCTTTTCAATTCCGTCTTCTTTAGGAGTAGTTAGGGTAGGAAAGAAGAAAATTCGAGGTAAACGGGTGCCAGAGAGATATCTCCAACAAATAGCTCAAAAATGCAAGGAATGTGCAAGGGAGCCAAGGTGTTTGGGAAATACTATCCGACTTAATGAAATCCAATATGAGGATGAATTCAATGTAGATCATACACTGGGAGTTTACGAGGTCTTATCAGAAAAAGATCCTGATTTCGAGGATGGAATTGAGGACTTGGCTGATGCGTATGCATCTGGACTTAAAAGATTTGAAGAACCATTAGCCACGGTGGATGAACCAACAAAAGAATTGAATCTCGGAACACCGGCAGATCCCAAGACAATCCTCCTAAGCGCAAACCTCACTCCCACTGAGGAACAGAGTTTAATTAAAATTTTGGAAGAATATAAGGACACGTTCGCATGGACATACGAGGACATGCCGGGGTTAGACAACTCGTTAGTTGAACATCGTCTAACTTTGAAACCTGGAGCTACCCCGGTGAAACAAAAATTAAGGAGATTCCACCCTGATGTTGCACTTAAGATGAAAGAAGAGGTAGACAAGTTACATCAAGCAAGATTCATTAAGGTCGTCCTTTATCCGCAATGGGTGGCAAACATAGTCCCTGTCATGAAGAAGGATGGCCGAGTTCGGATCTGTATAGACTTCAGGGACTTGAACCGAGCGTGTCCTAAAGATGACTTTCCTCTACCTCATATTGACGTACTGGTTGATAACACTGCTGGAGTCGATATGTTGTCATTCATGGATGGCTATTACGGATATAATCGAATCCGGTTGGCCGAAGAGGACCAGGAGAAGACCTCGTTCACCACACCTTGGGGAACCTACTGCTATGTCGTCATGCCCTTTGGACTGAAGAATGCCGGTGCTACCTATCAGAGGGCAATGATGGCTATCTTCCATGACATGATGCATACCCTTGTAGAGGTGTACGTGGATGACCTGGTCGTTAAGTCCAGAAGCCGAGAAGATCATCCTGAAGTGTTAAGAAAGGTCTTGCAAAGGGCTAGGGAATATAAATTGAAAATGAACCCAAAGAAATGCACGTTTGGAGTATCCTCAGGAAAACTGTTGGGGTTCATAGTGAGCAAAAGGGGCATAGAGATCGACCCAAACAAGGCCAAGGCAATCATTGGTATGCCTCCTCCAAGGAATATGAAAGAACTTCGAGGATTAATCGGGAGGCTACAGTTTGTCCGCCGGTTCATCTCACAACACTCCCAAAGGTGTAAACCTTTCTATGAGTTGACCAAGGCGGGGGCCGAGTTCAAATGGGATTCGAAGTGCCAGGATGCATTCGATGGTTTGAAAAGATACCTGGCTAGTCCCCCTGTGCTTAGACCACCAGTCCCTGGCAAGCCCTTAGTTTTATATATCTCGGTTTTGGAGAATTCTCTTGGGGCAGTCCTTGCACAAGTTGATAAAGAAGGGAAAGAGAGGGCAACTTACTATTTGTCAAAGATCTTTGATCCATGTGAGCAGAAGTATACTGTAGTGGAGAAGACTTGTGCTGCACTAGTCTGGGTAGTTCAGAAGCTTAAACACTATTTCTTAGCTCATGAGGTCAACCTTATTGCCCGCATCAATCCAATCAAATTCCTTCTGGAGAAAACTGTTCTAAGTGATCGGTTAGGTCGTTGGCAGAGCTTCCTTTCTCAGTTTGATATCACCTATGTCCCCCAGAAGGCGATTAAGGGCTATGCCATTGCCGAACATCTAGCCCATCACCCTATACCCCTCTTTGACCCGGTCCAATCGGAGCTCCCGGATGACGAACTAATGTTGATCCGATCTTCCCACCTTTGGACATTATATTTTGACGGGGCTCTGAATTCACACGGTAAGGGAATAGGAATCGTCCTTCTATCACCCGAGGGTGTCACCATTCCACAGGCATTTCAGCTTGACTTCCCAGCAACCAACAACATAGTTGAATATGAAGCCTTGCTGGCCGGACTGGAGGCCGCTCATTTCTATGGTGCCACGGAATTGAGGGTGATAGGTGATAGCCAACTAATTCTTCGCCAAGTCCTAACCAAATACCGAACTTCTCATCCAAACCTCAAACCTTACCAAGAACTCACCTCTTGCTACATCAAGCTCTTTTCCAAACTAACTTTCGTCCATGTGCCTCGAGCTCAGAACATCCTTGCTGATGCCCTTGCCTCCTTAGCTTCATCTCTATCAGTCCCGCTAGGTAGACAGGTGCGGACTATTTATGTCCGTAGAAGGACGATGCCAGCGATTAAGGATGGGCGATTTACGAAAGTTAAGGAGAGATTTGGCGAGAAGGAGTATCTGGAGCAGAAAGAGGAAGTTTCTCTAGTCGAGTTGGAAGAGTTAGATGAGGGTGAGAGGCCTTGGTTTGATGAGATTGCAAGGTATTGTCAAGATCAGACATATCCACCTGGATCAAATGCAAAAGAAAAGAAGGCCATCAGGAGAGTATCCCAGAGGTATACCATCCTAGGAGGGGTGCTCTACAAGAGGAGCCTGAGCGGAATTTTATTGAGATGCGTTGATGAAGAAGAGGCAGGATTGGTGCTTAAGGAAGCACATTCCGGGGTTTGTGGGGGCCATGTCAATGCTCAAGCCCTTGCCAAGAAAATCATCAGGCAGGGGTATTATTGGCCAACCCTAGAAGAGGATTGCTCCATCTTTGTCCGGCACTGTCATTCTTGCCAACTCCATGCCGACAAGATCCATTCTCCCGCATCTTCCCTTCATCCGATTCATGCCCCATGGCCCTTCGCCATGTGGGCTTTCGATATCATTGACCCTCTAAGTGATCTTAACTCTGAAATCCGTTCCAAATCGTTCATCCTGACGGCAACGGAGTACTTCACCAAGTGGGCAGAAGCAGAAGCGTTCGTGGAGATCAAGGCATCAACACTGTGCTCCTTCATCAAACGCAACATCATCGCCAGGTTCGGGATACCCAGCGACATTATCACTGACAACGGACCACAATTTCTCTCTCAAGATCTGCGTGATCTTTGCAACAGGTACCGCATTGCATTGCATCATTCATCTCCTTATTACCCACAAGGCAATGGTCAAGCAGAAGCCACCAACAAAACTTTGATTAAAATCATCAAGAAAACCTGTAAGTCTAGCAAGTTCGCGGACTGGCCAGATAAGCTTGTAGATGCCCTATGGGCTTATCGTACTTACATACGGACCCACTGGTCAAACCCCGTATGCTCTCGAATATGGGATGGAAGCGGTGGTCCCATACGAAGTACTCCTTCCATCACTCCGAGTTCAAATCGATAGGGACATCCCTGTCGATGAGAGACGAGAATCTCTCCTTGCACAACTAGAACTCCTAGATGAAAGAAGGTTGGCTGCCTCCGAGCATGCCCGGACTTATCAGAACCGATTGAAAAGGTTTTATCAAAAGAGGGTGGTAGAGAGAAAGTTCGAAATCGGTGAGATGGTAGTTAAACGTATATTCGTTAAGCCGGGTGGTCCCCGCTCTAAGTTGCAACCTAACTGGGAAGGGCCTTTTGTTATAACTGAAAAATATCCAGGCAATGCATATGAGCTAACCAACACCGATGGAGAAAAATTGAACCATCCATGGAACGGCGTTTACCTCAAAAAATATTTTCCTTAGAAAATAAAATGGAGAATTTCTGGTATGATATCAAGTCATCAATCCAAGGGTGTTAGCTAGAAGACAAGGGTAGACATCACCTTGCACACACAACACCTCCCGATCCCAGAATCTAGATAGCCCAACACTCATGAGAGGCAAGGCAGAACCCTGAAGGCGGAAAGGAAACCTTAACCTATTCTCTTCTATTCGGTCCAAGATAGGTGAAGGGGACTAGAGGAGGATAGTATTGAAAATGCCCGCCGCCTTAGTAGGAGGCCGTCTCGTAGGGTGCAAAAGGGTGCCAAAAGATGGGCAATGAACCCCACAGGTTTAAACAAATATGGGCCTGTCTGAATGAGTACCTGAAAGAATGGAAAATGAAGAAAAGAAGGCACCAAAAGATGGGCAATGGCCCCACAGGTCAAAGACTTGTCTAAGTAAGTGCCATATGTAGAAAAGACCCGAAGAGGCCGAACCCCAACGGGCAATTTGGGCATGAGTAGAGAAATCCTCCTCAACACCCCCAAATCCTATCAAAGACTTCCTCTATTATTCTTCCATCTTAAAACCCCTAGGGTAGGGTAAACTGTCCAAACTCAGGGGGAATCCAAACCGATCAAGAGAAGAGGGCAAGAAAGAATCTGGGTATGGAACCTTATTTTCACGTGGTGTTTATCACTTAAATCTTGATTAACACTCAAAGATCGATGAATTGTTTCAATACTGGCACATTCTCCACAAAAATCCAAAACAATGAATATTTTCAAAAATCCAAAAAAAAATCAAATATTTTCAAAAAAAAAACCCAAAAAAATCAAATATTTTCAAAAATTTGAAAAAAAAAATTTGAAAAATCCAATATCTTCAATTGAATACTTTCCAAAAATCTAAAAAAAATGCATCATCTAACTTGGCATAACCTTGATTTTTGCCTTTGCTAGCATTCATGTTTATCTTTATGTCTTGCATGTTTCATTTCCGCGTTGCATATTTACCTTCATTATCACCCCATTAAGAGGGCTCCTCCCTTTGACCTAAGTCAAAGTTGGCCATAATAGGCAAAGGGATGAGTCGTTGTGAAGATCTAATCCTCTTTTATCAAGTGTTTTCAGAAACTTTAAAATAAGAGGAGAAGGTTCTCTCAACAACAGGATTCTGAGATCAAGAAGGGAGCGACTCTCGCCATAGCAGGTAAGCACTCTTAACTTTTACCTTGTCTATCATTTTGTGCATTCTACCTGGTTGATAAGGCTACCCCCCTTGACATATAAGCAAGGCAAGACAACAATAGGCAAGGGGGTAAGCCATAGAGCAGATCTAACCCCTTTATTAAGTATTTCAGGAAAGAAACACGAGTCAAGGAGGGGGAAATCTCGTCAATAGGAATTGTTCACGTAAATGGAAGAATGGACATGGGAAACCCCCATTTCTTGCCGACTAGCATATATGTAGCTAGTCGTGTATTATTATCTTATGCATTATTTGTTGAAGACCTTGAGTATGGAGAAGACTTGACCCGAGATCCCCTTCATCAAAATCTACGACGGTTGGGTCATCTCTAATGCTCACGGATAAGCCAAAGTTGTGCTGTGAGGGACGATAGTTCCCGAATGGGTATCTTGACCTCATAGACAATCTATATCTTCAACTATTTGTTATACAAGTTTTGTTTTGTTTTCTTGAGCCCAACATGCATCATGTAGCATTAATTGCATTACATTTTGTTTTATCATTAAATACAACATTTCCCAAACTTCACCTTCTCACCCTCTCGATCATTCTAAATTCCACCGTGACATTCACCATATTCTCTAGTCCCACCAACCTCTCTAATATCCCACCGTGTCTATTAATCCCACCGTGTTCGGTAACAACTTTTTTCCCTCAAATCTTTCAATTCTTTTCACCACAGAGGCCATTGCAACTTCTTTTGCTACTTATCCCACCGTGGCAGCCATTTCGTCCCGCCAAGGGCCTTCTATTTGGTCAGAACTTGCACCGTCATTATCTTCACGGTCTATGCTTAAACATTTGCCTTTCGGAATCTGAGATCATTCCATTCCGAATCAAATCTTGTCTCTTGGAAGACTTAAATGAATCTAAGAGCCTGAATGTGCTCGATTGGTATTCTTTTGCTTTTTCAAACAAATCCTTTTTTAAATTTTAGCCCATCACAGTACAGGAACACCGCAAAGATCGGGTTACCGGCTGATGATGAACCTACGAACCCATGTTTCGGGGACTCCCCACCGCGTTGGGGGGTTGGCTATTCTTCTCTCGTGCCAATGGCACATCTCTTACCAATCGAACATAGGAAGACTTGATGAAACATGGCGGTTAACCAAGAGACTTGAGGAGATTCTTCTTGCCGAATCTGGTCGTTAAGCGTGTCTATATCTACACCTTGATGCCACCTTTTCAGTCCATCACCATTTCACTCCACTACATTCCACTACGATCCATCTCACTTCGCTACGCTTTCTCTAAATTTCACTTCGCTCCGCTACATGCCATTCCCTTGCAAAGCCGACATCAAGGCGAGGCAAGCTGTAGACACGCCAAATTGGCCTGATTCGGAGCCCCAGACTCTTATTCCATAGGCGATATCTTTTATCTGACCGTTATCTAATCTGTATTACATCGTGGAGATGAGCTAAGGACATTGGTGGAGCCCCCCTTGTTAGTTGAGAATGGATCAATGATTTCCGGAATATTGCCGTAACCTTCAAGCGAGAGCCGCATGTGAACTGTAAAAACACGAAGCCTGCTCGATGACGGACCTTGAATGGTCCATAATTGAAGGTCTCGGGAGTCCCGCATGTGTTCCGTAACATTCAGGGTTTCCGAGAAGTCATTTCGGTAGGCGTCGGTCAATGACGGCTTTCGTTACGGCTTTTTCGATCTGTGCTGACACGGCTATCCCGGACCACATGTTAGGCCTTTCCGGTCAGCACCGGGTCTTTTCAGGTCATCCGGGTCGATTCTAGCCGTATATTTTATCAACCGGGGCTATAAGGCCGGTTCGGTCAATTTTAGGGTTTCGCGGCTTTTACGACTTTCGATTCACGTTTACCGGGTTAGTCTCAGATTTTTCGATGATTTCGGGTTTTCCGGTCGTACCGGACTTGTTCGGTCATCATTTTAAGCCATCCCGAGTTGACCTGAGATTTCTCGATCGGAACCATGCTCATTCGGTTCTTCGCCCCGGATTTCGGCTTTCCGCGAGAGGGTAAACCGGTAGAAAGCCCCGTGCAAACATCTCGGGAGTCATGCGGCTGGTTTACCGACTTGAGTAGGTGCGGTTGGAGGCCCTCTTTACAACGCGACAAACGGGAGCCGAATCGGACATCCCGTTTGCAAAATACGGCTCGCGGAACACGCGCGTAGGAGAGAGAGTGTACCGCGCCCCCGCTCCGCTTGAAAGTGGAGACCCGGGGGCGCGCCCTGCGTGCCCTCAAACTGGGGGCGCGCCCTGCGCGCCCCCGGTCCCTTTGAAAGACGGGGGCGCGGTCAGTTGCTTTAAATCGGAAATTACCCTGATTAGCACCTTCTAAACCGGGTTTTCAGAAGGTTTCCGAGGAGGATTTTCACTTATTTGTACCGTGCCCCCGGTTCGGGGGCGCATTACGTTTGTCAAGTCGATTTTTAGCAATTTCCGGAAGTTTCCGTCGATTTTTAGCAGTGAGACGCGTAACGCGCCCCCGCCCCCTTTGAAACAGGGGGGCGCGCAGACCGCGCCCCCGAACTGGGGGCGCGCCCTGCGCGCCCTTGGTCTGAGGGCGCGCCCTGTGCGCCCTCGTCTCCTTTGAAACGCGGGGGCGCGGTATATCCAGTTTCTAAATTTTGCACCGGCTCTCTTCCCCTATAAATTGAGGGCCATTCTCAACGACCCAAGGTTGAATTACCCGTGCCTAGCTCGTCCATAGGTCGTCCAAGCTCTTCTCCAAAGCCATCCCGACGTCCAAAGGCGATCCGAAGTCAAGAAATCGATCCCGAGGTGAAGGAGAAGGCTCGATCCGGGCGTTCTGCATCAACCATCTTCATCGACTTCTGAAGAAAATCCGAGGCTTCTTCTGCAAAAGTCTTCAACATAGAAGATGTTTATCTCTTCGTCCTCTTTCATCTCCAACTGACGGTACTCAATTCCAACTTGCCGTTTGTTCGTGGCAATTGCTACACCCAAGGCGCGCATCCAGGTTCTGTTTTCCACATCAGCCCATTTCATAATTTTTACTGACTTCTACAGGAGGATTTCGGAGAAGTCATAAAACTACGAATTCTTCCTCTCTGAGTTTTCTGTCGACTCCAACAAACGGCACTCGATTCTGACATTGGGGTCGTCCGTAACATCCTCTGCACAAAAGTCGCGCCAGAAGGGTACCAAGCTACCCGAACCGGCTGTCTTCAACCAACTCGGCTTCAACTCAAGCCAAATCATTCTATAAGCTTTCTCAACTCCATTAAATCTGTTTATTTAATGTTTTAAAGCATATTTTAGTTCATTTACATCATTTTTACATAATCAAAAAACACAAAAAAAAGGGGTTAAGGCTCACCCCGAAGCCGGTGAGTCCAACTCCAATTGCTTCTTTCTTATCTTCTTACTACAGTTACTACACTTCTCACAAGTCTAACCAAACTCTTCACTTGGTTTATTGTTCTAGTTGCACAGGTTGATCAAGCTAGCATTGGATTGGAGACTCTTCTTCATCGGCCGGCCGAAGAAGAAGAAGGTTGAACTCACATCCCTTTCTCCCACGCTAAGGTACACACGGTCAACTTCTTTCTATTTCCATTACATAAAGCGGAGCCCGCGGCTTCTGGCGACCACACTTTCTTTTTATTCATGTTCTAAATTCATATCCTCCTCACTCTCCTCCCACATGACCCGAACCATCTCCGGTGCTCGAGCGACGCCGTGAGATGAAAGTTCGGGGATCAATGTGAGTGTGGGATCGAGGTGAGGAGTCTTTACCGCTTTCCGAGTGTTTCTCGATTCACTCTCCTTTTTCCCCATTCTATCTATCACCTTATCTTGAGGTGCCGATCCGGAACCCGTTTTCGGAGTCGACAGCCTTTTGGCGACCACGGTGGGACAACCAATGTCTTCAACCGTGCTAGCTTGATTGATCCGTGCAACTAGTTGTTTTCCGACTTGGTTCCCGCGTGAACCGGCTTGTCCTTTACCCTTTTCCATGTCAATTTACCTTTAAAAACTTGCTGATTACTCTTCCTTTAAGATTGTCCCCCATGTGGACTTGATTTCTTGTCTTTAATTTCAGCCCGGTTCCCGCGTGAACCACTTTTTCTTATAAACCGGTTCCCGCGTGAACCATCTTTCTTTTCCAACTCGGTTCCCGCATGAACCAACTTACTTTCAGATCGGTCCCCGTGTTGACCACCCATTTGCAGAACCTTTAGATTGGCCCCACATGGTTCTCTTTTCATTTTGTCAACTCTTACACCGGTTCCCACGTGAACCACCCCTTTTCCTTCAAAAACCGGTTCCCGCGTGAACCACCTTTCTTTTCCAGCTCGGTTCCCGCGTGAACCAACTTACCTTCAGATCGGTCCCCGCGTGGACCACCCCTTTGCACCAATTAGATTGGCCCCACGTGGCCCTCATTTCCTTTTTCCAATCAAACAAACCGGTTCCCGCGTGAACCACCCATTTTCCCTTAAAAAACCGGTTCCCGCGTGAACCACCTACTTTTCCAAAACTCGGCTCCCGCGTGAGCCACTTTATTTTCAATTCGGTCCCCGCGTGGACCATCCTTTTACCTTTACTTCAGATTTGTCCCCACTTGAACACTCCAACACAAGCCGGTTCCCGCGCGAACCACCTTTTAGTCGTTAGTTGCTAGTTACTTGTTTACTCTATCATTGCTTGTCTTGCTTGCATTCACTTGTTTGATTTATTTAATAGCTTTCATTCATGTTTGCATATTGATTGCTTCTTCTCCTTCTACCCTCCATTTTTCATTTTTGCATTAGCTTTGCATCGGGTACCGGACTTGTTCCGATCCGTAGGGCATTCGAGGCGGGGCTCTCTCTCCCAACACACCCTCACCCTCCAAACACCTTCTTGGTGGATTCTTACCTCTCTTCTGGGATATTCCTTCCTAGTTGATTTGGTGGTTTCCATCAAGACCTCCGTAAGTCCCCATCCGTGGAGTATTCCTCTCCGCACGATTGGGCCGGTTGTACCACTTTCCCAAAACCCGAAGAACCCAAGTACCTACTCGTGGTGAATGAGTGATAACCTTAGGTCTTGAAGATTGAAGCAATAGGAACCATACCCAATTTAAGTGAACAATTGCTAACAATCCATCTAATCTAAGGTTTCAACCCAATAATTGTCGAGTAGTCATTTTAAAACCTTGTTTGCATAACTTGCTTGCTCACAACAATTGAAAAGAAAAAAACAATTCTCTTTCAAAACACCTAAAAAAAAATCCCTTTAATTTTTATGTTCAACTTGCTTGCTAAACAACCAAATTGAAACCAAATCAAATCAAACAAACAACCATAACCAAACAAAAACTCTCTTTGCATTTACACCCTTCATTTGCTTTCTTTCAACCATTTTGTAAGGAAATTTGACAGGATGCCCACTCTAAGGTCCGGAAGACACATCGGGATGTCGGACTACGCGGCCAAGAAGAGGAGTACGAGACGGGTCACTACGAGCTTCAACAACCCATGGTCCAACCGGATGGCCATGTTAATGCCGTGATGGAACCCGAGGTCCAAGATCCTGCTCACCGATCCACTTCACATATTATAGAACAAGCTCCTCAAGGATCTATCTCTTCACCTTGATCCCGAGGCCTTTGCAATTGTCCAATATGCCACTAAGGGCAAGATGCCCACCAATCAAGCTCCGATCGAGGACATCAAGCCCCCTCACCACCCCAACCGGCAGTCAGGCCCTTGATCATCTCTTCTCCTGGGCAACCTTGCCGTGTCTCTACTCACCCCGTTGTGGGGCATTCACACAATTCTGCACCAGTTCCTGTTTCCAACCCACCTCTTCCAACCCAATCAAGTAAACACTTTGCTCCCGTGGCTCAGGAATCCAGCCTCACCCAGTGTTAATGAACAAAATCAACCGGATGGATGAGCGCTTCGAAGAGATGAGGCACCGCCTTGATTCTAAAGCCATCCCCGAAATCTCTGTCCCATCCTTCCCGAGTTCTACACCTTCCTCCTTCGAGAGATACCCGGTCTTCCAACGTTACAACGGGATGGTAATCCTTTCAACCATCTAAAAAGCTTTCTCTATGACTCCTCATTACGGAAAAATGACCGCAAAGCCCTTGCCTTCCTATTCCGTCGGTCATTGGATGGAGCCGCCCTTGATTGGTTCTATTCTCTTGATTCCATTGAGGCGGCGGATTTCGACATTGTCAAGAAAAAGTTTCTACGAGAGGTACAAGGATAGGGTGGGGCCATTGCTCGATAACTGACTTAATTGCTGAAAAGATGAGGCCGGATGAGGACCTTGCCAGATTTGCTGATCGGTGGAGGGGAATGGCTGAGAGGCTTGTGGATACCATCTCAGAGGGGGAGCAGGTGAGGATGCTCATTGGGAACACCACGCCTACCCTTCGCAACCTTCTGATCATGCACCATCCAACAACCATGAGTGAGTTGTGTGATAGCGCCCGCTACCTCCAAGCCCACTTTAAGGATGCATCCATGATCAACCCGTTCGACACCAAGCCCCGTAATACTAGAAAGCTTACACCTGTAGGACCCACCACCAAAGGGGTAGTAAATAATGAGAGCATCAATGCCATGGGTAACCAGGGTGGGTACCGTCAAAACCAATACCGTAACCCACCACCCAATCAACAATACCGCCCAGCCCCTCAACCAGCTCCTCAGCCACGGCAACAACTTGCATACAACCGAGTACCACCACGGCAACCCACCTACAACCGAGCGCCCCCGGCAACCAAATGCCTACAACCGAGCACCTCAACAACAACATGTCTACAACCGACCATCACCACCACAACAAGCCTACAACCAAGTGCCACCACCAGCCAACCGACTTAGGAGGGGGGGACCCAAGAGAGAATACTACCCTCAGGTGCCATTCCCCCTCACTGATATCTTTAATGCGTTAATGGTTGAACAGCAGCCAGAGCTTCCAAAGGAGAGAGAAGGATGGCCGGCGAATGCTGACATGACAAAGTACTGTGCTTACCATTGGTATCCTGGGCACACGGTGGATGTCTATTTCCGGTTTAAAGATTACATTCATGACCTCAATGATCGGGGGAACATTGACCGGGCACGAGATGGGAGAGTCTATACAAGCCATGAAGGCACGGCGAGAATCAACCTCGGCGACAACAAGTACAACGACGGCCCGGCACGGGCATAGTCCAAGATCCACTCCCGGTACATGCACCCATACAAGCACCGGCACCAGCACCACCAAACCAACGACTCGGCCTCGTCCACTCCGCCATCGAGGAGTCAACCCACCATTCCCGGGGTTGGCGAGGTCGAGGATCAAATCACCTCCATGCCCGCCATACCAACCCCACCTACAAACCGCACCATACTCTCCATACCGAGAGCTGCCCCCAGCCCACAAACTATCCAAACACCACTACCCTCACCAACCATTAACCCTCCACGACGTTTAATCATTAGACCGCCACCAGCCTCCCAACCATCACCCCAACCTAACCCACCAACCACCATTAATCCTCCATGGCTTCTAATCATTAGACCGCCACCAACACCCGAGACATCACCTAACCTACCGATCCTTGCCACCCCACGACCCCTCATCATTAGACCATCACCACCAAAACCCCAACCATCACCCAACATACCGGCCTCCACCAATCCACGACCCCTCATCATCCGATCCTCACCACCCCTACCTACCATGGGCTCCACAACCTACCAACCAACCCTACCATCACCATCATCCCCACTTCCCCCTACCACGCTGGCGCCGGTACTTCGTAGCGGGAGGATGTTCCAAAGGGTCTTCCCCCAGGTCGGGATACAACCACAGGAACAGGCAGAAGAGGAGGTGGTAGAAGAACCGTTGCCCGGCACGGCATATGACCTGTTGAAGCACTTGGACAAAATGCCAGCACGGATTTCAATTCTGGAGCTGATAAAGAGGTCGAAGAATCATCATGACATCTTGCAACAATACTTACAGCGGGTCATGGTCAATGAGGACCTCCCGCCGAGAAGATCATTCTTGTCCCGACCCCGAGGAGTGAACATCCGGCACTCACCTTTACACAGGAGGAGTTGGCACGGCCAGAGATCAGAAAGTACGCCTTGCGCGTTGCAGTAGTCATCCGAGGCGTGGAGATCAAGTCCTGCTTGATTGACACCGGAGCATCCATAAATGTCATGCCGCCAGAAACATTGCAACTTTGCGGCATCTCCGATGAAGAAATCGAGCCTTCTGCCGTCACGGTGACCGCATATGACAACTCCCGGAAGCCGGCACGAGGGGTGGTTACATTGAAAGTAGGGCTCGGGCCGTGTGCTGTCACCGCCGAGTTTCACGTTCTAGAATTAGACCCTACATTCAAAGCTATCTTGGGACGCCCGTACCTTGAGGCAATAGGAGGCTGTTGCCTCCACTAATCATCGATGTACGAAGTTCCCATACAAGGGCCGGGTGATCAAAGTAACCAACATCCCCATTACGAATGACGTGGATGACCCCTCTTCTGCACTACCAATATCAAAATCTGTCCGGCCATTGGTTTCAACTACGAGCTACTGAGGTCATGGTATTGACGACGCCTCCAGATTCAGTTGCGTTGCGGATGATGAAAGGGATGGGCTATCAGCCAGGAAAGGGGCTGGGAAAGGAGCTGCAGGGGGTTGTGCACCCCATTGAAGCCGTACAAAGACCAAAGAGACACGGGCTTGGCTACGAGCCCAATTCCCACTCCGCGGATGGTCTACCGGCCAAAAAATGCCATGGGACTCCAAAAATTCTTTATCAAAGGGGAGACCATGATGATGGCCGGGGACAAAGAAGAAGAACCAGTCAAGAGGAAGAAGGCACCGAGCAAGAGGAAGAGGTGGACAACTTTGAGTTCATCTTTGGCTCGGTTGTTCATAAAGGAGGAAGAACCAATCAAGGGCAAGTCCATCTCTAAACAACTTGTCCACTCGAACCCACCTCCAAACAACATCCCGCGTGAGCCGTATCCTACGGTCACGTATTTCAAAATCCTCACTCTATCCCTCTTGGATTCGCTTGATGGGCTATCTAGCCCGATTCTCACTTATGGGCCAAAATGGCCACACAGGCCCCGATCAATGGGCATGAGAGCCCATTCAAATCTTCTTACTCCACTTTGGGCTTCTATGCCCATTACAATCAACAAACTTGGGCCCGCGTGCCCACCGGTCGGAGCCCACGCGCCCTTTAGATTTATTTTCTGCTTTTGGGCCCGCGTGCCCACCATTTGGGCCCACGTGCCCCTTAGATCTTTTCACCGGCTTTGGGCCTATCTGCCCATTTCTTGTCATCATCGGGCCCGCGAGCCCATTTTTCTTCCATTTACTTAAGCTTTCTATTTCTGCTCGAGCCCCATCGGCTCATTCTCTTTTTGTTATTGAAAATACCCAAAATACCCAAAAAAAAACGTCCTCTCACAAACTCAGTTTTCCATTGAGGAGACGTCGCTACTTGTCTCGGAGGGTGCTCCCAACCCGGGGACCCCTCTTCTCCAACTCAGCGATCGATGCGCTCGATCCTTCACCCATTATTAATACCACCTTTTCAATTCCGTCTTCTTTAGGAGTAGTTAGGGTAGGAAAGAAGAAAATTCGAGGTAAACGGGTGACAGAGAGATATCTCCAACAAATAGCTCAAAAATGCAAGGAATGTGCAAAGTGCCAAGGTTTTTGGAAAATACTATCCAGCTTGATGAAATCCAATATGAGGATGAATTCAATGTAGATCATACATTGGGAGTTTACGAGGTCTTATCAGAAAAAGATCCTGATTTCGAGGATGGAATTGAGGACTTGGCTGATGCGTATGCATCTGGACTTAAAAGATTTGAAGAACCATTAGCCACGGTGGATGAACCAACAAAAGAATTGAATCTCGGAACACCGGAAGATCCCAAGACAATCCTCCTAAGCGCAAACCTCACTCCCACTGAGGAACAGAGTTTAATTAAAATTTTGGAAGAATATAAGGACACGTTCGCATGGACATACGAGGACATGCCGGGGTTAGACAACTCGTTAGTTGGACATCGTCTAACTTTGAAACCTGGAGATACCCTGGTGCAACAAAAAGTAAGGAGATTACCACCTGATGTTGCACTTAAGATGAAAGAAGAGGTCGACAAGTTACATCAAGCAAGATTCATTAAGGTCGTCCTTTATCCGCAATGGGTGGCAAACATAGTCCCTGTCATGAAGAAGGATGGCCGAGTTCGGATGCTGTATAGACTTCGGGGACTTGAACCGAGCGTGTCCTAAAGATGACTTTCCTCTACCTCATATTGACGTCTTGGTTGATAACAACTGCCGGATTCGATATGTTGTCATTCATGGATGGCTATTACGGATATAATCAAATCCGGTTGGCCGAAGAGGACCAGGAGAAGACCTCGTTCACCACACCTTGGGGAACCTCTGCTATGTCGTCATGCCCTTTGGGTGAAGAATGCCGGTGCTACCTATCGAGAGGGCAATGATGGCTATCTTCCATGACATGATGCATACCCTTGTAGAGGTGTACGTGGATGACCTGGTCGTTAAGTCCGAGCCGAGAAGATCATCTGAAGTGTTAAGAAAGGTCTTGCAAAGGGCTAGGGAATATAAATTGAAAATGAACCCAAAGAAATGTACGTTTGGAGTATCCTCAGGAAAACTGTTGGGGTTCATAGTGAGCAAAAGGGGCATAGAGATCGACCCAAACAAGGCCAAGGCAATCATTGGTATGCCTCCTCCAAGGAATATGAAAGAACTTCGAGGATTAATCGGGAGGCTACAATTTGTCCGCCAGTTCATCTCACAACACTCCCAAAGGTGTAAACCTTTCTATGAGTTGACCAAGGCGGGGGCCGAGTTCAAATGGGATTCGAAGTGCCAGGATGCATTCGATGGTTTGAAAAGATGCAGCTAGTCCCCCCGTGCTTAGACCACCGGTCCACTGGCAAGCCCTTAGTTTTATATATCTCGGTTTTGGAGAATTCTCTTGGGGCGGTCCTTGCACAAGTTGATGAAGAAGGGAAAGAGAGGGCAACTTACTATTTGTCAAAGATCTTTGATCCATGTGAGCGAAAGTATCTTGTAGTGGAGAAGACTGTCTTGCTGCACTAGTACAGGTAGTTCGAAGCTTAAACACTATTTCTTAGCTCATGAGGTCAACCTTATTGCCCGCATCAATCCCATCAAATTCCTTACGGAAAAGCTGTTCTAAGTGATCGGTTAGGTCGTTGGCGAGCTTCCTTTCTCGGTTTGATATCACCTATGTCCCCCGAGAAGGCGATTAAGGGCTATGCCATTCTTAGAACATCTAGCCCATCACCCTATACCCCTCTTTGACCCGGTCCAATCGGAGCTCCCGGATGACGAACTAATGTTGATCCGATCTTCCCATCTTTGGACATTATATTTTGACGGGGCTCTGAATTCACATGGTAAGGGAATATGAATCGTTCTTCTATCACCCGAGGGTGTCACCATTCCACAGGCATTTCAGCTTGACTTCCCAGCAACCAACAACATAGCTGAATACGAAGCCCCTTGCTTTGGCCGAGCTGGAGGCCGCTCATTTCTATGGTGCCACGGAATTAAGGGTGATAGGTGATAGCCAACTAATCCTTCGCCAAGTCCTAACCAAATACCGAACTTCTCATCCAAACCTCAAACCTTACCAAGAACTCACCTCTTGCTACATCAAGCTCTTTTCCAAACTCACTTTTGTCCATGTTCCTCGAGCTCAGAACATCCTTGCTGATGCCCTAGCCTCCTTAGCTTCATCCCTATCAGTCCCGCTAGGCAGACGAGTGCGGACTATTCATGTCCCGTAGAAGGTCGATGCCGGCGATTAAGGATGGGCGATTTACGAGAAAGTTAAGGAGGAGGAGATTTGGCGGGGAAGGAAAATCTAGAGCGAGAAAGAGGAAGTTTATCTAATCGAGTGGGAAGAGTTAGATGAGGGTGAGAAGCCTTGTTTTGGTGAGATTGCAGGGTTTTGTCAAGATCGGAAACATATCCACTGGATCAAATGCAAAGAAAAGAAGGCCATCGAGGAGAGTATCCCGGAGAGGTATACCATCCTAGGAGGGGTGCTCTACAAGAAGGAGCCTAAGCGGAATTTTATTGAGATGCGTTGATGAAGAAGAGGCGGTGGTGCTTGGGAAGCACATGCAGGGTGTGTAGGGAAGGCCATGTCAATGCTCGAAGCTCTTGCCAAGAAAATCATCGAGCGGGGGTATTAGTGGCCAACCACTAGAAGAGGATTGCTCCATCTTTGTCGGCCTTGTCATTCTTGCCAACTTCATGCCGACAAGATCCATTCTCCCGCATCTTCCCTTCATTCTATTCATGCCCACATGGCCCTTCGCCATGTGGGCTTTTCGATATCATTGGCCCTCTAAGTGATCTTAACTGCGAAATCCGTTCCAAATCGTTCATCTGAGCGGCAGCAGTACTTCACCAAGTGGGCAGAGCGGAAACGTTCGTGGAGATCAAGGCATCAACATTGTGCTCCTTCATCAAACGCAACATCATCGCCGAGGTTCGGGATACCCGGCGACATTATCCTGGAGCAACGGACCGCAATTTCTCTCTCGAGGTCTGCGTGATCTTTGCAGCGAGTGCCGCATTACATTGCATCATTCATCTCCTTATTACCCGCAAGGCAATGGTCAAGCGAGAAGCCACCAACAAAACTTTGATTAAGATCATTAAGAAAACACCTTAAGTCTAGCAAAGTTCGCCGGAGGCGGCGAGGATAAGCTTGTAGATGCCCTTTGGGCTTATCGTACTTACGTACGGACCCCCACTTGGTCAAACCCCGTATGCTCTTGCATATGGGATGGAAGCGGTGGTCCGTGCAAGTACTCCTTCCATCACTCCGAGTTCAACTCGATAGGGACATCCCTGTCGATGAGAGACGAGAATCTCTCCTTGCACAACTTGAACTCCTAGATGAAAGAAGGTTGGCCGCTTCTGAGCATGCCCGGACTTATCAGAACCGATTGAAAAGGTTTTATCAAAAGAGGGTGGTAGAGAGAAAGTTCGAAATCGGTGAGATGGTAGTTAAACGTATATTCGTTAAGCCGGGTGGTCCCCGCTCCAAGTTGCAACCTAACTGGGAAGGGCCTTTTGTTATAACTGAAAAATATCCAGGCAATGCATATGAGCTAACCAATGCCGATGGAGAAAAATTGAATCATCCATGGAACGGCGTTTACCTCAAAAAATATTTTCCTTAAAAAAATATATATATGGAGAATTTCTAGTATGATATCAAGTCATCGATCCAAGGGTGTTAGCTAGAAGACAAGGGTAGACATCACCTTGCACACACAACACCTCCCGATCCCAGAATCTGGATGACTTGACACCCGAGAGAAGCTAGGCAAAGCTTAGAGATGGAAGGAAAACCCTTACCCTACTCTCTTCTATTCGGTCCAAGATAGGTGAAGGGGACTCGAGGAGGAT